>CM035120.1:122753802-123953802 GCA_020205555.1 Panax stipuleanatus
ACGGTAAGTACTGCTTCTATAATTTCTGAAATTATCAGAAATTCTTTGAGTTTTGCGCTTCATCTAATATCATTTCACTGGAATATTGGTCTGAACTTTTTATGAAATTTTTATCTTTTCATGACGAGTTACTATTCACGAGAAAAAAATTATATTTTTTTTCTGTCCAAATTATCTTTGATTGTATCCATGTTTTGATCTCTATATTGACAACTTTAACAGTTTTAAACTCTGGATAAATTCTCTAATATTTGTCATTGATCTCACTGGATTCGTTATTTATATCATTTTTCATCATCCTTAGTCCTATATTGTGGTGAAAGTTATCTTTGGCCCGTAGTGCAAAGATGAGCTGTTGATTTATGAATATCTTTGGGCCGTAGTGCAAAGATGAGCTGTTGATTTATGAATATATTTGGCCTGTAGTGCAAAGATGAACAGGTGTTTGACATGATCATAACCACTGGTGATACAAATAAATATCCTTGGCCCGTAGTGCATGCATAATTTGTTGATTGAAAATATTATTGATTGGTGTTACATGGATAAAATATTGATGATAGACTTTTATATCATAGAAGATAGTAGACATTATTATCTACTTAACTCTTCTAATTAATTGTTAATTATGCTGCAGTTGTTGATCTAAAACTTGTTGTCCATCATATTTTATCTGATTTATTGAAGACTAACGATAATTATCCTTCATTATCTTAGTCATAATATTCTTTAATGGGCTAGTTGAGCTCACCATTTTCTTCCATTGTTTTCTTCAGGAAATGAGAATATCGTGGGGACTAGTCAGGGAATGGAGTGATGGTCCGAGATAGAGTTGTAGTAGTCCTCACTATTTTTGTAAAATAGTGTGTTAATAATTGTAATTAATGATGAATGAATTTGAGCGTTTATATTTCGTATTATATACGATCTGTATTAAAGCTCACAGTTTGTGTGGTCGTATTTTGCACGACCGTTTGATATAAAAAGATTTGTATTTAGATTCTATACCATGTATTTGGTGACTCAGAATGGGTTGAGTAGTGGACCTATTTTGGGGGCGTCACATTGCATAATAAATATACAACAATGAAGCATTTATCTATACTAGACATCGTTAACGAAAGATTCATCAGTCAAATCCTCGTACGCGAGTAGCTCATAACTTCCAGTTTCCTCTAGATACAGATCTAGGGTCGCATGATCGCTAAATACTTACAAAAACTATACCTGTACAGATCTTAGCCATTCTAGCTTTCAGGCTCAAGTTTTACAACTTTTGAACCGGTTAAAAGCTAGATCTAGTCAATACAGCTTAAATATTAACTATTTACAAGAAATGAAAGGTTAAAACTTTAGATCTGATGAATATAAGCTACTAAATATATGTATATAACACTTATATACGTGTTAGAGTAAGCGAAGAAGACAGATCTGACGAAATCTTACAGCATTTCGTGAGAATAGCTCTCAAACGGCTTTTGACGCCTTGATACTCGTTTTCTACTGGTTAAAATTTGATATGTTGTAGTATATATGTATATGAGTGTTTACGAAGAAGTTTTACAGAAAATGGAGTACGATATAAGTTCCGTTTAGCTATTCTAGCCTCTATTTCTCTCGCTGCGGCTCTTTCCTTCTCTCTTCTTTTCTTGAAAGCTAAAGAGGGGAGGGGTATATATAACCATGATCAGCAGTGGCCCTACCTGCGGCTGGGCCTGGTGGGCCCCGCTGTCTCGAATTACGTACACTCCGACCAACGCGTTGTTCACTTAAACCATCATAACTTGCAATCCGAGAATCCGATGGAGGTGTGCTATACCTTTCCGGAAAGCCCTTTCCGAGAACCATGTCATGACATGGGGCTTAAATTTTTCTGAATCCGGGAAGATGGGCCCATGACTAGATCTTTGCAATCCGTTCGTTGAGCTGTCTGGCGCAGTTTTCACTCGGGATTGCTGTGATGGTTCTGTATGACCTCTTTCATAGTGATTTGATCTGATTTGATGTTGTAATCCTCCAGGGCTATCTCTGGAGTGTGAAAAAACACTTTTGTCCTCCTGCAAAGTTAGTACAATGGAAACAAAATTTCTAGTGTCTACATATATTATTAGTAATTAATAATTTTTTTTAAAAATATCATTTTTTTTGTGAACTAAAACATAATAAAGTTGAGTTACAATATTACTAAAATTGGTTATTTTTAATATTAAATTTTTTTGGTAAAAAAATATTAAAAATCAGGTCAACCAAATCAACTAACTGGTTTTATCGGTTGAACCACCGGTTCGACCGGTCAAAAACCGATTAATTGGTCCAAACCGGACCGAAGTGTAAACCGATTATGATTTTTATCGGTCTGATCTACGATACAATCCGAATTTTAAAATAATCTATAATACCATATTTACATATGGAACTATAATCAATAACCAAATAATCTTAAAAATGACAAAATATAATTAATAAAATTAAATAACGAACTAATTATGATATAAAATTATTTTTAATGTTAGTAAATTAATACAAATAGTGTTATCTAATTTATTGTTTTTGCAAATAAATACTGTTTAGTAAATTTATTTATTTTATATATATATGGGGAGAGAAAAAACCAAACTCCTAGCAAGGGCTAGTTTGTCTTTACACACTATAGCCAATTCTTCTTAATACGTGGCATCAAAAGATTGGTTCTCCGTCTAAATCCAAGAAGAAATCTTAACGCGCTGTAACAAAACCCTCGTAAACGCAAAAATTGAAGAACTGAAGTAACAGGAGAGAAAACATTCTCTCCAGATCTCAAATCCAATATCCGTCTATCTCAATTAACAAATCTGCATCTATAGTCTCTAGTCGGCGATTATGGCTCCGATAAAGGAGGTAAGTAGATCGGCGTCGGTGGCGTTTGCGCCGCACAAGCCATACCTGGCGGCGGGCACAATGGCGGGGGCGGTGGATATATCCTTCAGTACGTCTGCGAATCTCGATATCTTCAAGCTTGATTTCCAGTCCGACGATCCTCATCTGCCGTTAGTTGGTGCCGTGCCGAGTTCCGAGCCGTTTAATCGGCTGTCTTGGGGGAAGAATCCGGCTGGCTCCGATGAATTCTCTCTTGGTCTTATTGCTGGTGGGCTTAATGATGGTAACATTGGGATTTGGAATCCTGCTACACTGATCGGGTAATGATCTTGTTGGAAATTTGCGGAATTGTTTAATTCTTATGAGTGCATTATGAAATGAATTTGATTTGTTTGAAATAAAGTTTGATTTTTTTTTGAATTTGAAGTTATTTTAATTAGATCTGTATGTAAGTTCTTGATTGGGGTGATTTGAACGTTGTAAATTGTTATTGATTGGGGTAATTTGTTTTTTGTTTGTTTGTTTGGTGTTTTTTTTGGGGGAGGGACATTCTAGGGCTTTTTAACTGTAATTCAAGTAATCACTAAGGGTCTGATTGGTAATCAAATTTTAGTTGGAATTGAAGTATCAATTTGATTTATCAGAATTGTAGTTGCGTGGAATTTGAGTTTACCGTTTTTTTAGTTCAAGGATGTCATTAGTATGGAATTAATTGCCAGTAGCAGTCACTTAAACTAAGCATGGATTCTGCACAATATTTTGAGAATCATAATCATAATTTGTATAATGTTCCCATTCGTCAGAATTTAAATTATTGGAATAAATTCCAATCTTTATTGGCAACCATTACATATTCTGCATGTCAATTAGGATCTAGTTATTGTTTTAATGCTTTCTGCCTCTTTCCAAAACAAGCATCGGGTGAGTTGCATAATGAGTTCAATTTGTGAATTGAAATAAGGGCGACCAATATATTACTAATAGCCACAATTTACCCAAAATCTCTGATGGGTTGTAAAGAACGGGTACTTAAATTTTGTCGGAGTGGACTTATCTTATTCTATATAGCAGTCAGTTGCTTATTTATCTTTTATAGGAGGAAATAATAAGCAGTTCGCTTCATGTAATCTGATTAATGAATGTTACTTGCTTCAGTTCTGAACCTAGTGAAGGTGCTCTAATTCAACAGCTTTCGAGGCATAAAGGACCTGTAAGCTTCTTTATTCTTCAATTGATATGCGTCCAGTTTATGATGGTTCCTTGACATCTAATTTGACATTGTTTCTCCTGAATCAAATCTTTCAGGTTCGTGGTCTGGAATTTAATTCTCTTTCACCAAACCTTCTTGCTTCCGGGGCTGATGAAGGTGAGATCTGTATATGGGATACTGCAAAACCTACAGAGCCTACTCATTTTCCACCTCTCAAGGTATGCTCCATATTCTGAATTTTACTGTGGATGAAGTCATTTTTTGGGTGAAAATATTAACAAAATATAGGTCTTTGATGGTATATTTTGTCTGTTCACCAGTATTCACAATGATAAAAGAAAAGGTTAAGCACATTATTCGTTTGAATTTGCTCATTATAATGTTCATATATTGAAAGAAATCTCTTAATACTAATTTTCTTACCCAAATATGCTCTTTCTCTTCCAGAAAATAGTCCCATGATTACAACTCCTAAGTACCTATTTTGGAGTTGAAGCTGATTCTTCATATTATGTTTTTGTTTTGAGCTGGTTACATTTATACTATGTTTCTGAGTTTTGGATGGAAAGAAAACAATATAAAACTAAATTAAGATAGAAAAAAAAAATAGTAGAAAACTTACAAGTTTTCTTTCATTTTGTTACTATTTTACAAAAGAAAACTTAAGTTTTACATTTATATTATTATTTTACTTGTGTTTGTAATGTAGATGGTATAATAGGGATTATAAAAGATTTGCTTACGTTATTTACATTTTTCTATCCAAATGCGTCCATTTTTGGATGAAAAACTTTGGCAAAAAAATTGGCCTAGTTTTCTATTTCTTTTCCTTTTTGTTCATTAAAAAACTCAGTTACAAGAGACTTGAACAGAAAACTCTGAAACATAGCGTTATCACATAATGAGGTCTTCGTGTGGGCTATAGTGTCTTTACTCTTTCATTGATTCTTAGGGGAGTTCAGCTTAGGGGCTTGTATAGGGGCTGTGGTGCAGGCTGTGTGGGTGTGGGTGTGTGTGTGTGTTTAATTATCTGATTAAGCTCTACAAGTGACAGGGTATCGTAAGCTGTCCATCACAAGGTTGTATTTGGACCTTGTGAGCCTCAATGCCAAGGCATAAGCTTGTTGTTACTCGATGTTTTCCAGAACTACTTTTTAGTATGGTACTAGTAACAAGCAAAAATAGACGTAATGTTTAATATTGATGTAGGACGAGGATGGAAGGAAGGAATAAATACAATTAAATACTAGCCACAAGGCACACGCGATGTGTGTAAAACACGATTTTGGCAATAAAAAGAAGAAAAAGTATTTATTAGATACACTATTATATATAAATTGGGGTTAAGTATTATAAATGTTACTGTATCTCAATCCAAGGACTATAAAGCATCTCTAAAACAGCGACAACCCTGATTGTTATTGATCAACACCTCTCCTCATCCTTCATGCATTGATGTCCATGAATTCATGCATTGATGTCCATGAATTCATGCATTGATGACACCTAAATATTTACATAAATGAATATGGTTTATAATATGAGAGATTGTAAACGTATTGAAAGATCGTGACAAAATGTATAGAAATTATGGAAGTTGAGTGAGGAGAAGTTGGGATGATATATAAGTGCTTATTAACGTGGGTATGATATAGTCTAAGTTTGAATAATTCAATTAGATATAGGAAGTTATACCTGGTTCACACCATTTGGGAAGTATATTTGTAGGACGTTGAATTCAGTTTTTAATTGTATTAGCTATTTTATGGGCGTCACTAACTCTTTTTAAGATCAATTACACCAAAAAATGGTTAAAAAAAGCCAGAGGCTTTATAATAAGAGATTAGGCTAAAAACCACCACAAGGCAAGGCTTAATTCAATAATAATCAATCATTCAAGATATTAAAATGATGGATTACATCATTTAATAGCTAATTTAATGACCAAGTAAAATCTAACTTAAAAGGGAAACAAAATCTCTAATGATTATCTACTACATATTATCTTCTAAAATAAGCTAATACATTATTTCATCCACAAACAATAATGTGAATAATTAACTGATAATATTATAATTCTCCTATTTCCATCCTCATGAAAATAGTCTAAGAAGCAATGACATGGGTTCAAGGATTCTTGCTTGCCATACGGGAAATCGGCTCTTTATCCACACACCCAAAAATTTCAAATGTCAATGAAATAATAATTCATGATAAAAAAAGTAGACATTCGCAACAAAAAGTTTTTTGAATGATCTCATACGCTGGATGGTATAGTAATAGAAAATGCAGACATAGGAATCATAAATGAGATTGAGGGTTCAATTCTCATCATTATACTAAAATAAATTTATCTCGCCTTCTCCTCATGTTAATTAGAGTCGGTAGTTAATTTTTTTGGGGAAAAATTTCAAAATTTTCCAGTTCCGAAATTTCGAAATGAAGCACACCATGAATCCCTTATGTGTGTGAATCCAAATTGTTTTTTCCCCTCCATTTTTTTTATTTGGCAATGACTGAATCCTCTTGCCAATTCTTGTTGAATCCTTGACTCTGGATTATCTGGTTCCACCACATGCAGAAGAATCCTTACCTTTTAGAATTTAGGTTACATGATTAGATTGCAAATCAGCAAGGGAAGTTTGAATTCTGGACAATTGCCTCTAGTGCTGCAATAACTAAGAAATTTTCACAAATAGCTCGAGATATAGTACTTAGCACTATGGAGTATTGGATAGAGATAAGTCTTAACAGAGAGATGTTGGCACGACAATTCCTAAAGTAGCATATGTACATGGAAAATGAATTGGTCACATCAGGTTTGAGAAGTTCTGTATATTGTTCATAGAATAAAGTGATGGTTATGAAATCTTTAGTCTGATTCAGGGATGTTTGTGGGTCACTTTGGCTTGGGTTAGTAGCTCTGCCAGAATGAGAATCAAGGGGGATTGGTTCCGATTCAACTCAACATATCCGTTCCCAGATTAGTTTTGTTCTGTTCTCTGTTCTATGCTTTTTCAACATTAGTTTTATGTCTTTTGAGTTTAATGTTACTTTCTTAGATCCTTAGTAAAAAGAATCAAGAAATTAATAATACACTAATAAATAATTTGTATGAACATGGTCTGTATAAGGTTTGATTCTCTCAAATTTCTGTCACTTTGTTCCTCTTTCGCTCCTCTCCGTCCCTCCATGTTTTCTGGTTTCGATTATAATGTACAAGTTCCACTCTGATCTTCTTCACAATGCACCATCTCTCTGCAGGGTAGTGGATCTGCTACGCAGGGTGAAATTTCATTTTTATCTTGGAATAGCAAGGTTCAACATATATTGGCGTCCGCTTCATTTAATGGGACAACTGGTACGGAAGGTCTTTTCACAATGATTTTGCAATCATTTTATTTAGACACCTAAGTTTTTTCTTTTGATAATGATTACTTTCTCTATATTTCTAGTGGTTTGGGACTTAAGGAAGCAAAAGCCAGTGATAAGGTAAAATGCATGCCGTTCTGGAGTTTCTGCATGATAAATCGGAAGATGATAAGAAACTTTTTAACAGTTGTAAACTTGTAATGTAACTAGTTTGAAACTTCCAATTAACAGTTTTTCAGATTCAGTTAGAAGGCGGTGCTCTGTTCTGCAGTGGAATCCTGATGTTGCCACTCAGCTCATTCTTGCTTCAGATGATGATAGCTCACCTTCTCTACGGGTAATACTTCTATAATATTTTTCCTCTGCCAATTGTGTTCACAACTTAATGTGTTACTTGGATTGACTTTGAGTCTTTAATAATTGCAAACAGATTTGGGATATGAGGAATACTATGTCACCATTGAAAGAACTAGTGGGGCACACTAAAGGTTAATTTCCTCTTATTTTATAAATTATTTATATATATTTTTAGTAGCAGTTCTAATAGTCCTTGTACTTCCTAGAAGTTGAATTTGAGATTGTATTTAGTGGCTCATGTTTGATATGTAGACCCCAAATTTATACAATTCAACTCTCGACTTCGGTCGTTAACAATACATCAAACTTCTAATTTTACATCATTATTCGATGCTACAATTAATAGAAATGCGGAATAATTTAAACTTTTCAGTTTCCATTCTTTACATTCCCTGAACCATAACCTTTATCAATTACATATCTTTGAATCAAATTTATTTTATGACTCGTTTCATCAGAGTTATAAATAAAATCTTACATCTCAAATCAATATCCATTATACATCGGATAACTAAACTTACAACTTAACATTTATGATACATCAAAACCATCAAATACATTTCTCATCTAAAATAATTAATCTTCTTGCATTGTTATTGATCTCTATCATCCAATTAGCATGTAACATTACCTTGAATCCTTGACCTGCAAAAATGGTTATTTTGCAAGAATGAGCTCGACAGCTCAGCAAATCTAACAGTTTTTATGTATCACGTAGCACATAATGTCATGCTTAGATTATATATCATAATCATACTAATACATCATACAAACAGCAGTTCACATAGCAGGTATAAAGATCGAGTTCCTTACTCAATCAACATTTTTTACTCAAGCAATGTAGTCATAGATTGACTTTAACATTTAATACTTACAACATATGTAATACCTCGTGCTCTTTGCAATACAGACCTAAAACAGTTTAAACATCAAGTTCACATAGCAAATAGGAACTGAAAAACTTGCCTTGATCATTGATTACCAACAACAGATTAACATTTTATAGCTATCTGCACTTCACGTATCCTACACAATATATAATCATGCACATCAACCATTAGTCACATAGTATTGCATATTAGTTATGTAAATTTTATTCTACATCCCATAACTCTTCCTTTTAATCGATACACAATGTTCAATTTAATTGTGTTAATTTTCGACTTATTTCTCATTATTTTTCTTCTTAGGTTATACTCAAACTTCGTTCAAGTGTTTAGGTCTTACTAAGACATCTCTTTGTTCATTCGGTTTAATTACGTCGATCTTCATCTTTCACTTCAACAAATTACTTCTAACCATCACACAATGCTCAATCGAGTGTTTAAGGTTTTTCATAACTCCATATTATGAGTCTAATGTCCAATAAACTTAATTAAGTAAATGTTTATCTTATCTTCCTTCATGCTTCCCTTTGTTTGACCTTTAACATTCGGTTAAGTGACTAAAGCTTATTATTACATCATATTAGATGTATATTAGATTAATTAAATTAATTAATTTAACCTCCTTACCATTCTTTAAATTTCACCTTTCAATTGATACTTAACATTAAATTAAGTATCTAAAGTCTCTCATTAAGGATAAAATGTTAAATAGGATTAATAATATTAACAGTCTCTTTTGGCTATGCTATTAAGCATTCTTCTCTGCGCCTGATCAGGGACTGGCGCTGCAGCGCCTGTTTTAGCCCGTTTCCTGTTGACCCGGTTATGGCGTTGCGGCGCCCGAAATGGCCTATGGCCCGGCGTTGCGGCGCCCTTTAGCAGAACCAGAATCTGTAGTTGTGTTCTTCGCGATTTTTTGACCCTTTTTCCTTCTGATCTTCATAACTCGATCAATACACATTCAAATGAGTCCGTTTTCGACTCTACGGATTCGTTGTTCATAGAACTACATTATCCCAGAATTTCAATTCCTAGAACATTAACAAACTAAAATCTTGACCCAAACTCAAAGTTTATACTCTGTTTTTCGTGTTTAACATGTTTAGCGAAATCGTTCGCAACAAACTCAATTTAATTCCGTTTTAGTTCATTCAACTTGGGTTGTTTTCGTTTCTCAAAGGAGAACAACAATCCATCATCAATTCACAGATTATATCATGAATTCACCATCAATTTTGACTCCAAAACAAGCCCTAATGTACATATATCAATAAAACTCAATTTCTTCATGTTTAATCCTTCTTTCATGAATTAACTTAACTAAAATCGTTTATAAATAACATATAACAGATTATAGACCTCCACCAACACATATATCATCCTCTTACCAAACCAAACCATCAAAAATTCCATCGAAAACCATTCTTAAAAGAAAACTTCATGAAACATAAACTAAGAACACAAAACTAAATTGTTATCTTTGATTCTTGTTTAGTCTCAGCAAGATGATTAGAATAGCTTTGTTATCCTTCATCTTCCTCCTTTGATTCTCAAATCCCTCTCAATTTGACATATAACCCATCTCTCTCCCAATTTCTCTTTCTCTCTTCTCTGTGTTTGCAAATAAGCTCCTCTAACTGATGAAACACACTTAATTTGTTTTTATTCATCCTTCAGTTACACAGATAAAGAGTTACCATCTGTTACAAATACTAAGGGTCACAAGGCCATGTTTGGCTAGCTCTCTAAAAATCCCTTTTAACTTATTTTTATTACTTTCTTATTATATAGTTTATTTGTCACACACAACTCAATTAAATTAAATTAAACCTTAATATAATTATAATTTCCATTTAACCAATACAACAAATTACTAAATCTCTAATTTAATTACTTAATTAAATTAGAATATTTCCATTCCATCAATATTATCACTCTAATTAAATTATTCTATAACGATTTCCATCAAATATTTATTTTATTCCATAAATATTCTAACTAAAATATTTATTTTATTCCATAAATATTCTAACTAAAATATTTATTTTATTCGATAAATATATTAACTATTTACGAAACTCGCCACCGTATTACATTAACATATTACATTCATATGTAATATATATTACTTCCTCATTTTATTAAAACAAATATATTTACATTAATTCACTATTTTAATTAAGTGAATTAGTCATTATTTATGAATTTAATTCATAATAACTCCTTCGCCAACAAGGCAAAATAATCAAATTATATTATCTCATAATATAATTTACAACTTAATCAAATTAACTAATACTATATAGTTAATTTCCTTTTCATAACAATTTCGTTTAATTTCTTAAATAGTTAAATTAACTATTAAATCTCATTTTCCCCATATATGAATATATATATTTACTTAAACACAAAACACGTTATAATAAGAATTTTATTCATTAAATTTTTATTTTAATAATTTCTAAAAATCTAGGTTGTCACATTACTCTCCTTATAAGGATTCTGTCTTCGGAATCAACGAAACCTCCCTTACTCGATTTTCACCAAATCTATTTTAAAAATTTTATCGGTGAATAATTTCAACACACTACTTTAATATAGGTTTTATATTTCTTATTCCATGTGTTTCCTCAATAAATTCTTGCAGGTTTTTATTTAATAACCTTTACTTAGACTCGAGTATATTTGAGTATTACATATCCTTTCAATAATCTTTTTAAGAACCATTGTCGCATAATAAATTCTCAAACTCTCGGAATATTACATTCACCCATTCTTCTAAGAATTTTGTCCCCGAAATTCAACTTACCAATCTTCTTTCATTTAATTTATCAAATAGATTTTACGATAATTTTTAGTCTTTTCATTGGGTTTTACAACCAACTTCCTTGTCTAAGAATTTTTCTAACATCATCGCATTCTTCACACCTTTCCCTTCTAAAAATTTTCACATTCTCCTTGGGTAACTTCATTCAGAATTTCATTCCTTTCTTGAAATTATTATGGTTTGCTCAACTTACACATCATTACATGACCCTCTACAACTTCTTTCTATGGAACATTCCTTTATCCACATTCACCTTCCAGATAAACAAGAATCTTCTTCAATTATTCAATAATTGGGAAGCGATATTAATAATTCAGAAATTTAAAAGATTCCAAATCATGCTGAGGGGTCACAAGACCTTGAACTCATCTTTAGGTTTAATAGTGTTTCACCACTGTAAACCCTCTTTAACAGAATGTTTAACAATCACACAGACTGAAAACACTCCCTACAAGTACTCTAGGTGATCAGCCTATCGCACCACTACGTCGTGCACAACGTATTACTTCATAACATTGTAACGACTATATGCGTTACTTTCGGAACCATTGTCTCCGATAACATGTCTCCGATAACATGTCTCTTTTATAGGGTTGTTCACATCAGTTTTTCAACATCTGAATCTGTTTGAACACAATTTGGTTCGACATAGTTTGTTAAGAACGCTCAAATTTCATAAACATCTTTCAATATTCGTCTAGCTGAATCAAATAGCATAGACTTTTAGCAAAAATTCGGACATCAATCGAAATATATATACATATATATTTTTAACCTGCCCAATTAATATCCCTTTTAATAGTTTAAAGAAAACTAAAAATAAATCTTTTTATGATATCATGATGCCGTACTGTCTTAATGGTACGTTGAGGATTCCGTCAGTATATGACTTCGTCATGCTACATCATACCATAGTGGGCTGACGATCCTATGATCACATCCAACACCAGGTTCAATTGCATTGATGACTCCTTCGATTATTATTTCTATACCATATCAAACGATGCATATGATCACATAAAATATATTTTGATAATTTCAAATCATTTTTTTTTCTGTCTAGCTGAAACAATTAGCATAGACACAGGAATAATAACACTGTTTCAAAAACTCATTGATTCAATCATCTGATTTAATATTTTTCAAAAAACAAAGAAGTGCAAACATCATCACGAAGTCAACAAATTTCGAAAATCTAGCATAGCTAGAAGATTTAGAATATTCAATTTTTCTTTATCAATTTCAAAATTTTTTTACTCCACTTCTTCATTACTTAATCATTCTATCAATCCTTAGCACCATCAATGCTTACTATAATAAAAAAACTTAGTTCTTACTTCATAACTTTTCTATACCCAGTATAGTTCATCAAACTTGCCACACTTTGGAAGTTCAGGAACTTGTCGCAATAATATGAGTTTAGGAACTTGTTCCAGCAATACATAGTCCAAGAACTAATCAAGGACTGTCCATACGCTTAGGGGTTCAAAAACATACATACGATTATGAGTTACGAACTTACCATAAGCATGAGTTTTAAGAACTCGCACCTAATCCTAATATCATCTATCATAATCTTAATATTCTCTAACTATCAAATATACATATGGGAAAAGAATCACCTTTCCGCCATATATATATATATATCGATAGTGCGAATTAATGTGACAAAATAAGTGAAAGTATAAAGCCCCTACCCATACAAAGGTTTGTACAACTCAGCTATCACATAACTCAGTTGAAATCCCACTTAACCCCATCTTGCTCTTAACTTGCTCTTTGTTTGATACAAATTTTTCGTATCTCATCATCTATAACTCCTCGTGAGTTTACCTCGTACTACTTCCATAGTACATTCTCTTTATAGCATAAAACTATAACTATTCAATCATTACAGACCATCTGTCATTTTACAACTTAAACAGATCACGTCGTGATCTTATTCTACCATCATTTCTCCTTATGATTCTTTCTTATTTATGATCGTTTAGTTTTACGATCCTCATTATTTCCTCTTTAATTATGTCATCTTATGATTATTCAACTCGGGTGTTCCCTGATCTTTTAGCTCTTTAGGTTCTTATTTGAACCTAATTAGATTATCTCAACTTATTTCATATGTATTAGCTGAATTTATCATCAGCTAAACTCTATTTGAGTTTATTCTTATTATCTTATCATCTTCATCTTATCAATACCGTCTCTTTATTAACACTTAACATCCTTATTACTGGAGTCAGGTAACTCTTGATTCTCATCTTTATAACTCTTCAAGATTCTTCTTTGAATCCTCTCATATATATACTAACCTCTTCTTTATAAATTTTCAAAATCTATTTCTTACTGTTCAAACTCTATCTGAGTTTTCATCTTCACCTTCCTTCTTTAAGGTTATAACCTAAGGTACTCTTACCTAAGGTTTCTAACCAATCGACTTTGATACCAACTGTAACAATCCCAAATTTATATAATTCAACTCTCAACTTCGGTCGTTAACAATACATCAAACTTCTAATTTTACATCATTATTCAATGGTACAATTAATAGAAATGCGGAATAATTTAAACTTTTCAGTTTCCACACTTTACATTCCATGAACCATAACCTTTATCAATTACATATCTTCGAATCAAATTTATTTTGTGACTCGTTTCATCAGTTATAAATAAAATCTTACATCTCAAATCAATATCCATTATACATTGGTTAACTCAACTTACAACTTAACATTTATGATACATCAAAACCATCAAATACATATCTCATCTAAAATAATTAATCTTCTTGCATTGTTATTGATCTCTATCATCCAATTAGCATGTAACATTACTTTGAATCATTGACTTGCAAAAATGGTTATTTTGCAAGAATGAGCTCGACAGTTCAGCAAATCTAACATTTTTCATGCATCACGTAGCACATAATGTCATGTTCAGATTATATATCATAATCATACTAATACATCATACAAGCTGCCGTTCACATAACAGGTATAAAGATTTAGTTCTTTACTCAATCAGCATTCTTTACTCGAGCAATGTAGTCATAGATTGACTTTAACATTTAATACTTACAACATATGTAATACCTCATGCTCTTTGCAATACAGACCTAAAACAGTTCAAACATCAAGTTTACATAGCAAATAGGAACTGAAAAACTTGCCTTGATCGTTGATTAATAACAACAGATTAACAGCTTATAGCTATCTGCACTTCACGTATTCTACATAAAATATAATCATGTACATTAACCATTAGTCACATAGCATCACATATTAGTTGTTATGTAAACTTTACTCTACATCCCATAACCCTTCCTTTTAATCGATACACAATGTTCAATTTAATTGTGTTAACTTTCGACTTATTTCTCATTATTTTTCTTCTTAGGTCATACTCAAAGTTGGTTCTAGTATTTATGTCTTACTAAGACATCTCTTTGTTATCCTTCATCTTCCGCTGATTCTCAAATCCCTCTCAATTTGACATATAACCCATCTCTCTCCCAATTTCTCTCTTTCCCTCTCTTCTCTGTGTTTGCAAATAAGCTCCTCTAACTGATGAAATACACTTAACGTGTTTTTATTCATTCTTCAGTTATACAGATAAAGAGTTACCATCTGTTACAAATACCAAGGGCCACAAGGCCATGTTTGGCTAGCTCTCTAAAAATCCCTTTTAACTTATTTTTATTACTTCCTTATTATATAGTTTATTTGTCACACGCACTACTCAATTAAATTAAATTAAACCTTAACATAATTATAATTTCCATTTAACCAATACAACAAATTACTAAATCTCTAATTTAATTACTTAATTAAATTAGGATATTTCCATTCCATCAATATTATCACAGTCTAATTAAACTATTCCATAACGATTTTCATCAAATATTTATTTTATTCCATAAATATTCCAACTAAAATATTTATTTTTATTCGATAAATATTTTAACTATTTACGAAACTCACCACCCTATTACATTAACATATTACATTTATATGTAATATATATTACATTTATATGTAATATATATTACTTCCTCATTTTATTAAAACAAATATATTTACATTAATTCACTATTTTACTTAAGTGAATTACTCATATTATTTATGAATTTAATTCATAATAACTCCCTCGCCAACAAGGCAAAATAATCAAATTATATTATCTCATAATATAATTTACAACTTAATCAAGTTAACTAATACTATATAGTTAATTTCCTTTTCATAACAATTTCGTTTAATTTCTTCAATAGTTAAATTAACTATTAAATCTCATTTTTCCCATATATGAATATATATATTTACTTAAACACAAAACACGTTATAATAAGAATTTTATTCATTAAATTCTTATTTTAATAATTTCTGAAAATCCGGGTTGTCACATGATGTCTCTCTCTTCGTCTTTGATTGAGAGAGGGAGGGAGGTAGGGAGGGAGCGAGCCGTCTTTGAGAGGGAGAGGGAGAGACATATACATAAACATATTACTATGGACCTAAGAAGTGAGGATTCTTATGTAGGTTGGCTAATCCTAGAATCCAGATATGGGAATTCTTGGATTCTTTTAAATCAGCACGGTTATTTTGAATTTTTTTTCAATTTTTTAATATGTTAGGAGTTGAATATGTTACTAATATCTACGCTATACTTCATAGGAAATTTTGATTGTGGTTGCCACAACCAATTGGTTGTAGCAAACAGCTCAACAAGATATAGTTTTGGTTGATATATGGTGGCATGACCAAATGGCATTAATGAATTTATTGAAAACCCAATACTACCATTAATGAAATAATTGGGCCACAACCTGTTGGCTGTGGTTGCCACAACCATTTTATCCCCATATACATACATACATACATACATGTATATAATATATATTCATTTAGTCTTTTTTGAATATGTGCCGAATCATGCAAAACTCAGATTCCCATTTTCTGAGATTTGCTGAATCCTCATACGGATAATCGAATTCTTGCTTCTTAGTTATGGACATTAGCACAAACATGCATATACATCCCATGCATGCAAACTATGCCACACTGGAATATACATGTAAGTAGAGTGTTGATTACCAAAGGGGTTTTAAACCTGCCATTGTGCCTAGTTTATTTAAGAATATAGAATAAGGGATTGCGAAATGAGTGGTAAACTATGTTTTATTATCTTTATGTGGATAGTTTACCCAACCTTTTTCTTGATAAGTATTAATATTTCATCAAAGAATGTCCTTTGAGTGAAGGGGCACACCCGTATTACACTAGATGCAACTACTTCAGAGAGTGGAGAGAAAAGTATGTGTAAGGTAAAGCCTAGGTATTAATTACCACATTTGGAACCTAGGCAATGAACCTAACCAGCGGAATAGGAGAAGAATGAGCAAAGGAAAACAGGAGTAAATTTTTCTTTCTAGATAGAAGATTTTATTTATTAAAAGAGAGGAGATTACAACACATGAGGAGGACAAGAATCCTCCCAAAGAAAATCAGAAATCAAAGAAAATTAGAGGAGAAACTCGGAACATGGATGGAACACCCACTCACTGATCTCTATGAAAATCTAACAAAGAAATCCCTCCAAAAACTCCCCTTGCATGAGCCAAAGAGAAGCAAAGAAAGGCACTCTATCCTAAGGAGATCAATATTCATCGTCCGACCACAAAAAGTTCTAGCATTCCTCTCCTTTCGAACTTCCCACAAAATGCCAAAACAAGCATATCCCCGAAGAATTCTTTAAGTGGAGCAATCTATGGGAGTTTTAGGATTATTAGTTTTTTTTATATTATTTAGAGATAAATTAATGTAATTATTTATACAATTATAATAGTAGATTATTATAATAAAGCAGAATATTTCTAGAGTTTTTAATCATTAGGATTTGTTTCCTTTTTAATGAGGATATTATTGGTATCCAAGAATTAGGGTTTCTAATTTCCTATAAAAGTTGATGTACTGTTCATTTTTTTTTCTTCAGACTATTGAATGTGGATTGATTTGAAAGTTTTGTTTTGTGGCTTGTGGGCCTTATTCATCCCGAGTTTAACTTTGATTTCAATTGATGCAGTGAAGTTAGAAAAAAGAAATAAAAATGATAAAAGGAATAATGCCTGAGGCCTCAATGGTAAAGCCAATGTAATACATACTCACTCAATATATTAAATTTGAATTCCGTCGATGGCTACATCAGTTTATACAGGACAATAAGAAACCATAGTTGTTGGAGACCAAGTAAAATCCTAATTCCTAACAATACTCCAGTAACTTTATTTAAAAAGGAAACAAATCCCTATTTATTATCTACTATAATTAAAACTCTAGAGTAATCTACCTAATACAATATATAGTTAATTACTAATTATAATGACTTTATCTTTAAATAATAATATGATGTATAATACTAACAATAAACAAGGTTCTAAAAGGCGCTAGGCGGGCGGCCAGGGGGGGCCTAGGTGGGATTTTAAAAAAAATCAATTTTAATATTTTATCTTATATTTATCCTAACAAAACAATAATATAAAGCAAAACAATCTATAATAAAGATAATAAAGGCATTTGCTTAAAGTTTAAACACATCCATATAGCCAATTTCAAAGTTCAAACACAAATGCAATTGTTCAAAGTTCAAACACAAATATATATATATATCCATTGCTTGAAATAATTGAATTATAGAATTAGTGTTACTAGTAACTAGTAAGTAGTATCTTCATTTATATAATTATATACGTACTTCTTCTCTTTCAAAAATTTAAATAAAATAATAACTGTTATTTTTAAAATATAGTGTGAAGTTTATTGAACGAGACATTTGATATTATTAATTATGAAATTATTTTTATTTGTGTAATTTTCAAAACTGAAGACTTAAAGAAAATGACAAATATCATATACTAAGTATGACTAACATATCATTAACGTATTAGTTTTATTCATAAACAAAATTGGTATTAAATAATAAAATTTAAAATTTCAAGAATTCAATTCAATATTAAAACTTAAGAAACTAAACAGAAATTTAATAATTATATTGAATTAAATTAAATATTACAAATGTATCATTATTTATATAATTTGAAGTTGGTACAAGTTCAAAAAATTACAACTATAATAAAATTATGAATTATTTATTTTGGCTTGATCTTGTTCACTTCTTGTTGTGATTTGATATGCTACAACATGCATTAAAAATATGGTAAATCAATAGAAAAATAAATATATCAAAATCTGATTTTAGTAGTAATTTTTTTAAAAAAATAAAAAATCTCCGCCTAGGCTCGCCTTTCCCGCCTAGGCCCCGCCTTCCCACCTAGGCCGCCTAGGCGCAGCCTAATTGGCTAGAGCGATTTTTTCACCGATTTGGCCTTAGGCGCGGCGCCAGGACCCCCGCCTATCGCCTAGGCGGCCGCCTAGGCCGATTTTTAGAACATTGACAATAAATCTATTGGCTTGGTCCACATCAGCCATCCTGCTAAACCTTACTATTTACTAATAGTTCAAGATATCCAATTAATTTTCTAAAACTTCTGTCTAGTTCTAGATAGCCATGCTATATTTCTGGCTAAGATTACAGTATTCCGTAGGAACGGTTAACATTTTCATCAGCAATGAAGTTTATAGAGTTTGAATTTTTTGTGATATCTGTATTAGATTCTATATACTAACTATGGTACCTAGATTTGGGTCTCAGACTTCTGTTTAATTCTCTATGGTTAAGATTGTGGATGGTACCAACTCGAGCAGAATCATTAGCTTCCATCTCTTCTGCTTTCTGCCATGGAAGTTGCTTCGTAACATTTTATAAGTCTTTCTGTTTACATAATTTAGTGCTTTTGAATCTGCTCTTGATCATGCTGTTGAATCCATGGCTTTCCATTGTATCTTACATCAGGTGTAGTTGCAATGTCATGGTGTCCCAGTGACAGCTCCTATTTGCTCACCTGTGCCAAAGATAATCGAACTATTTGCTGGGACATGGCTTCCTCAGAGGTAGTTGAATATTTCAGCCTCAGTTTACTGAATCACCACATACTTCTTCAGCTATCTTTTTGTTTATTTGCTGTTCTTCCTTACCTGTTCCTCTCTTGACTCTGCTTTTTATTATTGAATTTTGTAGATTGTCTCTGAACTGCCTGCTGGAACCAATTGGAACTTTGATGTTCATTGGTATCCGAAGATACCTGGGGTCATATCGGCATCTTCATTTGATGGAAAAATTGGTATCTATAATATTGAGGTTTGTTTTTCTGCATGTATATTGGGCCTTGGTAAAGCATATTCTGCTTCTATCTATTGGTTGCAAGATGGGAATTATTCGAACTAGAATCTGAAATAGGGCAGTGAACTTTTTTAGTCACTGTGATACATTTTCTGGATTATATTACATTTTATTTTCCATGTGATTATATGCCAAGATACAAGAGTTAATTAAAGCTTCAATCATTATCCAAAGAAAATTGTTCAAAGTCAAATAGTCTGTTCTCTTAATAAAAAATAATGGCTTTCAGTTCTGTCATAGTTCTCATATCTTTCAGACTTGATGTATTTTTTCGGAAATTTGGGAGTATACAATCTAATCTGATGGGGACTCCAAGTCAAGAACAAAGAAGAGATTTTTTATATTTATTATTTGGAGTTTTT
Source organism: Panax stipuleanatus (assembly GCA_020205555.1). Lineage (NCBI taxonomy): Eukaryota > Viridiplantae > Streptophyta > Magnoliopsida > Apiales > Araliaceae > Panax > Panax stipuleanatus. Next base: position 122,773,966 of record CM035120.1, read on the forward strand.
ATTATGTTTAGTATAAAAGTAGTTGATGTGATTTATGTATTTTATTTATTAGTGGGGATTCATCCTAAATCTGTCCTATGTCATAATCTGTCTGGTTAGTAGCTGACAATTGTTTTACAATTTGATTCTTTTATGTTGTTATGGATTCTCATTTCATGTTTCATTTAGGCTTGTGGCCGATTTGGTGTTGAAGAGGGTGATTTTGGTGCAGGTAAAGTAGTTTTTAAATGTTTGTTTATGTGGCTTTCATAATTTTTTGTCCTATCAATATCAAGTGATAAGGTGCTCTCTGGTGAACCTATCGAATGTCTTAGTTCCAATTCATGTACTATGGTGGTTAAATGTTTTTGCTTTGTTCATGTGTAGTAAAAAGAGCTTTTTTTGTCTTGCTGGATGAGTACTAGATGCCAACCAAACTGCGATATGAGAATAGTCAAGATTTAACCTTTTGTTGAATATCATGATATATGATACCTTGATTTTCGAAGTGTCTCTTTTATTAGGAAGCCGTGAAAAGCAAAGTTGGCCTCTTAAATTGGATAAAGTTGGACTATTTAATTAACAAGTCCCAAAAAGTACAAGCTCTTTTATTAGGAAGCCGTGGAAAGTAAGGTTGTAATGTTTGATACAATCCTAGCAGTACTTTCTCATATTGCTTGATAATCTTAGCCTCATGTTTAGGGGGTGACATACTTTATTATAGCACAATTCATACCATCTATTTTTAGGGAATTTTCTTTTTTGCTTTTTACTGCTTGTTGTTACACCCTTCATATCTATAATGCATTTTCTGCTAATTCTAGCTTTTGATAGGCTCTTTATAGATATAAATGCATATTTGCATATACATATATTTATTTTTGTGCGTTTTAGAAATAATTATTTGAAAACATGTCACCATGTCTTAGGATCAAGCATGTTGTCTGTAGAAATGAAATGTTCTCAATATGAGAAATAAAAAGAGAATTAAAAAAAGAAAAAGGTAAAGTTGGCATGGCCTCAGCAGGAAGAACTTAGTTTCTCACAGTTAACAGAGAATGAAATAGGCATTTCATATGGTTCGGGTATGGTCAAGTGCTGCCAGAGCCGGGAATGCTTTTACTAGATCTGTACAAAATATAAAGGACAGCACGATAGAGGTAGGTTATTGTATTCTTAAATAGCAAAAGGGCTTGAGTCAAGGGTAGTGACAACCAGTATTGAATCTTGAGACAGCCTAAAATGATTGTCTAAACAAATTCTTTCTTCTATTCTTACTGTTATATTACTTTCGTTTTGTGTTTCTTCTTTATTGTTATTATTTACTATTATCATTATTATTTTTATTATAATTATTATCTTCTCCCCTTGTTTTGACCTGTCTGGGTTATGTTTTTCATATTTAAGTTGGCTCAGTGCAGGTCCTTTAAGAGCCCCAAAATGGTACAAACGTAAGGCTGGAGTTTCTTTCGGTTTTGGTGGCAAGCTTGTCTCCTTTAACTCTACAGATGCTTTGGCTGAATCTTCAGAGGTACGTTTTGTTGCTTTTCTGTATCTTGGTCTTCTTTGCATGACCTTATTATTATGTTTTTATCTGTTTCCAGGTTTTTGTGCATAATCTAGCTACTGAAAACAACTTGTTGAGTAGTTCTTCTGAATTCGAAGCTGCAATGCAAAGTGGGGAGCGATCTTCACTGAAACTTCTATGTGATAAGAAGTCTCAAGAGTCTGAGTATGTTTCTGTGCAGAAAAATCTATCTATGTTTCCCAGCTCATTGATGTCGTGAACTGATTTTAATTTATGGATTTGTCTGAGCAGATCTGAGGATGAAAAGGAAACATGGGGCTTTTTGAAAGTCATGTTTGAGGATGATGGGACAGCAAGGACGAAGCTGCTTACCCACCTAGGTTTCAGTCTACCTACTGAAGGAAAAGATTCCGCGCAAGATAATCTCTCCCAGGATGTAAATGGTCTCTCTCTCGAAGAAAATGAAGCAGATAGAGGACATGCCGGGGTTAAAGAATCTCCCATATACCCTTCTGATGGGGAAGATTTTTTTAACAATCTTCCAAGTCCAAAAGCTGATACGCCTGTGTCAATTTCTAGCAACAACTTTAATGCAGAAAGCTCTATTCCTGGCGGGGAGGAATTGCAACACCAAAATGATGAACAAGAAGACACTACTGACCCTTCGTTTGACGATGCTGTTCAACGTGCTTTAGTTGTTGGGGACTATAAGGGAGCTGTTGCTCAGTGCTTATCTGCAAACAGGATTGCAGATGCTCTTGTTATTGCGAATGTTGGTGGGGCTTCCTTGTGGGAGAACACACGTGATCAATACCTCAAGAAGAGTAGTTCTCCTTACCTTAAGGTAGCCTCAAATCTTTTTTTCAAACTGTTGATCTTTCTCAATTTTTTTTTGTTTTGGGTTGTGTAACGAATGTAAGATCTATTTTACTCCAATGTACTTGGATGCCGATTGTTGTGGTTTGTAAAACCAATACGGGAACATATTACCCTACATAGGCTGAAACGTGGTATGCTACAGCAGCTTTATATGGATGCTTATAGTTAATAATTCTCTTAGAATCCAAATGATATAAATCTCAATTACATAGAAGATTTTTTAGTTTTATCAAGTGGAATGAAATAATCTAGTACAAATATGATGCTTGAGCATCCAATACTAAGTTAGAATATTGATATTTGTGCAATTAAAAGTAGACAACAAAGAAATATATAATTTATTTAGAGTTTCGCAACATAAGGATACCATGTTTGGGAATGGAAGTACCAATTCCCAGTTCTATAGGTGAATAAGAGTATAATAATTAGTTGAATTGTTTGTATGTACTCTAGCCATTCTTTTATTACTTTTATAACTGCCATCAGGTTGTATGTCTTTTTGGCATTCTTTTATTAATTTTATATCCTGTCATCAAGGTTGTTGCTGCAATGGTGAACAATGATCTCATGAGCCTTGTAAATACAAGGCCTCTGAAAGCCTGGAAAGAAACTCTTGCTCTCCTTTGCACTGTAAGTTTCTCGACTTCGGAAACAAAATGCAGTTTATTATATAATTGCAAATAAGGTTTACATTCAATGTTGATTAGATTCAAGAATTAATAAATTATTTTTCCCGTGTATAATGTATGAATTTGGACATGACATATTAATATGATTTGCATGCCAAACAAAAAAAATATTTAATAGACACGGGTATGTCGAGAGCACATCAATAAAGAAATGTCTTTTCTGTGTATATATATATATATATATATATATATAATTAAAGTGAATTAAAAAAGTTTCATTTTATTGATATCTGTGATTGTAGCTCGAATTTTGAATTTATAAACCTTTATAATTACCCCCGTTACAGGTAAATAACAACAATTGCATGTATATATGCAATTAAATGAGTCAGTAATGAGTATGTTGATGTATAATTAATAATTTTTACGTATATTGTGTTAATGGTGATTACTCCTAGCTTCTCTCCCATAACTCTTCTTCTTCTTCATTTCTGGACATATAAAATGTGGTATTGAACATGTGCATCCAAGGTATTCTTGTAGTGTAGGTGCCTCACACGTCCCTGGCGACATTGCTAAAGTTTCTGTGTTCCTCTGTGAATTATTCTACATTGTAAGACACTCTATTTTCTGCTTTTCATAATGAGTGACTGGTGATATTACCTTTTGCTCTAGTGAGGGATAAATCAATGTAGGAGTGGTACTATCTGCTGAATTGAATGGCTCTTAGTTGCAGCAGACTGGTTTCATGAAAACAATCTTGGTTTCTTGTAACTTGTGGCAATATTTTCATATTCAGTGTTGGCTTTTCAAATATTGTTGATTTGTAGTAGGCTAAAAGTAGAAAAGGAAAAAAAAAGTGATGGATCAAAGTTGATGGAAGATAGGGAAAGAGGATGTTGAAGGACCACTTGTCCTTTCTTTCTGCACTCCTTTTATTTAATAGAACTTCTTCTTTTATCCCAATAAAATAAAAAAAATAGGAAAATGTTGAAGGATGATGTTAATCGTCTGAAACGGGGGTACAGTTCGCTAACTGTAGATTGATATTTCTGATCCATTTGGTTGACTGGTCAATCTTTGCATATGGAGTAAATATTGCTGGTTGACATGTGCTTGGGCAAGTCTAAGGTGGTCTGTAGACCAATAAAACTGTCCGATTTTTGTTAGAGACAATTACGTGTAAGTATACACAATCAACAAGTAATAAAGTGATAAGAGAGTGTCGAACCCACATGAATCAATATCTAATATATTCAAACTACTAGTTTTGTATTAATCCAATTTTATTTAGACAAGAAATTTTTGGATATTAATTGAAAAATAATTAAAATTAAACTCGGAATAAATTTAACACAGAGATTTGAATTCAGACATAAAAGCTTAATATTACAATATCCCCAATTATGCAATATAAATCGATTATCCAATTCATCCAATTATTAAATCCACTTGAATTGTCAACAGGAACTCATAGTTATTTATAAGCCCTTTCCCAAGGATAAAATAAAAATATTCAATTCAATTAATCTTGCTATATTCCTATGCAAAAAAAAAGGAATTAATGCCAAGGATCAAATAAAAATATTCAATTCAATTAATCTTGCTATATTCCTATGCAAAAAAAAGGAATCAAATTCATTGAGTATCAATTCCCAAAAGTTATATGCATTGAAAAGAGATATCCCTATTCAATTCACAACCCTAATTATTTATCTCATGCAAACAATTAAGAATACATACTATCATATTCAGATCTAACCCTAAATTTCATCTCCCGAATTCATCTAGTGTATCTCGCTAATTGTTGGCCAGACAATTAACCAATAAACATAAAATACGATAGACAACTCAATTTGAATAAATAATTAGACTTCAATAGATAATTAATTCGTAAGTATAAAAAAGTTCAATTGCAGTCTTAATTATGAATTTAGTTCATGCTGAAAATTAAAACCAAAAATCCCAAACAAGCCATCACAAATAAATTACAAATCTGAGTAAGGAAGAAAAGAAAAACTTAGTAGATGTTCTCCAGTCTGAAATCCTTGTGATGCTCTACAAACTTTCAATCTCCATCTCCAGTTATCCAAGTAAATCTCTCTGTCTTTAGATGAATAGCCTCCAACCTTTTATAGTTATCAATTTTCCCAAGTCACTGGTCAGCTTCCCCTTGAATCCTAATTAGAATAGAAATAGGTTTCTTTTAATCCCAGTCTTGCACAACTCATCCAGCAGACTCTGCCTCCCAGCTCCCCGACGCTAGGTTTTGTACGTGGGACAACGACCCAGCGCTGCAACTTGCTGGAAATTACCAAAATGTCATTTTAAGCCCAGAAAGTCCTGCTTTGCCCCTGCTTTGTCCTAACCTGCAAAATAACAACTAACAAGTAAAAATGTCCTAAAATACTCAAAAGCAAACAATATATTAAGCCTAAAACTACTCAATTCATGGGTATATTACCCACTCATCAAATACCCCCAAACTTAGACAATTGCTTGTCCTAAAGCAATGCAAATGAACACAACAAAACAAAAATGTATTAACTAACATGATTATACCAACTCAGCATGAATCAACATTGATAACCTTCGATAGCCTCAAAGATCCTTAATCACAACTCAAATGAATGTTTAAACTCAAGTATTAGTTAAAATTTGAAATATCAACTCACTGTATTTCCAACCCACAATGTGTGTGCCCTTCAATATATCAATCCAATCACAGATCAAACAAAGTCAACAATTACAAAAGGCTCAAGGAAGAATACTCACAAATATAAGAATTATGCTACACCTCTAGAACTCAGATACCCCTTATTTCGGTAATTTTTAATATTTTTTTCATAACAAGTGCGTTTTACGCTCCATCTCGTTTTTTTTCTATTTATTTCTTGACTTGTGCAATGTTAATCTTTATTAGGCTTTTCAAAGTTACCAATGTAGTGAACTTTCGACCAATGACTCTCAAACCATTTGATTTTAGGGCACTAAGTGTAGAGACTATTAAGGTAAGAGCTTGTTCGAGTAACAGCGGTCACAAAGATAACTAGTCAAGTTTATTCAATAACTATATAATTTTTGTTTTGAATAAACAATTTCTGAAATACAAGATAAACTAAGCTATAGAGGTTTATCTTATCTTTCCTAAGCCCTACATTCATCCAGTTCAATTAAAACCCAAAATCAGATCAACATATTGACATGTGCAAATTAAACCAACAAGTTTTTTTTTCACAAAGCAAATTGACAATATTCAAGAGTTAACTAAGCCTTCATTATCCCATTCACCTAAGTTATTATTCAATTCACTCTTCCTTATCATTGGCCATCATCAAAGTTTTAACATCTCATCATGCTCAAGTTCAATTACATATATATCAACACAATGCAAGACTAATAAACAAACACAATACTAGATATCAACACAACCTAAATATATAACTAATCTACTATGAATCACGCAAACAATGAAAAACTCCCCCAAACTTAAATAAAACAATGTCCTCATGCGAAAAATAAACAATTTAAAAACTGAGGATTTCCCTGATTTGGTCAATCGTCTTGATCGACCTCGTCATCGCTCTTTTCTTCTTGGTCCGTTGACATGCAATGTGGGCGCCACAGGGAACTGGTTAGGATCCACAGTAGGATTCAATTTTGCGAACATGTCTACCAATGCATTGTTAAAACTGACGTTACAGGAGAAGATTGCGTCTTGACGGGCAGCTAAACGAACATTTTGATCCTCCAACCGGTACATCCATCCATTCACCTCTTGCTCAACTTCTTCAGAAACAACACGGCGGGGAACATGGTAAGAACCGGTGGCCGTGGGAGTCGGTTCCTGCTGAGGCATAGTTTGGGCAATGATATAACCAAACCCCCTCGAGTGTGATTCGCCACCGTCCCACACTCTATACCTCATGATCATCTTGTGATCCAGCAATGTCATTGACTGCATAATCATTTCATCTTGTTTCCATTTGACCCCTGCCTGATCACACAATGCGCAAACGAGGGAAGGGTGGGGCAGCCCACCTGTTGTACCGCCCTCAGCAGCACACAGTATTGAATTTCGGATAATCAGGCTGACATCCCCTTTTGAAAGGCAAGACAGTAACACCGTCATCTCCTTAGTCACGTCACTGACATGAGTACATGTTTGGCACATAAGAAAGCGTACCAAGCCTTAATATACCGCCTAAGTCGTGACTGAGGAATGTCATGCTCCTGCGCTCGTGAGTTTTTCATGTTGTGCCTGGCTGGCACAATTCCTGAATGATTTGTGAATAGTCCAGTCCTTGACTCATGAACGTCGAGTACTAGTTGACATGACCAATGTCCGACAAATTGTAGTATTTGTTGATATCAGTTCTGCCAAACTTGACTGTCTTTCCTCTCACTGACACCCCAAAATGGTAATGCTCCTTGACATTAGCATAAAATTCCTTCACTACTGCAATAACTGCCGGATCTGGCTGCGCTGTGAGGTCAAACTAGTCTCGTTCGGCGATCATGACAGCGATCTCACCATCCTTGGTGTTGTCCGGCGTCAAACCCCTCTCCGAAATCAAAGGTTGCTGCGCCATTCTATTATATCTCTCTTGAGCCTTGGCGCTAACGAACCTCTTTTTGTCGAATGGTTTGGTTGGGGAGGAGGATGAGCCTTCACCTCGTTGTCCCTTTGAAGCCATCGTTTGCAACCTAGATTCAAAATTAAACCATTGTCAGTCAAACATATCATATAAAATTCATCATATGTGACTAATGATGCATGTACACTGTATGAACCATGTATGAATACTAGTAGAATTATTCTCCCAAACTTGGAATCTAGTGCAAACCCACAGTCAATTCAGCCAAGATGGTGCAATTTTAAACAAATGTGCCTACCTATGACGTACGATAGGCAAACTAGTCTCAAGTTACCGAATTTCTGCAACTAAGCTCCAATAGAGATCAATAGCACGCCCAAACAGTTAATTAATGCATGCATGGTAGACACAATGCAAATAAATCACCATAATCGAGAACTTATACCTCTAGCCATGCCTACATGACAAAACACCCCCAAACTTGAGGTTTAATGCTACCCCCATAATCGATTATACCAATTTGGCCTCACACTTATGCATCAGTATATATTTATAAGCTTTCTTTGGAAAGCTAGAATCAAAATGCCCAAAATGGCCAAGTAAATCTCTCAAAAATATTTAATCAAACACCTTATAGGTATTAGTTAAATTCAACATGGTTAACCAAGTTTACTTATGCAACAGCCCCAATAGATGCTATAATCTCATCCAATCAACTTGAACATAACATACAATTCACAAATAGTACAGAAAGTAATCATAATACCTTGTATGCTTTATTCAATTTAAACAATAAAACATTGCATACCTTAGTTTTGGAGAGAACAAAACACAATGGAGAGAGGAAATTGATTAATGTTTGTCCCTTGCAATTTCGTGTGGATGACAAAATTGAATTGGAGCCTTAGATGTTTATGTTTAAGTAGAAGATAGATTAGGGCTTGTAGTTTGAGTAGAATAGAAGAGGGGAAGTTGGGAGGAATTAGAAATTGAATAGGAGAGGGAACGTGGGGAGTTATACCTGTTGAGCCCTATTGTTTTTCTTTTACCTGAACCCAGTGCCGGGGCGTTGGGGTTTGTTCTTCAAGCAGCGCCAAGGCGCTCTTCATCGGTGTGCTTGGGGCAGGTACAGCGCCGGGGCGTTGGATTGCTTCTCATTTTGAGCGCCAGGGCGCTAAGACAATTTGAACTTTCTGCTCTCCAATGTAGGGGCCGCTGGATTACTATACGTCTGCAGCGCCGGGGCACTATAGCTGTCTCTACCCAATTTAATTATTTTTTTCTTTCATGCCATCACCTCATTGACTTTCCTTTTTTTTATACCCTTCCTTTGAACCTGCAGAGAATAAGATGAAGATTACTATAACAAATAATAATAATAATAATTATAAACTACTTTACTAAATGATATTAAAAGTGAAATTGACTGTATTAAATTGTAATTTTGGACTGCCTCCCAATAGCGCTTGGTTTATAGCCGTCAGCCCGACTTTCTTGCTGTTTTTCAAGTATTAGTCAGATCGATCTATGTCGGATGTCGATCAATGTCACCACCCGCAGTAATGCTTCAGTCTTTGGCCATTAACTTTGAATGTACGCTTTGAATTGGGTTTTTCAACCTCAACAGCTCCGTGTGGAGCTACATAGGTAACAACAAACTGTGTGGAGCACCTAAATTTCAACTTTCCGGGGAAAAGACGCAACCTGGAGTTGAATACCAAAACAGTTTGTCCCGGTTCGGATTTTCAATCAAGGATTCGTTTGTCACGCCACTTTTTGACTTTTTCTTTGTAAAGCTTGACATTCTCGTACGCTTGATGCCGGAATTCTTCCATCTCATTCAATTGAAGCAACCTTTTCTCGCCGGATGCTTGTAGATCAAAGTTACTTTCGAATGGCCCAATATGCTTTATGTTCAAGATCCATTGGTAAATGACGTGCTTTTCTATAAACCATTATGTATGGTGACATTCCGATGATATTTTTATATGCCGTTTGATACGTCCATAAAGCATCTCTAACTTCATTGCCCAATCCTTACGGAATGGATTCACAACTTTTTTCAAAATTCGTTTGACCTCTCGATTCGACACCTTAGCTTGGCCACTGGTTTGGGGATGATAGGCCGTAGCAACTTTGTGTTTAACTCCGTACATAGTGAGCAGTTTTGTGTATTGCTTGTTACAAAAATGTGTACCCGCATCGCTAATTGTAGTCCTTGGTGTACCAAGAATTTCAGAATCACTTTGGCATCGTTTGTGGGAAATGCAGTTGCTTCAACCCATTTTGACACGTAATCTACTGCCAACAATATGTACTGGTTGTTGAATGAAGACGGAAATGGCCCCATGAAGTCAATGCCTCCTACATCAAAGATTTCAACTTATAGGATGGTATTGAGGGGCATCTCATGGCGTTTCGAAATATTGCCAACCCATTGACATCGGTCGCACCTTAGAACAAAGAAATGGGCATCTTTGAACAATGTAGGCCAGTAGAACCCTGATTGTAACACCTTCGCCGCTGTTCTCTCTCCCCCAAAGTGTCCCCCATACTCCGAAGAGTGGCAATGACTCGGTATACTTTCCATTTCTTCATGTGGCACACATCATTTGATCCGCGAAAGTTTTGAAGAGAAATGGTTCATCCAAAAAATACTGCTCGACATCATGGATGAATTTTTTTCTTTGTTGAGAATTCAGATCAGGTGGGAGTACATTACTTACTAGGTAATTCACGTAGTCTGCATACCAAGGCACTCCCAACATGATTCTAAACAGTTGCTCATCCGGAAATCATCCGGAAATGACTCGTTGATCACTATATCATCATTTCTCTGAGTAGCAAAATTTTCCAACCTTGAAAGGTGATCAGCCACCTGATTCTCTGTTCCTTTCCTATCTTGGATTTCCAGATTGAACTCTTTGCAGGAGAAGGACCCATCGTATTAACCTTGGTTTTGCATCCTTCTTCGCAATCAGGTACTTTATGGCTGAGTGATTAGTGTAGATTATTGCCTTAGTCCCAATCAAATACGCTCAGAACTTGTCAAAGGCAAACACCACTGCAAATAATTCCTTTTCTGTGGTGTAATTTAGTTGTGCATCCGTTAGAGTCTTGCTTGCGTAGTAGATGGTGCGAAAGATCTTATCTTTACGTTGCCCCAACACCGTACCAACTGCATAATCACTAGCGTTGCACATAAGTTCAAATGGCAAAGACCAATCAGGAGCAACTATGATCGGAGTTGATACTAATTTCTTTTTCAACACTTCAAAGGCGTCGATGCAGGATTGATCAATTTTAAAAGGAACATCTTTTTCAAGGAGAGAACATATGGGTTTTGAAATTTTGGAAAAGTTTAATAAAACGCCGGTAAAAGCCTGCATGACCGAGAAAACTCCTTATTCCTTTCACAGATGTGGGCGGAGGTAACTTTTCAATTGTTTCAATTTTTGCTTTGTCTACCTCTAAGCCGGCTGCGGAGACTGTGACCCAAAATTATTCCTTCCTGGACCATGAAGTGACACTTTTCCCAATTGAGCACTAAATTTGTTTCCACACATCGTTTTAGAACCAAGATCAGATTGTTGAGGCGTAAGTCAAAACTATGACCGAATACAGATTAATCATCCATAAATACTTCCAAATTCTGCTCAACCATATCCAAGAAAATTGTCATCATACATCTCTGAAATGTAGTCGGTGCGTTGCAAAGGCCAAAAGACATCCTTCAGAATGCGAAAGTTCCATAAGGACATATAAACGTAGTTTTCTCTTGGTCCTCCGGAGCTATTGTAATCTGGTTATATCCTAAATACCCATCAAGAAGGCAGTAAAACTGATGACCCGCCAATCTATCAAACATTTGATCAATGAATGGTAAGGGAAAGTGATCCTTGCGAGTAGTTTTGTTCAGCTTGAGGTAGTCCATGCACACTCCACCCTGTAACTGCTCTTGTAGGGATGAGCTCATTATTCTTGTTTTCAACTAGCCATTCCCCCTTTTTTTGGCACACATTGTACAAGACTTACCCACGAACTGTCTGAAATTGGATAGATAATTCCGGTGTCCAACCACTTGATGATTTTGTTTTTTACCACTTCCTTCATGATCGGATTTAATCTTCTCTGTTGCTCAATAATCAGTTTTGATCCTTCTTCGAGCAAGATTTTGTGCATGCAGAATGACGAAATGATTTCCTTAATATCTGCTATGGTCCGGCCAATTGCCGTTTTGTACTCACGCAAAACCCTTAACAACTTTTCTTCTTGAGACTTGTTTAAGTTTGCAGAAACAATAACTGGTAGTGTTAGAATTTCCCAAATAGGCATACCTCAAATGAGTAGGAAGAGGTTTGAGTTCTAGCACGGGTGGCTCCTCCAATGAAGTTTTGGAACGCTTTTCAACTCCTTCGGGACGGTCAAGGGTATCATACTGTTTTTTAAACCTCGTGGATTATGTTACTGCATCCAACATCCTAACATAGTCTATGTAATCCAAGTCCTCAAATACATCCATACCAACCAAAACTGCTTCTAATGGATCTGTTAAGTAACTCCCGTCAAATACTTTAGTCATTGCCTCTTCAATTATATCAATCCGCAGGCACTCATCAGCTTCTTTGGGAAACTTCATTGCTTTGAAAACACTAAAGGTGATTTCCTGATCTTGAACCCTTATCGTCAATTCACCTTTTTGTACATCTATCAAAGTTCTCCTTGTCGCTAAGAATGGGTGACCCAGTATAATCGGTATCCCTTTATCTTCCTCGTAATCCAATATTATGAAGTCAGCCGAAAAAATGAACTTATCAACCTTAACCAGGATATCTTCCACAATACCACTCGGATACGTCACTGACCTGTCTGCTAGCTGTAAAGTGATATTAGTCGGTCTTGGCTTCAATCCCAACTGAGTGTACACTGAAAGTGACATCAAATTAATACTCGCCCCTAAATCACACAGTGCTCGTCCGAAAAATTGATTACCGATTGTACATGGAATTGTGAACCTCCCCAGATCTTTTAACTTCGGCGATAATTTTTTCTGTAAAATAGCACTGCATTCTTCGGTTAATGCTACCATCGGTCTCAAATTCACCCAATCTCCTCTTTTTAGACAGCACTTCATGAATTTAGCATAACTTGACATTTGTTCCAAAGCTTCCACAAACGGTATGTTGATGTGCAGCTTTTAGGACACCTCTAAATTTTTTGAAAACAGCTTGTCTAATTTGACTTTCTGAAATCTCTAGGGGAATGGAACAGGAGGCATTGCACTATTTTTCTTGTTTTCATTGGGCTTTGCCTCCGAACCTGTATCTTTTATCCTTTGTGTTTCATCACCCTCATTTTCCTTCTTGGTTCCCTCTTCTTCATTCACATTTACTGTTCTCGGCTTTGAATTTCCTTTTACCATATCAGACAACTTTTTTTTGCTTCTCAGAGTTACAACCTTACAATGTTCCTTTTCATTTGTCCTCGGGTTTATCTCAGTGTCGCATGATAGTGCTCCTTGTGGACGACTGTTTAAAGCATGAGCTAGCTGACCCATCTGATTCTCTAAATTTCTAATTGACACTGCCTGACTCTTTACATTCAAATCTACTTGGTTTAACAGTTTATCTTGATCATTCTTTCTCTTTTTCGAAGCTGTAATGAATTTTGCCAAGGCTTCTTCTAAACTCGGTTTCCTTTTTGCTTGCTGAGTTACTTGATTCTGAAAACCAGGTGGATATTGTTGCCTTGGAGCTTGGTTTTCAGCCTGATTATTACTCCAAGAAAAACTTGGATGATTCATCTAACCCGGATTGTAAGCATTCTGATATGGTTGTTGTGGTCGATTATGGCTTGCCAAAAATTGTACTGACTACACACTGATGGCACACTGATCCGTAGAATGATTTACCGCACAAAACTCACAAACCATCGCCAGCTGTGAAGTTGTTTGTGGTCCCCATGATTCAAGTTTCGTAGTCAATGCTGCTTCCTGTGCAGATAAAGCTGTAACTGCATCTAGTTCCAACTTCCCTGCTGTTTTTAGCGAATCGACCATTCCCGTAAGCCATTGATAGTTGTTAGCTGCCATAGTTTCGCATAAATGGTAGGCGTCATCGAAATTCTTTCCCATAGTAGCACCTCCAGCCGCTGCATCAATACTTGTCCTTGTGGGACCATGCAAGCCATTGTAAAATGTCTGTACCTATAACTATTTCGGGATCCCATGATGTGGGCACTTGCGGAGTAAATCTTTAAACCTTTCCCATGCCTCACACAATGTCTCTGAATCAAGCTGGTTGAATGAGGTAATGCCATTCCTCAGTTTTGCCGTTTTCGCAGGTGGGAAGAATTTAGCAAGAAATTTTTGAGCTAAATCATTCTAGGTGGTAATTGAGTCTGGCGGCAAAGAGTGCAACCAACTTTTCGCATTATTGAGTAGTGTAAATGGAAAAAGTTTCAATCTTACTGCCTCCTTCGTAACCCCATTAGACTTGAACGTGCCGCAGATTTCCAGGAAGCTGACGTTGTGTTCATTCGGATCAACATTCGGACCACCCCCAAACTGCATTGAATTCTGTAGCATCTGAATGGTTCTCGGTTTAATCTCGAAACTATTCGCATTGATGGCAGGCCTCTGAATACTGAATTGAATGTCTGTCACTAATGACATGAGGATAAATGCTTTTTTGGTCGCTCTATTTTAGGTCAATTTACAAATGAGTCGCTAAACTTTTTTTTCTTACTGTCAGTCAACTCACTGAACTTTAGTTTTCTTACAAACCGTTACAAAAACCGTTAAGTCATTTGACTTTTAAGGGAATTTGACACATTAGGAGAGAAAAAGCTGACATGAAATTTTTATGCATGAGTTTCAACGCTTAAATGGAAATGAACAAATTTTATGGAGAAAATGAAAGAATCTTTTAAAATAAAATATAAATAAAAAAACTTAGTAAAAAAAAATATAAAATACGATAACATAAATGAAAAAAATATATATTTAATTATTTTTATAATTAATATCAAATGAGTTTTTATGTAATTATTAGAAAATATAATTAAGGAAATTATAAACCTTAAAAATTATAAAAATTATTATTATTATCTGTATTATTATAGTTATTATTATTATTATCGGAATTATTATTATTATTATTATATTCTGTATTATTATTATTATCAATATTATTATTATTATTATTATTATTATTATTATTATTATCGATATTATTATTATTATCGATATTATTATTATTATTATAAATGAAAAAAATATATTTAATTATTTTTATTATTAATATCAAATGAGTTTTTATGTAATTATTAGAAAATATAATTAAGGAAATTATAAACCATAAAAATTGTAAATATTATTATTATCAGTATTATTATTATTATTATCAGTATTATTATTATCGATATTATTATTATTATTATCGGAATTATTATTATTATTATTATTATTATATTCCACGCTAGATTATTATTGCCACATCAGCGTTTTTTTTACAATTCAGCATTATATTGGTCAAACCGTTTAGAATCAACATGACTTAATGGTTTTTGTAACGGTTTGTAAGAAAACAAAAGTTTAGTGAGTTGACTGTAAGAAAAAAAAAGTTGAGTAACTCAATTGTAAGTTGACCTAAAGTATAGTGACCAAAAAAGTATATATCCCCAATGACATTGCATAATCCCCAAGGTCTGCAGCCATGTTTACTTGAGCGTCAGTTTCCTCTGCTAGTTTTTCTTCCGTCTGTGTTTCCTCATTAGTTAACTTCAGTTTTTCGGAACTTTCTTTCTATATCGTCGGCGTATGGCAAAAGTTCCTCCTTACCCTTTGACCTAGTGTGCATACTCGGATGAAAAACCTGCACAGATGGAATAAACAAAGAAAATAAAAGCGTCTAAATTAAGACTGAATTAATTGTAACTAATATGGAATTAAATACTAAACACAGATTCCCCGACAACGACGCAAAAAACTTGTCTGATTTTCGTTAGAGATAATTACGTGCAAGTATACAGGAACAACAAATAATAAAGTGATAAGAGAGTGTCGAACCCATAGGAATCAATATCTAATATATTCCAACTACTAGTTTTGTATCGATCCAATTTTATTTAGACAAACAAATTTTTTGGATATTAATTGAAAAATAATTAAAATTAAACTAAGAATAAATTTAACATAACAATTTGAATTCAGATATAAAAGCCCTTTCTCAAAGATCAAATAAAAATATTCAATTCAATTAATCTTATTATATTCCTGTGCAAAACAAAAGAATCAAATTCATCAAGTATCAATTCCCAAAAGTTACATGTAGTGAAAAGAGATATTCCTATTCAATTCACAATCCTAATTATTCATCTCATGCAAACAATTAAGAATACATGTTATCATATTCAGATCTAACCCTATATTTTATCTTTCGAATTTATCTAGTGTATCACGCTAATTGTTGGTCAGACAATTAATCAATAAGCATAAAATACGATAGACAACTCAATTTGAATAAATAATTGGACTTCAATAGATAATTAATTAATAAGCATAAAAGGTTCAACTGCAGTCTTAATTGTGAATTTAGTTCATAATGAAAATTAAAACCAAAAATCCCAAACAAGTGATCACAAGTAAATTACAAATCTGAATAAGGAAGAAAAGAAAAACTCAGTAGATGTTCTTCAGTCTTCAATTCTCCAGACTGAAATCCTTGTGATACTCTACCAACCTTCAATCTCTATCTCCAGTTATCCAAGTCAATCTCTGTGTCTTCAGATGAATAGCCTCCTCTCTTTTATAGTTATCAATTTCCCCAAGTCAGCTTCCCCTTGAATCCTAATTAGCGTAGAAATAGGTTTCTTTTAATCCCAGCCTTGCACAACTCGTCCAGCAGACTCTGCCTCCCAGCAGCCCGGCGCTGGGTTTTGTACGTGGGACAGCGCCCTAGTGCTGCAACATGCTGGAAATTACTAAAATGCCCTTTTAAGCCCAAAAATTCTTGTTTTGTCCCTGCTTTGTCCTAACTTGCAAAATAACAACTAACAAGTAAAAATTTCCTAAAATACTCAAAAACAAACAATATATTAAGCCTAAAACTACTCAATTCATGGGTATATTACCCACTCATCAGTGTTTGTTAGGAGTTTGGGTGTAACAATATTTTAAAAATCGGTCTAGACGGCCCTGCCTAGGTGGAATTGGTTGTTGCAGGCTTCGATTTGGCCTAAATCGCTGCAAAAATTGGTTCAGACACCTAGGCGACTTAGGCTGGTAGGATTTCCCCCTTAATTTTTTTAAAAGAGTGAAGTAACTTTTCATGAGCAACCATAGCAACAATACATGTCCAAATCCAAATACCGTATTTTCATGTACAAATTTAGGATTTAGAACCTTCACATCATCTGATATTATACGTTTTCCTTGTTAGTCTTTGTTGGATAACTTTCAGGAAATGGTCCAGAAATTCCATTTCTTGTCTAGTTGGAGTACAGTGAATTCATTTGTTGCTTAATTGAAGTTTATAAATTGTTTTCTTGTCTAGGACCTTTTTTGTTAGGTCCCGAGTAAGATTATGAAAGGATTCACCATAACCTGTTGAGGAAGATGACCCCTTTGACCTTGTATTGGCCTTGCTGCCTTTCATTATAGCAATAAACTAATGCAAGCCTAGCCACAAATTGTCTCTCATAAAGTTCTTACCATATTGAAACTAGGAAGACAATTCAATTCTCCTTTCTTTCCATATGTTGGTTTGATGTACTAATACTATATCATCATCGACTGGCAGTTTGCACAGAGAGAGGAATGGACTTTTCTATGCGACACACTTGCTTCTAGACTCGCGGAAGCTGGTAGAACACTAGCGGCAACTCTTTGCTATATATGTGCCGGAAATATCGACAAAACAGTGGAAATTTGGTCAAAGACCGTGACAACCAAGCAAGAGGGAAAATCCTATATTGGCCTTCTCCAGGTTATTATGTAACCTTTTTATGTTCCTTTACATATATGTTATCCCAAGATAGTTAACTCTCTTTGATTATGCTTATAGGATCTAATGGAAAAGACTATGATTCTTGCTATGGCAACCGGGCAGAAGCGATTCAGCGCTTCTTTGTGCAAGCTAGTTGAGAAGTATGCTGAAATATTGGCAAGTCAAGGGCTTTTAACAACTGCAATGGAATATTTAAAATTCATGGGGAATGAGGAATTGACTCCTGAACTTGTGATTTTACGAGATTGTATTGCCCTCTCCACAGAACCTGGTATGAAATCTTTTTCTCATTTTAAATCTCAAGTTCTTACCATATATATTAGTTTATAGGTTTATCTGATAACTAATGATAGTCTAATTAGGAAATCTTCAAGACATTTCTTTCTTTCTTGTCTAAATTAATTATATCAACAGTGTTATGTATGATTTGCTAACTTGTTCGTCATTGCTTAAGAGTCAAGGTAGTAGAACAACGAAATTGATTATTTCAACATTATTAGCAGTGTACTTCCCTGTTTTGTAAGAGCAATATTTCATGCCACAAAAGTTGCATGCACTTGCATGCATTAATCAAGTAAAGTAGTTCCCTTTTTATTTATTTATTTATTATTATTATGAATCATGTTATAATGTAACCATGAGATGATGTGGATTGATTGGTGGAATTTTTGACATTGTAACAAGGATGAGATTCATGGTTCAGTTACAGTGATAATTATGTAACTGATAGCCACTAGCTTCTTCGTCTATAAATTGATTAGTAAATTATATATCCAAAGTGGATATCGCACATTATTTGTATTTAATTCTGGAAACTATAATTGCAATTTGGTTGCATAGGATGGTCTCTTTTGGATGTGTGTATATGACTTTTCTAACTAGTCCTTCCGTCCCGTATTAAACGTTCTAATTTTTTTTTTAAGATGTTCATCACTAAATGTCTTATTTTTATATTTGTAACCAATGTTCTAAAAATCGGTCTATGCGGCCGCCTAGGCGCTAGGCAGGGGCCTGGCGCCGCGCCTAAGTCCAAATCGGTGAAAAAATCGCTCCAGCCAATTAGGCGGCGCCTAGGCGGGGAAGGCGGGGCCTAGGCGGAGATTTTTTATTTTTTTAAAAAAATTACTACTAAAATCAAATTTTGATATATTTATTTTTCTATTGATTTACCATATTCTTAATGCATGTTGTAGCATATCAAATCACAACAAGAAGTGAACAAGATCAAGCCAAAATGAATAATTCATAATTTTATTATAGTTGTACTTTTTTGAACTTGTACCAACTTCAAATTATATAAATGATGATACATTTGTAATATTTAGTTTAATTCAATATAATTATTAAATTTCTGTTTAGTTTCTTAAGTTTTAATATTGAATTGAATTCTTGAAATTTTAAATTTTATTATTTAATACCAATTTTGTTTATGAATAAAACTAATACGTTAATGATATGTTAGTCATACTTAGTATATGATATTTGTCATTTTCTTTAAGTCTTCAGTTTTGAAAATTACACAAATAAAAATAATTTCATAATTAATTATATCAAATGTCTCGTTCAATAAACTTCACACTATATTTTAAAAATAACAGCTATTATTTTATTTAAATTTTTGAAAGAGAAGTACGTATATAATTATATAAATGAAGATACTACTTACTAGTTACTAGTAACACTAATCCTATAATTCAATTATTTCAAGCAATGGATATATATATATATATATATATATATATATATATTTGTGTTTGAACTTTGAACAATTGCATTTGTGTTTGAACTTTGAAATTGGCTATATGGATGTGTTTAAACTTTAAGCAAATGCCTTTATTATCTTTATTATAGATTGTTTTGCTTTATATTATTGTTTTGTCAGGATAAATGTAAGATAAATATTAAAATTGATTTTAAAAAAAAATTCTGCCTAGGCCCTGCCTAGGCCCTCCAGGCGCTAGGCCCCCTTGGCCGCCCGCCTCCCGCCTAGCGCCTTTTAGAACCTTATTTGTAACTACTTTTATCCTATTTTTCCACTTATACCCTCATAATCTTTTTACTTAACTTTTGTTGGAAATTGAAGAAATGAGAACAGGCTTACATTGGGAACTGGTGAATTATTATACCACTTTCTCCCCTATTACTATTACAACATGTCTTCTATTTAATGGCTCTCTAGACTCTTTTTCTTTGTTCATTCTAACTTTTAGTACTTATTGGGAATGTGTAAATTACAAAAAAATGATCTAGAGAACTAATTAACATGGGAAGAAATACATCATAGAAAAGTGGAAAAATACTTCAATTAATAAGTAATTCAAAAGGGTAATTTTGGTAAAAAAATATTTTTAATCAGCGTGCCGAAACTAATTAGGACGTTTATTTCGGGACGGAGGGAGTACTTTTTAAATAGAATTTTCTCTTCTATTGACTGTCCCAAGTAGACCTGGTTTAGTATGTAATTTTAGTGCCATATGGTGTAATTATTGTGTCTCTATTCTTGCAGAGAGAGAAGTACAAACTTCTACGGGTTTTGAAAACTCTAAGTCACAAACTGGAGCTGTTTATGGTGCTGATCAGCCCAGTTATAGTGTTGAGGCCTCTCAAAATTATTATCAGGTGTTTTTCCTCATCTCCAATGTGTGTGTGTGTATATATATATAAAGTGTGTTAAAATGCGGATCTGCTGGTCTTCTGTGACTGACACTCGTTCTCGTTTCTGTATATTGTTTTTCTTTTTAGGAAACAGCACCATCACAACCGCAGCAGACCGTTGCAAGTAGTCCTTATGGTGAGAATTACCATCAGCAATATAATCCTTCATATGGGAGAGGATATGGTACTCCTGTCCCATATCAACCTGCGCCCCAACCTAGTATGTTTCTACCATCTCAGGCACCTCAAATGCCACAGGTATGTGCAGGTCCTTCATTTTCCTTGGAGAATAATTATCGACTCAGACATGCTATAACAATGTTTTTGTTATTATTTTTTTGTGGCACCGTCCTACTTGGTAACTACCCATCTACATTAGAAGGTTTTCCTTTTGTTACTTTCTATTGACTTTTACATAAGTATCAATTTTAGAGAACTCCGATGACTCGGAATTATCTGCCTAGTATTTTCTGGCGGAAATGGTTTTATTTGTCTTCTCGTTATATTTTTCTCTTGCTTCCTTGCTGTGCTCTTTGGAAGATTGTTATTACTCAGGCGAATTCCATACCATGCTCACCTTATTGAAGGATATTTCATTTTCCTCTCATCTCAGGCAAGCTTTGCTCCATCTCCAGTTACCAATCAGCCTGCAGTGAAACCCTTCGTTCCTTCAACCCCTCCAGTGTTGCGAAATGTCGAGCAGTATCAGCAGCCCACATTGGGCTCCCAGTTATATCCTGTATGTATATTCATTTTTTCTATTATAGTGTTCTACATGATTAATTGTGATTACTAAATTTTCCTGTACACTTGTCTCAGGGGAATGCCAACGCCAATTATCTAGCTGGAAACCCGGGGGCAAGTTCAGTTGGGCCTATTCCTTCTCATGTTCCTTCTCCTGGGCATAATATGCCTCAGGCTGTGGCTCCCACCCAAGCAGCTAGAGGATTTATGCCAATAACTAACACAGGAATGCAGAGACCTGGGATGAGTCCAATGCAGCCACCCAGTCCTACTCGGTCAGCACCGGTGCCGGCACAAGCAGTTGTAGCTCCTGCAGCTCCCCCACCTACAGTGCAGACTGTTGATACTTCAACCGTGCCAGGTAATATATTCTCTACTTCTTGTTTATCAGGGAAAAAGGGGAGGGTGGGGGGGGGGGAAGAAGGAACTCCTCTCCCTTTACAATATTCACTTGGAAATTTTCAGTTATGGATAGCAATCTAAAGATCTACAGCGCTTAAATTCACATGGTTGAAGTTATTGGCCTCACTATGACAAGATATTGGAACTTATACATACCTGTTTTTGTAAAAAAATAATATTGGGAAGTGAGTTATCAAAATAATTAAAAGAAACATGACTTGTTCTTTTTGAGAAAAGGAGATTAATGAATGAAATGGAAGTAGTTTAAAAAAGTTAATGTGGTAGGCATCGAGGATGCGTCGAGTGGAGTTATTAGAAAAATCAATGTTTTAATTCATTTTCTTGTATAGTTTTTGGCTCTATTAAAAAGTTTTGAAGCCTTATATGTTATTGGTTGTGTAGGAAATATATCAGGCAGTTTCTTCCTTTTCATGGAGTTTCTTTAATCTGCTAAAAATACATCTCAATGAAAGTTGAGCTCAAGGAGGAAAAAAAAGGAAAAGAAAGGGGAAAAAAAGAGGAGAGAAGAAAAGCGCTCCTTCCTCATCTTCTCTCTTTTTTACCCTTTTCCTTTTTGCAAATTGGGGCCTCCACAGCATGGAACCCTTATATCTTATATTCTTATTGACTTTATTAAACCTCATCATTTTACTCTTTTCCCTCCTGTTTGAAAGATGTTAAAAACTTGTTTATTACCATGTGTGAAAAATACAAAATTTTATTTGATTAGGAAAAGAAGGTTAGCTAAACAATATTACAATTTGTATTTTCTCATGAACTCTGAAGAGTACTATATTTGGGTATGCAAGTACCTATACATGGTTCGCTAAGTCAATGAGTACCCACTGTTCTAAAAAGCGGACTAGGCAGCGCTTAGGCGCTAGGCCCTCCTGGCGCCTCGCCTACGCCAAAAAATCCCTCCAGAAATTTAGGTGGGCTAGGAAAGGCGGGCCCCCCCGGCCGTCCGCCTCCCGCCTCCCGCCTCCCGCCTAGCGCCTTTTAGAACATTGTGAGTACTTATACACGGTTCGCTAAGTCAATGAGTACTGGTAACTCTGGTTTTGATGTGCCTTGTTCTTTTTCTTTTGTCAAGTTGCTGTTTTCAACAACTTTCCTTGTCATAAATGGAGTGGAGAAAATTAAATATCTTGTCCTTTTAATGGGATTTGAATCTTTTCAATCAAGGAGAAGGAACTAGGAAATGCCAACTGAACTGGACAAAACTAGAATCATTATCAGATGTTATTTGTCGCCATTTAGAAGTTCATCTGAATTCCAGTATTTTTTTTGGGTGGTGGTGTTGTTGCTGCAGCCCAGCAAAGGCCTGTTATCACAACGTTGACCAGACTTTTTAACGAGACATTAGAAGCATTGGGTGGCTCACGAGCAAATCCAGCTAAGAAGCGTGAAATAGAGGACAATTCAAGAAAAATAGGTGCCCTGTTTGCAAAACTCAATAGTGGTGACATATCTAAAATTGCTGCTGAAAAGCTTGTACAGCTCTGCCAAGCTTTGGATAGCGGTGATTTCAGTACTGCCCTCCAAATTCAGGTACCCCTATTTTTTCTTTAGTTCGACTGCTCTTATATATAGGCAACTGAAATGATGTATTTATTGTAGATAATTTGCTTCTATTCTGCCCGGTGTAGGTACTTCTTACTACAAGTGATTGGGATGAATGTAACTTCTGGTTAGCGACACTCAAGAGAATGATCAAGACTAGGCAGAATGTTAGATAAAATTGGTGTCTATATTCTATCAAGCAGGTTGAACCTGGTCTTAATTTTTTCGAGATATATAGGGTTTTGCCAGCGCGCTGATCCCTTCTTTCTATGTACACAAGACTGGCACCTTTAGATTGTGATGGCCGGGTTTCGGTTATTTTTTCTCTTATTTTCCTTCCCACATTTTCTTTTGCTGATATTTCTGCCCTTTTTTAATATAAGAAAATTAGAAAAGATAGTTCTCAGAATATTGATGTACTTTTTGGTAAATTGTTCTGCAATTTGAATGTGCATTGGGAAATAGAGTATGGTTTTTGATTAATATGTCATAATGTTTGTTAGATGTCAGTGAGCTGGTTAAAGTATTTTTTGTACTTCCATCACTCGGAAATCTTAATAAGATATTTGTACTTAATACTTTTGTGATGGATCGAGTATTTGTACTTAATGAAGCCTTTGTAGATTATTGGTTTTTGGACCGACTTTACTCGAGTCCTACATATTTTTTTACTTTCATTCTATTTGTAAAACTTGCTTATTCTGAGCTGCCTTTCTTTTTTTCTTCTTTGGATATCTTTAAGTCATTGCTTTAGCAGGCTGATTGGCACTTTTGTCCCTCTAAGTTGTCACTCACTTACAAATTGGTCCCTAAAGTATCATTTTCGTCAGTTAGGTCTTTAAAGTGATATTTTGTTGGCGTTTTCGTTCTTCCAACCCATTTTGACTTCAACCCGACTCATTTTAACTCAATCTTAATTATTTCAAAAAAAAAATTCATGAAAATAATAATAATTTTATAAAATTTTTTTTATTTATTTTTTTAAAAAAATTGAATAAACTTTTTTTATTTATCTTTTACTGTTTTTAGAATACATATAATAAAAAAAGAGATATTAACTCTTTTTTGAAAACATAGAAAAGAAGAAAACAAAAACAAAATTAAATGCATAGGATTTATGTTGTTTGCGAGTTTCCAATACAAAAAATAGAAGAGGGGAAAATTATCACTTTATCCTTTTTTTAAATTTTAGTGTTTGTAAAGAGTGAGTAAATATATGAATTATTAAGACATTGGGTAATGTTATCATACATGAACAATTAAGATCACGACACGTGATTAGAATAAGAATAATGATGTCTAACATAAGTAAGTATTTCACTAATAAAATGCCAAGATATTAATAGCACTTGTGTATACATTGTCAATGCATCAAACTTTAATTCATAAACTACATGGCCATAATACAATAAGCACAATAACATTATAAGTTACAAAATCTCTGAGTTTTGTATTTTAAATTATATAAGAATTTTTTTGAATCTACACTCCAAAAAAAATAAATAAATAAAAAATGCTGCACAGCTTCCACCCTCCAAAAACCAGTCTGGTCCAAATTTGACTTTTGTTGGTAAATTTGTCTTTCAAATTTATCCATTTTAAGATAAAAATTATAACTTGTGGACAAGGAAATTGTACCTTGTTAGGGTTAGAGTTTCGTGTTGGCCAAGGAGGAGAGAAATCTACGAAGAGTACGAAATTAATTGATGAATTGAAGAGAGGAGAAGAATAGGTGAATAATTACTCCAATGACCCGTGATAGAACTCTTAGAATTCGAGAACCTTTTTAGGGTATCAAAGATCTAGAGAGCCTTCTAGGGTGTGCTTCGGGTTGAGAGAGAATCTTCAAGTCTTCAATCCTCCAAAAAGTCCATTCCTTAATGGAATGGAAGAAGTATTGACAGAGTTTCCTGAAAAGTAGTCACATGTCAGGCACATGACCTCGGGAGAAATTTTAGAAATACCCTTAGTCACTAGAGTAATGCCCAGATCGTCATGTACTTCTAGGTACCAATCTAGTCTTTCAATCAATTCCCAAAATAAGTCGTCTTCATGAGTCTTTTGTCTCGAGACACGTGGAGTTTTCTCTCAAGTCTCACTCATTTATTTTCGGCTTTTCATTTAATTCTCTAGGTCGCATGAGTACCTTAATTTGTACTTGGGCTCACATTTTCCCTCTTTACGTGAGTCACGCATTCAGAGTGACGATCGTGCAAAATACTTTGAGTCCTTGAATCTTGCTTCAAATTTTTTAACGATCAGCATAGTTCGATCTTACAAGCCTCAAAAATGAAAAATCCTAAGAGGGAACACTTAGGAAAGCTCTCGGAGGATATCTTGGAATTTTTTTATCAAATATTTCCAACTTTTGCTTAATCTTTATTTTCTTTTATTTTTTTCAGAAACTAAATCACGATAAATCAAAATAAATTTGGAAATCAAATCCATTTTTTTCAAGATAATTATATATATACTCAAAAAGTTAAATCTCAAATTCAATAATATTGGTAGGCTACAAACCCTCAGTTCATAAAATAAAATCCTTGAAATCAGCCTCGAATTACGAAACTACCATTTGGACAGCAACAGGGTATGATGTAACTAGGATTATTGATTGAATTCCATGATGCTTTTAACCTTGGGTGCGTAGAGAGAGTAAACAAGGACATGCCTTTTGCCAATATCCAACTGAGACTTTCTTTGAGAGAAAGCCGCGAAAACAGAAGGCGGATATATAAATCTATTTAATCCTTCCTTCTTTACCGTCAATATCAATTGCCCCTCCTTCATCACTGCCACCATTCGTCACTGTCTCGCCGTTAAATGCAAGAAACAAAAGACAACTTCATTGGTCCAATCATAAACATCCCTGTTCGGATATAATTCACCGACCCTACGTGGACTGAGAGCCCAGGCCGAAAAGGATTCATCGAGCCCAATGGGCCGAAGTCAGTTAAGGAATTAGCAGTGTTCGGGATCGGGCATCCGTGCCCTTTGGGCCGGAGTCTAGACCCGACTGATGATATGTGGATCGGGCTTCTGAGTCCTGAGGGCTCGGAGTCTTGACCCGATTGATGGTGTTCGGTATCGAGCATCTGAGTCCATTGGACCGGAGCCCTGGCCAGTATGTTGGTGTTTGGGGTCGGACTACCGAGCCTTTTGGGTCGGAGTCTAGACTGGATTGATGATGTTCGGGATCGGACTACCGAGCCCTTCGGGCCGGAGTCCAGACCAATGTGTTGAGGCCCATACAGATGGTTGTGCATCGTATGAAGTCCGAAGTAATAAGGAGTCTAAGTGATTAAAGACTCAAACCCAAATTATATCTAAATACCAACTCCAAAGGAAAGTGGTTGGATTATAACCAACTTGCACTTTTAAAGGAGATTGTGTAGGACCCAAACAATGGTAACTGCCATGTTTAGGAGTCCTAATCCAATACGATTGTGGACACTAAGGCGGTGAGAATGACTATAAATACAAGACTTGACCTAAGTTAACAGGTAATATTCTTTTGAGCACTAAATACTAAAACTTCCATTGTTAAATCTTGTGACCAGCCTGTACTCATTGTCACACCGGAGCTATCACCCGGCGGCCTAAGCCGTCAAGCTTCGTGTGTGGCTCGTTACTGTGCAGGTTTTAGCGCATGGATTCTGTGATTGGACGCGCCGACAAAACTTGGTGTTAACATTGGTGCTAGAAGGAGGGGTTTTTAGTGCTTTTACAATCACTTTGCACTTTTTCGGTTGAAAGTCATGGCAAGTAAGGACGACGGTGCTTCAAACATGGAAAAGGCCAAAACTTACCAGACGACCCCTGCCAGGGGGTCTGTCAATGACCGACTGGGTCCAAGTAACCAGGAAGGCAATTCGGTACATGGCCGGTCAGCACAACGGCAGCTGTTTGTGCCCAGTCATCATACTCCAATCCCCTAGCATACTCACGTTGAGGACAACCAGTCCCAACCATACGAACGGCGAGAGAAGGATCGGGTGGAGAACAGCAGGGACCAGCGTCAGTTCATTCTATTGATGAAGATACAGCAGAATAAGGACGCCATGCTGGCCCTGCGTCTTCAGCAAGAGGAGCTCGAACTGCAGATAGCCAAGGTGGCCGGAGAACAGGAGGCCTCATCGAAGAGGCATAGACATCGGAGCCGATCTAGATCACCCCGTCAGGATGAGGCCGGAAAAAATAAGAGCAGAAATAGGAGTCACTCTCGAGAAAGGAGGAGCCGAAGGAGTCGTTCCCCCGAACGAAAGTCTGACCACTCGGGCCGATCGGGACAGAGGAGAAGGATCGCGTCTCCTGAATACGAGAGGGAAAGGCGCAGGCCATCCCCCTATGAAGAGAAAATTAACCCCCTTGCCCAACGAGTCGCGGAGTTGGAAAAGCTTCTGGCAGCGAAGAGTCAGATGAGAACACCCTCGAGCTGCCACAGTTCACCCTTCTCGCCCAAAATCAACCAGGTAACGGCTGACCCAAAGAAGAAGATGCCCCTGATGGAGACGTATGATGGATTGGGGGACCCTTACGATCATTCGGATGGATATGACAGACTGATGACATATTACGGGCATTCGGATGCCGCTAAGTGTCACATGTTTGCAACCACCTTGAAGAAGAGCGCCAGAGAATGGATGGGGACTTTGGCATCGGGAACAATCAGTTCGTGGAATGATCTTCAGGAAAAGTTCCACGCTCTGTTCGGGAGTAATAGGAGAAGAGGGAAGATCACTGCCTCTCTCATGAAGGTGAGGCAACGTTCGGATGAAAGTCTTGGTACGCACATCAAGAGGTTCCGGGAAGCTGTGGGATCGGTGGCAGAGTTGAATTCACCACAGGCCTTGGGGTTCTTCACAACAGGTCTAGATATTGGAAGGTCAAAGAAACTAATGAAAGACCTGGTGATCAATCCACCCTTGGACCTAACTGAAGCTTTCCATCGTGTCGAAGGGTTCATTGCCATCGAGGAAGCTATGGGAAACTTCAAGCCACACTCACAGTCTCACGATAAGTCCAAGGACCGAGACAAGTAGACCCATCAACGGTTGGAAAATAATCAGGGGAGGTCGGATAATCTGGGGAGGAAGAACTACAATGGTGGGGGATCGGGCAGTGGCCGACCACCCTTCCCGAGTAGAAATGTCAACAGGGTTTACACCCCTCTCAATACCGATCGAGCCAAGATATTGGACGATATCAGAAACAAGCCATTTTATGAGCCCTGCGCGACGCGCCCGAAGCCTGGGAAGCTGAGCAAGGATAAATTTTGTCAGTATCATCAGAATTCGGGCCATACGATTGAAGAGTGCTATAATTTGGGTGATCTGATCGAGAAGAACATACAGAACGACCAGTTGGTTCAGTATATGGCAGGTCGGGAAAAAATCGAGGCCCAACCAAGGGAGGAAGATAGAGTTCAGACCCGAGACGCACAACTAAAACAGAACCAGCCTGCTCGGGGAGTGATCGATGTTATTTTGGGAGATTTTATAGGGCGTGTGACCGAAAAGAAAAGAAGCTAGCATCTCGATGCTGTACTATCAGTTGCTGGATCCTCGGCAAAAAAGGACAGGGCCTTCCTGGGGACAGTTATCTCCTTAGACGAAGACTACCCCTCAAATCCCATAAAATCACATGATGGGGCACTGGTGATAACAGCCCAGGTCGGACCGGTGGACATGAGACGAATGATGATCGACAATGGGTCTTCGATCGACATACTGTACACACATGCCTACCAAAGGATGGATCTAGAGGGGAAGAAGATGGAACTGAGGGGGGGGGGGGGGGGGAAGGACCCTTGTATGGATTCAGTGGCGACCCGGTACATGTATCTGGCACCATTGAGCTGTCGGTCAGGTTCGGCACAGCACCTCAGCAGGTGGAGGTTATGGTCAGGTTCTTTATAGTCCAGGTGGATTCGGCTTACAATGCAATCTTATAAAGACCGACCCTGGCAGCCTTGCAAGCAGTCATGTCCATACCCCACTTCAAAATCAAGTTTCCAACACCGAGCGGGATTGAGGAGGTAAAAGGTGATCTGGATATTGCCCGAAGGTGTTATCGGAATACATTGATCTTTTCGGGGGTCGGGGTAAGTAAGCAAAAGCAGATAATGGCTATTAAAATAGAACCGTTTACTGAAGGCAACACAGAGCCACTTGCCCTGCCGGCCGAGGAGACAGAGGACGTGCAGTTGATCCCGGGGAACAAGGAGAAACTGATAAAGATAAGTTCGGGACTGACAGAACCCTTCTGAACCGGGCTGATAGACCTACTTTGGGTGTACGTGGATATTTTTGCATGGGTACCTAGTGATATGCCCGGGGTTGATAAGTTGGTAGCAGTGCACAGGTTGCAGGTGGACCCCAGTAAGAAGCCAGTCATACAGAAGAGGAGAATTTTTTCCCCAGAGAGACAGAGGATCATTGATGAAGAAATTGCCAAACTCCTGGAAGCAGACTTCATCTTCGAAATTGATTACCCGGAGTGGCTGGCGAATGTGGTACTGGTTCAGAAACAAAACGGGAAATGGATGATATGCATTGACTATACGGATCTGAATAAAGCTTGCCCAAAAGATTTCTATCCTTTACCCAACATCGACCAGTTAATTGATGAGGGATGGAACTATTTAACTAACACTTAGGACATTTTTTGACGTAGTCCTTTGCTTCTTGAAAGATGGTCGGCCAATAGTACCCCTGCCTCAGAATTTTGTAAGCCAGTGACTTGGCTCCCATGTGATCCCCGCAGATGCCTTCATGCACTTCCCTTAGAGTATATTCGGCTTCCGAAGGTGTCAAACACTTGAGTAGTGGAGAACTGAATGCCCTTTGGTATAGATCCCCGTCAATAAGAATGAAGTTTGAACTCCTGTGCTTGATCTTCCTGGTGTATATGCGATCCGAAGGCAAAACCCCATCGGCCAGATAGGAGATGTAAGGTGTGAGCCAACAGTCCAGCCCATCCAAGGCTAATACGTCCACCTTCTGAACACTAGGTTTGTCCAATACTTCCATGTATACTGAGCCGGTAAAAGAACTTGCTTCGGTTGTAGCCAGTCGGGCCAGGGAGTCTGCTACTGTGTTGTCTGATCGATCAATCCCTTGGCAACTGTGCGAATCAAAGTATGTGAGTCTGTCTTTTACCTCGGCCAGGTATTTTGCCATCTTGGCCTCCTGAGCTTCATATTCCCCCGATATCTATTTAACAACCAACTGGGAGTCATTATACACCACTAGCTTTTGAACTTTCAGGGTCTGGGCCAACTAAAGTCCGACCAAAATGGCTTCGTATTCTGCCTCATTGTTGGTGGCCTTCAACCGAAATCGAATGGCCTGTTGGATCCCAGAATCCTTCGGAACTTGTTAGAATAACCCCCGCTCCGCTGATGTCTGAAGTGGATGACACGTCCACATAGAGAGTCCATGCAGTTTGTAGCGATTGTGTTTCGATGACCGAAGCTACATTTGGTTCGGAGAAAGAGCACTCTACAACAAAGTCTGCCAAGGCCTGTCCCTTAATTGCCGTTCTGGGGTGGTATTCCAAAGAAAACTGAGTTAATTCCATCGCCCATGCGACAAGCCGACTCGAGACTTCTGGCCCGTGCAGTACTTTCTTCAAGGGTTAATCCGTGTACATTATCATTAACCGACCCTGGAAATAGTGCCGAAGCTTCTGACTTGCAATGATCAGAGCGTAGGACAAACTTTTCTAGGTTTGTATATCTGGTCTCTACGTCTCAAAGGACGTGGCTGATATAATAGACCGGAAACTTCCTTCCCCCTTTATCCAGTACCAATGCTGCCCCCACTACCATTGAGCTTGCCGCTAGGTATAAGTATAATGGTTTTGAAGGGATCGGTTTCATCAACAGAGGTGCCGAAGACAAGTATTGCTTGATCCCTTGGAATGCGTCTTCGCACTCAGAGGTCCACTGGAAACTCTTCTCGTTTTTGCCCCCTTTAGAGTGTCGAAGAACGGCAGACACTTTTTGGCTGATTTTGACACAAATCTCCGAAGAGCCGCTATTCGACCTGTCAACCTCTGCACATCCTTGTATGACTTTGGCGATTTCATATCTAGGATTGCCTGGATTTTCTCCGGGTTTGCTTCAATGCCTCTTTTGCTGATCAAATAACCCAAAAACTTCCTTGAACCCAAGTCGAAGATACATTTAGTTGGATTCAAATGCAGCTTATGTTTTCAAACTGTTTCAAAGCAGCTTTCTAGGTCCGCCAGATGGTCTCGGACTGACACACTTTTCACAATCATGTCGTCCACATAGACCTCCATGCTTCGGCCTAGCTGCTTTGTAAACACATAGTTCATCATCCGCTGGTATGTTGCCCTGGCATTAAGCAATCCACATGTCATTTTTCGATAAGAATAGATGGCCCGAAGAGTTGTATTCGATCTTATCTCCGATCCCATTTGCTATATGGGAATCGACATCTTGGGACCATTGCCGAAGGCCAAGGGACAAGCCACCTTTGTGATCGTGGCCATTAACTACATGACCAAGTGGGTAAAAGCCAAACCATTACAGAAAATTACCGAACAGGAATGTCTTAAGTTCTTCAAGGAATATGTTGTATACCGGTTCGGCATCCCGATGGTCCTTGTTTCGGACAATGGCAGACAGTTTGTGGGGTCGAAGTTCAAAGCCTTCCTGAAGGAGCTGGGCATCCAATATAGAAAGACTTCGGTCGCCCACCCTTAGTCAAACAGGCAGGTAGAAGTCACCAATCGGACTCTACTTAGTGGTATTAAGAGAAGGTTAGATGAACTGAAAGGACGTTAGCCCGAAGAGCTACTTAGTGTTTTATGGGCGTATCGGACTGCCCCGAGGACGACAACAGGGGATTCACCTTTTAGATTGGCCTATGGGACCGATGCACTAATACCCGTCGAGATCGGGTCTCTTACACTTCGGGTCAGTCAATACAAAGAGTTGTATAACGATGCTGGCCTACGAATAAACTTAGATCTTCTGGAAGAGGTCAGGGATTCAGCACTGGTAAGGTTAGCTATCTACCAAAAGCGGACTGCCCGACATTACAACCAAAATGTGAAAGAAAAAAGGTTCGAGATCGGAGATTTAGTGCTTCGGGAAGCAGAGGCGTCTACCCCCCAGAACACGAACAAGTTAATACTGAACTGGGAGGGACCTTATGAAGTGACTGAGGTGCCGAAGCCTGGTACATATCGGCTTCGGGAAATGGATGACACAGAATTAAAGAATACACGACATGCTGGAAGACTTAAAAAATTTTACCAATAAAAGTTATGTTGTTCTTTCATTTACTTCTGTAACTTGGTCCATTCATCAATAAAATAACAAGGATTTCTCTTTGAAAAATTTCGTACTTCATTTACATTCATATGTTTCTACAAAATAGATCAGTTAAGCTTTGAACAAAATCGATCAGAAAAGTTACAGATAACATAACTGATCAGACAAGTTACAAACAAAACTGATCAGGGAAGATACAAAAGAAAAGAAAAAAGGATTACAAGGAAGAAATCCTAAAGCAGCTAAGGGTCGGGGGCTCCATCCTCGGCATCGGCGTCTCCATCTTCAGCACCGGACTCTTCGTCGGAAGAATCAAGGACAACAGTATCCAGACCAGCGGCTGTCATCTTCGATCGAATCTTCTCCCTATGAGCTTCATAGCCTTCGGCAAATTAGGCCATAATGGCATCTCAGAGTTCAGGCGATTCTTGGTATTCTTGGACAGCTTGCTGTTTGGCTCCGGCACACTCGACCCCGAGAGCAGTATTTTCCTTGATCAACGCCATGTGTTGGGCGTGCATCTTGAAAATCTTACTCTCAAGGATCAGAAATGCTTTCTGCTGATCCTTATCCTTTTTCCTTTAGAAGAGCCCTCTCCTCGAGGAGTTGCTGGCTGTACTTATCGAGACCTTCGAACTCTTTTATCAAAGCAAGATGCAGATTCTTCAGTTCGGTGGTCTGACGTTCGGCGCAAGTTACTTGGTTGCAGGTGTCAGCATGAAGGTCCTTCTCTCTCTTCAGCTCAGACAACAGATCCTGAACCTCAGCCCCGAGCATCTCTACCTCGGCCTGAAGTTGAACTTCATTTCGGGTGGCCTTGGCGAGAGGTGGGATGGCTCGCGAAAGGATGGCATTAGCCTACAGTAAAGGTGGAAATATGTGTTACTCATGATCTAACAGGATAATCAAAGTGCATAAGTTAAGGCTTTCGGGAATTCCTGACACTGGGCTTTGATATATGCCACCAGCAAGCCCTCGGAAGTATGCCCTTTGAACCGGGCGTTATCTCCAGGCAATTTAAAGTGCTTAGTTGTTCAAAGGGGAACACTTTCGAAGGGCTCTTCGGCCAAAAGATGGAAGAGGCGACCCTTTGGAAGGACTGGCCTCGGTGGAGGGACCGGCCTCGGTAGGGACCGACCTCAGTGGAAGGTTGTCGGGAAGGAGTTTGTGCGGCAGCCGGCTGGGCCTCGACCATTTGCAGGTCAGGCTCGTCAACCAGCTTTAGTCTCTTGAGACGAGGCCTCAGAGTTTCCTCTTCGGTTTCCTCAAGATCCTCAAGGACAGTAACCGGGGGAGGTGGTAGAAGAGTCGGCTTCGGGATGGCCGGCTTCAGAAGAGATGACTTGGAGGGGCCCTTAGTGGGAGCCTTCTTCTTGCCCTTCTTTAGCTGTGCCATCTTCTCAGCTTGTGACATCTTCAGGGTGTTCTTTGGTTTGGCCGGGAGGAGTCGGCAGAGAGCTCGAAAATAAGAATGGTCTCCCCTTCGGCCGCTTCGTCCCCGAGGGGAAGGCGGATTGGGAGGGGTGTTAAAGACTCATCAGCCCCTTCAGGCTTGAAAATGGTCACTGCAAAAACAAGTAAACACATCAGAAGATCAGCGGGGCAAATCAGAAAATAATGGAAGGTCAAAGGAGATCGGGATAGAGTACTTACGTCCGTGCTTATACAGCCAGGCTTCATCGGCCAAGACGTCCAGACTCCACAGGGTCTTCTTCACCTTCTGATAGAAAGTTTTGAAGTCGTCCCGTCAGTTCGTCGGAAAGGTGGACACTTTCACGATCTGATCTTCAGGGGTGGCCCAGTTCGGGAGAAGTTGGAGGTCGGTCCCCTTGGCGAAGATCCACTGTTCTTGCCAACCTTTATTGCTGAAGAGAGTCTTGGCAAAGGTGGCCCGATCGGGGACTCGGTTCAGTTGCCGAAGGCCAGGTTCTTTTGACCTGCCGACGATGAATAAGACAAAGAAGAAGCCAAGACCAGGGGTGACTCCTAGTTCTTGATAGATGGCGATAAAATTGACTAAGTGGATATACGAGTTCGGCACCAGTTGTGTGAACCCGATCCCCACGAAGCAGAGAAAGGAGACGATGAACTTATGAAGTGGGAATTGGACCCTGTACTTCAGAGCCCAAATCGGGATGGCCACCCATCTGCCTTCGGGGCGCCAGTACATTCTCTCACCAGTCTCCGCCACCCGAAGCTTGTACTCCTTGGGAATGTTGAAAAGGGTTCAAATGTTAGAGATCTGGGATGGAATGAGTGTGGAATTGGTGTTGACATGATAGAAGTCCTTTTTGAAGCTATAGACGGTCCAGATTCTGGCCTCAGTGCCGTCAGCAGCGGCATCGGTGGGAGCAACCGGCAGATCGACCAGCACTAGATCGGTGCTGGTGATAGTAACGGTGCCGACGAGTGGATTTTGCTCAGTGGTGGAGGAGGATGGGATATCAGAGTTTGCCATTGGAGCAAGAAACAGTAGAAATGTGAAGTTTTTGAGGCTGGAGAAGTTCTAAATCGGAGAATTAGGTGGTGGTGCTCTCTCGCTGAAAATTGCACTTGCAGAAAAATTTGAAAAACAAGGGTGAGTTGGAGAAGGTTTGTAAAAAGTGACGTTTGTGCACGGAGAGGGGGATTTATAAGTGCTACTACACGAAACCCAAAGGCGGCTAATGATGGCGTGTTGGGGGCCCGTTTCTTGGGTAACGTCGGCCGGATTAAATAGGTTGGTTGGATTCCCCAGGCGTCTCTTCAAGTCTTTGATTATAAGCTTGTTATAACAAGAGACTGGGGGGCAATGTTCGGATATAATCCATCGACCCCTACATGGACTGAGAGCTCGGGCCGAGAAGGGTTCATCGAGTCCAAAGGGCCGAAGCCAGGTAAGGAATTAGCGGTGTTCGGGATCGGGCATCTGTGCCCTTTGGGCCGGAGTCCAGACCTGACTGATGATATGTGGATCGGGCTTCTGAGTCCTTAGGGCTCGGAGCCCTGGCCCGATTGATGGTGTTCGGTATCGGGCATTTGAGTTCATTGGACCGGAGCCCTGGCCAGTATGTTGGTGTTTGGGGTCAGACTACCAAGTCCTTTGGGTTGGAGTCTAGACTGGATTGATGATGTTCGGGATCGGACTACCAAGCACTTCGGGCCGGAGTCCAGACCAGTGTGTTGACGCCCATACAGATGGTTGTGCATCGTATGAAGTTTGGAGTAATTAGGAGTCTAAGTGATTAAAGACTCAAATCCTAATCATATCTAAATACCAACTCTAAAGGTAAGTGGTTGGATTATAACCAACTTGTACTTTTAAAGGAGATTGTGTAGGACCCAAACAATGGTAACTGCCATGTTTAGGAGTCCTAATCCGATACGATTATGGACACTAAGGCGGTGAGAATGACTATAAATACAAGACTTGACCTAAGTTAACAGGTAATACTCTTTTGAGTAGTAAATACTAAAGCCTCCATTGTTAAATTTTGTGACCAGCCTGTACTCATTCTCACACCGGAGCTATCACCCGGCTGTCGAAGCCGTCAAGCTTCGTGTGTGACTCGTTACTGTGCAGGTTTTAGCGCTTGGATTTTGTGATTGAACGCGCCGACAAAACTTGGCGTTAACAATCCCTTGTGTGATTATCATGCTTATTTGCACAAAATGCACCGTTAAGTTATTGTATATTGTATTATATCTAATATGAAATAACATGCGACAAATTCATGATCGCGACATTTTATGAAAGAATCAGAACCAGAAAAGTAGCAGTGCGAGGATGATATTGCGATAAGATAGAGGTAATTAATATACTGTTTTAATGGCGGAGATGAGGGGAAAAGATTGTGGTGTGAGCCCAAAAAAATGAAAAGGTTGTTTCTATCTAGGTTAGTGATTCGTGATATCATCATTCACAATGACTGACATACATTACAAAAAAGTTGTTTCTATTTAAATTTGTGTACTGTACTGTGATATTATTCATCACTGACTGAGTGATATTCATTACAAATGGTTTTTCATATATATGAACTAGTATATTGCATTGCACAGGTACAAATGTCTTGTATCCATCCACCAAGGATGGGTTCGTGTTTTTTATTTTAAAAATATTTTTAAATATTATTCTTTATCTTGGTTTTCTGTTTGATTAATTCTTCGTGATTGTTTCATCTATTTTTTATTATATTTTTTTTCCAGGTGATTGTAGTCTTTTTTTTCCACGCCATTTCACCTTAACATAATATTGACTCGATATTCTCAAAAAAAAATACTACACCGCAATAAGGGAGCATCTATTCCGAGCAATTGTAGTCTTTCCTTTCCTGGCCATTTCACCTTAATAGGATTTTGGTTTGGATATTCTCAAAGAAAAGTCAACATCGCAACAAGGAATCATCTATTACGAGCAATTGTAGTATTTTCTTTCCGGACCATTTCAACTTAACAGGATTTTGACTCGGATATTCTCAAAGAAAAGTCATTTCACCTTAACAGGATCTTGACTTTTTTGGATATTATCAAAGAAAAAGTCATTTCAGCTTAACAAGATCTTGGCTTTTTCTCTAGATATTCTCAAAGAAAGATCACAACTTTTTCACAGCGAAGTATCATTCATTCCAAGCGATTGATTCAACGAGCAAAGAGAAGTTAAAGGTAAGAGAGGAGCGCTCCCTAGGTGGCCCTAGGGGGACCAAACCTAGTGGTCTTCTCCTTCACATTTTTTTGTTCTTCCTCTACCCTTATTTATTTGAATGAGTTCTGATATTCATGCTCTTTTTTTCTTCTTCTTTCAGGTAATTCTAATCTTTATTTTATTTTTCGAACCATATTACCTTGATTATATCTTAGTTTTTCCCTCGAATATTAAAGAAAGAT
The DNA here is from genome assembly GCA_020205555.1 of Panax stipuleanatus. Lineage (NCBI taxonomy): Eukaryota > Viridiplantae > Streptophyta > Magnoliopsida > Apiales > Araliaceae > Panax > Panax stipuleanatus. The sequence goes on from CM035120.1 coordinate 122,811,123, forward strand.
TGCTACTTTTGAGAACTCAATGTGGTGCTTTGTTACGACAACCAAACAATGAATCACTAAGAAATGAAGCATTGCAGTCGAACCATCCTAGGTGGCTGAATCCTAGGGGGACGGGCCCTAAGGTGGCCTAACTTTAGGGGGCCAAACCCTAGGGCGGTGAATCCTAGGGGGCCAAGCTTTGGGTAATTTTTTTGTCTTTGGCTTACTTTATTTTTTTTCTTCCTTTTAGGTGTCCGTGATCTCTCTTTTTCAAGTCGAGTCTTCTCATCTGAGTTTCATACCTTCTTTCTTGCTATGGTAAGCACTTAATGTCAAATGTTTTCTTTCTTTTCTCATTCCTCAGGATTCTCATGTTAAGTTTTTCTTGTTATAGGCCAATTCCAGCAAACGTTCCATAGACCCAAAAACTACTAAGGAAGTCCCCTTCATCAGCGAGTGGGGAAAAACTCCCTTTTATGGGTCTTTTGATGTTTTTTGGGAGCAAGTGAAGAATTATATATGATCGTGCAACCTTTCCTCCTTCTGAGAAAGAAGGCTTATTTCTATGTGTTACAGCTTGTGCAAGCTTAGACAGTTTCCCCTGTTTTACTTGCATTCCCCACATGTGTATAGAAAAATAGGAGTACCCCTACAGTCCCATTCGTTTCCTATCCGACTCATCCAGTCGTCTTCAGGGGTAGCAATATTGGACCGACGAAATCCTCCCAAATTCTGATTATGTTGATATACTGAAGAGGGCTGGCATTCTGCGTTGCATTCAGCTATGTAGAGATCTTCATATCCAACAGGACCATGATGCTCATACCGTCTTGAATAGTGACGCCCCCAATTTCGGGTACCTTCAAACTCGAGTCCGGTGCTACACGGTGCTATAACATTCTGTTGGTTCCCAGTAGGCACACAATAGATCTAGAAGGGGGGTTGAATAGATCCTTTGCGTTTTCAAAATCTTTTCCATTTTATTTTGTATTACTAAGAAGTTAGCACATGACAAACATAAGAATCATTTCAAGCACATCGGAATAAGTTAAAGATCCCCTTCATTGATATATTGATAAACATTGATACATTATTCTTAGAGTTAGTTTAGTTGTAAGTGGTTATTACATCCATAGCAGTTATAGTAGTTAAGTACATAATGTAAATGACAGAAAGTAAATGACTGAATGTAAAAGACACAAGGGATTTTAAGTGGTTAAGAGACTAAAGCTCCTAATCCACTCTTCTGCTTCACTAGCAGGAATTCCACTAAGGAAGGGCAGCACTCCGAATCACTAAGATTCCTTCAAGGCCAGCAGCCTTGGAACTTTAGTTCACTAAGAACTCTTCAAGCCCAGCAGGCTTGGAACTCCTCTAGTTCACTAAGAACTCTTCAAGCACAACAGGCTTGGAACTTCATTTAGTCCCTCTGGACAAGGACCCCTCAGGCCCTGGCTACTTGTTGTTGTTGTAGTTGTTGTTGGTGCTTTGCTGCTAAGATGTCTTGAAGCTTGAATATCTTTTGTACTTAGCAGCTTGGCGTGGTCCTCTTTGCATTCTGCATAAAGTCTGAACCACTTCTTTTCTAGTGCAGCTGATCTTCTATCTGTTCAGCTCATCTTCATCTGATGTCAGCTGTGCACTATCTTTTGGTAGACTTCGTCTGACACTTACCATTCCCTGAACCCTTCTTAAATGATATGCAGACATGGTTCTACATCTGTTCAACTTTAGCTTTTGGTTCTTCATAGTGATTCTTAGAGTGGCTCTCTGGATCTTCTTTGTGCATTACCACTTTCCTGAATGCTATCTTCTTGGCCTTCTCGGTTCTCAGCTTAGCTGCCATCTTCAATGGCACCCTTATTGTTGTTGAGTGAAGCTTTAGTATGTTCCAATCCTTCTTCAAATTTGCTTCACTTTCACTTTCGTAGTCTCACTGCCACTGAGACTTGGTCTGTTCAGCTCTGGTGGAACTCGTAGAGTCAACAATATAGCATTCCAACAACTCAACGATTCTACAACTCAGCAACCCTTGATCTTTGAAGCTTCATCTGTTAAATACCCTTCCATGATCTTCCCGTTGGAAAATAGCTGTTGGAAGCTATTTGAATTGCTTAGCAGATCTCGAGTTATTTGGTGCAGACTGTTGATGTGACGTGACAGCTCCTTTATGACTTTACTGACATAGCAGTCTGCTACTTCACCTACCGCCTCAAAGATGTCACCTTTCCGTGTCAGGTTGGTAGTCACCTTTATTTCTCCTTTCTGATTTCTTGATTTGAATCTACAGGAGTTGTCCTTCTACATCGATGCTCTCAATCAGCAACGTTCGTATATCAATCTTCAGATTAAACCCTTGTCAATGCTTCAAACTTCAGATGACAGAACTCTACGATTCTGATGCAGATGTTCTTGGACCTTGATCGTAGTGTGTCTTTTTGAATGTTGTTTATTGACTGGTAGAGACAACACTACGATTCTGAAGAGTGTTCTTTGGATCTGCAATATAGAACACCTCTTCCTTCACTTGTGTAGTGCTTCAACACTTCTGCTTGCCTTGACTGATCTCAGGAACTGATTGCTTGACTTATTGCTCTGGCCTCTTCTGAATAGCAAGACACATCAGATTTGTGGCATGCCCAGCTCTCTTTCTCCTTATGATATTCCGTTCACCTATCATCAATGGTCCGACCCATGCTTAATCACTTTCGTCTTGTTCTTCATAAGCTGGCCAGTATCTCTGTGTAAACTGCATCAGTTCCTGCTTTGTTTGGCAAACACTATGATCCTGGTTAATCCCAAGATCGTTGTCTTCTGTTCTCTTGACAGCTAATGCACTTGCTGACTTTCTTTAGTCAGTCACTATATCTGAAGTTTTCTTCTGATCTGCTTATGGAAGACTTCATCTTGAATGGCTTCACAACTCAATCAGGATGTTGATTGAGTTGGTGCTTAGATCTTCTGTTTGCTTACATGCCATTCGTTGAGTGCTCTCTGGTTTCCTTCAGGTGGAATATATCTTTGCAGCTTAGACCAGAGGCTTCATACTTTGGATATTTTGGGAGTGCTCATCTATTGAGAATCGTGTTGACACTACGATTCTTGCTTGGCGTTGTGAGCATGTTTGTTGAAGCCTTAGTTCTGCAGACTACGATCTTGCTTTAGTTCTGCAGACACTACGACTCCGAGATCAGATCTTGATAGACTACGATTTCTGCCTTCATGCTTGCTGTCCTCGTATGATCTGGCTCGACTACGATCTCTGCCTCTGATATGATCAATAGAATCCACTACTTCAAGTGTGGCCTATGATTCTTAACTTAGCTTTGGCAGGCGCTCGGTCGACTCATATGCAGGCTGTCTCTACGAATTTTGAACCTGACTTCCTCAGCAGACTACGGCTCTGAGAAAGTTCTCCTTAACACACTACGATCCTGCCTCGTCTCTCCTGGCAGACTATGAACTTCGAGATCTACTATCCTTGCAGACTACGATTCCGTCTTGATAGTTCTCGAGTCTTCCTTGTCTGTCTTGGCAGACTACGATGACTGGTGCAGTGCTCAACGATTAAACAAGCCTATCTATTACATTTATAAGATTAACCTAATAAGATTGATCTTTCTATTTCTAGTCCTTGTACATCATTTCTTTTTAAGGACTTTACAAAGCTGTTTTGTTTATGTAGGATCAACCTATCATATTTGATCATTTGAGTCTAAGTCATTGTTCGTATATTCTTATTATCTATTGAAGGACTTTACAACTTTCATCAATGCAAGCATAGTTGCATATTCATTCATTTATATCATAATCAAATCTTATATAAATAGGAATAACATTCTCATAAATATTCCTAACAATCTCTCCCTATTTGATTATGACAAAAACAATTAGTGCATATGCATGAGATGAATGAATCTTAATATACAGTGAGCAGCTGTATTACTAAAATAGATAATCATGAATGTTATTGATGATAATATGAAATTACATAACCTATGACACTCTACATCCTGGATCCAGAACATACATAACTAGATAGAGATGTACCTTTTCTGCTCCATGTATGTCTCCAGGATGTTTGTTGATCAGCTACTTAGCTACTCATTTTCCTTTTCTTCTTTTTCTTCTTTCCTCTGCTCCCCCTCAGATGCATGCTCCATTTCTTTGTCTTGCTCCCCCTTAAACTTTGTTTTCATGGGGTCATCATCCTTTGGCTCCCCCTCAGATGATGACTCTTCTTCTGCTGCTGCTTTCTTCTTCTTCTCCTTTGCCTTTCTGCTCTTGATCTTCTTTTTTTCCTTCATTCTTCTCTCCTTGCTCTTCTTTAAAAGCCTCTTTATATGTCTCTTTTTCTCCCCCTTTTTGTCATTAAACACTTATGAGAGCTGCTCCACATTTGACATAAGCTGCTCCATCAGGTGAGATGAGTTTCCAACCTCAATCTTGAGTTCTTGTTGGCTGAGCTCAAGTTATAGGGAGAGGGACTGATTTAGATTGTCAATCTTGTCAGAGAGAGACATTATTTAATATGCACTTTCCTTCTGAGCTTTCAAAGCTTCTTCCTTCTAATCACTTATGGATTTCAGAAATATTTGATCCCTTAGTTGAAGTTTGAGATATATATATGAAATTTTGGCTTTAAGCCTTTTGGACAGCTCATTGTCTTCTCTTGTTGACATGTCCTTTACTTCTGCAGCAATGAGAGATATTTCGTCAATTAATTCTTCAGAGTTCCTTAATAACTCTTGCTCTTGAAAAGATCTGTCATCAATTTGTTCATCCTCCTTCTGAACAGTTGTTTGGCCAGCCTCCTGCTGAGCATCAGGTTGGACTCTACGTTTCACAAGCTGATATAGACTTTCAAAGGTAGTGAGAATTTTATAGATCGTTGAGTTCCATGTTGCTTGGGCAGAATATAGCTTCTCAATTTCATCTTGACCACCTTCAAAGGTAGAGTGAGAAGACTCTACGATCACAGACTTGGGTATGGTCCTTCTTCCATCTGAACCTACTCGACAATCGTAGGGAATGTAATGATTTCCAGCATGTCGATAGACCTTGAAGTGAGATTGGTCCTTGATTAGTAGAGTTGCAAACTTCTTCACCCTTGGAAAGTTTTGTGCTACCAGCTCCAAGTTTGGAAGGTGAGAGAAGCACCATGAGAAATAGCTACTATCATTAGTAATGGATGCCTTTACCCATGACATATGAGGATAAAACCACCTTATTGCATGGTCCTTGATTTCAGGATCATATATCAAGATTGAAGTGTCTAGCTTCATAGCTTCACGATTGTTGAGTAGATATGTTGTAGTCATCTTCACCACATTCAGCCTTTCATTTCCATGATTAATCCATTTACCCGAAAATACATTAAGTGGTTCTTCATCAACTTCTACCACTATTCTTCTCTTGTGATGAACAGGACACGGAATGTGAAAATCTTCTGGCACTTCATCCTCAGGATTGGAGTTCTCTTTACTTTCTTCCTGTCCTGACCTGGAGTCAGACTGGTGCAGACTTTCTCTAACTGACTCATCAGTATGTTCCATAATTTGATCATCATCTTCATCGGAGCTAGTCTTTGTAGACTCACTTGGCACTCCGAGCTCTACAGTTTTCAGTCTCTTGCTACTAGCCTTTGTAGACATTTTCATTCTTCTTTCCTTAGCATCTTCTTCCTTTGATATTGCCTCATCATCACTGAATTCGATGATTGCTATAGAAGATTCTCCTTTCTTTTCTAGAATAGCTTGGGCACGCAATCTGTTGCTCTTCCTCCTTTTTGAGGGTTCAGCTACAGGAGATTCAGACTCTTCTTCATCTTCAGACTTTGAAGTCTCTGAGTCATCAGACAACCTTCTTTGATGCTCAGCAACAGTAGGAGCAGATGCTTCTTCTTTAGACTCAACGTCTTTTGAACCCTCAGATGAACTCGTTGGGGCTTCAGCAGTAGGAGATCCAATTGTTTTAGCTTTCGAACCTTCCTCATCAGCAGAGTGGCTACTTTTCTTCTCTTGACTATTGACTTCTTTAATCCGTGGAGTGACTTATGACTTAGCTTGGTACTCCACGATTTCCCAGACTGACCTACAACCTTTGCATCTTCTTCACAGATCGTAGTCTGTGGTCATGCTTCAATAGACAACTTCTTCATTTAGATTCTAAGGGATTAGCAATTCTCATTTGCAGCTTATATTCTTCTGATTAGATGCTGCTTGCTTCAGCAGAGATTCTTGTGATGTAATTAATATTTGCACTTTTTCTGGATTAAGGTTGCTTAGGAAGGGCCAACCACTTAGACCAAGGGTAAGGGTTAGGTTTATCCCTGAGGCGCTTATCATATGAAGAGCTTTGGCATGGTCAGTACTGACATCACATTTGATCTCTCTACTGGGGAGTTCATTTTCTAACTCTTGATATTCAATGGTGTTGGTTTTGGTGTAGACTGCAATCGTGGTGTCCTCCTGCTCTTACACTACGATCAGATGTTTGATCGTAAGCACTCCACGATTTGAGGTGTGTGATTGATATGGTTATCAGTAGCACGTTTTGGAAAGTTACTACTGATTATGGACCTTCATTTGGTTCATCAGTCAATAAGTTTTGGGACTCTGTAACTGGAATATTTCTATTTAGGGTTAGCTCCTGTTCTCTATGAACTCGACAGAAGTGGTTTTGATAATCGTGGTGTGGTCGATAGACATGCACCATGATTGACTTATTTTCTGAGCTTATCTCAGATCTTCTGGCAAGAATTCCACTTCTTCATTTCGCTCCCTGAGCTTCACCATCTCCATACCTTCATCTGTTCTTCCATAATCTTCACCACGTTCAACTTTTCTTTCATATCAGCATCACTTGGTTCTTGCATTTCCTTCTCAGTATAGATCATAGCCTGATCAGGTACAGTAGTGTGCTCTTCATGACTGATCATGTCCTGATCATCTTCTATGATTCTGGTCCTTTCTCAGTTGGACCAGATGTTGGAGATTGATTGCTTTGTTCAGCCTTTTCAACAGCAATCCTTTGATCATCTTCCTCTTTATCCTTTCTTCAGATACAGCCCTGACAGTTGTTCAGGCTGGGAGGCTATTGCAACTTCTCCATTCGCAGTAGTAATTAGTCTGAACTCTACGATTGGTGATAACTCCACAATCATAGTGAGTGAGGACTTCTTTGTTTTGTGACTGCTTTTCTTCTTCTTCTTTTTCTGCTTCTTCATAAGCATATGAGAGCAGCTTTGCATATCTCCATCTGGATGAGATCATTATGATTGAATAGACTCCATTAGATCATAGAGAGATGTCTTCAGGACTAATCACTCAACAATTGTTGATAGAACTACGAACGTAGTTTTCTTCATCTGACACCTGAGCAGGTGTTTTCAGCAGTTTTGTAGTCCTTTCTTAGTTTCTTCATTATATACTAAGGATGAATGACGAGTCATTTGAGACTATTAATTTATCAATGTCTATCAGTCTTTCTTTAGTTTGTCGCCCTTCCTCCTTCATCAGATACATGAACTTTAATGCTGATTGAAGGGACACTACGATTTTGATCATTGTTCCATAATCGTCGTGTGTTGGCTTGTACAAGCTGACTTTAGTCTTAATCGTATAGAGCACTGCGATTTTATTTAAGGTCTTAGGTAGACTGCACATGTGGAGTTCTGCTTTTATGATGCATTCTTCATGATCAATACTTGATGATCCTCTGATGTGAACTTCTTTGATGTTCCCTCTGAGTTGATATGCTTTGTATGAATAAGCATAGAGGATTTCTTTCATCTTGTCGTGAATAGCCTGCTTCCATATGGAGATCAGCAACCATGTGGGCTTAGCAAGTCTTCTACAATAGGCTTTGGCATAGGATGATTTTGTCAAGCACATTGCTGAAATGTCTTGAGCCTCCAGCTAGTTGAATTTTTGTGACTGAAGCCATCTGCTTCAACATTCCTTAGTGTGGTCAGATAGACCAAGTACCTGCAGGTTTAGATAATTTCTATTTTGGTACCCAAGCTTGATTGGGTCCTGCTAGGTTAGTTTTTAAAATCCCTATTCCTCATATATTTGAATTTACATCATATTTAGTATTAACAATCATATTCATGTATGTATAACATTTAAAATGCATGATGATGAGTGTGTGTAAGATTAACCATTTTAATAAGACACACTTTTTCTTTGATGGTTTCATCCTTTGCTTGGTTATGTTCACAGATTTTGAATGTTCATAGAGTAAGAATCAACTCTATTACTTATTTGTATCTGGTTGATTCATAGAGATGATCAGTTTCTAAGAATCTTCAAGATACTCCTCTGGAACTGATCATACTCTATGTATTATCAAAAACTTAGAACATAGGTTTGTACATACATACCAACCCTTCAACAAGGATTACTTCACTTAAGCTTAATTAAATCCTGATATGCTTATGACCTATTTCAGACTTCTTTCAAGATGTTATCTTCAACCTAAAACTTGGATGGAGAGAAAGTTTGTTAGCAATTAAGTTTCCAACCTTAGTGTACTTTCTCTCTTCCCCTTTTTAGGGAGAGTATGGTCTCTTGATAGGATACTGTTATAGTGCATAAGGTGATGCAACATGATATTCAAATAAGTATAAATAAGGAACTGTACCTTTACATTGTCAGTTCCTTGACAGTCATTTTTCTTGCTATAATGATGTTAGGCATTGATGTGCATATCTTTGCATTTAATGCTGACAGCCTGTTGCTCCATTTGACCTTTGATCAATCAGTCATAGTCTTGGAGATGTGAGTTAGGAATGTCTTGGCAGCTTTATTCCTTTGATAACCTTGAACCTCAGGGTACATATCCAACTGTTGGTTAGCCAAAAACTTATTGGAGAAATTCTTCTTTCTCCTCTGGATAAACATTTCTTCGCATGTATGGCCTTTCATCTTTCAGAATGGTGAATGCTTGATTCTTTGCTGTTGATGCCTCTTGACTTCTCATATCTGGCCTGCAGACTACAAGATTGACTATGGACAAGGATTGGTCTTGTTGCTATGGCATTTAAGAACACGGACCAATCTGAGCAGCTTCAGATGTAAATACACATTTACCTGTACACATTATTTCCAGCTTGTGAGCTCATCTGTATTTACAAGTGACTTACTACTAAACTAAGTTTAGAATAATATTTGTGCCTAGGATCAGACTCAAAGCGATTAGCTTTTGAATATAGCATGAGAACCTGCTCTGATACCAATTGTTGGTTCCCAGTAGGCACACAATAGATCTAGAAGGGGGGGTTGAATAGATCCTTTGCGTTTTCAAAATCTTTTCCATTTTATTTTGTATTGCTAAGAAGTTAGCACATGACAAACATAAGAATCATTTCAAGCACAGCGGAATAAGTTAAAGATCCCCTTCATTGATATATTGATAAACATTGATACATTGTTCTTAGAGTTAGTTTAGTTGTAAGTGGTTATTACATCCATAGCAGTTATAGCAGTTAAGTACATAATATAAATGACAGAAAGTAAATGACTGAATGTAAAAGACACAAGGGATTTTAAGTGGTTCAGAGACTAAAGCTCCTAATCCACTCTTCTGCTTCACTAGTAGGAATTCCACTAAGGAAGGGCAGCACCCTGAATCACTAAGATTCCTTCAAGGCCAGCAGCCTTGGAACTTTAGTTCACTAAGAACTCTTCAATGCCCAGTAGGCTTGGAACTCCTCTAGTTCACTAAGAACTCTTCAAGCACAACAGGCTTGGAACTTCATTTAGTCCCTCTGGACAAGGACCCCTCAGGCCCTGGCTACTTGTTGTTGTTGTAGTTGTTGTTGGTGCTTTGCTGCTAAGATGTCTTGAAGCTTGAATATCTTTTGTACTTAGCAGCTTGGCGTGGTCCTCTTTGCATTCTGCGTAGAGTCTGAACCACTTCTTTTATAGTGCAGTTGATCTTCTATCTGTTCAGCTCATCTTCATCTGATGTCAGCTGTGCACCATCACCACTTGGGTTTGCTAAGTCTTTGAGCTTTTGGTAGACTTCGTCTGGCACTTATCATTCCCTGAACCCTTCTTAAATGATATGCAGACATAGTTCTGCATCTGTTCAACTTCAGCTTTTGGTTCTTCGTGGTGATTCTTAGAGTGGCTCTCTGGATCTTCTTTGTGCTCTGCCACTTTCCTGAATGCTATCTTATTGATCTTCTCGGCTCTTAGCTTAGCTACCATCTTCAATGGCATCCTCATCGTTGTTGAGTGAAGCTTTAGTCTGTTCCAGTCCTTCTTCAAATTTTCTTCACTTCCACTTTTGTAGTCTTACTGCCACTGAGACTTGTTCTGTTCAGCTCTGGTGAAACTCGTAGAGTCAACAATATAGCATTCCAACAACTCAACGATTCTACAACTCAGCAACCCTTGATCTTTGAAGCTTCATCTGTTAAATACCCTTCCATGATCTTCCCGTTGGAAAATAGCCGTTGGAAGCTATTTGAATTGCTTCGCAGATCTCGAGTTATTTGGTGCATACTGCTGATGTGACGTGACAGCTCCTTTATGACTTTACTGACACAACAGTCTGCTACTTCACCTACCGCCTCAGAGATGTCACCTTTCCGTGTCAGGCTGGTAGTCACCTTTATTTCTCCTTTCTGATTCCTTGATTCAAATCTACAGGAGTTGTCCTTCTGCATCGATGCTCTCAATCAGCAACATTCAAATATCAATCTTCAGATTAAACCGTTACCAATGCTTCAATCTTCAGATGACAGAACTCTAAGATTCTGATGCAGATGTTCTTGGACCTTGATCGTAGTGTGTCTTTTTGAATGTTGTTCATTGACTGGTAGAGACAATACTACGATTCTGAAGAGTGTTCTTTGGATCTGCAATGTAGAACACCTCTTCCTTCACTTGTGCAGTGCTTCAACACTTCTGCTTGCCTTGATTGATCTCAGGAAATGATAGCTTGACTTATTGCTCTGGCCTCTTCTGAATAACAAGACACATCAGATTTGTGGCATGCCCAGCTCTCTTTCTCCTTGTGATCTTCCGTTCACCTATCATCAATGGTCTGACCTATGCTTAATCACTTTCGCCTTGTTCTTCATAAGCTGGTCAGTATCTCTGTGTAAACTGCATCAGTTCCTGCTTTGTTTGGCAAACACTATGATCCTGGTTAATCCCAAGATCGTTGTCTTATGTTCTCTTAACAGCTACTGCACTTGCTGACTTTCTTTAGTCAGTCACTATATCTAAAGTCTTCTTCTGATTTGCTTATGGAAGACTTCATCTTGAATGGCTTCACAACTCAATCAGGATGTTGATTGAGTTGGTGCTTAGATCTTCTGTTTGCTTGCATGCCATTCGCTAAGTGCTCTCTGGTTTCCTTCAGTTGGAATGTATCTTTGTAGCTCAGACCATAGGCTTCATACTTTGGATATTCTGGGAGTGCTCATCTGTTGAGAATCGTGTTGACACTACGATTCTTCCTTGGCGTTGTGAGCATGTTTGTTGAAGTCTTAGTTCTGTAGACTATGATCTTGCTTTAGTTCTGCAGACACTACGACTCTGAGATCAGATCTTGACAGACTATAATTTCTACCTTCATGCTTGCTGTCCTTGTCTGATCTGGCTCGACTACGATGTCTGCCTCTGATATAATCAGTAGACTCCACTACTTCAAGTGTGGCCTATGATTCTTGACTTTGCTTTGGCAGGCGCTTGGTCGACTCATAGACAGGCTGTCACTACGATTCTGAACATGACTTCCTTAGCAGACTACGACTCTGAGAAAGTTCTCCTCGACACACTATGATCCTACCTCGTCTCTCCTAGCAGACTAAGAACTCCGAGATCTACTATCCTTGCAGACTACGATTCCGCCTTGATAGTTCTCGAGTCTTCCTTGTCTCTCCTGACAGACTACGATGACTGGTGCAGTGCTCGACGATCAAACAAGCCTATCTATTACATTTTATAAGATCAACCTAACAAGCTTGATCTTTCTATTTCTAGTCCTTGCACATCATTTCTTTTTAAGGACTTTACAAAGCTGTTTTGTTTATGTAGGATCAACCTATCATATTTGATCATTTCAGTCTAAGTCCTTGTACATATATTCCTATTATCTATTGAAGGACTTTACAGCTTTCATCAATGCAAGCATACTTGTATATTCAGTCATTTATATCATAATCAAATCTTATATAAATAGGAATAACATTCTCATGAATATTCCTAACACATTCACATATAACCAACTATATAAGCTTAAGGACACAAATGTAATTTTTATATTATTACATCATATCCGTTCAAACCCAGAATCTGTAACCATTACATATTCATCATATCATAATATTACATATTACATAGTAATATTAAGCTCTTATAAGATCTTCTATCCTTCTTCGTTTTCCTTCCTCTATATTTAATGGATTCTTCAATACGTTTGTCCTTAACTGAAATTATATAGTTTAAGCAAGAATGAGCATTAAATTGCCCAGCAAGTATAACATTTTAACAAAAAAATCAAGAATCATATGATTTCATTCAACAACTGAATAATAGTTGTGAACTACTTCAAATAAACTGGAATAATACACAAAATAAACTAGAATAGAACTTTCATCACTCTAAAATATTTTTCAAAATGGCATAATGGTTATTTATAATAAGATGGTCGTCAAACCATAAACTTTCTTTCTTTCTTTATTTCATTAAAAAGGATAACCTCGGTAACTAAAACTGTAAATCCGATATCACTTACGAGTACGTCAAGGTGATCAACCTATAGTACCCTATGTTGATCAACACTTATCCGTGAAACGTATTTATGTTTAAATTTTGACACCATCCGTGTCAGTCGAAAACTCGACTAAATACATTTGTTTGTTCAATTTCAAACTTACCTTTGAATAACGCTACTTAACATCAATAATATTTTAGAGATTTAATAGCAAATCGATAAAATATTTAAACAGTTGTCTAGCCAAAATAAATGGCATCGACACTTCCTTAAACAATTCATGTTATAACATCGCTTGAATACTTATACAAATACTGAAAGATTTGCATAAGCATAGAATTCGCACAATCATAGAAAAATTGTGTTCATTTTATTTTAAAACATCACATAAGCTTCATAAGAATAGAATCAAATGAAGTAATAAAACTTGCACAAATAAATTAGAGTAAGTTTAGGAAACTTGCCTTAAGCGTTCTTCTATGAGCTTACGCTAATTTGCCGGTCAAATGGCCTACACAATTACGTTTACCTACATATACCAATTAAGAACATAATTGATGTCAAATATTGGTTTACACTAACTTTAACTATTACTTCTTATGTCCGTGTCATTAGACTCGAAAAACTTCTCAAGTTTATCATTACTTGTCATAGTGTTTTGGCGTTTCTTCGCCGTACGCCCATCATAACCTTCACGAACGCTCAAGTCATATGCCTTTGCATATGCTTAGCACGACCCTATAATCTTTCATAACACTCTTTGATTTAAGTTAAAGTGTTTTAATTTTACTATTTTTTCGTCTTTTATAGCTTAGAACAACCTTTAAGTCGTCAAAGGCATTGCACGATCAGGAACACGAATGCTCGACTTATCTAACACGAACGCTCAATCGGTACGCCCTTGTGTACGACTGACATGTCCAAATCACATACCATTACTTGGTTTATATTATCCTAGACCATATTTTCAAAGTCCAATGATTAGAAGTCAGAAATACTAGTCTAACATGGCTTGGTACCATGACATTCCGAAGAAACCACCACGGTTTGCCTCCTCTTAAATAACATTCCTAAATATGCTCATTTTATACCTTGATCCCGACCTCAAATCTCAAAACTTAAAGAATGAAAGTTTTAGGTCTACTTCTTATCATTCCGAATCATCTTGATGTTGTGTTTGTACGAAATCATGGCGCAATCAAATTATAAAAATTAGCGAAGCATGGTATATCAGAGTTTAAAAATTTCTACAAAACCATTACCCGGATCATCTTTTATGCTTATTATTAATTTAAAACGATAAACAAGAAGTTATGGAATCATACCCTTGTAGAACGAAGCTTCTACAGGTACGAGTTCAACTCCTTGTTCTTCGTGATCTCTTTGAATTTTCGGGTTAGATTCCTTTCTTTGATCAACGTTAGCCACCCAAGTGTTTGGCCTCTAGAGGTGATCCACCAAGAAAGAGGAATTATCAAGAAGGAGGGTGGTTGGCTAAACCTTAGTTTTCTATCTTCTATAGAAAATAAGTACTCTCCAACAATTGGAATTGCATCAACTGATATCTATTATAAGACTCCTTTTATATAGATATTGGTTAACCCTTCTAAGCCTATTAGAAATAGGTTTTCATTTAATTAATTAAACTCCTTTAATTAAATAGGCTTCTCAACATATTGGGATTTAATTAATTAAACTCCTTTAATTAATTTGCCTCCTAATCTTATTAGGAATAAATGGGAGTACTAATATTAAATTAATTTCTAAACTCATTTAGAAATTAAAATAATAATAATTATAATAATATTAATAATACTCCTCTTATTAATTTATATTTAATATTTTCAAAATATTAAATAATAAACATTAAGCTATTTAATTTATTCTATCACCATAGATTAAATTAATTACACTTAACGCATTATTATGATTATGTCATTACCTTCTTAAATAATTATTCTTCCTTTTATGGTGTGACCCTTTATGTTCTCCATATTAAACCGGTTGTGAATAAATCAATTAGAACAATTCTAATCTTATTTAAATAAATAAATTAAACTAATAATTTATTTAAATAAATAATATTTATTTTACAATAGGGATAAACCTCCCTAGCGATCAACGACTTTTCAGATAATATAGATTTTAACATCAATTATAAAAGAACTTGCGAGTAAATAGTTACCGTATAATTCAATCCTTCCACCATACAGTGTCCCAATTAAATATAAGACATGAAATTACCGTCAAATCTTATTTTATTTAATCATATGTATTTCCATTGGAAAATGCACAACTCCAAATAATGCAAATTAGAAACTCATTTTGAATTTCATTATGCCTTGGCTAAGGACTACTGGGTTGTTATTTAACGAATCACATAGGACATATCTCTTCTTTTACTAGAAGTGGTAGATTCTTTATTGACCATTCATTATCTCTATATGTAACTTATTATACCCAATCATACCCTTTGATATACCTTAAGGGTCTTAAGGAATAAGTCAAAATATAATTCATTAAACACAAGATACTATGATGATCTCAAGTCCAAGGATCACTTGTACTACTATCACATTAGGAATTCCTATTGAAAGGCAAGTAAAACTCCATTAGGTATTCCATAGCGAGTCACGATCAGTAAACTTATTCTCCAATAAGCACCTACATACTTGTTTTAGTGTCTCCACACAAATGATCATGAGATCAACCATCTTCATCCAATGAGCAAGTAACATATGTACCAATCTATCCGGATTTACTAATCCCTTTTTAGTAATCCAACGATTGAAAACTATTTTAGTTTTAAGCTTTCTAATAATTTAGATCTCATTAGCATGATTAACATCATGATTCTAAAAGCATTGCTTAAAACTATGGGTTAGTTACATATTATAAAAAACAGCATCATGTAGATAATTAAACGCCTTTAATAAGTGAATACTTTTATTAATAAATAAATAAGATTGTCTCCAAAGTATATGCTTTATCATCATACATGATTGGCTTATATGCATATTACTTTCACTTGAATCGCCTCAATAGGAGTTTGGTTGAGAGAGTTATGTCTAATTTACTAAAGGAATGTTAGGTTTGTATATAGCGTGATTACGTAATCAAATCACATAAATAAAATGAAAGCGCGATAAAAGAGAGTTTTTAAAATTTTATACAAACCATCACCATGATCATACTTTATGCCTAACTATCAATTCATACATGAAAGAGATGGAGATTAGATTCATACCCTTGTAGAAACTAGCTTCCTTAGGTACGAGTTCAACTTCAATTCTTTTTCGAGTTCAACTTGAATTCACCGGGTTTGATTCATTAATTTGATCAACGTTAGCCACCTAAGCGTTTGGCCTCTAGAGGTGATCCACCAAGAAAGAACAGTTATTAAAGAAGAATGTTGTTTGGCTAAACCCTAGTTTTTATCTCTATAGAAATTATGTACTCTCTCAACTCTTGGAATTTAGTGTGTAACTCATGTATCCTTATTCTATAATAAGACTCTTTTATTTATAGATGTAGGTAACCCTTCTAACCAATTTAGGATTTGAGTTTCATTTAATTAATTAAACTCTTTTAATTAATTGGGCTTCCTAATCTTATTAGGAATAATTAATTAAACTCTTTTAATTAATTAGCCTCTTAATCTTATTAGAAATATTTAAGAGTACTTTTATTAATTTAATTCCCAAACTACTTTAGGAATTAAACTAATAATAATAAAAGTAATAATAATAATAATAAGACTCCTCTTATTAATTTATATTTAATATTTTTAAAATATTAAATAATAAATATTAAGTTATTTTATTTATTCTATCATCATAGATTAAATTAAATGTACTTAACTTATTTTTTACGATCATGTCATTTGCTTCTTAAATAAATATTCTTTCTTTTATGGTGTGACCCTTTAGGTTCTCCATATTAAACCGGTTGTGAATAAATTAATTAGAATATTTCTAATCTTATTTAAATAAATAAATTATATTATTTAATTTATTTAAATAAATAATATTTATTCTACAATAAGGGTAAACCCTTTTAGCTATAAACGACTTTTCAAATATTATAGATTTAAACATTAATCATAAAAAAACATTTGAGTTAATAGTTATCGTACAATTTATTCCTTCCATCATATAATGTCCCAATTAATTATAAGACATGAAATTACTATCAAGTCTTATTTTATGTAATTATATGTATTTCGATCCTTAAATGTACAATTTTAGATATTGTCAATTAGAAACTGCTTTCTAATTTCATTCTGCATTGGCCAAGGACTACTGAGTTGTCATTCATTGAATCACATAGGACATTCTCTTCTTTTACTAGAAGCGGTAGATTCTTTATTGATCATTAATTATCTCCATGTAAAAATTATTATACCCAAATATACTATTTGATATACTCTTAGTGTGATGCCCCCAGAATAGGTCCAATCCAACCAACCCATTCTGGATCGCCAAATACATGTACAGAATCCAAATACAACTTTTATATCACACGGTCGTGCAAAATACGACCACACAACTGTGAGTGTCAATACAAATATGTAAAAAATATAAACATTCAAACTAAGTACTCATTACAATTATTATCACACTATTTTATAAAAATAGTGAGGACTACTACTGCTCTAACTCGGACCATCACTTTGTCCCCCGACTAGTCCCTGCGACATTCTCATTTTCTGAAGAGGACAATAGATGAAAAGGGTGAGCTCAACTAGCCCAGTAAAGAATATTATAACTAAGATAATAAAGAATAATTTATCGTTAATCTTCAACAAATTAGATAAAATATTATGGATAACAAGTTTTAGATCAACAACTGCAGCGGAAATATCAATTCATTAGAAGAGTTACGTCGAGAATGAAGTCTACTATCTTCTATGATTTAAAAGTTCATCATCAATATTTTATCCCTGTAACATCAATCAATATATATCTCAAATCAAATATTCATCTTTGCACTACGGGTAAAAGATATTCATTTGTATCACCGGTGGTCATGTTCATCTCAACACATGTCCATCTTTGCACTACGGGCCAAAGATATTCATCAGGTAATCATTCATCTTTGCTCTACAAGCCAAAGATATTCAGTTATATCACCATTTAGGACTGAAGATGATAAAAAATATTTTAAAGAACGAATCCAGTGAGATAAACGACAAAAATTAGGAATTCGTAATTTAGTTTATCTAAGTTCAAGAATATTCCATAAAAATACTTTGTGGAGCAAAATTCAAGAATAAAGATCAAAACTTGGATCCAATCAAAGATAAGAACCATAATAGCCAACTTGGACAAAGAAAATTTAATTTTTCTGTGAATAGTACCGTATTCGTGAATAGTGTCGTATACGTGAATAGTGCCGTATACGTGAATAGTAACCCCAATATGAAAAGGTAAAAATTTTATAATAAAATTCATACGAATATTTCGGTGTCATGATATTGAAAGATATAATAACATTTTTGAAAAAAATAACATCCCTTACCTCAAAAGAACAGTACTTCAAACTGGAATATCGTATATAATACTGAAGGAAACTTGCACTGAATAGTAACACTCAAAGTATCGAAATACTTACAAAAATACGGTCAATATTATAAAGAGAGAAAACTTCTGATTCTGGTGTAATTTTCAAATTATAACTAAGCACCCTATTTATAGAAAAATACTTAGAACGCCAAAGCAGAAATTTAATAAAATAATATTTTATTTAAAAAAAATTCACGCCCACCTCTTGACCAAAATAATCAGCTCACCACTAGTGGGGCCCACCCATTAAAAAAATGTTTTTTTAAATAAAAATATTTATAACCCCAAAAATTAATTCAGACCCAATATTCTGAAACTTTCATAATTCATAATAAATAGCCCTTTTATCAAAAAAAATTCAAATCTTATGTCCATTCCATAGGAAATTTAATTCTCTACAATTTTGTAGAAGAAATATTTTTCAAATTCCAAACATAAATTGTCCGAAATCCACATACGGATGATTTTTCACACCTCCATTCTAACCAAATACTGATAAAACATATCAGCACTAATTCCTTCTTTTATATCCAAAAAAATAAATATTTCCTTATCATATAAATTAATAATTAATTATTCACAAATAATATTACAGAACAACAATATTGAGAAACAGGTCGTTCCCAGGAAAAAGGGGGCCTTCCGATAAGGATTTCTCCTTACTGGCGCGCAATTAAATAACCCCTCCTAGACAGAACTTCCTTAGACATTGCCAATAATGTTATCTAATAATATTATTCATATAATATGAATTATTGATCTTATAATGGGAAATACTGTGCAGTGACAATTATTGAATTAACAATAATATAAAAATACTGTGCAATACCGTGTGCTACTGTGCAACAGCGCGTATTGCTTTACTTTACCCATCGGGTATTCCAACAGTGTTAACGGTAATAACTACGCCGTTATTTATAAAAAACTTATTCTTGTTGTTTCCTTTATCCGATAATTTTTCGTTATGGGGCCCACAATTGGCTGCGCCGTCGTACGAATATTCCCCGACAGTGAGAATATTCCACGACCAAACGAATATTCCCCGACAACAATGAATATTTTATAACCACTTGCTTATTTAAAATATTTGCGCATTTTACCCATAACTTCCCACATTAATCAAATCAACCTCTTACTATTTTAAAATAAAAAATAGAGGAAATTTAATTTTATTCATAAAAAAATTGGGGTTATACAACCTCCCATCCTTATGAAATTTCATCCTCGAATTTGATGTACGTACCTGGTGTTTCGAAAAGGTGAGGATACTTCGCTTTCATTTCCGATTCCAACTCCTAGGTCATTTCCTCAATAACATGGTTCCTCCACAAAACTTTGACTTGTGGTATAACCTTTGTGCGTAGGACATGCTCCTTCATGTCCAAAATCTTGACAGATACCTCCTCGTACGTTAAATCTTCGGCTATCTCATCTGGTTCTAACTCAATATTGTGGTTTTGGTCTTTCACATATTTACGTAGCACGGATATGTGAAACACGTTATGAACACGAGACATGCTTGGAGGTAAAACGAGTTTATAGGCCACATTTCCTACTCGGTCAAGAATCTCAAATGGACCAATAAATCATGGATTGAGCTTTCCTCTCTTCCCAAACCTCGTAACCCCTTTCCACGGAGCAACACGTAATAATATATGATCCCCAACATTAAATTCCACGTCCTTTCGATGAAGATCCGCATAACTCCTTTGTCGATCCTGTGCCGTTTGTATACGTTGTCGGATCATTTGGATCTTTTTCGTAGTCATACGTACCAACTCTGGTCCCAACAATGTTGCTTCACCCACCTCATCCCAACATACTGGAGAACGACACTTTCTCCCATACAATGCTTCAAATGGAGCCATGCCTATACTTGCCTAAAAACTGTTGTTGTAGGAGAATTCCACCAATGGTAGGTACTTATCCCAACTACCTTCGAAGTCTAGAGCACAGAGTCTCAATAGATCTTCAAGAGTTTGAATAGTCCTTTCCGATTGCCCGTCCGTTTGAGGATGATATGCCGAACTGAATCGTAAGTCTGTGCCCATAGCTTTCTGCAAGCTAACCCAAAATCGTGAAGTGAATCTTGGGTCACGATCCAAAACTATAGATACTGGCATGCCATACAATCTCACAATCTCATTCATATACATACGAGCAAGACGTTCAAGGGAATAGGTCTCCCGTATCGGCAAGAAATGGGCAGACTTGGTTAATCTATCAACAATAACCCAAATTGCATCTACGTCTTGAGAAACCTTGGGAAGACCCATAACGAAATCCATGGCAATGTGTTCCCACTTCCACTTTAGAATCTCAAGTGGTTGCAATGGTGGTACTTGATGCTCCGTATTTACAAGTTGACAAGTTAAACACCTCGAAATAAACTCCGCAATCTCTCTCTTCATATTGCTCCACCAAAATGTATGTCGAAGATCACGATACATTTTGGTACTTCCAAGATGGATTGCAAACGGTGTGTTGTGTGCCTCTATCATGATTCTATACTTCAAATCAGAATTGTTAGGAACACAAAGTCTAGAGTTGACTCGAAGTATTCCTTCTTCATCGATTCTTGCTTCTGGAACCGCACCTTCTTGCACCTTCTTCTTCATCTTCATCAGCTCCGGATCCGTAGCTTGAGCAGCTTTAACTTTCTCAATCAAAGCTAGTTCTACGCGTATACTTGACATCATCACATGGGTCCCCGGAGCCTTGAACTCTATCTCCATCTTTTGTAAGTCACACAGAATAGGCCTTTGTGTCGACAGCATTGCACTCGTTCCCGCATATGATCTTCTACTCAACGCGTCAGCTACCACGTTCGCTTATCCCGGATGGTATTAGATGGTATGATCGTAATCTTTCAACAGCTCAAGCCAACATCGTTGCTGCATGTTGAGTTCCTTTTGAGTGAAGAAATATTTAAGGCTCTTATGATCCGTATAAATCTCCACTTTCTCCCCGTATAGGTAGTGTCTCCAGATCTTCAATGCAAAAATGACTGCTGCCAACTCTAGATCATGAGTAGGATAATTTCTCTCATATTCCTTGAGTTGTCGTGAGGCATAGGCTATGACTTTCCCATGTTGCATGAGAACACATCCTAACCCTTTGCCCGAAGTATCGCTGTAGATAACAAATCCATCCGAACCAGATGGTATTGTCAGAACAGGTGCCGAGATAAGTCTCCTCTTGAGCTCTTGGAAGCACTTCTCGCATTCCTCACTCCAAACAAATTTTGTATCTTTTCGAGTCAACTGAGTTAATGGAGTAGCGATTCGAGAAAATCCTTCCACGAATCTCCGATAATAACCAGTTAAGCCCAGAAAGCTACGTACTTCGGTCACCGACTTCGATTGCTCCCAACTTTGTATTGCTTCAATCTTCGCTGGGTCAACAGATACTTCGTGTTTTGACACCACATGCCCAAGGAATGCTACTTCCTCAAGCCAGAACTCGTATTTCTTCAACTTGGCATATAACTTATTTTCACGAAGCCTTTGAAGTGCCAGCTTCAAGTGGTGCTCATGATCTTCATGGCTTTTGGAATAGATGAGGATGTCATCAATAAAGACAACCACGAACTGATCTAAATACTCCTTGAATACACGATTCATCATATCCATGAAAGCAGCAGGAGCATGAGTCAATCCTAAAGACATGACTAAGAATTCATAATGCCCGTACTGAGTTCTGAAGGCAGTTTTCAGAATATCCTTAGTTTTAATCTTCAGCTGATGATATCCAGAACAAAGATCAATCTTTGAAAAGAATTGTGCTCCTTGCAACTGGTGGAACAGGTCATCAATACGAGGTAGTGGATACCTATTCTTGATGGTGACATGGTTCAATTCCCGATAGTCAATACAAAGTCGCATACTCCCGTCTTTCTTCTTTACGAATAAAACAGGAGCACCCCAAGGAGACGTACTAGGACGAATGAAACCGATGTCTAACAACTACTGTAGTTGGACCTTTAACTCTTGAAGTTCAATAGGAGCCATTTGATATGGGGTTTTAGAAATGGGTTTTGTACCGGGCTCAAGGTCAATAAAAAATTCAACTTCACGTTCTGGAGGTAGACAGGGAAGTTCTTCGAGAAATACATCAGGAAACTCATTAACAACAGAAATATTATTCAAATCTGACGTATTCTGGTTTAGATCAGTGACATGAGCTAAGAAAGCTTGACATCCGTTTTTCAATAAACGAATAGCTTTGTGACTTGAAATGACATTGACAGATTTTAGTGGTTTGGTGGTTTGAATTCGTACAACAGGTTGGTTAGGAATATAAAAACTAACAACCTTACGAAAACAATCAATTTTGGTATGGTAAGTGGTTAACCAGTCAATTCCTAAAATCACGTCAAATGCAAGTATTTTTAAAGATATAAGATCAACAGGTAAAGTAAGGGTACCAATCTGAATCAAGCAAGATTTGTAAACTGTAGATGTAACGAAAGATTCTCCCAACGGAGTCTCAACAGATAAGTCAAAGTCTAATTTCTCAGGAGTCAAGTTCAAACGTTGAGCACAAGCAAGTGAAATAAAAGAATGGGTAGCACCGGTATCTAATAAAGTGTAAACTTCACAAGAGTTTATGATTAGCTTACCCGTGATCACCTCGTTTGAGTTCCTCATATTTTGGGCAGTTACGACAAACGCTCTTCCAGGAATCACCGACTTTGACTTGTCCGAAACAGCCTTTGGAATCACCACCCCCGCTGGACTTGGTTTCACAACAGGACAATCTCGAGCTATATGTTCTTCCTTTTCACAGTTATAGCATGCCTTGAATTGTTGTGGGCAGTTTGGGCTGACGTGTCCCTCTTTCCTGCATTTATAACATACGACCGATTCTCCCCTAGAAACAGTTGATGCTGGTGCTGATGTCGACGTCTTCACGTTCTCATTGTTGTACATTCTCTTCTTGAAATCTCCCCCCGACTCACTTCTTCTATTATCATGGCCACGATTACCACCAGAGTGGTTACTGCTTCTGTCATGATACTTTCCTCCCCGCTAGTTGTCATTGCTCCGATGACTACTGCCACTGGTACGACCCTGGTTGTGATCCCTTGGTTGAATGGACTCATTATCTCATTCTAATAACTGAGCCCTGTTTACTACATCTGAATAGAGAGAAAATTTGTGAGAAATGAGGTATTGACGAATTTCGGGTTTCAAACCTCTCAGAAACATCCGTGTCATACGTTCCTCATTCTCTAGCAAATGAGGTGCAAACCTGGATAACTCCGCGAACTTAGCCTTGTACTGGGACACAGTCATGTTGTTTTGTTTTTGTCTGATAAACTCTACCTCCTTCATATAAAGAATACTTTCAGGAAAGTACTTGTTATTGAATAGTTTTTGAAATGCTTCCCAAGACATCGTGAGTGCGACAGGCTGGGTACGCTTCACATACTCCCACCAGTAATCTGCCTCTCCACGGAACATAAAGGTGGCAAATGGAACCTTTTGTTCCTCTGTGCATCCCAAGACATCAAATATCTTGGTAATTTGCTTAACACACATCTCTGCCTTGATTGGATCTAGCTTTCCTTGAAACTTTGGTGGTCCCAACTCTTTGAACTGCTTGGCAGTGACAAGCCTGGAGTTGCTATTATCTACACCTGTATTTTGCACACGAGTCTCCCTCTTCTGGTTTTACGTGAACTGCAAAAATCTTCTAAACATCTCATTGTTTATCGTCTGATCAGTGTTATTTTCAGGATGAACATTGCCTTCCTGTTGCACGTTCTCCTGGTTGGTGATTAAAGGTGTCTCCACGGTCTCATTCACTCCATTGTTAACATTCTCAGCTGCTATTCTCAAATACTGCCATAAAACAAGGGTCAATTAAACAAATTAATATATCACATGCTAACCCTATGCTCTGACTGACCAATTAAATATCAAATAAGCTTAGGTAGGACACACTAGCGAAGGATTTATTCGTCTCTCCCCTCCTAGTTCTATTCACCGATCTCCGCCAGAGATCATATCCCTAAGCTATGATACCAACTGTAACGCCCCCAGAATAGGTCCAATCCAACCAACCCATTCTGGATCGCCAAATATATGGTACAGAATCCAAATATAACTTTTATATCACACGGTAGTGCAAAATACGACCACACAACTGTGAGTGTCAATACAAATATGTAGAAAATATAAACATTCAAAATAAGTCCTCATTACAATTATTATCACACTATTTTATAAAAATAGTGTGGACTACTACTGCTTTAACTCGGACCATCACTCTGTCCCCCGACTAGTCCCTGCGACATTCTTATTTCCTGAAGAGGACAATAGATGAAAAGGGTGAGCTCAACTAGCCCAGTAAAGAATATTATGACTAAAATAATAAAGAATAATTTATCGTTAGTCTTTAACAAATTAGATAAAATATTATGGACAACAAGTTTTAGATCAACAACTGCAGCAGAAATTTCAAGTCATTAGAAGAGTTACGTAGAGAATGAAATCTACTATCTTCTATGATTGAAAAGTCCATCATCAATATTTTATCCCTATAACATAAATCAATATATATCTCCCATCAAATATTCATCTTTGCACCAACGGCGAAAGATATTCATTTGTATCACCGGTGGTCATGTTCATCTCAACACCTGTCCATTTTTGCATTACGGGCCAAAGATATTCATCAAGTAATCATTCATCTTTGCTCTATAAGCCAAAGATATTCAGTTATATCACCATTTAGGACTGAAAATGATGAAAAATATTTTAAAGAACGAATCCAGTGAGATAAAGGACAAAAACAAGGGATTCGTAATTTAGTCTATCCAAGTTCAAGAATATTCTATAATAATACTTTATGGAACAAAATTCAAGAATAAAGATCAAAACTTGGATCCAATCAAAGATAGGAATCATAATAGCCAACTTGGACAAAGAAAAAAAATTTTAATTTTTCTGTGAATAGTACCGTATTCGTGAATAGTGTCGTATACGTGAATAGTGCCGTATACGTGAATAGTAAACCCAATATAAAAAGGTAAAAATTTCACAATAAAATTCATACCAATATTTCGGTGTCATGATATTGAAAGATATAACATCATTTTTGAAAAAAATAACATCCCTTACCTCAAAAGAACAGTACTTCAAACTGGAATATCAGATATAATACTGAGGGAAACTTGCACTGAATAGTAACACTCAAAGAATCGAAATACTCACAAAAATGCGCTCGATATTATAGAGAAAGAAAACTTCTGATTCTGGTGTAATTTTGAAATTCTAACTAAGCACCCTATTTATAGAAAAATACTTAGAACGCCACAGCAAAAAATTTAATAAAATAATATTTTATTTAAAAAATTTTCACGCCCACCTCTTAACCAAAATCATCAGCTCACCACCAGTGGGGCCCACCCATTAAAAAAATGTTTTTATTAATAAAAGTATTTAAAACCCCAAAAATCAATTCCGACCCAATATTCTGGAACTTCCATAATTCATAAGAAATAGCCCTTTTATCAGAAAAATTCAAGTCTTATGTCCATTCTATAGGAAATTTAATTTTCTACAACTTTGTAGAAGAAAGTGTTTCCAAATTCCAAACATAAATTGTCCGAAATCCACATACAGATGATTTTTCACACCTCCATTCTAACAAAATACTGATAAAACACATCAGCACTAATTCCTTCTTTTATATCCAAAAAAATAAATATTTCCTTATCATATAAATTAATAATTAATTATTCACAAATAATATTACAGAACTACAATATTGAGAAACAGGTCGTTCCTAGGAAAGAGGGGCCTTCCGATAAGGATTTCTCCTTACTGGCGCGTAATTAAATAACCACTCCTAGACAGAACTTCCTTAGACATTGCCAATAATGTTATCTAATAATATTATTCAAATAATATAAATTATTGATCTGATAATAGAAAATACTGTGCAGTGACAATTATTGAATTAACAATAATATAAAA
Source organism: Panax stipuleanatus (assembly GCA_020205555.1). Lineage (NCBI taxonomy): Eukaryota > Viridiplantae > Streptophyta > Magnoliopsida > Apiales > Araliaceae > Panax > Panax stipuleanatus. Next base: position 122,837,386 of record CM035120.1, read on the forward strand.
ATACTGTGCAATACCGTATGCAACTGTGCAACAACGCGTATTGATTTACTTTACCCATCGGGCATTCTAACAGTGTTAACGGTAACAACTACGCCGTTATTTATAAAAAACTTATTCTTGTCATTTTCTTCATCCGACAGGTTTTCGACAGCGAGAATATTCCACGACCAAACAAATATTCCCAACAACAATAAATATTTTATAACCACTTACTTATTTAAAATATTTGCGCATTTTACCCATAACTTCCCACATTAATCAAATCAACCCCTTACTATTTTAAAATAATAAATAGAGGAAATTCAAATTTATTCATAAAAAAATTGGGGTCTTACAGACCCCATTTAATAAAATCCATTCATTCAAATACAAAAGCTTCTGATAGTTGCTGACGAACTTCACCGACTCTGTAGTGATGGCACATTGATCTGTCGGGTGTGCTCCGGCACACAACTCACATACAAAAGTAACTTGCTGAACTCTATTTTCAGCCATAGAGTCTATCTTCTTTGACATTGCTACCATCTGAGTTGAAATGGGTGTGACGACATCCACATCCAAGACTCCAGCCACTTTTGGTTGTGGCATTCTGGATGTTGGATTCTGATATTCATTGGCCGCCATAGTCTCAATTAGGTCATAGGCTGTTGAATAGTCCTTGGCCCATAGAGCTCCTCCCGATGCGGCATCGATGATTGGCCTCGACTGCCATCCCAAACCATTATAAAATGAATTGATTACCATCCAGTCCAGCATTCTGTGATGCGGGCATTTCCTGAGCATCTCCTTGTATCGTTCGCATGCCTCATATAAAGATTCCCCCTGTTGTTGTGCAAACTGAGACAGGGCACTCCTTATCTGAGCTATCCTGGCCATGGGAAAGAATTTGGCGAGGAACTTCTGAGCTAAGTCCTCCCATGTAGTGATTGATCCTGATGGCAGTGAATGCAACCAACTCTTCGCCTTATCCCTCAAGGTGAATGGGAATAATCGAAGTTTCACTACATCATCCGACACGTTGTTCAATTTGAATATGCCATATATTTCAATAAAGATCAGGATGTGCTCATTCGGATCTTCTGTAGCTGCACCCCCAAACTGGACTGTGTTCTGAACCATTTGAAGCGTCCCTGGTTTGATCTCAAATGTGTTTGCAGCTATCGTAAACCTGACTATGCTGGACTATAAATCATTTATCTTTGGTATTGAATAGTCCTTCAAGGCTCTATTGTCGGCTCTCTGTTCTTCGGCTGCCATTTGCTCTCGTTGTTTAGGTTCCTCTTGTGAGTTAGTATTTCTTGTGTTTGCTCTCCAAGCTCTGCCGTTAATGTTCTCTTGTAGAGGCACCAACTCAGGATTGGTTGAACGAGTGTGCATAAAGTAACTATAAGTACCTGAAACACAAATAAAGATAATATAGAAATAAGAATAGAGAAGATTTAACAAAAATTGATGTCAATAGTAATAAACTAACAACTTGTCCCCAGCAACGGCGCCAAAAACTTGTTGTGCCATTTCGGTGTTAACAAAACGGGCATAAAATGCGTGCAAGCATACACGATCGACAAGTAATATATTTGATAAGTAGAGATCGTTCCCACGGAGAAAAGAGGTTAGGTTTAAACTATCATGCAACAATCCTATAGTTATTTTTATCTGCTTAAACTAGTATCAAAGTGTACTTTAATAACTAGACTGATTTTAACATAAACTTAACTAATTAACAGATGAGGGGTTCAAAGTGGAGAAATATGGGATCTTAACTTCACTTATTGCATCGTCTAGATTACACACCTCATGTCAAGTATGATTGATTACTTAGGAATGGTAGCCGGGAGCACGAATGTGAGAAAAGGTTATTTTTTAATAAACCAAGTTCATATCACATAATATCCACAAAAGAGATAGAAATCACATAAACATCGATAAAACCTAAATCACTATATGTCTAAGCGATTTACAAGCAGAATCGATTTAAGTACAAGCTCCCTATTGGCTACATATGGTAAGCTGATATATTTCTATCCGGATAACGAATCATAAAATTCATCACATGCATATTTCACGAACATATGCTAGCATGGCAAAATCTAAGTTTACACTTCCTCTTTCAGTTCCATATAAACTATTACAGTAGATGGTGATCAAGCATCTATATATTCAATACAACCATACTAGGCAAACCGTACAAAACCAAGCATACATATCAATGAGGTATATAAAGCTAGACTAAGCAATAAGATTCATTAGAATCCCATAATGGTAGTTAGTTCATCTCTGAACCACCAATCATTATGGGATTTAAACCAAGCATTGAAGAAACTATGAAAGCAAGAGAATAGAGAAATGGAGAATGCAAATCTTGTGGTTCCCCTTCCAATTGAATGCTAGCAAGCTCAAGTTTAGACCACAAACAAGCTCCAAAGTGAGCCCTAGAAAAGAAATCTACTAGAACAAAAAGGGGGAAGAAGTTAAGCTCCAAGACCCCTCAAGCTCTCTAAACCCTAGAAAATAGAAAAACTTAATGGTTGTAATAAATGAAGTTTGATCAGTGATATTCCCGTTCTTTACACAACACCCTTATATTCATACACCCAGCCGAAATAAGAAAATAAAAAGTCATCAGCCAAGACCGACGCGGCCGCGCGCCCCCATAGTACAATTTGGGCGCGGGCGGGCGCGGGCGCGTTAATATCCAGAGGATTCTCTGGTCTGCACTTCGGCGCGGACGCACTGCCTCCCTTTGCTATCCTGGCGCGGACGTGCAGGCTTAAAACTTCTGCTGGTGCATCTGGTGCTGTGCTGCTTTCATTGTTGCTTATTCTCTTGCTTCTTGCGCCTTCACTCTGTTGCTTTGAGGCCTTTTGTTCATACCCCCACCTCATGCCATCTTCATGCAAAGCCATCTTGCCTTGTTGCCAAGTCCATGCCATTTTGTCCATTATCATGCCATTCCATGCCTTAATTATGCCATTCCATGCCCTTTTGAGTTTCCTGACTATGATATGCAAAACAAAGATAAAACGCATTAAAAGACAATAAAGTGCTTGAGTTTAAGCCATAATCATAGCAAGTTGATATCCAATAAGTAGGTATAAAACCTACTTATCAAATACCCCCAAACTTGAACTATTGCTTGCCCTCAAGCAACAAACACAAATGTAAACTACATGATATGCAACTAAACTACATGAAAATGAATCTTGAAGTATCAGCCATGCTATGAATTTTAATAAGAAGCACCTCAGAGAAATAATAAGACAATGAACAAAGTATCAACTCGAGCTACAGTTATAAAGATATACAAACTTCAATTCATAACCTGTTACTAAGATGTGGTGTGTGTGTGTGCAATGTCATAAACAAGCTTGACAGAGGTAAAGATTCCACATGCTATACTTTTAAGAAAGGAAAATTGAGGTTTTAAGTCTAGAAATTTTCATTTATACAAAACAATGTCCAAACCAACACATAGATATAAGCTAAGGTGCAACTAGGGCTCATTATGCTTTTATTCACACACGGGGGCGATATTCGAACATTTCCTGCGGTTACACCCGACTGTGCAATGCTAGGCCCTCTTAGGCTTTTCAATAATACCCATTTAATGAGATTTCGACCAACGACTCCCAAACCATAAAGGCCTTAGGGTGCTGGGTGTGGAGACAATCCTCTCGGGCGTACTTGCTTGAGTATCAAAGGCCACAAGACCTAACTAGCCAAGGTGTTTATTCTATTTTTTTTTCTTTTTCACAGTAAACTTTCCTTTCTTTTTCTTTTTCTTTCTTTTTATATTTAGCATGCATACCCAAATTTTTCCCTCAAACTTGTATTCCAATGTTGTTAAGGTTATTATTGCTTTTATTACACAATTCTAGCAATTAAAAACAAAATTATTCCCCTTAAGAAGACAAGTATGCACTAATCTAGCCAACAAGCAATTAAAGATAAAACTGTGCTATCCAGTGACATCAAAGCAACACGTATAGATTACATCATGTTTAAAAATATAACTGAGCTTAAGCTACTAACAGAGTTCAAAAATTTATCATATCTCAATGTCATCATTGGCCAGACTGGAATTCAATAGGCTAAACATATGGGATTATGCAATGCAATGCAATTAAACACAACTAAATAAACAAAATAAAAGAAAACTAAAATTTTTTTATGCAAAATTTAACTAGAATGCAACTACTATGCAAAAAACTATATGCAATTAACACTATATGCAACTACTACTAATAACACCCAATACCCCCAAACTTGAAATATTCAATGTCCCCATTAAAGGTAAAGGGTCAGGAAAACTCCCCTATTCATCGGCATGGCCACCCTCCTCGGGTGGTGAGTCTGGTGGCGGGTATGGCATGGCAGAACCGAAGGTAGGCCCTCCAACATCGTTCCTTACTGAGCGAACGCCTCAGCCAGCGCACAGGATATGCCATCTGCGAAGGCTACAAAGTTCCCATGGAGCGCATCCATTCTTTTCTCTAATCGATGAAACTGGCGATCCTGTGCCCCTATGCTGAAGGTGGAAGAACTGGCTGCGGTTGCTGCGGGCTGCGGTGGAGGAACTGCTGTAGGGGCCGACAAGATAAATCCTTTGCCCCGTGGATGTGCTATGCCCCCAGCCTTCAAACTTTTTAATGGTGGCGTGATTGACGTCCACACTCGGCATTTGGATCTACTCATCGTCCCAGTCAAGCCCTTCCTCAGCATAGAGATGGGCCACTATGGATGCATGTGGAATGGACCCTGTGGTGCTGCCTCTCATAAAACACAGCATGTTCTGGTGAAGCAGATGGCCGACATCAATGTATTTCCCCGTGATGATCCCCCATAATATGATAGCCCTCTCGATTGTAATCTCGTGCTGGTGCGTGGATGGCATCAAGCTAGCACAGAGGAACAAATTCCATGCCTTGGCATATTTGTTGAGACCGGATGCAGGGAAATTGGTATACTTATCAGTAGTATCCTTCTTAATTTTCCACACTGTGCCTGGTGCACACAAATCACGGAGCAACTGGTCAAGGTCAGTTTTAAACCTATCCGCTTGGACCCAATTCACCTGTCCAGTCGGGGGTGGAGGCAAACTTAACACCTCTCGGATCGCCGTCGGGCGATAATTAATGGTATGGCCTCGGACAAAAGACTGGCCACTCCGTGTTACCTTAGCGTTGACATAAAATTCACGAATGAGAGCCAACGGTACAGGCGGCGGCGTTGCACAAATCCCTTGCCATCCCATCTCGCGGATCATAGCAAGCAACTGGCCGTCCTCCTTCGCTGGCTTCAAACCCCTCTCTTTCAATACTATTTTGGCCGCGATTCGATAGTACTCAATTTGGGCTTCGATGTTAACAAATTTAGTTAAATCCACTGTGATGTCATTGTCCTGGTCACTGCGAGTGGGCGATACTGGAGCGGCAGATCGTGCGCGTTTAGGACCTATGAGAATTTCTAAAAAATTTTATATGCACGCTCTAGATGATGGATGGAGAAGACAAACCCCCAAACTTGAATCTTTACATACTATGTTGAACAAACCTTAACTTTAAACAAAATTCCCCCAATTCGCAATCTCTAAAAATCCGAACCCTAACTGTGACAGAATTCGTTGGAGAGTGATGGTATGAGAAGAGAGGCTAGGTTTATATGATGAAAAGATGGAGAGGTTGTGTAGCGCAATGGAATTAGGGCTTGATTGAGAGAGATGATATGTGGGTAAAAGAGAAGAAGGAGGGATTCGGCAATAAGGGTTGTGTATTGGAGAGGAGGGTGCGTTCAAATATAAAATAGAATTAGGGCTTGACACGGTTGTGTGAAAATTTTTAAACTGGCGTCTGGCTGGGGTCGGGCACTGGAGCGCCGGCTTAAGCTTTACATGGGGCGCAACCGCGCGGGTCAGGGACACTCTCTGGAAGTTTTGGATATTGGCGCTGGCACGCCAATGAGTGCCTTGAGGTTGGCATGGTCACGCTGCCCTGAACCCAGCCAAAACTTTTCTTTTGCTTTCTGCAGCAATGATATAAAGGCACAAGAGGCAACTTTAAACACTTGCCTTACATGGACATATAGCAAGTAAAAATTATGTATAACTTGATTCCATAATCAAAAATGCATATGTACGATGAATGTACTGTTAAATCCTTAGCAATGCTGTGTAAGTGAATCATATCTATGTGAATTCCTAAAAAATTGCTATAAGAACTTATATGCAATATGCTAACACGTCAAAAATATGTTCAATGAGCTTCCAACACCAAAAATATGTGCAATGATGCCTAAGTTCAAAAATGTAGGCAATAATCTCTAAGTTCCCAAAAATAGATGCAACAATGCCTAATGTCCAAAAATATAGGCAAAGAGCATCCTAATACCACAACTGTCCAAAAATTTTAACAATTTTTCCAAATGATTAGAATTAAACAGGGGGAGGGAGAAATAGAGATGATGATGCAAGAATTAAATATGAGGGAGAAGAGAGATGATGGGGTGCCTCCCATCGAGCGCTTGTTTACAGTCCATAAGCTATACTCTGTCTGGTTTGGTCAAGTGGTAGAAAGAATCGAGGCCACCTTCTCTCGATTTATCTCACCGTCATAATAGTGCTTCAATCTTTGTCCATTCACCTTGAAGGGCTTGTCCGGGTATTGATCATAAATTTCCACTGCGCCATGCGGGAACATGATTTTCTCCGTGAAGGGGCCTGACCATCGTGATTTTAGCTTTCCTGAAAAGAGTCTGAGACGAGAGTTATACAACAACAATGCTTGCCCCGGCTCAAAGGTTCTTTCCATGATTTTCCTGTCGTGCCACCTTTTGACTTTCTCCTTATACAGCTTTGAGTTCATATAGGCTTGTAATCTGAATTCGTTAAGCTCATTAAGTTGGAGAAGCCTTTTCTCCCCCGCAGCCTTCAAATCAAAATTTAGCTTTTTTATAGCCCAGTAGGCCTTGTGTTGAAGCTCCATGGGGAGGTGGCAGGCCTTCCCGTACATAAATTGATATGGCGACATACCCAAGGGCGTCTTGTAAGTAGTCCTATAGGCCCACATCGCATCGTCTAGCTTTAGTGACTAGTCCTTTCTCATGGGATTCACAATCTTTTCTAATATCCGCTTTACCTCATGATTAGATACCTCAGCCTGGCCATTTGTTTGGAGATGGTATGCAGTTGCAATACGATGATTCACCCCATACTTGGCCAGGAGTGCAGAAAACTGACGATTGCAAAAGTGTGTTCCTTCATCCCTTATAATGGCTCTAGGGGTCCCGAAGCGTGTGGATATACTCTTTTAAAGAAAACGTAGCTCATTGGTCAGTAAGGCTGCTACCTCTACCCATTTGGACACATAATCGACCGCCAGCAAAATATATAGATTTCCACAAGATGAAACAAAAGGCCCTATGAAGTCTATTCCCCAGACGTCAAAGATTTTGACTTCTAGGATCATATTCAACGGCATCTCATTTCTCTTGGATATGTTACCCACGCGCTGACAACGGTCACAGTTCTGGGCAAAGTTATGAGCATCTTTAAACATTGTTGGCCAATAAAAACCGGCCTGTAGCACTTTGGCGGGTGTCCTCTCACCCCCATAATGTCCTCCATAAATTGATGAGTGGCAGTGTCACAGTATGCTTCCCATTTCGCTCTCTGGGATGTATCGTCTGATCATCCTATCAGCACACTGCCTAAATAAATACGACTCATCCCAACTATACCATCTAGCATCATGTAAAAACTTCTTCTTTTGAGCTCTAGTGAAGTCAGACGGGATAATATTGCTTACTAGGAAGTTCGTAAAATCCACAAACCAGGGCATCTCGCCTTGCACCATGAATAACTGCTCGTCCGGGAAGGACTCATTGATCATCACGTTGTCGTTTCTATCCATCCCCGGATTTTCCAGCCTAGATAAGTGGTCAGCCACTTGGTTCTCGGTCCCTTTTCTGTCTTTAATTTCTAAGTCAAACTCTTGGAGAAGAAGTATCCACCGAATGAGTCGAGGTTTAGCATCCTTCTTTGAAATCAGATATCTGATCGTAGCATGATCTGTGTATACAATTACCCTTGTGCCAATCAAATATGGCTTGAATTTGTCAAAAGCATATACCACTGCAAGAAGCTCCTTCTCAGTGGTGGTGTAGTTCAACTGGGCGTCTGTCAGGGTTTTGCTTGCATAATATATCACATGAAAGACCTTATCCCGGTGTTGTCCCAATACCACCCCCACGACGAAGTCACTTGCATCACACATCAATTCGAAGGGGAGAGACCAGTCTGGTGCTGTAATGACGGGAGCCATAGTCAATTTCTTTTGCAAGTGTTCAAAGGCTACTAGGCATTCCTTGTTGAATTTGAACGGGACATCCTTCTTGAGTAAACTGCACAAAGGCTTAGTAATCTTCGAGAAGTCTTTGATGAAACGCCGGTAGAAGCCTGCATGCCCGAGAAAACTACAAACTCCTTTTACTGAGGTTGGTGGTGGTAGACTTTTAATGGTCTCCAATTTTGCTTTATCCACAAACGATTTGCTACAAAAGGATTTTTTTTAGTGAACGTGTCACAGTTTACTCAATTGAAAGGATCTTCTGATCAATCCAGAGATCCTTTAGATTCCATTAGTAATGAGGATTCGGAATATCACACATTGATCCTAGACCTTTTTTAGAAACTTTGTGGCCCAGAATAATACCTTCTTGTACCATAAAATGGCACTTTTCCCAATTCAATACCAAGTTGGTCTCAACACACCTTTTTCAGACCAATACCATATTTTCCAAATAGATGTTGAAGGAGTCCCCAAAGATAGAGAAATCATCTATGAAGACTACCACGTTGTGCTCGACCATGTCTGAGAATATAGCCATCATGCATCTCTGAAAAGTGGCTGGTGCGTTACTTAGCCCGAAAGACATCCGTCGAAAAGCAAAAGTGCCATATGGGCACGTGAAGGTGGTCTTTCTTGGTCCTCTAGGGCTATGACAATCTAATTATACCCCGAGTAACCGTCTAGAAGGCAATAATAGTCGTGTCCTGCCAGCCTATCCAGCATCTGATCAATGAACGGGAGAGGAAAATGATCTTTCCTTGTAGCTTTATTCAGTCTGTGATAGTCCATGCAGACTCTCCATCCCGTAACTGTCCTGGTAGGTATAAGTTCATTCTTTTCATTAGTCACGACTGTCATGCCTCCCTTCTTCGGGACGCACTGCACCGGGCTCACCCAAGGGCTGTCTGAGATCGTATAAATTATTCCAGCATCTAACCACTTAAGGATCTCCTTTTTGATGACCTCTTTCATAATCGAATTCAATCTCCGTTGTTGCTCTATTAATGGCTTGCTGTCATCCTCCAAGAGAATCTTGTGCATGCAATAGGAAGGGCTGATCCCCTTGATGTCAGCTATGTTCCAACCAATAGCTGATTTAAACTCTCTAAGGACCCGCAACAATTTGCTCTCCTGATCGGATAGAGCAGAGGCAATAATAACCTGCAACGTAGAAGATTCTCCCATATATGCATATCTCAAATGATCCGGACGAGGTTTCAGGTCAAGTGTAGGAGCCACCTCTAGAGAAGGCTTTAGTCGCACTGATGACTCCCAAGTGTGTCCTATTGGTTCGATGGGGATCTTAAACTTTTGCATATGAGGCACTGTATTTAGAATTTGTATGCACTCCACCACATCTGTCTCTTCCATGTCAGATTCTCCTAGAAGAGCACTCTCCAATGGATCTATACTCAACAAGTGTTCAGTCTCTTCTTGCAGTATCCTGTCGACAGTATCAATTTTAAAACATTCTTCTTCATCCGTGGGCAACTTCATAGCCTTGAAAACATTGAACGTGACCTCTTGGTCTTGAATCCTCATAGTTAATTCTCCCTTTTATACATATATGAGTGTTCGTCCGGTGACTAGAAACGGTCTCCCTAGGATGATTGGTATGTTCTTATCTTCCTCGAAGTCCAAAATTATAAAGTCTGCAGGGAATATAAATTTGTCCACCTTTACTAACACGTCTTCTACAATGTCTCTGGGGTAGGTGATGGATCTATCGGCTAGTTGCAATGAAATGCTTGTTGGCTTAGGAGCCGACAATCCCAACTGAGTGAAAATCGATAGAGGCATCAAGTTTATGCTTGCCCCCAAGTCACATAGGCACTTGTTGAAGGACAACTCCCCAATAGAGCATGGTATTGTAAAGCTCTCTGGATCCTTGAGCTTTGGAGGTAACTTTCTTTGTAAGACGGCACTGCATTCCTCTATTAAGGCCACTGTTTCATAGTCCTCTATCCCCTTTTTCCTTGACAGCATTCCTTCATAAACTTTGCGTAGCTCGGCATTTGTTCCAAAGCTTCGGCAAAGGGAATATTGATTTGCAGTTTCTTGAATACCTCCAAAAAACTTGGTGAACTGCTTATCCAATTTCTGCTTCTGAATCCTCTGTGGATATGGTGCAGGCGGGTATATCACTTGTGGTGGTACATGGGTTTTCTCAATAGGTTTCTCCTTTTCTGGCTCAATTGTATTGCCCCCATCCTTCCCATCTTCCAAAACTACGTCAGGATTTTCTGCACTTAGGCGCGCCCACGCCAGGTTTTGGTCTTCCTGGGGTGTGGCCGCGCCAGCCTCTGGTTCAGCATTCTGCTTCCCAGACCTTAATGTGATTGCTTGGCATTGCTCCTTGCCATCTCTTTTCCCCGGATTTGCTTCCATACTGCTTGGAAGAGTTCCTTGCGGTCTATTGAGGACTGCTTTGGTAATTTGGCCAATTTGGGTCTCCAATGTCTTAAGAGACACCGCTTTACTCTTAACCATTAACTTAAGTTCTTCTATCTTAGCTCTCTCCTCTGATTGTTGACTAGGAGCTGGATTATGTTGATGTTGTGGTTGATGAAATTCGGGTGGATGTGACTGTCTCGGGGCATACTGCTGCTGAGAGTGCTGTGGCTGAGATTTTGGTTGGTAGGGTTGATATTGGGACTGTTGGGCACTATGGTATGGTTGTTGTTGTGGAGGAGGTTGGTATCGAGTTGGTTGTTGAGGTGGTTGAGGCAGTTGAGCATTTTGATTATTTCTCCAACTAAAATTAGGATGGTTTCAATTGTTTGGATGGTAGGAGTTTGGAAATTGATTCTGAGGCTTCTGATAGTTGTTGACGAACTGCACCGACTCTGTAGTGATGGCACATTGATCTGTCGGGTGTGCTCAGGCACACAACTCACATACAAAAGCAACTTGCTGAACTCTATTTTCAGCCATAGAGTCTATCTTCTTTGACATTGTTGCCATCTGAGCTGAAAGGGCTGTGACGACATCCACATCCAAGACTCCCTCCACTTTTGGTTGTGGCATTCTGGATGTCAGATTTTGATATTCATTGGCCGCCATAGTCTCAATTAGGTCATAGGCTATAGGATAGTCCTTGGCCCACAGAGCTCCTCCCGATGCGGCATCGATGATTGGCCTCGACTGCCATTCCAAACCATTATAAAATGAACTGATTACCTTCCAGTACGACATTTCATGATGCAGGCATTTCCTGAGCATCTCCTTGTATTGTTCCCATGCCTCATATAAAGATTCCCCCTATTGTTGTGCAAACTGAGACAGGGCACTCCTCATCTGAGCTTTCCTGGCAATGGGAAAGAATTTGGCGAGGAACTTCTGAGCTAAGTCCTCCCATGTAGTGATTGATCCTGATTGCAGTGAATGCAACCAACTCTTCGCCTTATCCCTCAAGATGAATGGCAATAATCGAAGTTTCACTGCATCATCCGACACGTTGTTAAATTTGAATGTGTCGCATATTTCAATAAAGATCAGGATGTGCTCATTCGGATCTTCTGTAGCTGCACCCCCAAACTGGACTGTGTTCTGAACCATTTGAAGTGTCCCTGGTTTGATCTCAAATGTGTTTGCAGTTATCGCAGGCCTGACTATGCTGGACTGTAAATCATTTATCTTTGGTATTGAATAGTCCTTCAAGGCTCTATTGTCAGCTCTCTGTTCTTCGACCGCCATTTGCTCTCGTTGTTCAGATTCCTCTTGTGGGTTAGTATTTCTTGTGTTTGCTCTCCAAGCTCTGCCGTTAATGTTCTCTTGTAGAGGCACCAACTCAGGATTGGTTGAACGAGTGTGCATAAACTAACCACAAGTACCTGAAACACAAATAAAGATAAGATAGAAACGAGAATAGAGAAAATTTTTCAAGTCAGACAAATCTAACAAGAACTGATGTCAATAATAATAAACTAACAACTTGTCCGCGGCAACGACGCCAAAAACTTATTGCGCCGTTTCGGTGTTAACAAAACGGGTATAAAACGCGTGCAAGCATACACGGTCGACAAGTAATATATTTGATAAGTAGAGATCGTTCCCACGGAGAAAAGAGGTTAGGTTTAAACTATCATGCAACAATCCTATAGTTATTTTCGTCTGCTCAAATGAGTATCAAAGTGTACTTTAATAACTAGACTGATTTTAACATAAACTTAACTAATTAACAGACGAGGGGTTCAAATTGGAGAAATATGGGATCCTAACTTCACTTATTGCATCGTCTAGATTACACACCTCATGTTAAGTATGATTGATTACTTAGGAATGCTAGCCAGGAGTACGAATGTGAGAAAAGGCTATTGTTTAATAAACCAAGTTCATATCACATAATATCCACAAAAGAGATAGAAATCACATGAACATCAATAAAACCTAAATCACTATATGTTTATGCGATTTATAAGCAGAATCGATTTAAGTACAAGCTCCCTGTTGGCTACATATGGTAAGCCAATATATTTTTATCCGGATAACGAATCATAAAATTCATCACATGCAAATTTCACGAACATATGCTAGCATGGAAAATCTAAGTTTACACTTCCTCTTTCAATTCCTTATAAACTATTACAGTAGATGGTGATCAAGCATCTATATATTCAATACAACCATACTAGGCAAACCGTACAAAACCAAGCATACATATCAATGAGGCATATAAAGCTAAACTAAGCAATAAGATTCATTAGAATCCCATAATGGTAGTTAGTTCATCTCTGAACCACCAACCATTATGGGATTTAAACCAAGCATTAAAGCAAATATAAATGCAAGAGAATAGAGAAATGGAGAATGCAAATCTTGTGGTTCCCCTTCCAATAGAATGCTAGCAAGCTCAAGTTTAGACCACAAACAAGCTCCAAAGTGAGCCCTAGAAAAGAAATCTACTAGAACAAGAAGGGGGAAGAAGTTAAGCTCCAAGACCCTTCAAGCTCTCTAAACCCTAGAAAATAGGAAAACTTAACGCTTGTAATAAATGAAGTTTGATCAGTGATATTCTCGTTCTTTACATAACACCCTTATATTAATACACCCATCCGAAATAAGAAAATAAAAAGTCATCAGCCAAGACCGGCGCGGCCGCGCGGCCCCATAGTACAATTGGGGCGCGGGCGCGCTAATATCCAGAGGATTCTCTAGTCTGCACTTCGGCGCGGACGCGCTGCCTCCCTTTGCTATCCTGTCGCGGACGTGCAGGCTTAAAACTTCTGCTGGTGCATCTGGTGCTGTGTTGCTTTCATTGTTGCTTATTCTCTTGCTTCTTGCGCCTTCACTCTACTGCTTTGAGGCCTTTTGTTCATACCCCCACCTCATGCCATCTTCATGCAAAGCCATCTTGCCTTGTTGCCAAGTCCATGCCATTTTGTCCATTATCATGCCATTCCATGCCTTAATTATGCCATTCCATGCCCTTTTGAGTTTCCTGACTAAGATATGCAAAACAAAGATAAAACGCATTAAAAAACAATAAAGTGCTTGAGTTTAAGCCATAATCATAGCAAGTTGATATCCAATAAGTAGGTATAAAACCTACTTATCAACAGTCTATAATCAACCCCATTTATTATCATACATATCACCATATGCATCAATAAATAAATATTCATCTCATGAATTAAAACATTTCATATATATATGAATATCATTTAATGAGCAATTTTAAATTGCATGAAATCCAATTTCATGATTAAAATAAACTCTTAATTTTAATTATAAAATTATTAAAAATATTATATATATATATATATATATATATATAAGATATAAAAGGTAACTTATAAATCCTGATTACCTTTATATGCCCACTACCATCCAGATTACCTTTATATGAAACAAATTCATTATACATCCAGATTACCTTTATATGAAACAAATTCGTTATATATATATATATATATATATATAACGTGATCTAGTTGGTTTTGTAACATTCACTAGAACCAAACTTGTTTCTTTAACACCAAAAATCACGCTCACCCCTTCCATCCGCAATAAATGTACTTTGTACCCTTTTTATTTTATTTTTATTAGCACGGATGCTAGCGAACGAGAAGAATTTTTTTTCTTCGTTTCCACGTTTTTTTTTCATAAACAATAATTTTATACAACTAATTATGCCTAATAAATTATTTTAAATACATACCAATACATATATATGGAATCAAAACAATTAATAATTGCATAAATGTTTGGCTCTGATGCCACTGTTGGGTTTGTACGAAATCATGGCACAATCATATTGCAAAAATTAGCAGAAGCATGGTATATTAGAGTTTAAAAATTTCTACAAAAATATTACCCGGATCATCCTTTATGTATATTATTAATTTAAAACGATAAATAAGAAGTTATAGAATCATACCCTTGTAGAACGAAACTTTCACAGGTACAAGTTCAACTCCTTATTTTTCGTGATCTTCTTTAATTTTCGAGTTAGATTCATTCCTTTGATCAACGTTAGCCACCCAAGTGTTTGGCCTCTAGAGGTGATCCACCAAGGAAAAGGAATTATCAAGAAGGAGGGTGGTTGACTAAACCATTGTTTTCTATCCTCTATAGAAAAGAAGTACTCTCCAACAATTGGAATTGCATCAACTGATATCTATTATAAGACTCCTCTTATATAGATATTGGTTAACCTTTCTAATCATATTAGAAATAGGTTTTTATTTAATTAATTAAACTCCTTTAATTAAATAGGCTTCCCAACATGTTGGGATTTAATTAATTAAACTCCTTTAATTAATTTGTCTCCTAATCTTATTAAAAATAAATGAGACTACTAATATTAAATTAATTTCTAAACTCATTTAGAAATTAAAATAATAATAATTGTAATAATATTAATAAGACTCCTCTTATTAATTTATATTTAATATTTTTAAAATATTAAATAATAAATATTAAGCTATTTAATTTATTCTATCACCATAGATTAAATTAACTACACTTAAATAAATAAATTATTAGTTTAATTTATTACGATTATGCCATTATCTTCTTAAATAATTATTCTTTCTTTTATGGTGTGACCCTTTAGGTTCTCCATATTAAACCGGTTGTGAATAAATCAATTAAAATAATTCTAATCTTATTTAAATAAATAAATTAAACAAATAATCTATTTAAATAAATAATATTTATTCTACAATAGGGATACGCCTCTTTAGCGATCAACGACTTTTCAGATAATATAGATTTCAACATCAATCATAAAAGAACCTGTGAGTAAATAGTTATCGTACAATTCAATCTTTTCACCATACAATGTCCCAATTAAATATAAGACATGAAATTACAAGTCTTATTTTATTTAATCATATGTATTTCGATTGAAAAATGCATAACTCCAAATAATGCAAATTAGAAACTCCTTTCTAATTTTATTCTGCCTTGGCTAAGGACTACTGGGTTGTTATTTAACGAATCACATAGGACATATCTCTTCTTTTACTAGAAGTGGTAGATTCTTTATTGACCATTCATTATCTCCATATGTAACTTATTATACCCAATCATACCCTAAGGGTCTTAAATAATAAGTCAAAGTATAATTCATTACACACAAGATACTATGATGATCTCAAGTCCAAGGATCACTTGTACTACTATCACATTAGGAATTTCTATTGAAAGGCAAGTAAAACTCCATTAGGTATTTCATAGCGAGTCACGTTCAGTGAACTTATTCTCCAATAAGCACCTACATACTTGCTTTAGTGTCTCCGCACAAATGATCATGAGATCAACCATCATCATTCAATGAGCAAGCAACATATGTACCAATCTATCTGGATTTACTATTCCCCTTTTTAGTAATCCAACGATTGAGAACTATTTTAGTTTTAAGCTTTTTAAGAATTTAGATCTCATTAGCATGATTAACATCATGATTCTAAAAGCATTGCTTAAAACTATGAATTATTTACATATTATAAAAAACAGCATCATGTAGATAATTAAACGCCTTTAATAAGTGAATATTTTTATTAATAAATAAATAAGATCGTCTGCAAAGTATATGTTTTTATCATCATACATGATTGGCTTGTATGCATACTACTTTCACTTGAATCTCCTTAATAGGAGTTTGGATGAGAGAGTTATGTCTAATTTACTAAAGGAATGTTAAGTTTTTATATAGCGTGATTACGTAATCAAATCATATAAATAAAACGAAAGTGCAATAAAAGATAGTTTTTAAAATTTTATACAAACCATCACCATGATCATGCTTTATGCCCAACTATCAATTCATACATGAAAGAGATGGAGATTAGATTCATACCCTTGTAGAAACTAGCTTCCTCAGGTACGAGTTTAACTCCAATTCCTTTTCGCGTTCAACTTGAATTCACCGGATTTGATTCATTCATTTGATCAACGTTAGCCACCTAAGCGTTTGGCCTCTAGAGGTGATCCACCAAGAAAGAACAGTTATTAAAGAAGAATGTTGTTTGGCTAAACCCTAGTTTCTATCTCTATAGAAATTATGTACTTTCTCAACTCTTGGAATTTAGTGTGTAACTCATGTAACCTTATTCTATAATAAGATTTTCTTATTTATAGATGTAGGTAACCCTTCTAACCAATTTAGGATTTGAGTTTTATTTATTTAATTAAACTCTTTTAATTGATTGGGCTTCCTAATCTTATTAGGAATAATTAATTTAACTCTTTTAATTAATTAGCCTCTTAATCTTATTAGGAATATTTGAGAGTACTTTTATTAATTTAATTCCCAAACTACTTTAGGAATTAAACTAATAATAATAATAGTAGTAATAATAATAAGACTCCTCTTATTAATTTATATTTAATATTTTTAAAATATTAAATAATAAATATTAAGTTATTTTATTTATTCTATCACCATACATTAAATTAAATGTACTTAACTTATTTTTACGATTATGTCATTTGCTTCTTAAATAAATATTCTTCCTTTTATGGTGTGACCCTTTAGGTTCTCCATATTAAACCGGTTGTGAATAAATCAATTATAATATTTATAATCTTATTTAAATAAATAAATTATATTATTTAATTTATTTAAATAAATAATATTTATTCTACAATAAGGGTAAACCCCTTTAGCTATAAACGACTTTTCAAATATTATAGATTTAAACATTAATCATAAAAAAACATTTGAGTTAATAGTTATAGTACAATTTATTCCTTCCACCATAATGTCCCAATTAATTATAAGACATAAAATTACTATCAAGTCTTATTTTATGTAATTATATGTATTTCGATCCTTAAATGTACAATTTTATATATTGTAAATTAGAAACTGCTTTCGAATTTCATTCTGCCTTGGCCAAGGACTACTGAGTTGTCATTCATCGAATCACATAGGACATTCTTTTCTTTTACTAGAAGCGGTAGATTCTTTATTGATCATTAATTATCTCTAGGTATAAATTATTATACCCAAATATACCATTTGATATACTCTTAGTGTGACGCCCCCAAAATAGGTTCAATCCAACCAACCCATTTTGAATCGCCAAATATATGGTACAGAATTCAAATACAACTTTTATATCACACGGTCGTGCAAAATACGATCACACAACTGTGAGTGTCAATACAAATATGTAAAAAATATAAACATTCAAAATAAGTCCTCATTACAATTATTATCACACTATTTTATAAAAATAATGAGGACTACTACTGCTCTAACTCGTACCATCACTCTGTCCCCCGACTAGTCCCTGCGACATTCTCATTTTCTGAAGAGGACAATAGATGAAAAGGGTGAGCTCAACTAGCCCAGTAAAAATATTATGACTAAGATAATAAAGAATAATTTATCGTTAGTTTTCAACAAATCAGATAAAATATTATGGACAACAAGTTTTAGATCAACAACTGCAGCGAAAATATCAATTCATTAGAAGAGTTACGTAGAGAATGAAGTCTACTATCTTCTATGATTTAAAAGTTCATCATCAATATTTTATTCCTGTAACATCAATCAATATATATTTCAAATTAAATATTCATCTTTGCACTATGGATCAAAGATATTCATTTGTATCACCGGTGGTCATGTTCATCTCAACACCTGTCCATCTTTGCACCACGGGCCAAAGATATTCATCAGGTAATCATTCATCTTTGCTCTACAAGCCAAAGATATTAAGTTATATCACCATTTAGTACTGAAGATGATGAAAAATATTTTAAAGAACGAATCTAATGAGATAAAGGACAAAAATTAGGGATTCGTAATTTAGTTTATCCAAATTCAAGAATATTCCATAATAATACTTTGTGGAGCAAAATTCAAGAATAAAGATCAAAACTTGGATCCAATCAAAAATACGAACCATAATAGCCAACTAGGACAAAAAAATTTAATTTTTCTGTGAATAGTACCGTATTCGTGAATAGTGTCGTATACGTGAATAGTGCTATTTATGTGCATAGTAAGCCCAATATGAAAAGGTAAAAATTTTACAATAAAATTCATACCAAAATTTCGGTGTCATGATATTGACAGATATAACATCATTTTTGAAAAAAATAACATCCCTTCCCTCAAAAGAACAGTATTTCAAACTGGAATATTGGATATAATACTGAAAAAAATTTGCACTGAATAGTAACAGTCAAAGTATCGAAATACTCACAAAAATGCGCTCGATATTATATAGAGAGAAAACTTCTGATTCTGGTGTGATTTTTAAATTCTAACTAAGCACCCTATTTATAGAAAAATGCTTAGAACGCTAAAGAAGAAAATTTAATAAAATAATATTTTATTTAAAAAATTTTCACGCCCACCTCTTGACCAAAATCCTCAGCTCACCACCAGTGGGGCCCACCCATTAAAAAAATGTTTTTATTAATAAAAATATTTATAACCCCAAAAATCAATTCAGACCCAATATTCCGGAACTTCCATAATTCATAATAAATAGCCCTTTTATCAAAAAAATTCGTATCTTTTGTCCATTCCATAAGAAAATTTAATTCCCTACAATTTTGTAACATAAAGTTTTTTCAAATTCCAAACATAAATTGTCCGAAATCCACATACGGATGATTTTCCAAACCTCCATTCTAACAAAATACTGATAAAACACATCAGCACTAATTCCTTCTTTTATATCCAAAAAAATAAATATTTTCTTATCATATACATTAATAATTAATTATTCACAAATAATATTATAGAACTACAAAATTGACAACCAGGTCGTTCCCAAAAATGAGGGGGCCTTCCGATAAGGATTTCTCCTTACTGGCTCGCAATTAAATAACCCATCCTAGACAGAACTTTCTTAGACATTGCCAATAATGTTATCTAATAATATTATTCAAATAATATAAATTATTGATCTAATAATGGGAAATACTGTGCAGTGACAATTATTGAATTAACAATAATATAAAAATACTGTGCAATACTATGTGCTACTGTGCAACAACGCGTATTACTTTATTTTATCCATCGGGTATTCCAACAGTGTTAACGGTAACAACTACGCCGTTATTTATAAAAAACTTATTCTTGTCGTTTTCTTTATCCTACAGTTTTCCGTTATGGGCCCACAATTGGCTGCGCCGTCTTACGAATATTCCCCGATAGCGAGAATATTCCACGACCAAACAAATATTCCCCGACAACAATGAATATTTTATAACCACTTGCTTATTTAAAATATTTACGAATTTTACCCATAACTTTCCACATTAATCAAATCAACCCCTTACTATTTTAAAATAATAAATAGAGGAAATTTAATTTTATTCATAAAAAAATTGGGGCTATACAACCTCCCCTCCTTATGAAATTTCGTCCTCAAAATTATTGTACGTACCTGGTTTTTCGAAAAGGTGTGGATACCTCGCTTTCATTTCCGATTCTAACTCCCAGGTCATTTCCTCAATAGCATGGTTCCTCCACAAAACTTTGACTTGTGGTATAACCTTTGTGCGTAGGACATGCTCCTTCCTATCCAAAATCTTGACAGGTACCTCCTCGTGCGTTAAATCTTCAGCTATCTCGTCTGGTTCTAACTCAATAATGTGGTTTGGGTCTTTCACATATTTACGTAGCACGGATATGTGAAACACGTTATGAACACGAGATATGCTCGGAGGTAAAGCGAGTCTATAGGCCATATTTCCTACTCGGTCAAGAATCTCAAATGGACCAATAAATCGTGGATTGAGCTTTCCTCTCTTCCCAAACCTCGTAACCCCTTTTCACGGAGCAATACGTAATAATACATGATCCCCAACATTAAATTCCACGTCCTTTAGATGAAGATCCGCATAACTCTTTTGTCGATCATGTGCCGTTTGTATACTTTGTCGGATCATTTGGATCTTTTCCGTAGTCATACGTACCAACTCTGGTCCCAACAATGTTGCTTCACCCACCTCATCCCAACATACTGGAGAACGACACTTTCTCCTATACAACGCTTCGAATGGAGCCATGCCTATACTTGCCTGATAACTGTTGTTGTAGGAGAATTCCACCAATAGTAGGTACTTATCCCAACTACCTTTGAAGTCTAGAACACAGAGTCTCAATAGATCTTCAAGAGTTTAAATAGTCCTTTTCGATTGCCCGTCCGTTTAGGGATGATATGCCGAACTGAATCGTAAGTCCGTGCCTATAGCTTTCTGCAAGCTCACCCAAAATCGTGAAGTGAATCTTGGGTCACGATCCAAAACAATGGATACTGGCATGCCATGCAATCTCACAATCTCATTCACGTACATACGAGCAAGACGATCAAGGGAATAAGTCTCCCGTATTGGCAATAAATGGGCAGACTTAGTTAATCTATCAACAATAACCCAAATCGCATCTATGCCTTGAGAAGCCTTGGGAAGACCCGTAACGAAATCCATGGTAATGTGTTCCAACTTCCACTTTGGAATCTCAAGTGGTTGCAATGGACCCTTTGGTACTTGATGCTCCGCCTTTACACGTTGACAAGTTAAACACCTCGAAATAAACTCCGCAATCCCTCTCTTCATATTGCTTCACCAAAATGTATGTCGAAGATCACGATACATTTTGGTACTTCCAGGATGGATTGTAAACGGTGTGTTGTGTGCCTTCATCATGATTCTATACTTCAAATCAGAATCGTTAGGAACACAAAGTCTGGAGTTGACTCGGAGTATTCCTTCTTCATCGATTCTTGCTTCTGGAACCGCACCTTCTTGCACCTTCTTCTTCATCTTCATCAGCTCTGAATCCGTAGCTTGAGCAGCTTTAACTTTCTCAATAAAAGCTGGTTCTACGCGTATACTTGACATCCTCACGTGGGTCTCTGGAGCCTTGAACTCTATTTCAATATTTTGTAAGTCACACAGAATAAGCCTTTGTGTCTACATCATCGCACTCGTTCCAGCATATGATCTTCTACTCAAATCGTCAGCTACCACGTTCGCTTTTCACGGATGGTATTGGATGGTATGATCATAATCTTTCAACAGCTCAAGCTAACGTCGTTGCCGCATGTTGAGTTCCTTTTGAGTGAAGAAATATTTAAGGCTCTTATGATCCGTATAAATCTCCACTTTCTCCCCGTACAGGTAGTGTCTCCAGATCTTCAACGCGAAAACGACTGCTGCCAACTCTAGATCATGACTAGGATAATTCCTCTCATATTCTTTGAGTTGTCGCGAGACATAGGCTATAACTTTTCCATGTTGCATGGGAACACATCCTAACCCTTTGCCCGAAGCATCGCTGTAGATAACAAATCCATCCGAACCAGATGGTATTATCAGAACAGGTGCCGAGATAAGTCTCCTCTTAAGCTCTTGGAAGCTCTTCTCGCATTCCTCGCTCCAAACGAATTTTATATCTTTCCGGGTCAACTGAGTTAATGGAGTAGCGATTCGAGAAAATCCTTCCACGAATCTCCGATAATAACCAGCTAAGCCCAGAAAGCTACGTACTTCGGTCACCGACTTAGGTTGCTCCCAAATTTGTATTGCTTCAATCTTCGCTTGGTCAACAGATACTCCATGTTTTGACACCACATGCCCATGAAATGCTACTTCCTCAAGCCAGAACTCGCATTTCTTCAACTTGGCATATAACTTATTTTCACGAAGCCTTTGAAGTGCCAGCTTCAAGTGGTGCTCATGATCTTCACTGCTTTTGGAATAGATGAGGATATCATCAATAAAGACAACCATAAACTAATCCAAATACTCCTTGAATACACGATTCATCATATCCATGAAAGCAGCAGGAGCATTAGTCAATGCAAAAGACATGGCTAAGAATTCATAATGCCCGTATCGAGTTCTGAAGGCAGTTTTCGGAATATCCTCAGTTTTAATCTTCAGCTGATGATATCCAGAACGAAGATCGATCTTTGAAAAGAATTGTGCTCTATGCAACTGGTCGAATAGGTCATCAATACGAGGTAGAGGATACCTATTCTTGATGGTAACATGGTTCAACTCCCGATAGTCAATACAAAGTCGTATACTCCCGTCTTTCTTCTTTACGAATAAAATAGGAGCATCCCAAGGAGACATACTAGGATGAATGAAACCGATGTCTAACAACTCCTGTAGTTGGACCTTTAACTCCTGAAGTTCAATAGGAGCCATTCGATATGGGATTTTAGAAATGGGTTTTGTATCGGGCTCAAGGTCAATAAAGAATTCAACTTCACGTTCTGGGGGTAGATCGGAAAGTTCTTCGGGAAATACATCAGGAAACTCATTAACAACAAAAATATTATTCAAATCTGATATATTCTGGTTTAGATCAGTGACATGAGCTAAGAAAGCTTGACATCCTTTTTTAAATAAACGAATAGCTTTGTGACTTGAAATGACATTGACAGATTTTAGTGGTTTGAATTCGCACAATAGGTTGGTTAGGAATATAAAACTAACAACCTTACGAAAACAATTAATTTTGGCATGGTAAGTGGTTAACCAGTCAATTCCTAAAATCACGTCAAATGCAAGTTTTTTCAAAAATATAAGATCAACAGATAAAGTAAGGGTACCAATCTGAATCAAGCAAGATTTGTTAACTGTAGATGTAACGAAGTTTTCTTCCAACGGAGTTTCAATAGATAAGTCAAAGTCTAATTTCTCAGGAGTCAAGTTCAAACGTTCAACACAAGCAGGTGAAATAAAAGAATGGGTAGCATCGGAATCTAACAAAGTGTAAACTTCGAAAGAGTTTATGATTAGCTTACCCGTGATCACCTCGTTCGGGTTCCTCGTATTTTGGTTAGTCACGACAAACGCTCTTCCAGGAACCACAGACTTTGACTTGTCCGAAATCGCCTTTGGAATCACCATCCCCGCTGGACTTGGTTTTTCTACAGGACAATCTCGAGCTATATGTCCTTCCTTTCCACAGTTATAGCATGCCTTGAATTGTTATGGGCAGTTTGGGCCGATGTGTCCCTCTTTCCCGCATTTATAGCATGCGACCGATGCTCCCCTAGAAACAGTTGATGCTGGTGCTGATGTCGACGTATTCACGTTCTCATTGTTGTACATTCTCTTCTTGAAATCTCCCCCCGACTCACTTCTTCTATTATCATGGCCAAGATTACCACCAGAGTGGTTACTGCTTCTGTCATGATACTTTCCTCCCCGCTGGTTGTCATTGCTCCGATGACTACTGCCACTGGTACGACCCTGTTGTGATCCCTTGGTTGAACGGACTCATTATCTCGTTCTAATAACTGAGCCCTGTTTACTACATCTGAATAGAGAGAAAATTTGTGAGAAATGAGGTATTGACGAATTTCGGGTTTCAAACCTCTCAGAAACATCCGTGTCATACGTTCCTCATTCTCTAGCAAATGAGGTACAAACCTGGATAACTCCGCGAACTTAGCCTCGTACTGGGACACAGTCATATTGTTTTATTCCAGTCTGATAAACTCTACCTCCTTTATATGACGAATACTTTCAGAAAAGTACTTGTCATTGAACTATTTTTGGAACGCTTCCCAAGACATCTTGAGTGCGACAGGCTGGGTACGCTTCACAGACTCCCACCAGTAATCTGCCTCTCCACGGAACATAAAGGTGGCAAATGGAACCTTTTGTTCCTCCGTGCATCCCAAGACATCAAATATCTTGGTAATTTGCTTAACACACATCTCTGCCTTGATTGGATCTGACTTTCCCTGAAACTCTGGTGGTCCCAACTCTTTGAACTGCTTGGCAGTGACAAGCCGCAAGTTGCTATTATCTCCACCTGTATTTTGCACACGAGTCTCCCTTGTCTGGTTTTGCATGAACTGCAAAAAGCTTCTAAACATCTCATTGTTTATTGTCTGATCAGTGTTGTTTTCAGAATGAACATTGCCTTCCTGTTGCACGTTCTCCTGGTTGGTGATTAAAGGTGTCTCCACGGTCTCATTCACTCCATTATTAACATTCTCAGCTGCCATTCTCAAATACTACCATAAAATAAGGGTCAACTAAACAAATTAACATATCACATGCTAACCCTATGCTCCGACTGACCAATTAAATATCAAATAAGCTTAGGTAGGACACACTAGCGAAGGATTTATACGTCTTTCCCCTCCTAGTTCTATTCTATGATCTCAGCTAGAGATCATATCCCTAAGCTCTGATACCAACTGTGATGCCCCTAGAATAGGTCCAATCCAACCAACCCATTCTGGATCGCCAAATACATGGTACAGAATCCAAATACAATTTTTATATCACACGGTCGTGCAAAATACGACCACACAACTGTGAGTGTCAATACAAATATGTAAAAAATATAAACATTCAAACTAAGTTCTCATTACAATTATTATCACACTATTTTATAAAAATAGTGAGGACTACTACTGCTCTAACTCGGACCATCACTCTGTCCCCCGACTAGTCCCTGCGACATTCTCATTTCCTGAAGAGGACAATAGATGAAAAGGGTGAGCTCAACTAGCCCAGTAAAGAATATTATGACTAACATAATAAAGAACAATTTATCGTTAATCTTCAATAAAGCAGATAAAATATTATGGACAACAAGTTTTAGATCAACAACTGCAGCGAAAATATCAATTCATTAGAAGAGTTACGTAGAGAATGAAGTCTACTATCTTCTATGATTTAAAAGTTCATCATCAATATTTTATCCCTATAACATCAATCAATATATATCTCAAATTAAATATTCATCTTTGCACTACGGGCCAAAGATATTCATTTGTATCACCGGTGATCATGTTCATCTCAACACCTGTCCATCTTTGCAGTATGGGCCAAAGATATTCATCAGGTAATCATTCATCTTTGCTCTACAAGCCAAAGATATTCAGTTATATCACCATTTAGGACTGAAGATGATAAAAAATATTTTAAAGAACGAATCTAGTGAGATAAAGGACAAAAATTAGGGATTCGTAATTTAGTTTATCCAAGTTCAAGAATATTTCATAATAATACTTTGTGGAGCAAAATTCAAGAATAAAGATCAAAACTTGGATCCAATCAAAGATAGGAACCATAATAGCCAACTTGGACAAAGAACAGAAAATTTAATTTTTTTGTGAATAGTATCGTATTCGTGAATAGTGTCGTATACGTGAATAGTGCCGTATACGTGAATAGTAAATCCAATATAAAAAGGTAAAAATTTTATAATAAAATTCATACCAATATTTCGGAGTCATGATATTGAAAGATATAACATTATTTTTGAAAAAAACAACATTCCTTACCTCAAAAGAACAGTACTTCAAACTGGAATATCGGATATAATACTGAAGGAAACTTGCACTGAATAGTAACACTTAAAGTATCGAAATACTCACAAAAATGCGCCCGATATTATAGTGAGAGAAAACTTCTGATTCTGGTGAGATTTTCAAATTCTAACTAAGTACCCTATTTATAGAAAAATGCTTAGAACGCCAAAGTAAAAAATTTAATAAAATAATATTTTATTTAAAAATTTTTCACGCCCACCTCTTGACCAAAATCATCAGCTCATCACCAGTGGGGCCCACCCATTAAATTTTTTTTTATTAATAAAAATATTTAAAACCCCTAAAATCAATTCAGACTCAATATTCCGAAACTTCATAATTCATAATAAATAGCCATTTTATAAGAAAAATTCGAATCTTATGTCCATTCCATAGGAAATTTAATTCTCTACAACTTTGTAAAAGAAAGTTTTTCTAAATTCCAAACATAAATTGTTCGAAATTCACATACGTATAATTTTCCACACCTCCATTCTAACAAAATACTGATAAAACAAATCAGCACTAATTCCTTCTTTTATATCTAAAAAAATAAATATTTTTTTATCATATAAATTAATAATTAATTATTCATAAATAATATTATAGAACTACAATATTGACAACAGGGTCGTTCCCAGGAAAGTGGGGGCCTTCCGATAAGGATTTCTCCTTACTGGTGCGCAATTAAATAACCCCTCCTAGACAGAATTTTCTTAGACATTACCACTAATGTTATCTAATAATATTATTCAAATAATATGAATTATTGATTTGATAATGGGAAATACTGTGCAGTGACAATTATTGAATTAACAATAATATAAAAATACTGTGCAATACCGTGTGCTACTGTGTAACAACGTGTATTACTTTACTTTACCATCGGGTATTCCAACAGTGTTAACTGTAACAACTACGCCTTTATTTATAAAAAAACTTATTCTTGTCATTTTCTTCATCCGATTGTTTTCTGTTATGGGGCCCACAATTGGCTGCGCCGTCATACGAATATTCCCCGACAGCGAGAATATTCCACGACCAAACGAATATTTCCCGACAACAATGAATATTTTATAATCACTTGCTTATTTAAAATATTTGCGCATTTTACCCATAAGTTCCCACATTAATCAAATCAACCCCTTACTATTTTAAAATAATAAATAGAGGAAATTCAATTTTATTCATAAAAAAATTGGGGTCTTACACTTAGGGTCTTAAGGGACATGTCAAAATATAACTCATCATACACAAAATACTATGATGATCTCAAGTCTAAGGATTATTTGTACTACTATCACTAAAGGAATTCCTTTTGATAGGCAAGTAAAACTCCATTAGGTATTCCTTAGCGATTCACGTTCAGTGTACTTATTCTCTAATAAGCATCTACATACTTGTTTTAGTGTTTCCACACAAATGATTATGAGATCGATCATTCTCTTTCAAAGAGCAAGCAACGTATGTACCAATCCGGATTCATTAATCCCCTTTTTAGTAATCCAATGATTGAAAACTATTTTAGTTTTAAGCTATCTAAGAATTTAGACCTCATTAGCATGATCATCATTATGATTCTAAAAGCATTGCTTAAAATTATGGGTTTATCACATTTAATATAACAATATTATGTAGATAAATTAAAAGTCTTTAATAAAAAATTATTTTATTAATAAATAAATAAGATTATTATAAAGTATATGCTTTATCATATCAAATATGATTGGCTTATGTGCATACTACTTTTAAGGACGTCTAGACTATCCAACTCACTGTAGGTGCGGCGTGGGGTGCGCCCTAACCCGACAAGGAATCTTGTGCCCAATTTTCCAAATATTATTTCTTTGCTATTTACAACGCATCTACTTCCTACCTTCATAACTTCTTCACCCGATATCGGAATGAACTCGTTATTGAGCATACGGCTCATATTTTCTACGTTCTACAACTTTTTTATGAAACCTCAATTATTCAAATTCTTTAACTTGTATCCTAATTTCTTTTGGAAATCATATTGAACTAGGATTTCAACGTTTAACGTCTTTTAAATAAATTTTCGCCATAACTTCGTTATAACATGATTTTAAATTTATTTACAGACGATGATTTTAAACTTGTCGATCAACAACCTACTAGAGATGGTTTTCAATTTGTCCATCAAAAGCATCCTACCGATGGTTTTAAATTTATCCATTAACAACTTTTACTACGTTCTTCGTTCCTTATTCGTTTTAAACCGTTATTTTGATTACGATTCATTTTACATACATAAATTAGTGTTTTGAATTCACTAATTCTTCCTTATTTCTCCGAAACAACTATACGATTCATATGAATCGTCCAACCACCAACAAAGCACTTCATAACAAGTCTATAAAGCGATTTAAGAGATGAAGAGTTTTAGTTTTAGTTCCTACCTTATGATTCTTCTTGTTTCTTGATTAACGGATGAATTAGTCTTGCATTTTCTTCCTATGAGACTTACAGATTCGAGTCTCTCACTTCCTCTCTTAATTTATCTAGAGTTTTCTTTCTTGGATTTGATGAATTGTGAAGAAATTAAGATAAATGGCTTGTATATATAAAAATCTAAGACTTCGAGAATTTTAGTAATTTGCCATTTAATATCTTGGATTTTTACCCTTTTACCCTTGGATATTCCTTGGAATATTCCTTTCTTAACTCTTAAGTTTCGTTTAGCTTCTCCTGAAAGCTTTGATATTTCGTGATATTTTAACTGCCGAAATTTGTTCCGTAAACGAAAAACTGCATTCTCCTTTTTAATTTTTTTTAAATATATGTATTTCCATTTCATCTTAACATTTACGCATTCGTCGAAAAATTGAAAAACACGAAAAGCATTTTTGGTGAATAGTGTTTTCGACAACGTTTTCCCAGAAAATGGTTAAACGATCGAAAAGTTGATAAAAATATTTTTCGTCCATTTTATTTCATCCAATTTCTGCATGTTTTTTGAGAAAAATTTTTATTGGCTAAAACGACTTTTCAAGACATATTACCGGCAGATCTTGAAACTGAATGTCGTTACGAGATACCAATCTTTCTAAAAGGCTAAGGTTATTCAAACCCTTAGGTTTCATCGGATGAATACTGTTTTGACGTCTTTTTCTCAGAAAAAATTATTTTCTTATACGAACTCAAATTTATAAATCCTAACACAAACACTTTCTAGGTCATGGATTGACCTTTAAACACATAATACAAACAATATTCACAAAATGTTATTTTATTCAATATTGTTCCACTAAACTTAATTATTAAGCTAAATAGAATTTCTCGATCGTTATATGATTTCACGATGGTGCTCCTCCACATGTACATTTGTCACTGCATGGGGGAATTCACCCCAACTTTACAGGACGTATATGCCATTTACCAGTAAGCCTCTTTTCTATTTCATTCATTTTTCTCATTTTCCTTGGATTATGAACTCATTCTGGACTATATCTTGTAGCCTTCCTGTTGTTGCCTCGACTTCTTGTAGCCCATCTAGCTTGTCTCCTAGAGATGCAGAGTGCATTGCTTATTTGACAGAAGCTTTCAGATGGGCTCCCAATTACACCTCGCGATTTCAGGGTGACACCCTCATTCTAAGCTTCGAGACCTCTATCCGGCAAAAGAATTCCTGGTTATCTTGGGTACGCTACTTTTTCAGGAATTATAAGCCCGACCACGGGAATAGTTCTGTTTATGAAAAGTCTGTCCTCGCTCTCCATAAAGAGCCTTGCTTTTTTCCCTTGGCTGCTTACTTGGCTATGTACGTGGTTGTCCCGCTTCATCTTTCTCGAGTCTCCTATAGATGGTCCTTCGACCCGTATATTTGGTTTGGATGCTTTGTTATCTCGAGGTTTGGATGTTCCTCTTGTTCCTCTCTTCTTAGGAACCTTATATCGTCGTTTGGACGAAACCGTCCTCACCATGAGGGAATCTGTTGAGAGGTACTCATTTTCGTATTTTTATTAGCTACCTTTTATACTGCACTTTTTTTCTCTTCTTTATTTTCTTATCAACCCTTTTTTTTATTTATTCAAGTATGACGTAAATTGTTTCGTTCCCTGCTCCTTTCTTCAGATCTTTCTCTTCGAGAACTTTTTGGGCTATTCTATTCATGTACATCTTTTTAAGCAGAAAAAGAAGTCTTCAGACCTTTTTTTATCGCCCAACATCGTCCTCCGCACAGCTCACTAGATTAATCACTGATCTAGTTCAGATTTGCGACTTTTTTTGATGAATTTTCATGCTTCATTTCTCGTCCCTATAATATTGTTCTAGAAGGCAGCGGTCGTCTGCCACATTTCTATTGGCGCAACTTTTGCTCCTACTCAAGTGTCGACGAATTGAGTGGTTCTTCACTTTCCTGGTTCGTCTTCCTTCGGGCTGCGGAGCTTCCCTATTTCATTGAGGATAAATGTTTGGCACTGTACTTTATTCTCCTCACAGGGTCATGAGGCAGTTTGTATTTGACCAGGAGGGTCCTTTCGGGCGTACTTCCGGGAGAATTATAAGAGTGATCTCCTCAAATTTGTCTCTACCTCCACTTCATTTGTATGAGAATTTTCTAGACCTCCAAATGTACATTTGTATAGGAATTTTGTCATACCAGATGATTCTTTGAAAGGGCGATATACTACTAGTGAGCGCAACTATTGGGTTATCAATCTTAAAATATGGGAGGAAAATACCTTAATTTTCTCGATACTAGCTTCTCGTACCAAACGTTTTCAATGGGCTAGGATGTTATGTCCTCCTAAGACCAATGTCTGTTCAGAGCGTTGGCTAACTAGTAGTAGGCTTATTAAGAGCGAGGCTTTAATTTCTAAGTCTTCTCCTCCTCAGTCAGAAGGCATTCATCCTCGTAGTGCCCTAGATGTTCCTCCGGCATATTCCCCTACTACTTCCAGGAGTCTTCCACCACGGGTTTTTATCTCAGATACCTCCTCCAGCTCCTCCCCAAGGATCCGCTGCTGCTGAGGAAATGAGAGTTACTCGCTCTGAAACAAGAGCATCTGCTACTATTGATTTTCAGGTGATACCCCTATTGATGTTATCGTGGGCCCGGTTGGTCGTTATGTCATTAGGCGAATGCCAAATTGGACGTCACTTATCTTAAAACCATTTGTAAAGTGCCATCTTGATGATGCTGTTTCTATTATGCCGACAGCCGAGGACCCGGTCAAGAAACACCGACGACTTTTGGTAAGCTTCATGGCATTTTCATTTATGTCTCACAACATTCGTATAGCTGCTTTCATGATTACTTATGTCATTATTTCCATAATTTTCAAATTGTCGATGTTGATGAAGAGGATGATGATACTCCCATTAGGCTCCTTGCGGGTATCGTAAATGTGACACCCCCAAATTCGGGTACTTTATTTTCACAGGATTTGGTGTTCACTGTCCAATAATAACACATCTATCTACCCATAATAAATGAAACTCATAAATAAATAGAAATCCTCCCCTTAAGGCGTTACAACATCTGAACGAACAAATCCCAGGTTAACTAACCTTAAACATCAATGCGGAACATAAATAACAATTAGGTCTTAAACATAGTATCATAAGTCTTCAATAAAACATTCTCAAATAAAATAAACAAGTCTTCATCACTTGTTAGCTTTGCCCTTTCCCTTCCTAGTGGATGGCTCGTCGATTCTTTCAATCTTAGCTGCAATGTTATTATGCAAAAGTGAGTAACGATTGCCCACAAGTATAACAATATAATAACAATAATAACATGTGAGAAATCAAGGAGTTCTGAATAATAGAGAGCTCTGCTTTTGAATCAAGATTAGAAGCAAGAATCAAAAGTATATCTGAGGGTCATAAGACCAAGAACTATGTCCCAGGTTATCAAGTATTTCTACTTTAAAATTTTAACAGTCGTAAGACTATATGGACTCTACTTTTCGTACTTAGGGGGATCAACCCTTAGTACCATGTATGTGCACATCATCTCAACGCTAACGCGTAAATAATCCCCTATAAAAGGGTTTTTCATCTCAGTTTGACATCGGAGTCCGTACCAGAGGAAGTTTGGTTTGGATAAGCTCAATAACAGTTCTAGAATTTAGAACGCTCATCAACTATAGACTATTAGAATCATTAAGGGTTCGCTAGTCTTTCAAGGTTCAACAATAAAATGATACTCAAATTAAATAATGAATCTCAAAGGTATACAATTGAATAAGCATTGTATAGCTGAAGTATAACTTGAAAAGAAATAATATATCTCTAATGAAATCTTGAACTTGAATAAACAAGAGTAAGAACTTGTTTAATGAAAGAATAGATAAACTTGCTTAATTAAAGTAGAGTTAATAAACTCGCGTAATGTAAAAGTAAGGTTTATAAACTTGCGTAACCGTAATCGAGATAAGGTAAGAAAACTTGCCTTGTGCGTAAGCTACAATTCTAAATCACGTTCTCCTATTAATCCTACATATCATTGCATTCACAATACCAATTAATTCTAAGTCTGATTATACTCATGAATCACAAACATCAGTTTTTGAACACGTTATTAGACTTCACGAATAACGAGTTTAAACTACGAATTTAACTTATCAATTAATCACGTAAAACATCATTGACAAGTTAATAATTTGTTTTAACATCTCAATATATGATTAACACGTTATCATGTTCATTGTATTAGGTTTTAAATACATTTCTGAACTTTGAACACTTAAATAAAATTCTCTTAGTTATTCTGCTGGCCGGCGCTGAGCCTATGTCAGCTGGCTGCTTGGCTTGGCGTTGCAGCGCTGGGTTCCTTCATAGAATCGGCGCTGCGGTGCTGTGCCACGTCAGCTAGCACTAGCCTGGCATTGCAGCACCCGATTTCTTCACTGAACCGGCGTCGCGACGCAGTGCAGTCTGACAGTGTTTGTGAAGAACACAGAAATAAGCCAATTTACGCCAAAATCATACTCAAACATCAAATTTAATGTTACCCATAAGTTATAAACTTAACAGAAACATTATATAACATTCTTAGAATGCTTCTAGCAATTTAAATCACGTAACCAACTAAATTTGAACACTTAATTTTCATGTTCTTGATATTTTTCATAGTTTTGACAATTTTCAAGAAATCATGAGTTACAGATTCGTTATAACACCAAATCGGTTCGTTTAAATTTGGTTCCCTTCGTTTTTACCTGCATAATCATAATCAATCATCAATTTTCAGTTTAATATACAATTAAAGCATGAATTTTTATACATATAAGCCATATTCATACTTTAATACTCTGTAACTTATAAAACTCCAATTATAACATGATTACATGAATTTGATTACTCTAAAGCATGAATAAATGATATAAAACATTTTATAAACATCTATTAACACATATATAATCATATCTCCAACAATCATCATGAAATTCAATTACAGAGAACTCAAGTTGGCTTTAATGGAGAAAATATAATAACGTAGAATATAAAACTTGGGTTGAAGAATTTACCCTTGCAACTCTGTTAAGATTATATGAACTTTAATTCTCCAAATCTCTTCTTCAATCTCTAATTTTCTCTCAAGTTTTCTCTCTATTTCTCTCTGAGTTTCTTACTTATGATATAATATGAATGAAAATTGATATAAAACTCTACGTATAATATAACTTACGCAGTAGTGCAACATGGGTAGCGGTAAAGTGCATCAGGCCTTAACTGCTCCCATGTTCTTAAGGCCTTGTTTGGTTAACATACAAAAAGCTTCTTTCCCATTATTTTAATTAATTATTTATTATATAGTTTATTTATCACACTTTAATTAATCAAATAATATCATTTAAATTCAATTAAATAAAAGACAATATTACATATTAAATCACATAATTAAAATTCTTATTTATTAATTATGACAAATAATTAAATCTCTAATTAATTATTAAATTAATTAGAATAACATTATAATTATTAAACAACTCATTTAATTAAATAAACTTAATTGAATTCACACTTTGAACTATAAAATTTCTCCACATTAATTTAATCAATGTAACACATATAATTAAATTAATCTACCATAATTCCATCAAATATTTATTTAACTCAATAAATAAATTAAAAAATATATTTATTTAATTCAATAAATATTTAAAATAAATTATAAAATTCTCGTTCGTCACAATAAATGCGATGGCGGCGACTTCCACTACTTATGAGCCTCCTCGGCCTATCCCTATTAGTATCGAGTCTTCTTCATCGCAGGATGATTGTGTCAGTCTTGATGCTAAAGATTCTTTATCTGATGTGAGCTCGGGTCCTGTTGTGGGTGGTACAACTCTCTCTTCACGCCTTCCTACAACATCTCCACATGAAAACATTGAGGGTACTGATGAGACTCCAACTTCCTTGAGGGGGAATCCTTCTAAGACTATTGTTGATTGTCATCCTCCCCAGAAGGATTCTATCGAGATTGTGGCTACTCGGGAGGGTATTGTTGATGTGACGAACGAGATTTTTATAATTTATTTTAAATATTTATTAAATTAAATAAATATTTTTATTAATTTATTTATTGATTTAAATAAATATTTGATGGAATTGTTGTATATTAATTTAATTAAATGTGTCACATTAATTAAATTAATGTGGAATAATTTTATAGTTCGAAGTTTGAATTTAATTGAGATTATTAAATTAAATGAGTTGTTAAATAATTATAATGTTGTTCTAATTAATTTAATAATTAATTAGAGATTTATTAATTTGTTATAATTAATAAATAAGAATTTCTATTATGTGATAATTTAATTTAACAAGTAATAGTAGCTTTAATTTAATTGAATTAAAATAATATAATTTGATTAATTAAAGTGTGACAAATAAACTATATGATAAATGAGTTAATTAAAATAAATTTAAAAAGGAGCCTTTTAAATGCTTGCTAAACATGGCCTTGAGAACATGGGATTAGTTAAGGCCTTAGTGCGCTTAACAAACGTCATTTATTAATATTATACGTATAGTTATATTAGTTCATTGTTAATTCTGGAAAATAAAGTCAGAGAGAATTCTAAAGAGAGTTTAAGAGTGAAATTGAGAAATTGAGAGAAGAGATTTTGTAAGAACAAGAAGGAGTAGCAATCAAAGTCTTGTAATCATCTTCTAGCTAATTTAACCAAGGATTCAAGGTAAAATTCTTAGTTTTAAAGTTTTTATTTTCTAAAAAGTTCTTTGTAATTGAGTTCTATGGATGATTGTTGAAAGTATGAGTTTGTATGCGTTAATGGATGTTTATAACATGTTTTATATCATTTATTCATGGTTTAGAGTGATCAAATTCGTAGAAATATGTTTAAAAGTGAAGAAATCAAATTACAGTGAAATAATATATGAATATGGCTTATATGTATGAAAATTTATGTTTAAATTTTATATTAATCGATAAATTGATGATTGATTATGTTTATACATTAAGAAACGAAAAAAACAAAATTCGTATGGACTGATTTGGTTGAAAAACGAGTTTATGACAGTTGATTTTGTAAAGGATGTCTAAAAATGATTTTTTTATAAAAATATTGAATTTAAGGGTTTAAATTTGATTGTTTATGTTGTTTTGTTAGTTATAATCATGCTCTACATGCTTAGTAACGTTTATGTGAAACCTATAGAGTTTGGGATTGAATAATTTGCTATTTAAGCGAAGTTTTTGGGCCTATTTTGGCTTTGTTCTGTGTTCTTCGCGAACTACAGGAACTGAATTTGCGACGCAGTGCTGCAGCGCCTCTTTGAAGGCTATTCGGCATGCCGCAGCACCGCAGCACCTGCTGTAGGCCTTTTGGCCTCGCCGCAGCGCCTGCAGTGCCGGTTGTAAGGCTTTGGGGCCGCGCCGCAGCGCCGATTAGCAGAATTGCCCAAAAAAGTTTATTTAACTGCTCAAGTCCAGAAAATATAATTTAAACCTAATCTAATGAACATGAAAATGTAATGATCATGTAATGAGATGTTAAAACAGATTAGTAAGATGTCAATGATGTTTTTACGTAATTAATTGATAAGTCGAATGCGTACTTAAACTATTATTTCGTGAGATTTTATAAGGTGTTTAAAAGTTAAGGTTTGTGTATGTGGTTAATATAATCAGATATAGAGTTAGGTTAGATTAAAAGATAATATACTCATGATGCTAGTTGAGTTGTGATTAATTGGTATTGTGACTTTAAATGGTATGTAGGATTAATTGAGGAACGTGAATTGTAATTCATACCTTACGCACAAGGCAAGTTTCCTTACCATATCTTGATTACAATTACGCAAGTCTTAAATCCTATTCTTATATCGAACAAGTTTTGTGCTTATTTTATTCAAGTTCATGATTCCAAATGAGATGATCTAATTCCTTTGAAGTAATACTTCGGTTATTCAATGTTTATTCAGTTATATACATTTGAGATTTCGATTTAAATATCGTTTACATTATTATATTGAGACCTTTAAATGACTAGCGAACCCTTATTGATTCGACTAGTACATAGTTGATGACCGTTCTAAATTCTAGAACTACTGTTGAAGCTTATCCAAACCAAACTTCTTTTGGTGCGGACTCTTATGTCAAAACTAAGATGAACAACCTTATTTTAGGGGATTATATTACGCGATAGCGTTAAGATGTTGTGCACATACATAGTATGAAGGGCTGATCCCCCTAAGTACGAGAAGTAAGGTCCATATAGTCTTGTGACTGTTAAAGGTTTAAAGTAGAAATACTTGATAACCTAGGACATAGTTCATGGTCTTATGACCCTCAGATGTACTTTGAATTCTTGTTTTCTAATCTTGATTCAAAAGCCAAGCTTTTTATTATCCAGTATCCATTGATTACTCACATGATATTATTATTATTGTTATTGTTACACTTGTGGGCAATTGTTTGCTCACTCTTGAATAAAAATATTGCAGCTAAGGTCGAAAGAGTTGACGAGCCTTCCACTAGTAAAGGCAAAGGCAAGACAAACAAGTGATGAAGACTTGTTTATTTATTTGAATGATGTTTATGTATAAGACTTATGTTGATTATGTTATGTTTTCGCATTTGATGTATTAAGGTTAGATTACCTGGGATTGATTTGTTTAAGATATTGTAACTAATGAGTGGGTTTTGTACCTACGAATCAGGTACTTTTTGAACCTAATTCGTTGCTACTTCAAGATGTCTTAGTATTGTTTTACTCGTTTTTCTGTAGTTGTGTTACAGGAATTAGTTTGGACGGAAAGCAGGAGCTAAAGGAAAAATGAGCTAGTTTTCAGCCAGTGTACCTGCCAGGGCGGGCGTCTATAAAGCAATTTACCTGCCGGGGAGGGAGTTTTCAGTACAATTTACTCGCTGGGGCAGGCTACGCGGCTGTCAAGGTGGAGTTTCCTTGCTCAGTTCAGATTCTGGAGATCTTTGGCTGATGGAG
The DNA here is from genome assembly GCA_020205555.1 of Panax stipuleanatus. NCBI lineage: Eukaryota > Viridiplantae > Streptophyta > Magnoliopsida > Apiales > Araliaceae > Panax > Panax stipuleanatus. Next base: position 122,874,940 of record CM035120.1, read on the forward strand.
TTGGAACGCGATTAGAAGAGTATTAAAGGTAAATATAGGGGAAGAGAGGACATTATCCTTATCGTTAACAGAACCCTAACTTTTGGATCACAATTGGAGGATTGAAGCAAGGATTTTGAGCACGAAGAACGCAAAGGAGATTGAAGAAGAGCAGCAGTTCCACTTACAATTTTTATTCTCTATCTTCATCTTTGTATTCAGAATGCTAGTATCATTGTGGATTTCAGTTTCTTATTTATTTATCATGAACTAAAGTACTTTTTAAGTCTACGATGGATCTTTGTGTTTAACGAGGGTTGACATTCTTCTATATTAATTCATTGAGACTAATTCCAGATTTGTCTACTATGGTTTATGCTTAACTAATAAATTGCTTGATCACCAATTTCTCGACAACCCATATGAACTCGAGAGATGAATTATGAGTTTAGACCTAATCATAGTGGCGTGTGATTGTGATTTCTATATAACGATGGGAGTCATAATTTATACTTAGTATAGAGATATACATATGCATCGCTTGTAATCTTATGAGAACTCGCGATTAAACCTTCTTTAATTATAATTCACATAGAGATATAGTGGATTAGTTAACTAGGGTGTTCTATTTAATTTTATCAATTGTGGATTTAAGTGGATATGGGTATAATTTATTGAGGGATGGTTATATCTACTATTGTGTTCTTGATTTACAAGGTGGGATAGTTGATTTGAATTAAAAGAAAGTGTGTCAGTTTGAGTGAAGCATTAAGTGAAATTGTAGACTTAAATGTCCAATACCTGATTAAAAGCATGTGTTAGTTAGTTGGTTTTGAATTCATTAGTAGTTTTAATAAGTTTCACAGATTTGATCATTAGTTTAATAAAATTGAGATAATATAAAGTTGGTAATTGTTAGGATAAAATTCAGTTATTTTCTCCGTGGGAACGATACTCGACTCATCACTTTATTACTTGTGGACCACGTATACTTGCATGTTGTGCGTAGTTAGATTTTACCCAACAAGTTTTGATAGTAGTGTGCATACAAGCCAATCATGTATGATGATAAAGCACGTACTTTGTAAACAATCTTATTTATTTATTAATAAAATATTCATTTATTAAAGGCATTTAATTATCTACATGTTGCTGTTTTTATAATATGTAAATAACCCATAGTTTTAAGCAATGCTTTTAGAATCATGATGATGATCATGCTAATGAGATCTAAATTCTTAGAAAGTTTTAAAACTAAAATAGTTCCCAATCGTGGGATTACTAAAAAGGGGATTAGTAAATCCGGATAGATTGGTACATATGTTGCTTGCTCATTGGATGAGGATGATTGATCTCATAATCATTTGTGTGGAGACACTAAAGCAAGTATGTAGGTGCTTATTGGAGAATAAGTTCACTGAACGTGATTCGCTATGGAATACCTAATGGAGATTTACTCGCCTGTCAATAGGAATTCCTAATGTGATAGTAGTACAAGTAATCCTTGGACTTGAGATCATCATAGTATCTTGTATGTAACAAATTATACTTTGACTTATTCCTTAAGACCTTTTAAGGCATATATAGGGTATGCTTGGGTATAATGAGTTACATATGGAGATAATGAATGATCAATAAAGAATCTACCACCTCTAGTAAAAGAGGAGATATGTCCTATGTGATTCGTTAAATGACAACCCAGGAATCCTTGGCCAAGGTGAAATGAAATTAGAAAGGAGTTTCTAATTTGCATTATTTGGAGTTGTGCATTTTCTAATCGAAATACATATAATTAAATAAAATAAGACTTGACAGTAAATCCATGTCTTATATTTAATTGGGACATTGTATGGTGGAAGGATTGAATTGTACGGTAACTATTTACTCACAGGTTCTTTTTGATTAATGTTGAAATCTATATTATCTGGAAAGTCGTTGATCGCTAGGGAGGCTTATCCCTATTGTAGAATAAATATTATTTATTTAAATAAATTATTAGTTTAATTTATTTATTTAAATAAGATTAAAATTGTTTTAATTGATTTATTCACAACCGGTTTAATATGGAGAACCTAAAGGGTCACACCATAAAAGGAAGAATAATTATTTAAGAAGGTAATGGCATAATCGTAATAATGCATTAAGTATAATTAATTTAATCTATGGTGATAGAATAAATTAAATAGCTTAATGTTTATTATTTAATATTTTGGAAATATTAAATATAAATTAATAAGAGGAGTCTTATTAATATTATTACAATTATTATTATTTTAATTTCTAAAGGAGTTTAGTAATTAATTTAATATTTAGTACTCTCATTTATTCCTAATAAGATTAGGAGACAAATTAATTAAATAAATTTAATTAATTATTCCCATGTGGTGGGAAGCCTAAATTAATTAAAGGAGTTTAATTAATTAAAAGAAATCCCATGTCTAATAGGATTAGAAGGGTTGACCAATGTCTATATAAGAGAAGTCTTATAATAGATATTAGATTGATGTAATTCCAATTGTTGGAGAGTACTCCTTTTCTATAGAGGATAGAAAACTAAGGTTAAGCCAAACACCCTCCTTCTTGATAATTCATCTTCCTTGGTGGATCACCTCTAGAGGCCAAACACTTGGGTGGCTAACGTTGATCAAAGAAAGGAATCTAACCCGGAAATTCAAGGAGATCACGAAGAACAAGGAGTTGAACTAGTACCTGTGGAAGCTTCGTTCTACAAGGGTATGATTCCATAACTTCTTATTTATCGTTTTAAATTAATAATTTGCATAAAGGATGATCCGGGTAATGGTTTTGTAGAAATTTTTTAAACTCTGATATACCATGCTTCCGCTAATTTTTGCAATTTGATTGCGTCACGATTTCGTACAAACCCAACAGTGGCATCAGAGCCAAACCTTTATGCAATTATTAATTATTTTTGATTCCATATGTGTATGGGTATGTATTTAAAATAATTTATTGGGCATAATAAATTGTATAAAATTATTTTTTGGAAGAAAAAAAAAAATCCGTGAGTAAGTTACGTATCAGAATGGAAACTGAATTCGCGAAAAGTGGTTCTCTGCATCTTTTATTTTTTGCTGTAATCAAAAGGTTTCCCACGTTTTTTTTTGTACTTGCCGAAAGTTGATTATATATAAATATATATTATCTAAGTGACCCATCAATTCTGTAGTATGTCATCTGCTCCAGGATTGTCTAAAAGGTGATTTAGTGGTAATGTTAATATATATATATATTATATATTTATTATATACAGTAACCACAAAATTTCAAAAGTATTAAGTCCTTTATATATATATATTAACAAGTTACGAATATATATGTATAATATATACCGATATATATATATATATATATATATATATATATATAATATTCTAAATAATTTTATAATTAAAATAAAGAGTTTATTTTAATCTTGAAATTGGATTTCATGCAATTTAAAATTGCCCATTAAATGATACTTATATATATATGGAATATTTTAATTCATGAGATGGATATTTATTTATTGATATATATGGTGATATGTATGATAATAAATAGGGATTGATTATGGACTAATTGACCAATGCGATTGGATTTTATTTTAGTTGAATGCTTGAATGAATGGATTTTATTAAATGGGGTCTGCGTACCTCGTCTTCTCTAATTTTTCTTAATGTAAAATTCTATCTCCCTTCTATGTACTTCCCCTTGACTGCTGATCAAGGTTTCTATTTAAATTAAATAGTTTAATGTAATAGAAATAGTTAGAATTATTTTGAAGAAATTGGAGACCAAGGAGCAAGGAGCGCGTGAAGACCCATTTGTATGGAGCCCGGGTTTAAATGTAATAGTTACGTTTAAATTTAAATTCTTGCACTCCTAGGTTTGACCTTTTGGTTCACTTGGTGGCTCTAGTGAACCAAACTAGAATAAAAGTCCATAATCAATCCGGGTAGAATATAGTATTCTATATTGCATGCTAAATATTATATATATTATATTTTATGCAAACATGCTTCGCATGTTTAATAAAATGACGCGTATTTTATATATATATGTGCATGCGCGCTAAACAAGATGAGACAAATAATAACAAACCCCTCAAAGAAATAATATTAAGTCCGAAGCGTTCAAATGATATTAGAAATATCGAACGTCGCCTTCTAGCATGATAAATTAATAGAGTATTAAATATTTAATATGAGCTTGTTGTGCTATCCACAAGGCGAGTATTGCATATTTAAGATGTTAATTAATCACATTTGATGCTTATCAAGAAAATTGAACGATCTAGTCTTGTTGTGCTATCCACAAGGACGAACATTTTTCTTTTTTGAATTTATGGAAGTGCTAGGCTGGACTTAACTTAAATCATTTTAGTTCGGATGTGCACACACTTGACCATTATGATTTAAGAGGCAAAATAAAAGGAATTACATGGTGATGTAATTGACAAGAGTTGTCTACCTATTTATTTGTATATCGCTTGTTGTGCTATCCACAAGGTTATATACATTTGAAATGAGATCCTTATTCTCACTAGCAAATCTTTAATTAGATGTTGCCGAACTATATAAGTGAGGGTAATATAGTTTGATAAAAATAGTGGGAGATACCAATTTAAAATAAAGACCTAAATTTATTTTGGTATGCAAAGTTAATAAAATGAATGTTTGCTAAAATGTTATTTTCTTTCACATGCAGAATTTTAAAAATGTCTAAATCACTAATCTCACTACGAAGCATACTTGATGCAAACAAGCTTACCGGGCCGAATTATGAGGACTGGCTAAGGAATTTGAGAATTGTTCTCACTGCTGAAAAGATTTCTTATGTCCTAAATTCAACTGTCCCTGAATCTGTTTCGGAAACAGCCTCTGAGGAAGAGATTGCCATTTTCAATAAGTGGCAAGATGATGCATCTGTGGCTCAATGCATCATGCTCGCATCCATGAATAACGAGCTTCAGCGTCAGCACGAAAAAATGGATGCTCCTGCTATGCTGCTTCACCTCAAGGAGTTGTATGGTGAACAGAGTAGGACTGCTAGATATGAGATATCTAAGGAGCTCTTCCGATCTCGGATGACCGAGGGTACTGCCGTCGAGACTCATGTCCTAAAGGTGATCAATTTGATTGAACGCCTTGGACAGCTGGGGTTCGTCATGGATGGGGAGCTGAGTCAAGACTTGGTCTTGCAGTCACTCCCTGAGACCTTCTCGCAGTTTGTGGTTAATTTTCACATGAATAAGCTAGATGTCAGCTTGCCTGAGCTGCTTAACATGCTGAAAACTGCAGAAGGTCACTTCCCATCTAAGAAGAACCATATCTTGATGGTGGATTCTTCCAATAAAAGGAAGAGACCTAAGGTATCTTCTGAAAAGAAGAAATCCAAGAAGGCTAAGGGAAAGGGGAAAGAAAAGGAACAAAAGAAACCTGAACCAGCTAAAGGAATGTGCTTTCATTGCAACAAGCCGGGACATTGGAAAAGGAACTGCAAGAAGTATCTAGCAGAGAAGAAGCTTGGAGAAGCTTCGACTTCCAATCAAGGTTTGTTTATGATTGAAATTAATTTTTCTGAAAGTCATAATTCTACTTGGGTATTGGATACCGGCTGTGGTTCTCACATATGTAATACTGTGCAGGGACTGGTCAGAAGTAGAAAGCTGAACAATGATGAGGTGATCCTACGAGTAGGGAATGGAGCAAAGGTTGCTGCATTAGCTGTAGGAACTTATTATTTAGCAATGCCTTCGGGCAAGTCCATTTATCTTAATAATTGTTATTATGTTCCGAATATTATTAAAAACATTATTTCAATTTCTGTATTGGATATGGAAGGATTTAACGTTGTTATAAAGAACAATAGTTGTTCTATTTATAAAGACGATGTTTTATATGGTATTGGAAATTCGCGAAATGGACTTTATACACTTGACTTACAAGAAAATATATTTCAAATAGAACAAACTAAGAAAAGGAAAAGAGATGATATTAATTATACCTACATGTGGCACTGTAGACTCGGTCATATCAATGAAACAAGATTATCCAAGTTGCATAAAGATGGGCTCCTCGAGCTATCCGATTATGAATCATATCCAACTTGTGAATCATGTCTCATGGGTAAAATGACTAAATCTCTTTTTAGTGGAAAAGGAGAAAGAGTTACAGAGTTGTTGGCATTGATTCACACAGACGTTTGTGGGCCTATGACAACAAGTGCACGAGGTGGGTATTCTTATTTTATTACTTTCACTGATGATCACTCAAGATTTGGATATGTGTATTTAATGAAATACAAGTCAGAATCATTTGAAAAGTTCAAAGAGTTCAGAAGTGAAGTAGAGAAACAAACGGGCAAGAGTATAAAGATACTTCGATCAGATCGAGGCGGAGAATACTTAAGCGGTGAGTTTCTCAATTGTCTCAAAGAAAATGGTATAATCTCACAATGGACTCCTCCAGGTACACCACAGTTAAATGGAGTATCTGAAAGGAGAAATCGAACACTGTTAGACATGGTTCGATCCATGATGAGTTTTACCGACCTTCCAATTTCCTTCTGGGGATATGCCCTAGAAACGGCTGCATACCTACTTAACAAGGTACCTACCAAATCCACCCCAAAGACTCCATATGAGATGTGGAAGGGGAGGAAACCAAATCTTAAGCATGTTAAGACTTGGGGTTGTCCAGCTTATGTCAAAAAGTTTGAACATGATAAGCTACAGACTAAATCCGAAAAGTGTAGATTTGTGGGATACCCTAAAGAAACTGTAGGGTATTATTTCTATCATCCAACTGATCAAAAGGTGTTTGTTGCGAAACATGCTGCCTTCTTGGAAAAGGAGTTTATCCATGAAGGGGTCAGTGGGAGTAAGATATATCTTGAAGAAGTTCAAGAACCACAAATTACCACGGATCAAAGTCAGGTACCAGACCAAGTAGAAGAACCTACTATACCACACCCTGTTCGTAAATCTGGGAGAGTACCGAAGATACCTGAGAGGTATGGATTCGTTATAGAGGATGACGATGAGGTACACATCATGAATGATGATGATCCATTGAATTACGAACAGGCCATGAGTAATAAAGACTCAGGGAAATGGCTTGAAGCCATGAAATCCGAAATGGACTCCATGTATGAAAACAAAGTATGGACTTTGGTTTCACCACCTGAAGGCATTAAGCCTATTGGGTGTAAATGGGTCTTTAAAAGAAAGACTGGAGCGGACGGCAAGGTGGAGACCTATAAGGCCCGACTGGTTGCAAAAGGTTTCAAACAAAAACAAGGAGTTGATTATGATGAAACCTTTTCACCAGTAGCTATGCTCAAGTCCATTCGGATTTTGCTTGCAATTGCAGCTTATAACGACTATGAGATCTGGCAGATGGACGTGAAAACGGCCTTCCTCAATGGAAAACTTGAGGAGGATGTGTATATGACACAGCCAGAGGGATTTGTTTCAAAGGTTGGAATAAATCAAGTCTGTAAGCTGCAACGATCCATTTATGGATTGAAGCAAGCTTCTCGTAGATGGAACATTCGTTTTGATGAGACAATCAAAGAGTTTGATTTTATCAAAAATGACGATGAACCATGTGTGTACAAGAAGGTTAGTGGGAGCGTAATTTCATTCCTTGTATTATATGTTGATGATATATTACTGATAGGGAATGACATTCCTATGCTACAATCAATTAAAATCTGGTTATCTAAACACTTCTCCATGAAGGACTTGGGAGAAGCATCCTATATTTTGGGGATAAAGAATCTATAGAGATAGATCTAAAAGGATGCTTGGTTTATCCCAAGGAACGTACATTGATACGATGCTAAAGAGGTTTAGCATGGAAGATTCCAAAAGAGGTCTCATGCCGATGAGCCATGGAATACATCTCTCCAAGAAACAGGCCCCAAAGACACCTGAGGAGAGAGACCGTATGAGTAAGATCCCTTATGCTTCTGCAAGTAGGATCTATCATGTACGGTATGATATGTACTAGACCGGATGTTGCTCATGCACTTAGTGTAACGAGCAGATACCAGTCGAATCCTGGAGAAGAGCACTGTAAGGCAGTGAAAAATATCCTAAAGTACTTGAGAAGGACTAAAGATATTTTTCTTGTCTACGGTGGGTCTGAATTAAAACTCGAGGGCTTCACAGACTCAAGTTTTCAAACGGACCAAGATGACAGTAAATCTGCTTCAGGGTATGTTTTACCTTGAACGGAGGCGCAGTGAGTTGGAAGAGTTCCAAGCAGCAAACAGTTGCTGATTCAGTGACAGAGGCAGAGTATATAGCTGCAAGTGAAGCTGCAAAGGAAGCTGTTTGGATGAAGAAGTTCATAACTGAACTTGGTGTGGTTCCTAGCATTGGAGAAGCAGTTCCCGTTTACTGTGACAACACAGGAGCAGTTGCACAGGCTAAGGAACCCAGGTCTCATCAGAAATCTAAACACGTGTTGCGGCGATTTCACTTGATCAGGGAGATCATTGAAAGAGGAGACGTCACCTTGGAGCGTGTAGACTCTCAAGATAACATTGCAGATTCATTTACTAAAGCTTTAACACAACAGCAGTTTGATCGCCACTTAGAGAAGATGGGTATGAGATACCATGGCGATTGGCTTTAGTGCAAGTGGGAGATTGATAGTAGTATGCATACAAGCCAATCATGTATGATGATAAAGCACGTACTTTGTAAACAATCTTATTTATTTATTAATAAAATATTCATTTATTAAAGGCATTTAATTATCTACATGTTGCTGTTTTTATAATATGTAAATAACCCATAGTTTTAAGCAATGCTTTTAGAATCATGATGATGATCATGCTAATGAGATCTAAATTCTTAGAAAGTTTTAAAACTAAAATAGTTCCCAATCGTGGGATTACTAAAAAGGGGATTAGTAAATCCGGATAGATTGGTACATATGTTGCTTGCTCATTGGATGAGGATGATTGATCTCATAATCATTTGTGTGGAGACACTAAAGCAAGTATGTAGGTGCTTATTGGAGAATAAGTTCACTGAACGTGATTCGCTATGGAATACCTAATGGAGATTTACTCGCCTGTCAATAGGAATTCCTAATGTGATAGTAGTACAAGTAATCCTTGGACTTGAGATCATCATAGTATCTTGTATGTAACAAATTATACTTTGACTTATTCCTTAAGACCTTTTAAGGCATATATAGGGTATGCTTGGGTATAATGAGTTACATATGAAGATAATGAATGATCAATAAAGAATCTACCACCTCTAGTAAAAGAGGAGATATGTCCTATGTGATTCGTTAAATGACAACCCAGGAATCCTTGGCCAAGGTGAAATGAAATTAGAAAGGAGTTTCTAATTTGCATTATTTGGAGTTGTGCATTTTCTAATCGAAATACATATAATTAAATAAAATAAGACTTGACAGTAAATCCATGTCTTATATTTAATTGGGACATTGTATGGTGGAAGGATTGAATTGTACGGTAACTATTTACTCACAGGTTCTTTTTGATTAATGTTGAAATCTATATTATCTGGAAAGTCGTTGATCGCTAGGGAGGCTTATCCCTATTGTAGAATAAATATTATTTATTTAAATAAATTATTAGTTTAATTTATTTATTTAAATAAGATTAAAATTAGTTTTAATTGATTTATTCACAACCGGTTTAATATGGAGAACCTAAAGGGTCACACCATAAAAGGAAGAATAATTATTTAAGAAGGTAATGGCATAATCGTAATAATGCATTAAGTATAATTAATTTAATCTATGGTGATAGAATAAATTAAATAGCTTAATGTTTATTATTTAATATTTTGGAAATATTAAATATAAATTAATAAGAGGAGTCTTATTAATATTATTACAATTATTATTATTTTAATTTCTAAAGGAGTTTAGTAATTAATTTAATATTTAGTACTCTCATTTATTCCTAATAAGATTAGGAGACAAATTAATTAAATAAATTTAATTAATTATTCCCATGTGGTGGGAAGCCTAAATTAATTAAAGGAGTTTAATTAATTAAAAGAAATCCCATGTCTAATAGGATTAGAAGGGTTGACCAATGTCTATATAAGAGAAGTCTTATAATAGATATTAGATTGATGTAATTCCAATTGTTGGAGAGTACTCCTTTTCTATAGAGGATAGAAAACTAAGGTTAAGCCAAACACCCTCCTTCTTGATAATTCATCTTCCTTGGTGGATCACCTCTAGAGGCCAAACACTTGGGTGGCTAACGTTGATCAAAGAAAGGAATCTAACCCGGAAATTCAAGGAGATCACGAAGAACAAGGAGTTGAACTAGTACCTGTGGAAGCTTCGTTCTACAAGGGTATGATTCCATAACTTCTTATTTATCGTTTTAAATTAATAATTTGCATAAAGGATGATCCGGGTAATGGTTTTGTAGAAATTTTTTAAACTCTGATATACCATGCTTCCGCTAATTTTTGCAATTTGATTGCGTCACGATTTCGTACAAACCCAACAAGTTTTTGGCGCCGTTGCCGGGAACAATAACTGTGTTTATTACTTTCAATATCAGTTTAATTCAATCAGTTTTAGTTACTTTTTTATTTAATTTTGTTTTATTTATTGTTTCAGGTACCCTTGAGTAGTGCATGCAAACTTGATCAAAGAAGCCTAAATTGTTACCTTACGAGGACGACATCGACAAACGGTTTCAAAGGTTGAGTAAGTGGATTGAGAAAACTCGAGAAGCACTTGAAACACCAGACAACATGATTGAAGAAGAAAAGAAAGCACTGCGGGACTATGCCACGCCGCGGGTAACATAAATTCAGTCAAGTATTACCAAGCCATGTTATTAATGCTAACAATTTTGAGATCAAGCCTGGTACTATACAAATGGTACAGAATACTTGTTAGTTTGGGGGTCTATCGAATGACGACCAGAATGATCACATTGTCAACTTTATTAAAATTTGTGATACTTTCAAGTGCAATGGTGTGATGGATGATGTTATTAGACTGAGGCTATTTGTAAGACCCCAACTTTTATGAATAAAGATTTAATTTTCTTTATATATTATTTCGAAATAGTAAAGTGTTGATTTGATAAATGTGAAAAGTTATGGGTGAAATGTGCAAATATTTCAAAATGAGCAAGTGGTTATAAAATATTCTGGTTGTCGGGGAATATTCGTTTGGTCGTGGAATATTTTTGTTGTCGGGGAATATTCGTATGACGGCGCAGCTATTTGTGGGCCCCATAACGGAATAACTGTCGGATATAGAAAGCGACAGAAATAACCTTTTTACAAAATAACGGCATAGTTGTTACCGTTAGTACTGTTGAAATACCCGGTGGTTAAGATACAGTGATACGCGATGTTGCACAGCAGCACACGGTATTGCACAGTATTTCAAATTATTGAGTCTTACGTGAGAAAGAACTTATTCAATTATTGTTACAGTAATTACTGTTCAATATTTTATATTATTGACTCAATAATTGCTACGTTGATATTTTATATTATTGACTCAATAATTGTTACATTGATATTTTATTGACTTCAATAATTGCTACGTTGCTATTTTATATGATTGATTCAATAATGGCTACAGTTGATAGTTTGTATTATTGATTCAATAATTGTCACTGCACGGTATTTCACATTATCAACTCAATAATTCATATCATTTGAATAATATTATTAGATAGCATTATTGACAATGTCTAAGGAAGTTCTGTCTAGGAGGGGTTATTTAATTGCGCGCCAGTAAGGAGAAGTCCTTATCGGAAGGCCCCCCCTCTTTCCTTGGAACGACCTGGTTGTCAATATTGTAGTTTTGTAATATTATTTGTGAATAATTAATTATTGATTTATATGATAAGGAAATATTTATTTTGTGGATATTAAAGAAGGAATTAGCGCTGATGAGTTTTTATCAATATTTTGGTGTGAAAAATCATCTGTTTATGGATTTCGGATAATTTATGTTTGGAATTTGGAAAAACTTCATTCTACAAAGTTGTAGAGAATTAAATTTTCTATGAAAGGACATAGAATTTGTATTTTTCTGACAAAGGGCCTATTTATTATGAATTATTGAAGTTTCGGAAAATAAATATTTTTTAATGGGTGGGCCCCACTTTTGTTGAAAATTTGATTTTTGGGAGCAGCCGGCGGCTGGAGATTTTTTTTAAAAAATAATATTATTTTATTAATTTAGTCTCCTTTGGCATCCTAAGTTTTTCCTATAAATAGGGTGCTTAGGGTAGAATTGAAAATCACACCAGAATTAGAAGTTTTCTCTCTCTATAATATCGAGCGTATTTTTGTGAGTATTTCGATACTTTGAGTATTAGTATTCAGCGCAAGTTTCCTTCGGTATTATATCCGATATTCCAACGAGAAGTACTATTCTTTTGAGGTAAGGGATGTTATTTTTTTTCGTAAATGATGTTATTCTTTTTAATATCATTATACCGAAATATTGGCATGGATTTTGTTATGAAATTCTTACTTTTTCCGTCGGGATTACTATTCATGTATACGGCACTATTCACGTATACGATACTATTCACGGAAAAACTAAATTTTCTTCTATTTGTCCAAATTGTCTGTTATAGTTACTATCTTTGATTGGATCTAGGTTTTGAGCTTCATTCTTGAATTTTGCTTCACAATTGATTATTACGAAGTATTTTTGAATTGGATAAACTAAAGTACGAATCCTTAATCTTATCCTTTATTTCACTGGATTCGTTATTTATATTATTTTTCATCATCCTCAGTCCTAAGTGGTGATATAACTAAATATCTTTGGCCTGTAGAGCAAAGATGATGATTACCCGATGAATATCTTTGGCCTGTAGTGCAAAGAAGACAGGTGTTGAGATGAACATGACCACTGATGATACAAATGAATATCTTTGGCCTGTAGTGCAAAGATGAATATTTGATTCGAGATGTATATTGATTGATGTTACAGGGATAAAATATTGATGATGGACTTTTAAATCATAGAAGATAGTAGACTTCATTCTCTATTTAACTCTTCTAATGAATTGTTATTTTTCCGCTGCGAATATTGATCTAAAGTTGGTTGTCCATTATATTTTATCTGATTTGTTGAAGACTAATGATAATTTATTTTCCATTATCTTAGTCATAATATTCTTTACTGAGCTAGTTGAGCTCACCCTTTTCATCTGTTGTCCTCTTCAGGAAATGAGAATGTCGCAGGGACTAGTCGGGGGACAAAGTGATGGTCCGAGTTAGAGCAGTAGTAGTCCTCACTATTTTTGATAAATAGTGTGATAATAATTGTAATGAGGACTTAGTTTGAATATTAATATTTTCTACATATTTGTATTGACACTCACAGTTGTGTGGTCGTATTTTGCACAACCGTATGATATAAAGTTTGTATTTGAATTCTGTACCATGTATTTGGCGATTCAGAATGGGTTGGGTTGATTGGACCTATTCTGGGGGCGTCACACTATTCCCATTCACTCTTAGGGACAAAGCAAAGAGTTGGCTCCATTCTCTACCACCGGGGTCAATTACCACATGGAATGATTTGGCATAGAAATTTTTGGCTAAATTTTTCCCGCCAACAAAAATAGCCAGATTGAGAACTGAGATTTCTACATTTGCACAGCAGTAGGCTGAACCATTATATAAAGCCTGGGAAATGTATAAAGAGTTGTTGAGAAAATGTCCCCACCATGGACTATCTAAGTGGATGTAGATGAATACCTTCTACAATGGGTTAGGCGGTCATACCCGGACCAGCATTGATGCAGTATTAGGGGGAGCTTTCATGGCAAAGAAGTTTGAGGAAGCTTATAATTTGATAGAAATAATGGCAGCAAACAACTATTAGTGGCCGACTGATAGATTGACACAACCCAAGGTAGCGGGGATTTTGGAAGTGGATTTCAGTAACAGCTCTGTCAGCTCAAATAACAGCCTTATTAAAGAAGATAGATGCAATCTCAGGAGGGAATATGCAACAGGTATCGGTTGTGTGTGAGTTATGTGCAGGGGAGCATCCAACAGAACATTGCGCAATTAATCTGGCAGTAGTACAATTTGTGGGTAGTTACAATTGGCCACCAAACACGTATCAGAACACATACAATCTGGGCCAAGGAACCATCCCAATTTTCATGGAACAACAATCAGAATCAGAATCAAAATCAAAATCAGAATCAGAATCAGAATCAGAATCAGAATCAGCAGCAAGCTCCACGGCCATCATACTTGAAAGTAGTATGCACACAAGCCAATCATGCTTGATGATAAAGAATTTACTTTGTAACAATCTTATTCATTTATTAATAAAAGAATTATTTAATTAAAGGTATTTATTTATCTATATGGTGCTGTTTTTATAATATGTGATAAACCCATAGTTTTAAGCAATGCTTTTAGAATTATGATGATGATCCTGCTAATGAGATCTAAATTCGTAAATAGCTTAAAACTAAAATAGTTTCCAATCGCTGGGTTACTAAAAAGGGGATTAGTGAATCCAGATAGATTGGTACATATGTTGCTTGCTCATTGGATGAGGATGATTGATCTCATGATCATTTGTGTGGAGACAACTAAAGCAAGTATGTAGGTGCTTATTGGAGAATAAGTTCCCTGAACGTTGATCGCTAAGGAATACCTAATAGAGTTTTACTTGCCTGTCAATAGGAATTCCTAATGTGATAGTAGTACAAGTGATTCTTAGACTTGAGATCATCATAGTATCTTGTGTATAATGAATTATACTTTGACTTATTCCTTAAGACCCTTAGAGTATATCAAAGGGTATGTTTGGGTGTAATAAGTTATATATAGAGATAATGAATGATCAATAAAGAATCTACCGCTTCTAGTAAAAGAAGAGATATGTCCTATGTGATTCGATAAATGACAACCCAAGAATCCTTGGCCTAGGTGGAATGAAATTAGAAAGGAGTTTCTAATTTGCATTATTTAGAGTTGTGCATTTTGGAATCGAAGTATATATAATTAAATAAAATAATACTTGACAGTAATTCCTTGTCTTATATTTAATTGGGACATTGTATGGTGGAAGGATTGAATTGTACGGTAACTATTAACTCACAGGTTCTTTTATAATTAATGTTGAAATCTATATTATTTGGAAAGTCGTTGATCGCTAATGAGGCTTATCCTTATTATAGAATAAATATTATTTATTTAAATGAATTATTAGTTTAATTTATTTATTTAAATAAGATTAAAATTGTTCTAATTGATTTATTCACAACAGGTTTAATATGGAGAACCTAAAGGGTCACACCATAAAAAGAAGAATATTTATTAAAAAAGCAAATGTCATAATCGTAATAATAAGTTAAGTATATTTAATTTTATCTATGGTGATAGAATAAATTAAATAGTTTAATATTTTGAAAATATTATATATAAATTAATAAGAGGAATCTTATTATTATTATTACTATTATTATTATTATTATTATTATTATTATTATTATTATTATTATTATTTAATTCCTAAAGGATTTTGGAATTAATTAATAAGATACTCTCTCTCTCCCTCATATATATTACTAATAAGATTAGGAGGCTAATTAATTAAAAGAGTTTAATTATTCCCAATAGAATTGGGATGCCTAATTAATTAAAGGAGTTTAATTAATTAATATGAAACCCTAATCCTAAATTATTTAGGAGGGTTGCCTACATCTATAAATAAGAAAGTCTTATTATGGAACAAGGTTAGACACTTAATTTCAAGAGTTGGGAGAGCACTCCTTTTCTAGAGAGAAGGAAACTAGGGTTTAGCCAAACACTCTCCTTCTTAAATTCTTGGTGGATCACTTCTAGAGACCCAACACTTGGGTGGCTAACGTTGATCAAAGGAAGGAATCAACCAGGTGAATTCAAATAGAACGCGAAAAGGATTTGGAGTTGAACTCGTACTTGAGGAAGCTAGAATTTTCAAGGGTATGCATACTAATCTCCATTTTTTGTTTAATTAATAATTGTGCATAAAGGATGATCCGGGTATATGGTTTGTAAAATTTTAAAACTCTGATTTACTATGTTTCCGCTTATTTTATGCAATTTGATTGTATCCTCTTACAAACCTAACAATACCCCCCCCCCCCCGGTTTTCAAAATCAGCACCAACAGTCAACTCCGCAACATGAGAAGAAGGCAGATTTGGAGGAGCCACTTATGAAATACATAACAGGTAATGAGGCGGCAATGAAAACTCAGGCGGCTGCAATTAAAAATCTGGAAACTCAAATGGGACAGATTACAAGTGCTTTAAACAATAGACTTGAACCTTGCTAAGCGACACCGAAAAGAATCCTATGGGAGGCCAAGAGCAATGCCAAGCTATCACACTTCGGAGTGGAAAACAGTTAGTTGAGAAAAATGCAAAAAATCTGACTATGGAGAAAGATGTTGAGAAAAATGTGGAAGAAACAGTTGAGGGGGAGAAGGGGGGAGAAGGTAGGAGAAGAACTAGTGGTGAAGAAGCAGGTAGTTGTTGCACCAACAGTTTACCCACCACCACCCTTTCAATAACGGATCCGAAAATAGAAATTAGAAAAGTAGTTTACTAAGTTTCTAGAAGTGTTCATAAAGTTACATATCAACATTCCGTTTGCGGAAGCATTAGAGCAGATGACTAGTTATGCCAAATTCATGAAGGATATCTTATCTAAGAAAAAGAAGCTAGAGGATTTTGAGACCGTGGCGTTAATCGAGGAGTGTAGCGCTATATTGCAAAAGAAGCTTCCACCCAAATTGAAAGATCCGAGCAGTGTCACTATTCCTTGCATGATAGGTAGCTTATCCTTCAACAAATGTTTGTATGACTTAGGTGCAAGCATCAATCTCATGCCGTTATCAATATACACTCAGTTGGGTCTACCGGCACCTAGACCAATGAACATTTCTTTACAGTTTGTGGACAGATCGGTGACATATCAAAGGGGAATTATTGAAGACATTTTGGTAAAAGTTGACAAATTTATATTCCCAGCTGATTTCATCATCTTGGATCATGAAAAGGATAAGGATATTCCTATAATACTTGGGCGACCATTTTTGGCAACTGGTAGAACTCTCATCGATGTTAAAAAAGGTGAGTTAACCATGAGGGTTCAAGACCAAGAGGTAACCTTCAATGTGTTCAAAGCCATGAACTTTCCAAAGGAAGATGAGGAGTGTTATCGTATGAATGTGATTGAGAAAGTTGTGGGGGAGGAACAGGGTCGCATACTAAGTATCGATCTTTTGGAGATGACATTGTTAGGGGATTGTGAGAGCGACGATCCATAATTGATTGAGTATCTGCATGTGTTAGATGCACATCCTAGAATGAGTAGATTCAAAATACCATTTGAGCCGTTGGAAGTTGCAGAAACTTTATCATTTTGGATGAAACCATCTTTAGAGGAACCACCTTCACTTCAACTCAAGCCTTTACCTCAACATCTCCGATATGCAATTTTGGGTAATTCATCTACTTTACCTGTTATTATTGCATCTGCGCTTAACGATTTGCAAGAAAGTAAGCTGTTAAGAGTTCTCCGAGAATACAAATCTGCTATTGGCAGACCATTGCCGACATCAAGGGAATAAACCCTTCATTCTGCATGCACAAGATATTAATGGAAGAGGATGGTAAGCCTACAGTGGAACAACAGTAGGAGGCTCAATCTGATTATGAAAGAGTTAGTGAAGAAAGAAATTCTAAAATGGCTTGATGCTGGAATAATTTACCCGATTCCTGATAGTTCATGGGTGAGCCCAGTATAGTGTGTCCTAAAGAAGGGTGGTATGACTGTAGTAACTAATGAAAACAATGAGTTGATACCGATAAGGACAGTGACCGGTTGGAGGGTCTGCATGGATTACAGAAAACTTAATAAGGCAACCCAAAAGGATCATTTTCTCTTGCCGTTTATTGATCAGATGTTAGATAGATTAGCGGGACAGGAATACTACTATTTGCTGGATGGTTATTCGGGGTACAATCAGATTGTAATTGCATCGGAGGGCCAAGAGAAGACAACGTTCACATGCCCATATGACACCTTTACCTTTAGAAGGATGTCATTTGGACTGTGTAACGCACCGGCAGCTTTTCAGAGATTCATGATGGCAATATTTTCAGATATGGTGGAACGCAATGTCGAGGTATTCAGGGATGACTTTTTAGTGTTCGGGAATTCCTTTGACAAATGCTTAGAGAATCTGGTCATGGTACTTAAAAGATGCGTAGAAACCAATTTGGAGCTTAATTGGAAAAAGTGTCATTTTATGGTTCAAGAGGGAATCATACTTGGACATAAAGTCTCGTAAAACGGGTTGGAAGTTGACCGAACGAAATTGGAAACAATAGAAAAAATGCCACCACCAACCTCTGTGAAAGGTATTCGTAGTTTTCTTGAGCATGCCGAATTCTGCGGCCTATTCATTAAGGATTTTTCCAAAATCACAAGGAAGAATGTCTATCAGTGTTTGAGCAGTTAAAGAAGAAATTAACTACATCACTTGTGATCGTAGCACCGGACTGGACCATGCCATTCGAATTGATGTGTGATGCTAGTGATTATGCGGTAGGGGCTTTGTTGGGACAACACCGAGATAAAGTTTTTCATGCAATTAACTATGCAAGCAAAACGTTGACAGATGCGCAGCTGAATTACACAACCACCGAGAAGGAACTACTTGCGGTTGTGTATACTTTTGATAAATTTCGCTCGTATTTAGTTGGAACTAGGGTGGTGGTGTACACCGATCATTTCGCTATACGGTACTTGGTTGCAAAGAATGATGCAAAGCCTAGACTAATTCGCTAGATCTTGCTCCTTCAAGAATTTGACTTAAAAATCAAAGATAGGAAGGGGACAGAAATTCAGGTGGCTGACCACCTTTCAAGATTGGAGAATCCAGATCAAGACAAGACAGACAGAGTGTTGATTAATGAATCTTTTCCATATGAGCAGTTATTTGTTATTCACGGCGAGTTCCCATGGTATGCGGATTTTGCCAATTATTTGGTGAGTAGTATTCTCCCTCCAGATTTGACAAGCCAACAAAAGAAGAAATTCTTACATGATGTGAAGTGGTATATATGGGATGAGCCGTTTTTATTTCGACAGTGTGCAGATAGAATGATTCGGCGATGTGTGCCACAAAGTGAAGTGGAAAGTGTTAGTTCCTAGAGGGCGCACAATAGATCTTGAAGGGGGGTTGAATATATCCTTTTAAATTTTTAAAAGCTTTTCCATTTTATTTTGTAATGCTAAGTAATTAGCAGATGACAAATATAAGAAGCAGTTCATGCACAGCGGAATAAGTTAAATATCCCCTTTAAAGATATATTGATAAGATTTGTTCTAATGTTAGTTTAGATGTAAGTAGTTATGACAGTTATGGCAGTTATAGCAGTTAAGGTACATAATGTAAATGACATAAATTAAATGATATATAGGATTTTAAGTGGTTCAGAGACTCAAGCTCCTAATCCACTCTTCTGCTTCAACAAGCAGGGATTCCACTAAGGAAATGGTAACTCTTGAATCACTAAGATTCCTTCAAGGCCAGCAGCCTTGGAATTGTAGACTAAGCCCAACAGGCTTAGAATCTCTTGTACCCTCCGGTACTTAGCAAGTCCAACAGACATGACTTTAATTTAGTCCCTAGGACAAGGACCCCTCAAGCCCTAGTTGTTTGTTGATTGTTGTTCGTGCTGAGCTGCTAAAATGACTTTAAGCTTGTTCATCTTCTAGCACTTAGCAGCTTGGTGTGATCTTCTAGAATTCTGCATTGAGACTGGATCACCACTGATGGACTGCTAAGATGTACATGAAGCTCGACATCTTGAATACTTAGCAGTCTATCACATCTTCCTTGGTGCAGCTGATCTTTGTTGTTGATGCTTGACTTCATCTGATTTCATTATAGCACACTATCACCATTGAGGATCTGCTAAGTCTTTGCACTTTAGGTAGACTCCATCTGGTACTTAGCATCCCTTGAACACTGGTTGACTTCTGTACAGATTCTGTTCTGCAACTACTTCTCTTTAGCTCAGGCTGTTCATTGTGAATCGTAGAGTGGCCCTTGACATCTTCTTTCTTGTGACGCCCCCAGAATAGGTCCAATCAACCCAATCCATTATGAGTCGCCAAATATATGGTACAGAATCCAAATACAATCTTTTATAACACAAGGTCGTGAAAAATACGACCAGACACTGTGAGTGTTAATACAAACATCTAGAAAATATAAACATTCAACAAAGTCCTCATTATAATTATTATCACACTATTTTATAAAAATAGTGAGGACTACTACTGCTCTTAACTCTGCCCATCACTCTGCTCCCCTACTAGTTCCTGCAACATTCTCATTTCCTGAAGAGGACAATAGATAAAAAGGGTGAGCTCAACTAGCACCGTAAGGAATATTATGACTAAGATAATGGAAAATAAATTATCGTTAGTATTCAACAAATCAGATAAAATAATATGAACAACAAGTTTTAGATCAACAACTGCAACGGAAATAACAATATATCAGAAGAATAAAGTAGTAAATGATGTCTACTATCTTCTATGATTAAAAAGTCTATCATCAATATTTTATCCCTGTCAATCAATATATATCTCAAATCAAATATTCATCTTTGCACTACGGGCCAAAGATATTCATTTGTATCACCAGTTGGTCATGTTCATCTCAACACCTGTCATCTTTGCACTACAGGCTAAAGATATTCATTTATATCACCATTTATGACAAAAAAATATTTTAAAGAACGAATCTAGTGAGATAAAGGATAAAATTTTGGGATTCGTAATTCAGTTTATCCAAGTTAAAAAATACTCCATAATACTCATTTGTGGAAAAAAATTCAAGAATAAAGTTCAAAACTTGAATCCAATCAAAGATAGGACCCATAATTACCAACTTGGACAAATAGAAGAAAATTTTATTTTTCGGTGAATAGTATTGTATTCGTGAATAGTGCCATATGCGTGAATAGTAATCTCGACATGAAAAATGTAGAGATTTCATATGAAAAATCATACTTCGCAAATAGAACTTGTGAATAGTACCGTATAGGTGAATAGTGTCGTATACGTGAATAGTAATCCCGACGGAAAAGGTAAAAATTTCATAATAAATTTCATACCAATATTTTGATAAAATGATATTGAAAGCAATAACATCATTTATGAAGAAAATAACATCCCTTACCTCAAAAGAATTAGACTTCTGGCTGGAATATCGGATATAATATTGAAGAAAACTTGCACCGAATAGCAACACTCAAAGTATCCAAATACTCACAAAAATACGCTTGATATTATAGAGAGAGAAAACTTCTGATTCTGGTGTGATTTTCAAATTCTAATTCAGCATCTTATTTATAGGAAAATTCTTAGAACGCCAAAGCAGAAAATTTAATAAAATATTATTATTTTAAAAAAAATTTCATACACACCACCTCTCACTTTCACCAGCACCCCACAAGTGCGGCCCACCTCACAAAAAACATATTTATTAAAAAATATATTTTTAACCCCAAAAATCACTTCCGATCCAATATTCCGGAACTTCAATAATTCATGAAAAATAGCCCTTTTATCAGAAAAATTCAATTCTTATGTCCTTTACAAAGGAAATTTAATTCTCTACAACTTTGCAGAAGGACGTTTTTCCAAATTTCAAACAAAAAATGGCCGAAATCCACAAACGGATGATTTTCTACACCAAAATACCGACAAAATACTGATAAAACACATCAACATTAATTCCTCCATTTATATCCATATAAAATAAATATTTTCTTATCATATAAATCAACAATTAATTATTCACAAATAATATTATAGAACTATAATATTGACAACCAGGTTGTTTCCAGGAAAGAGGGGGCCTTCCGATAAGGATTTATCCTTACTGGCGCACAATTAAATAACCAATCCTAGACAGAACTTCCTTAGACATTGCCAATAATGCTATCTAATAATATTATTCAAATAATATAAATTACTGCTTTGATAATGGAAAATACTGTGCAGTAGCAATTATTGAATTAACAATAATATAATACTGTGCAATACCGTGTGCTACTGTGCAACAACACGTATTACATAATTTTAACCACCGGGTATTCCAACAGTGTTAACGGTAACAACTACGCCGTTATTTTAAAAAACTCATTCGTGTTATTTTCTTCATCCGACAGTTTTCTGTTATGGGGTCCACAAATAGCTGCGCCGTCGTACGAATATTCCCCGACAGCAAGAATATTCCACGACCAAACGAATATTCTCCAACAACAATGAATATTTTATAATCACTTGTTTATTTAAAATATTCGCGCATTTTATCCATAACATTCCACATTATTAAATTAACCCCTGACTATTTTAAAATAATATATAGAGGAAATTTAATTTTTATTCATTAAAGTTGGGGTCTTACAACCTCTCCTCCTTATGAAATTTCATCCTCGAAATTGACGTACGTACCTGGTATGTCGAAAAGGTGAGAATACCTCGTTTTCATTTCTAATTTTAACTCCCAGGTCATTTCTTCGATTCCAACTGTGACTCTCATGGTGCTTCAACCATAGCACCTCACAATGGTACCTATCAGTTTGCTACAGCACAAAAACGTCGTCCCCTACGGAGAGTCTGGCTTTGGTGCACCCCACATAAGGAGTCACCAGCGAGAGGCTCGAGGCTCTTCACATCTTATGGCTCTTGATGATTCGCCTCGACACGTTTACACTTTAAACACCTCGAGATAACTCCGCGATCTCTCTCTTCATATTGCTCCACCAAAATGTATGTCAAAGATCACGATACATTTTGATACTATTGCGGATGATGTGTTGTGTGCCTCTATCATGATTCTATACTTCAAATCAACATCGTTAGGAACACAAAGTCTGGCGTTAACTCGAAGTATGCCTTCTTCATCAATTGTCGCCTCTGGAGTAGCACCTTCTTCTTCATCTTCATCAGCTCCTGGTCTATAGCTTGAGCAGCTTTAACTTTATCAATTAAAGTTAGTTCTACGCGTATATTTGATGTTATCATATGGGTCCCCGGAGTTTTGACTCTATCTTCATCCTTTATACGTTATACAAAATAGGCTTCGTGTTGAAATATCGCACTTGTACCCGCATACGATATTCTACCCAACGCGTCAGCTACCACATTCGCTTTTCTAGGATGGTATTGAATGGTATTTTTATAATCTTTCAACGGCTCGAGCCAACGTCGTTGTCGCATGTTGAGTTATTTTTGGAAAAATATTTGAGGCTTTTGGAGTATATTAGGATGTCATTAATAATGACAACCACAAAATGATCCAAACAAAGAGATAAGATCAACATGTAGGGTGAGAATACCAATCTGAATCAAGCAAAATTTGTAAATTGTAGATGTAACGAAAGTTTTACCCAACATAGTTTCAACAGTTAAGTCAAAGTCTAATTTCTCAGGAGTCAAGTTCAAATGTTGAGCACAAGCAGGTGAAATAAAAGAATGGGTAGAACCAGTATCTAATAAAGTATAAACTTCGCTAAAGTATACGATTTAACTAACCCGTGATAAATTCATTCGGGTTCCTCATATTTTGGGAAGTCACGACAAACGCTCTTCTAGGAATCATCGACTTTGACTTGTCCGAAATTGCCATTGGAATCACCACCCCTACCGGACTTGGTTTCTCTACAGGACAATCTCGAGCCATATGACCTTCCTTCCCACAGTTATAACATACCTTGAATTGTTGTGGACAATTTGGGCTGATATGTCCCTCTTTCCCGCATTTATAGCATACGATCGGTGGTCGTTCTCCTCCCCTAGAAACAGTTGATGCTGGTGCTGCTGTCGATGTCTTCACGTTCTCATTGTTGTACTTTTTTTTCTTGAAATCTCCCCCTGATTTGCTTTTTCTACTATCATGGCCACGATTACCACCAGAGTGATTACCGCTTCTGTCATGATACTTTCCTCCCTGCTGGTTGTCATTGCTCCGATGACTGCTGCCACCAGTATAACCCTGGTTGTGGTCCCTCGGTTGAACAGACTCATTATCTCGTTCTAATAACTGAGCCTTGTTTACTATATCTGAATATAGAGAAAATTTGTGAGAAATGAGGTATTAACGAATTTCGGGTTTCAAACCTCTCAGAAACATCCGCATCATACGTTCCTCATTCTCTACCAAATGAGGTGCAAACCTGGACAACTCCGCGAACTTAGCCTCATACTGGGACACAGTCATGTTATTTTGTTCTAGTCTGATAAACTCTACTTCCTTCATATGACGAATACTTTTAGAAAATTACTTGTCCTTGAACAGTTTCTGAAACGCTTCCCAAGACATCTTGAGTGCGGCAGGCTGGGTACGCTTCACAGACTCCCACCAGTAATCTGCCTCTCCAGGGAACATAAATGTGGCGAATGGAACCTTTTGTTCCTCCGTGCATCCCATGACATCAAATATCTTGGTAATTTGCTTAACCCTCTCTACCTTGATTAGATCTGGCTTTCCCTAAAACTCTAGTGGTCCTAACTCTTTGAACTGCTTGGCAGTGACAAGCCGCGAGTTGCTATTATCTCCACCTATATTTTGCACATGAGTCTCCCTCGTCTGGTTTTGCATGAACTGCAAAAAGCTTCTAAACATCTCATCGTTTATCGTTTGATCAGTGTTGTTTTCAGGATGAACATTGCCTTCCTATTGCACGTTCTCCTGGTTGGTGATTAAAGGTGTCTCCACGGTCTCATTCACTCCATTGTTAACATTCTCAGCTGCCATTCTCAAATACTGCTATAAAACAAGGGTTAATTAAACAAATTAACATATCACATATTAACCCTATGCTCCGACTGACCAATTAAATACCACATAAGCTTAGGTAGGACATACTAGTGAAGGATTTACTCGTCTCTCCCCTCCTAGTTCTATTCCCCGATCTCCGCCAGAGATCATATCCCTAAGCTCTGATACCAACTGTGATGCCCCCAGAATAGGTCCAATCAACCCAACCCATTCTGAGTCGCCAAATACATGGTACAGAATTCAAATACAATCTTTTATAACACATAGTCGTGAAAAATATGACCAGACACTGTGAGTGTCAATACAAACATCTAGAAAATATAAACATTCAACTAAGTCCTCATTATAATTATTATCACACTATTTTATAAAAATAGTGAGGACTACTATTGCTCTTAACTCTGCCCATCACTCTGCTCCCCGACTAGTCCCTGCAACATTCTCATTTTCTGAAGAGGACAATAGATAAAAAGGGTGAGCTCAACTAGCCCAGTAAGAAATATTATGACTAAGATAATAGAAAATAAATTATCGTTAGTATTCAACAAATCAGATAAAATAGTATGGACAACAAGTTTTAGATCAACAACTGCAGCGGAAATAACAATATATCAGAAGAATAAAATAGAAATTAATGTCTACTATCTTTTATGATTTAAAAGTCCATCATCAATATTTTATCCCTGTCAATCAATATATATCTCAAATCAAATATTTATCTTTGCACTACGGGCCAAAGATATTCATTTGTATCACCAGTTGGTTATATTCATCTCAACACCTGTCATCTTTGCACTACAGGCCGAATATATTCATCAAGTAATCATTCATCTTTGCACTACAGGCCAAAGATATTCATTTATATCACCATTTAGGACTGAAAAATATTTTAAAGAACGAATCCAGTGAGATAAAGGACAAAATTTTGGAATTCGTAATTTAGTTTATCCAAGTTCAAAAATACTCCATAATACTTATTTGTGGAGCAAAATTCAAGAATAAAGTTCAAAACTTGGATCCAATCAAAGATAGGACCCATAATTGCCAACTTGGACAAATAGAAGAAAATTTTATTTTTCGGTGAATAGTGTTGTATTCGTGAATAGTGTCGTATACATGAATAGTAACCTCGACATAAAAAATATAGAGATTTCATATGAAAAATCATACTTCGTAAATAGTACTCGTGAATAGTACCGTATTTATAAATAGTACCGTATATGTGAATAGTGTCGCATACGTGAATAGTAACCCCGACGGAAAAGGTAAAAATTTTATAATAAAATTCATACCAATATTTTGATAAAATGATATTGAAAGCAATAATATCATTTCTGAAGAAAATAACATCCCTTACCTCAAAAGAATCAGATTTCTGGCTGGAATATCGGATATAATATTGAAGAAAACTTGCACCGAATAGCAACACTCAAAGTATCCAAATACTCACAAAAATACGCTCGATATTATAGAGAGAGAAAACTTCTGATTCTGGTATGATTTTCAAATTCTAATTCATCATCCTATTTATAAGAAAATGCTTAGAATGCCAAAGCAAAAAATTTAATAAAATATTATTATTTTAAAAAAAATTTCATGCACACCACCTCTCACTTTCACCAGCACTCCACAAGTGGGGCCCACCTCACAAAAAACGTTTTTATTAAAAAAAATATTTTTAACCCTAAAAATTACTTCCGACCCAATATTCCGGAACTTTAATAATTCATGAAAAATAGCCTTTTTATCAGAAAATATTCGAATCTTATGTCCTTTCCAAAAGAAAATTTAATTCTCTATAACTTTGCAGAAGGAAGTTTTTCTAAATTCCAAACGAAAAATGGTCGAAATCCACAAACGGATGATTTTCCATACCAAAATACCGACAAAATACTGATAAAACACATCAACATTAATTCCTCCATTTATATCCATATAAAATAAATATTTTCTTATCATATAAATTAATAATTAATTATTCACAAATAATATTATAGAACTACAATATTGACAACCAGGTTGTTCTCAGGAAAGATGGGGCCTTTCGATAAGGATTTCTCCTTACTGGCGCGCAATTAAATAACCCTTCCTAGACAGAACTTCCTTAGACATTGCCTATAATGCTATCTAATAATATTATTCAAATAATATAAATTACTGATCTGATAATGGAAAATATTGTGCAGTAGCAATTATTAAATTAACAATAATCTAAAAATACTGTGTAATACCGTGTGTTTCTGTGCAACAACGCGTATTACATAATTTTAACCACCAGGTATTCCAACAGTGTTAACGGTAACAACTACGTCGTTATTTTAAAAAATTCATTCGTGTCGTTTTCTTCATCCCACTGTTTTTCGTTATGGGGCCCACAAATGGCTGCGCCGTCGTACGAATATTCACTGACAGCAAGAATATTCTACGACCAAACGAATATTCCCTGACAACAATGAATATTTTATAACCACTTATTTATTTAAAATATTTGCGCATTTTACCCATAACATTCCACATTATCAAATTAACCCTTGACTATTTCAAAATAATATATAGAGGAAATTCAATTTTTATTCATAAAAGTTGGGGTCTAACATTTCTGATTTGCCACACTTTCTCTTATCTTCTTAGCCTTCTCGGCTCTCAGCACAGATGCCATTGAGTTCGACATTCTTCTTTGTGTTGAGTGAAACCTTTAGCAGTTAAGGGTCTTCATCAAATCTTCTTCACTCCTACTATGGTAGTCTCATTGCCATTGAGACATATTTTGTTAAGCTCTCTAGAACTCTCGTAGAGTCAACAACTCTTCATATTTGAAGCTTCAGCTGTTATATACTCCTCCATTATCTTTCCATTGGAAAATAGCCGTTGGAAACTATTTGAATTGCTTTAAGGACTTTGAGTTATTTGGTACAGACTACTGACTTGACGTGACAACACCTTTTTGACTTTCCTGACACGGCAGTTTGCTATTTCACCTAACACATCTGAGCAGTAACTTTCAGAAGTCAGGTTGGTAGTCACATTAATTTCTCCTCTTTGTTTCCTTGATCAGAACCAAAGGAGTTGTCTTCTTGCATTGATGCTTTCAATCAGCAATGTTCGAATGTCAATCTTCATATTGAGTCATTGCTAAGACTCAATAATCAGATGACCGAACTCCACGATTCTGATGTAAACGACTATGTGCTTGATCATAGTTTGTCTGTTAGTCGTTGCTCATTGACTAGTTTAGACAACACTATGATTCTGAGAGTGTTCTTTGGATTGATAAATTAGAACCTCTCACTCTTCACTCTTACAGTGCTTCAATGATTCTGCTTGCCTTGACTTGCATCAGGAACTAACAACTTGTCTGATTGCTTTGGCCCTTCTGGTTTGCAAGACTCTTTTGATTAGTCATGCTCAGCTCTCTTAGCATTTTTCTCTGTAATCTCCCGTTCACACTTCATGGTGAGGCTGAGCCATAGACAATCCTTTTCGTCTATTCTCTATAGGTTTTCCAATGTCACTGTATGTGCTTCATCAATTCTTGCTGTTCGTTTGGCAAACACCATGATCGTAGTCACCACCACGATCGTTGTCTTCTGTTGGTTTGACAGACACTGCAATCGTTGTCTTCCTTTAAACAGTCACTTCATTCATTATCTTCTAACGTTTGCTTATGGAAAACTTCTCCTGAATGGCTTCACTTCTCAATCAGTACTGCTGATAGAGTTGGTACTTTGATCTTCTGATAGCTTTCAGACCATTTAGAGAGTGCTCTTTGATCCCCTCCAGTTAGACTGATTTCTTAACATTGATTACTCTTACCAAAGTGAGATCCTTCATGAAGACTTCAGAAATGCTCAGCTGTTAAGAATCGTGTTGTCTCTATAATTCTTCCTTGGCATTTTGAGCATTTGACTGACTACGTCTTAACCTTATTTTGCAGACTGCGATCTGGCTTTGGTTCTGCAGACTACGATCTGGCTTTGGTTCTGCAGACTACGATCTGGCTTTGGACTACTGCAGATACTACTACTCCTAGAGCAGATCATATGATTGACTCCAATTCCTGCCTCAACAGCAGTTTTTTGCCTGATCTGTCCAACTATGATTTTTGCCTCTGTTATGATCTGTAGGCTCCACGACTTTAAGTGAGGCCTACGATTCTTGACTAGGCTCGACAGGCGCTCGACAAGGGCTTTGATAGGCTGTCTCCATGATTCTGAACTTAGTTTCCTCGAGATACTATGGCTTCGAGAAAGTCTTCCTCGACACACCACGAATCTGCCTTGTCTCTCCTGGCAGACTACGACCTTCAAGAGTGACTATCTTTACGGACTACATTTCTGCCTTGATAGACTCCAATTCTTCCTTGTCTTTCCTGGCAGACTACGAAGGCTGGTGCAATGCTCGACGATCAGACTGGCCTTTCTATTACATTTTATAAGATCAACCTAACAAACTTGATCTTTCAATTTATAGTCCTTGTACATCATAATCTTTTAAAGGACTTAATAAAGCTATTTGTTTATGTAGGATCAACCTAACATACTTGATCTTTTCAGTCTAAGTCCTTGTACATATGTCTATCATCTATTAAGTGCTTTACAGCTTTTATTAATGCAGACATATTTACATATTCATTCATTTAAGATCATAATCAAATCTTATATAAGTAGGAATAACATTCTCATGCATATTCCTAACAATCTCCCCCTATTTGATTATGACAAAAATATTAAGTGCAAATGTATGAGATAAATGAATCTTAATATACACTGAGCAGCTGTATTACTAAAATAGATATCATGAATGTCATTGATTAAAAATTTGAACTTACATGACCTGACACTCTACATCCTGGATCCAGAACATACTATTATAAGAGAGAAATATACCTTCTCTTTTTCAATTGTCTGCTCCTTGTATGTCTTCTGGATGTTTTCTGTTCAGCTACGCTTCTTTCTTTTCTTCTTTATTCTGCTCCCCCTCAGATGAATGCCTCATTTCTTCATCTTCATCTTACTTTTGCTCCCCCTCTTCTTTCGGCTCCCCCCCTCAGATGATGACTCTGCTGCTGCTTTCTTGTACTTCTTCTTTTTCTTGTCCTTTGCCTTGCTGCTTTGGCTTTTGCTCTTTACCTCTGTCTTCATTCTCCTCTTTGAGTGCCTCCTTGAATGCCTCTTTTTCTCCCCCTTTTTGTCATTAATCACTTTAGAGAGATGCTGGACACTTGACATAAGCTGCTCCATCAGATGAGATGTGCCACCAACTTTAATCTTGAGTTCCTGTTGGCTGAGCTCTAGCTGTAGGGAGAGAGACTGATTCAGAGTGTCTATCTTCTTAGAGAGAGATAGAATGGACTCTGCACTTTGCTTTTGAGCTTGCGGGGCTTCTTCCTTCTGATCCCTTATGGACTTCAGATAGATTTGATCTCTTTGTTGAAGCTTAAGAGATATATTTGAGATTGTGGCCTGAAGCTTGTTGTGAAGCTCATTGTCTTCTCCTCCTAACAAGATCTTAGCTTCTGCAGCAATGAGAGAGAATTTCTCAACCAATTCTTCAGAGTTTTTCAGTAACTTTTGCTCTTAAAGAGTTTGTACATTTGGTTAGGCAGCCTCCTGCTGAACAGCTGGTTGGACACCACGATTATCACTCTTAGAGAAACTTTCAAAAGCGGTGAGAATCTCATAGAGGTTTGAATACCATTCACAGTTGGAGGATGAAGGGATATCAGATAGCATTGCTGTAGCAGGTTTAGGCTTCTCAGGCTGAACATGATCACTTCCAATGGTAGAGTGCAAAGACTCTACGATCGTGGTCTTTGATGTGATCTTTCCACCATCTAAGCCTTCTAGAAGATAGTAGGGAATGTATATATTGCTGGCTTGTCGGTAAACCTTGAAGTGAGGTTGGTCTTTGATCATCTTTGTTACATACGACTTTATCCTTGGAAAGTTTGTGCTACCAGCTCTAGGTTAGGAAAGTGCGAGAAACACCATTTGAAGTAGCTTCTATCTTCAGTAGTGGATGCCTTTACCCATGGCATTGAGGGATAGAACCACCTTATCAGATGATTCTTAGTCTCTAAATCATATATCATGGTTGTAAGGTCTAACTCCATATCAATAAGATTATTGAGCATATCTGCTGTGGAAATCCTTACTACGTTTATCCTTTCATTGCCATTGATCTACCCATCTGCCAGGTAGTACATTTCATGGTTCATCATATACTTCCACTACTTTTCTTGTTTTAAGCTTTGCAGGAGATGGAACATGATAGTCATTTGGCTCCTGATCTTCAGAACTTGAGTCTTCATCCCTTCCTTTATATCCTGACTTAGAGTCAGACTGGTGCAAGCTCTCTTCCACCGACTCATTAGTATATTCCTCTCTTGATTCAGATCCATTTGCAGTCTTTTCATTCTCATCACTGCTAGAACTATCAGACATCTTCCTTTTCCCTTTTGAATCTACTTCCCTGGCCCCATGCTCATTATCATTGTCATCGCTAAGCTCAATGATCTTTGTAGAAGATTCTCTTTTCTTCTTTAATCCTGGTTGGGCAAGTAGTCTGTTGCTCTTTCTTCTCCTTGGAGGATCAACAACAGGAGGTTCAGATTCCTTTCTTTCTTCAGACTCTAAATCCTCTACATCAGTAGAAGGACTCCTTGGGGATTCAGCATTAGGAGATCCAGATGCTTCTTCCTTCTTAGATTCTGATCCTTTCTTATCAGCAGAATGGCTACTTGGGGGGTCAGCCACAGGACCTTCAGTTGCCTTCTCTTCTTCTGATTCTTCTTCCTCTTCTTCAGCAAAGAGACTTCTTTGGGGAACCTTTGGTGTCTTTCTCACCACCTTTGCTCTCTTCTTGGATGGCTTTTTAGTAGTGGACTCTAAAACTTTTGAATCTTCAGAGTGTCATAGCTCATCCTCCACATTGCTCGCCTTTCTCTTCTTCATAGTGCTCTTGCTTCTACTGCCATATGTCATCAGCCTCTTAGTTTTTATGGGATTCTTCTTCTAGTTGTCAAACAGCTTGGGAGACAACACCTTTTGACTATTTAGGGGTTCACCCTCATCATCCTTTATCTTGTTTTTTAACTTCTTCTTCAAAATGATGCTCAAGAATCTCCCATGGAAAACCTTTGTGAGCGGTTTATCTGTTAACTTCTTCTTTTCTGCTTTGTCAAGCCACTTAGATATTAAGTCAAACAGTATAGCTCCAAAGTTGATTCGCTTCTTCAGTACAATGGTAGACATAATTCTCAACTGTTGATCACTCACAGTATCATGTGTAGTGTCCTTGCTTAGTATACACTTCCCTACAATATCAGCAAGGAACTCGAACTCTTCTGGGAACTCCTTCTTCTTCATGTCCTTCAGACTAGGGTTCCTTTTATAGCGCATAACCCTCTTTCCTTCTTCAATGTCGACTTCTTCAAGACTCTTCAGACCCTGGTCAAAGAACCCTAGACATTGGTTGATGTCTGTAGGCTTTATCTTCAGAATAAGTCCTTTGACCTTTGTTGATAGAAGCTATGAACTTGTAGTTGCATTTGAGTAGAACTCTCTCACCAAGTCAGTATAGATACGGGTGCTTGATTCTAGGCATTCAAAGAACCCAGCCTTCTTCACCAGTTCAAGAATATCTCTGAACTTCTTTTCTAATTTCTCGAACCTCTTAGTGCCGAGTTGAATACCAGTGACGACACGCAAATCTTCCATTTAAAGGGTTATATGTTTCTGAGTATCTGGGTATTTTCTTTTGAGAGTATTGCAGAAGGTTTCTGAGAGAGATTTGAGAATGGCTATCTGCTTGAGAGTTTTAGGCTTTTTAGAGAGTGTTTAGGGTTTCGGTTTGGGAGAGAGAAGATATATCAAAAGCTTGCAGCTTTTTAGTGGACTCTTGCAAGTGTAATTGACACAGATTTGAAATTTCTTTTTGTAACTGTTCCCTCCATATTTTAGTGGGACAGTTGTAAGAGTCTGATAGGTCACAATATGTAACTTCCACTAATATGACAGTTTATCAGATTTGACTTTCCTTCAGTTGACCATTGACTTCTTCAGTTTGTGGAGTAGCCTTATGACTTAGTTTAGTACTCCACGATTTCTTTAACTGGTCGACGATCTTTTTATCTACTTTGATGATTGTCGTCTGTAGCCATATTTCGACAGACAACTCTTCATTGATCTCCATCAGGGACTCATATGATTCATCAACAGCTTGTATTCTTCTAAGGGGTTTCGATATTCTTCTGCAGAGGTCCTTGTGATGCATTCAATAATAGCACCTCTTCTAGGTTAAGGTTGCTTAGAAAGGGCTGGCCTCTTAGTGTAACACTTAGGGTCAGGTTTTTCTCTGAGACGCTTATCAGAAGAAAGGCTTCTTAGACTTGGTGATTACAACATCATCACAGTGGGATACTCTTCTAAGAAGTTCACTTACCAACTCTGGATATTCTTTGATGTTGTTATAAGTATAAGCTGCGATCGTGGGGTCAGCATGCTCTTACACTATGATTAGGTGTTTGATCATAGGTACTTCACAATTGGAGTGGTTGGTTGATATGGTTATTAGTAGCACATTTTGGGACGATACTACTGGGGATTAAGATTTATTTGGTTCATCAGTCACAGAGTTTTGGGACTCTGTAACTGGGATGTGGTTGTTTGGATAAGCATCTGTTTAAGAAACTTAATAGGAGTGAACTGAATACTCGTTGAGTGGTCAACAGTCATGCACGAGAGGTTGACCTGTGTACTGAGCTTATCTCAGGAGATCTAGCAAGTATCACACTTCTTCATTTTCTCCTCAATCTCCACCACCTCCATATCATCAGTTGTTCTTTCATAATCTTCACCAACTCCATCTCTTCAACTGTTCCTCCCTTATCATTAAGTATAACTATCTTCATTGTTTGGAAGATTTGAAGGATATGCTTCACTATGACCCTTTGCCAACATTAGTGCTGCTACACATAGCAGACCACTGCTCCCCCATTGTTGATACTATCTTCTTAGATAAAGATGGACTATTCTTCTTTACATTCATAAGTAAGGTAGCCTTGCATATCTCATTCTGACTGGAATCTTCAAGGTTGAATAAGCTCCATCTTATCGTAGAGTATTTTCTTCAAAAATTGGTTACTCCACAATTTGCTCACTAGACACTACGAACATAGTTTCTATCATTCAGACTTTAGCATCTTCTGTATTTTCGTGGAGCTATGCTTCTATGATGCATATTTCATAACTATTGGCTGATGATTCCTTGATATGAGCTTCCTTTTGAGATAATATGCTTTGCATGGATAGGCACGGAAGGACTCTTACATCTTGACATGAACATCTAGCTTCCTTATGATGATCAACAACTGATTTTGGAATCCATTTAAGTTCATGGGGACTTAAATGGAATCCATTCATGGGGACTCAGCAAATCTTCAGAAACATCTTTGGCATTGGATGACTTTGACTTGGAGCATTGCTGAGACATCTTAAAACTTGCAGCTGGTTGAGTCTTTTTAACTAAAGCCATTTGCTTCAGTTTTCCTTAGTGAGGTCAGATAGACTAAGTACTTGTAGGTTAAGCGAAATTTTTATTTTGGTACCCATGGTTACTTGGGTCCTGCTAGGTTAGTTTTCTTAAAATCCCAATTCCTCATGTTCTTGGATTTACATCATATAAGCATCAACAATTATATTCATACATATATCAAGATTAGATATGACAGTTATAATGCATGATTGTGAGTGTGTGTGTATGTGTGATTAAACATTTTGATGTGATAATCTTCTTCTTTGGTTGTTACACCCTTTGCTTTGCCATGTTCACAGATTTTGAATGTTCAAAGAGTGAGGATCAGCTCTATTACTTATTTGCATCTGGTTGGTTCATGAAGTTGATTAATTTCTAAGGACCTTTAAGATACTCCTTTAGTGTTGATCATACTCTTCGTTTTATCAAAAACATAAAACATTTGATTGTATGAATTTATACATACCAACCTATCAGCAAAGGTAGAGAACCTTATACTTCTTAGATTATTATTTGCTTATGGTATATTTCAGTCTTCTTTCAAAAATTTATTTTCAACCTAAAACATGGGTGAAGAGAAGGTTTGTTAACAATTAGTTTCCAACTACAAATGTACTTTCTCTCTTTCCCTTTTTAGGAAGAACATGATCTCTTGATAGAATATTGTTATAATACATAAGGTGATGCAATATGATGCATGTGTATATTAATGAGGAAACATACCTTGTCACTGTCAGTTTCTTTGACAGTAATTTGTCATGCTTATATACACACTGATATTGGGCATTGATGTGCATATCATTGCATTTAGTGCTGCCAGCGTGTTGCTTCATGTGGCCTTAGATCAATCATGCACAGTCTCGGAGTTATAATTAGAGGAAAGTCTTGGCAGCTTGAATTCTTTAACACCCTCGAACCTCAAAGTTCAGATCCATGCAATTAGCCAGATACATATTTGAAGAATTCTCCTTTCTCCTCTAGATAAGCATTTCATTGTATGTATAGGAATTGATCTTTCAGAATGGTGGATGTCAGATTCTTTGCTCTATATGCTTCTTGACTTCCCATTTCTGAGCTAGACTGCTGATTGACTATGTGAGCGCCCCCAAATCCGGGTTCTTAGAACCTCGGACATGGTACGTTATGGTATTTCATCTTCATACATATTCTATAAACTAATGAGGAATATATAAATATAAATTATTTATTTCACATGATTCTATCACATTTCCCAAGTTCTATTAACCTTAACTGAATACATACCTTAAGTAACCAAAAAGGTTTACAACATCATTTGCATATGATAACTAAATAGTTATGAATCCGTAATAATCTACTCTTTGGAATTTGCGTTTGCCTCTGTCTTTCTTCGAGCCTTCGTCTTAATCTGAAATTTGTTATCATGATATGACAAGGGTGAGCAACTACTTTGCTCAGTAAGTTTAAATACAATGAAGATATATCATGATTGAAAGAAAGAATAAGCTTTCTAATTTTCAACAATATAATAATTATAAAAGAGCATGAATCAAAATGTCAATAATTGAATGACTAAATCAATAATGTTTAATGTCAACAAGGACTATGAACAACTTTAGCTGAACCTTAAGGTAATGAAGGTGATCAACCTTTCATACCTGATGAACATATGCAACTTGCACTAAGTGCAAATCAATAATCAGTATAGATGTGAATAATCAACAATAATTATTCACTAACATGCTTTGAAAATATAACTCAAGTTTGAGTTATAGAAACTTGCCTGTACCGTCAATTACTGCTATGCAATCTAATTTAATCTCTTTATTGTAAAGACCTATCGTTATTAAGATTGATCTTTCAATCAATATATCATATCATACCACTACTTTATAAGTAATTTATCTACATTTAACCATATAATTAAATTAGATAACACCATACGTATTCAAAATTTCTAAACCTATCACACATCGAGTCTCTAACAATATTCAGTACAGTATGCTGAGTGTTTTTCCACAAACAACCAACAAACTAGTTTTCCGTCTCATCTACACTGTATTTCACAGCGAGTTAGATCGGTAGTTAGTTCGTATATACCTCCGCTCCCTGAAGGAATCGTTTAGCCCATATACTATACGTCAACCATTAAAGAGTACGACTGTACTATCACTTTATCATTTAACTTGTGATTTAACACTTAATCTTTCATATTATAAGTTCTTCTTTATAATCCATTAAGCCGAATATCTAATCCAGCAACCTAAATTCAAACTGAATTACAATCCAGCAACTTGGATTCACTAATTCAACAAACCTAATACACCAATTCAGCAAACCTAATACACCAATTTAGCAAGCTGAATACAGGCTAACATAATTAATTCAGCAAACCGAATTCAAACTGTATTCCCTTTTTAACATATTAAATTTTCAATTCATTATACTATATATTCAATATGGCCTATTGAATGTCCAATCAATAACTTAACTCTTCTTTTGAACTCTCATTTAATATTTTTAATTATTTAATAATAATCAAATCATTTACTAAGACTTTAAATCAATGATTTAATAACACATTAATCTAAATGTTATCAATCACTTAATAATATCTTAATATAATATTATTAATCTTTTAATAATATTTTAATTATTTATTAAATTTATAAATAATTTATTTTAATTGTTTAATCTTTACTAATTTATTTATTTAACAACCATACATGGCCATAAACATAATATCTCATTATCAATGTCCAAAACCCCTTTCAAAAATCTGCATAAATCATATTTAGGGTTTTCAAGTCATAAAATCCTAATTTTCATATTTTTAACATTACATAAATAATTTAATTCATTTATTCATAACTAAATCATTTAAATGAAAAATATCAAATCATCTTATTATTTTTTTTATCTTTTGGCCACACACACATATATATTTTTCATACACAAAAATAATTTTTTCTGAATTTTTTAATTTCCTTTAGTATTTTTCAAAAGTCCGTTTTTAGTTCGTAACTTAAGAAAATTAGCTATATCATGCTCAACTTCAACAATTACCAACTCTTAGAAGAATCTTACACGTATTAACATGAATTTCCAGTTTAAATTTCGTGACCATCGGAGTTATATAACTCCAGTTATAGTTATTTTTGTCGAAAAAACCCAAATATTGAAATGACCATAACCCGGTCGATTTAAGTCGGAATAAGCTCATCTTTGGACATGAGATACTTTATATAATATATTTTCATGTCCCAAAAGGTTTGAATTTATTTCATTCATTAAGTTGCCGAAACAGCCACTAGAAGGTTTGGGCAGATTGCTTTTTGGTTCTTTCTAGATTTTGCCTACTTTTCTAAAAACTGTCCATACAGAAATCTACAAGGAGTTTTTCAGTGATTCCACTTGGATATGTTAGAAGACTCATAGATATAACTCTAGAAATTGACCACACTCAAAACTTCAAAATATAATGAGAGATATGATTGTTTGAATTTTATGTTTCGTTTTCTCAAAAATCTGATTTTCTAAGCTTTGTGTTTTGTAAACAAACTTCCATGATCTCTTGATTAATCAAACATTAACCAACATAATACATCCCAATACCTCTTATACTCATGGATCTACCATGATCCATGATCTATTTCATCAAACCTTCATCAAATCCAAGCAAAACATAATCTATGCTAAGAAAAAAAATAAAGACTAGGGTTTTCTAAATTTTTGAAAACCTAGTTTCTTTTTCTTTCTTTACATCTAACTTTTGATTCTCAAAAGTGATAGATCTACATATAACACACTTATTAATATGTAGATCTAAGGTTTTTATGTTCAAGAACATAAATCTAAGCTTTGATCAAAATAAAATGCATAAAATAGTTAGATGGTATACCTTTGCTCAAAATCTTCCCTCTTCTTCTTCCTAGTTTTGATTATGGGCCTTTGAAACATTGAACAAAACTTTCTTTTCCCTTCCTCCTCCACTCAAAAATGGTCTCTCTCTCTCTCTCTCTCTTTCATTTTCTTTGTGTTTGTGACGCGCCCAAATTCCAGGACCGTCACGGGGTCTCTCGAATTCAGTTCATCACGTGCTCATGGTAATACATCACAATAATAATAACTAAATATCACACAATCACAGCGGAAAATCTATTCTAGAATAATTTACAATGATTTATTATAATTATTCCCCCAAGTCTCGCAACCTACAGTACTTAATAGATTACATAATAATATCAATTAACGACTTATTACATAATCTAACTTAAGCTTAAACATAATCAAATCCAGTCTTACTACATCATCTTAATACAATATCAAAATATTTAAAAACATAGAAGAGACAAGCTAGTTGGTAGCCTTGCCCTTGCCTTTATCAATGCCTGAAGATTCACCATGCTCTGCCTTAACTGAAATATTTTAGGGAAAGCAAGAATGAGCACAAATTGCCCAGCAAGTAATATACAATAAGGGTAAGTGATATAATTCTTAATTCTCAAAAGGGTATAACAAAGTTTGATAGTTCAAGGATAACAAGAATATCAACAGTTTTCAATAATAGTCGCTAAGGACAGAATAATATCAATGTGATTCAATAATAAATCAATTCAAGATTTTAAGATAACTGAATACTGAGCAGTCGCTAAGGACTATGAACTTCTACTAGAATTAACAGTAATAAACTGAAAATTCAACAAAAACAGGTACAACAGGTGATCAGCTTAAAGCACCATCGTTATGCATAACAATCAATCAAACCCAAGTGCGCGCATCGGATCTCCGACAATTATATATTCCCTTCAAAGAAGGTTGTTCTTCTCAGTCAAATACAAGATCCCGCACCAATCAATTAGTTTGGGTCGCTTTTCAATAATATAAGTCTAGCCGAATCAGATGGCATAGCCATTTTCACAATATTTAAGATCAATACTAAGTTCATCATGAATAATAGCTTTAATGAAATAAGAGCTCAAGTATGCTAATTCAATTCAAACAATTAAGTAGGAAACTAATTCGCAATATACAAGGACAGAATACTTTCACCGTAAAAGAGTGTAAGTTAGGAAACTTGCCTTATGCGTAGTTTACTCACCTAAAGCTAGCCAACACTTTCGAATTCCTATCGTGATATAGTTATGTATATATGATATTCATTAGTCATATAATTTAACTTCACATTTTATCTTCGAATATATGATAAATACATAAGCTAAGTTTTAACCTAGCTACACAGTTATGTAGAATATAATTTCTATCCTTAACTTTCACTTTTCTCAAGTTGATCATATCCATACATCATTACTATCATGTGATACTACCACAATTAGCAACATACTCGCATATTATTAATATCACATAAGACTACAAGCAATACTAAAATATATATCATTTTAGCAAGTTGAGGCATTCTCAAAAGTTAACGGTCAAAATCGGATTCACATATATCACATAGTATATATACATGTTAAAGAGTCTTTTTATATTCGTATAACCTTCCCTTGTTCCAAACATATGTGATATAGATTCTAGGTCGACACTTGCGGTCATTCAAGGTCATGAAATTTACAAAGCCTATCATGCTTGCTTTCAAAACACTGAAGGTATTTATATTAACTTGTATTAGGCATGCTCATGAGTACTCGTATCGCATATATGTAGCTAGCATTGTTATTATCTTGAAAACATGCTATACTCATGCTTGGTTTACTACCGTTATATCAAACATATAAGAGTCATACTTAGAGACATAATGAATGTAAACATGTCATTTTACATTCTAAGAACTTAACTACTCATACTTAATGCACTTGGTTTGAAAACATATCCAAGTTTGCTTTTGAAACCATTTTAAACTTGAACAACGCAATTTAACACATACAAGGCAACTTCAAAGCTCTTATCGTATGTAGTCAAGTCATGTTAACACTTTCGCAAGATCAGAATATCAACATGGCATGTACATATATCAAAGTTCATTTATAAACTCTAAGTTTACTTCAACACTATAAGTCTTCGCCAATCATGCATGCAACATAATAAAACATGTTTGCGTTATCTCCATGTACTCCTATAGGCATGCTACTTATGTTCTTAAACTTGTTCTAAAGTGTTATCATAAGTTAGCATGTAACAGTCTGGATCAAAAGTAGAATCTGGAACCAGTGGCCGGCGCAGCTGCGCAGCGCCCTAGTTCAAAACTGGCGCAGCTGCGCAGGGCCTTGGCCAGCAAAACACAGTCCAGCACTGGCGCAGCTACGCAGTACCCCATTATAACCAGGGCGCAGCTGCACCGTTACCTGTACAGAGCTGGAAGCTCTTGCTTCGAAAAACATCAACCCAATTCACAAAATTTCTTCACGAAAGTAACCACATTGTATTTCAATATGCTTATAAGTTTATTATAACAACTAAACAAGCTTTCTATAATCCATTTGGCATGTTTTGCATCCATAATCAAGAATTGGAACTTGGACAGAAATTAAAAATGAAGAACAAGAATGAAGAACATGGAAAGATGATTATACCTCTGTTAGATAATTGAACTTGCTGCTACTTCACAATGCTATTATACTACTATGTGTATTATTCTCAACTTAACTTAAGCAATTTATCAGCAAATGAATTAGAGAGGAGGAGAGCCATATATATAGAAAAATAATTGTCTAGACATTGCTTATACACACCAAATTAAACCAACGAGATTTTAGATTTGCTTGATGGTTAATAGAGATTAGGTAATGGTTGTTGAATCAAATCATGGTGCCCACTCCCCCCATAATCATGAGCTAGGATTTGCTGAGTTTGAGGAATAGAGAGCTATGAATTGTTTGCTGAAATTGAGAATATAGAGTAGCTTGTATGCTACACACGTGAAGGAGAAGGGGTCTCATATAATGGGACAAGCCAATTTCAATCTCAGCATTCTAGCAATTGTAAAATGTCATGTTATAACATATATCATACACTTAGGCTATTACATATATATTCATACTATATATTTAGATTATAATTAACATTATAATGTAAGTCACATGCTTAATATTTCAAGGTAGTAGATGTGATATGGTAATGTAACATACATATAATCTATGTACATTTATTAATACCGGATATAATCTACTCGGGTATAATCGCATCACATTATCTCCTTTATTAATTTTATTATTCCATTATATAAATAATCATCAATTATTATTTATATTCATGATACGCTATTTTAATGTATACTTTCATACATATTGTCACATAGGCTATTTTAATGTCATAACACATCTTGCCTTATTCCATGAATGAAGGAACTTTATTAATTATCTATATACTTAAACTATACACACATACTTATATTATACAAGTCCACTTAGATTATATAATATATACTTTTAAGTCACAATGTACTTTTAACATGGCAATGTGGTACAATTAATTTACACATATATAATCCATGTCATATTCTTTTACTGTATACTCACATGTCACATATGCATTATCATGTAACTCCCATAATTCAATAAGCCTTACCATATAATAGTGTCATATTACAGTTCACATAATACATAGTTAGCTAATATATGTTACACATTTAATTCGCATGCTTGCACATAGAATTACTCATCATGTAAATTAAATATTAATTTAATAATATACACATATCCTTCATCAATCAATATATTTGTTAACCTCCATAACAATTTAATTAACCCTTATATGATTAATTATCACTTTAATATAAATCTTATTATATTTATAAACACGTTGCTCATTATTATTATTATATTTCTTGCAATAATAATAATCACATATGATTAATCAATCACAGTTAATATTCCACAACAATTAATTAATATTCTACGATAACAATTAATTAATATTCTACAATAGCACTTAACAATTAATATAGATTAATTGTTTACTTAATAATTTATTCGTTAATTAATATAATTATTAATAATCCTCATTACTGTGCCACACAAGGCTTTTCATCGAGTTTATTATAAACTCCATATTTTTCTCAATTGTCATAATTATTCAATTTAATATAATTGAATTAATCATTCTCATAACACAAAATTATTTATATTAAATAAATTCTCATTCCCAATAATATATTTATTTAATAATATTCGAAAATTCTCGGGTATTACATCCTCCCCCCCTTATAAAAATTCCGTCCCGGAATTGCTACAAGGTTACATGAATAGATGGGGATAGTCCTTCATCATCCTATCTTCTAACTCCCACGTTGCCTCCTCGACATCTGGTTACGCCAAAGTACTTTTACAGATGAAATAATTTTATTTCTCATGGTTTGCTCTTTCCTATTTAATATCTGGACAGGAATCTCTTCATATGCCAAGTTCTTCTCCACTTGGATGGGCTCGTAAGAAATCTCGTGCTTGTAGTCGGCCTTGTACGGTCGCAACACGGAAATGTGAAACACGTGGATGTGCTCCAACTCGGGTGGTAACACAACTTTGTATGCCACTTCGCCCACTCGCTTCAGTATCTCGAACAGTCCTTTGAATCTTAGACT
This sequence comes from Panax stipuleanatus, assembly GCA_020205555.1. Classification (NCBI taxonomy): domain Eukaryota; kingdom Viridiplantae; phylum Streptophyta; class Magnoliopsida; order Apiales; family Araliaceae; genus Panax; species Panax stipuleanatus. The sequence goes on from CM035120.1 coordinate 122,917,860, forward strand.
CAATTTTCCTTTCTTGCCGAAACGGATCTTTCCTTTCCATGGAGATACTTTCAAGAATACAAAACTGCCGACTTTGAAGTCTCGGTCCTGCCGATGCAAATCTGCGTATTTCTTCTGGCGATCTTGAGCTGCTACAAGTCTGGCTCTTATCACTGTCACCACGTCTGCGGTCTGTTGCACTAGCTCTGGTCCGAGTATTCGTCGCTCTCTGATTTTGTCCCAATATAATGGCGTTCTTCACTTTCTTCCGTAAAGAGCTTCGTACGGTGGCATGCCGATACTCGTATGGTAACTATTATTATACGCAAATTTGACTAATGGTAGGTGGTCGTCCCAACTTCCCTTAAAATCCATCACTCAAGTCCTAAGCATATCCGCCAGCGTTTGTATAGTTCGCTCACTCTGTCCGTCTGTCTGAGGATGATAGGGGGTACTCAACCTCAACTGCGTTCCCATTATCTCTTGCAAACTCTTCCAAAAATTTAACGTGAAGCGCGGATCTCGATCAGAGACAATAGATACTGGCACTTTATTTCGTGAGACAATCTCCTTTATGTATAGACCCGCTAACTGATTCAAACTATAACAGATCTTGATCGGTAGAAAATGTGCGGTCTTTGTTAGTCGATCCACAATAACCCAAATAGCATCATAACCATTTTGTGTAACTGGAAGTCCTACCACAAAGTCCATGGTAATATGCTCCCATTTCCACTCTGGTATTTCTAATGGTTGTAGTAAACCACTCGGCCGTTGATGCTCTGCTTTAACGCGCTGGCAAGTCAAATATCTACTGATGCACTCTGCGACTTCCCGTTTCAAATTGGGCCACCAAAAATGTTGCTTCAAATCTCGGTACATCTTAGTGCCTCCCGAATGAACGGAATATGTCGTATTGTGTGCCTCGTGCAAAATCTCTTCCCTCAACTCGGTTACCGCTGGTACCCACACTCTTCCTTCGAATCTTAAGATACCGTCTTTATCCATTCAAAATTTCTCTTCCTCATTTTCTGTGATCCTCTTTCGGATTTTCTCATACTCTTCATCCTTTTCCTGGGCTACCTTCACTCTATCCAACAATGTCGGATGAGCTTCCCCTACAATTAACTTCTCACCAGACTTTTCTGGTCCTTTCACTTCTATCTCCAATTTCTCCATCTCTCTTATCAATTCTTCCTGAGTCGTTAAATTAAACAACTTTTCCTTTCTTTTTCTGCTCAGAGCGTCGACAACCACGTTTGCCCTTCTCGGGTGATAAAGAATATCGCAGTCATAATCTTTGATTAATTCTAACCACCTTCTCTGCCGCATGTTCAACTCCTTCTGTGTGAAGATATATTTCAGACTTTTGTGGTCCGTGTATATCTCACATTTTTCTCCGTACAAATAATGCCTCCATATCTTTAACGCAAAAACTACGGCCGCTAACTCTAAGTCATGAGTAGGGTATCATTTTTCGTAATCTTTCAATTGTCATGATGCATACGCAATGACTTTGCCGTGCTGCATAAGCTCACAGCCAAGTCCCTTGTGCGATGCATCACTATACACTACAAAATTTCCCGCATCATCTGGTAATGATAACACAGGTACTTCGCTCAATCTCCTTTTCAGTTCCTGAAAACTTTCTTCACATTTGTTGGTCCATACAAATTTCACCGTCTTTCTAGTCAAATTGGTCAATCTTAGAAAAATCTTGGATGAATCTTCGATAGTACCCAGCTAACCCTAAAAAACTTCTTACCTCCGTCGGTGTTCTCGGTTGTTCCCAATTACTTACCGCTTCTACCTTCGCAGGGTCTACAACGATTCCATTCTTATCCACCACGTGGCCTAAGAATTGAACCTTCTCCATCCAAAATTCGCACTTTAAAAATTTTGCATACATCTTTTCCTTTCTTAGTGCCTCCAAAACAATCTTCAGATGTTCGGCGTGTTCTTCCTCTGTCTTCGAGTAGATCAAAATGTCGTTGATAAAAACCACTACAAATTTATCCAAGTATGGCTTGAAAACTCAGTTCATCAAGTCCATAAATGCTGCCGGAGCATTTGTCAATCCAAATGACATTACCAAAAACTCGTAGTGTCCATAACGGGTTCGAAACGCAGTCTTTGGTATATCCTCATTCCTCACTTTCAGTTGATGATATCCTGTTCGCAGGTTAATTTTTGAGAAACACTTTGCTCCCTTCAGTTGATCAAACAGGTCGTCTATCCTCGGTAGCGGATAGCGGTTCTTGATTGTTACTCTGTTCAATTCTCGATAATCAATACAGAGCCTCATTGATCCGTCCTTCTTCTTAACGAATAGCACTGGTGCTCCCCAAGGAGAAACACTCGGTCGAATGTAACCCTTATCCAATAATTCTTGCAATTGTATCATTAATTCCTTCATTTCTACTGGCGCCATACGATATGGAGCTTTCAAAATCGGTGCCGTTCCCGGTGCTAAGTCTATTACGAATTCGATTTCTCTGTCTGGAGAAAGACCAGGCAGATCGTCCGAAAACACATCTTGAAATTCATTAACTACGGATATATCTTTAATTTCTACTCCCTTTTTTCGAGTATCAACGATGTAAGCTAGATAACCTACACATCCTTTCCTTAACAATTTCTTGGCCTGCATCATCGTAACGCAACACGATTGCTTAAGCGATGAGCTACCATAAAACACTACCTTAGACTTGCTCGGAGTCTAAAGGTTCACACATTTGTTCTAACAGTCAATTATCGCAGCATGATTATACAACCAATCCATTCCCAGTATTACGTCAAATTCTCCCAGTCTAATAGGAATCAAGTCTACGCTCAGTTCATGTTCTCTAATGTTTGCGCGACAATTTTGATAAATGTATTCTACAGGGATCACTTCCTTATTCGCAACTTCTATGTTCAAAGGATTTTCTAATAGTTCTCGGGGTGTACTAAGTTTACTAGCAAACTCTTAAGATATAAAAGAACAGGTGGCACCTGAATCAAACAATACATAAGCATTTATATCATTGATTGGGATTATACCTGACACTACGTCCTTCGCAGCCACGGCGTCCTGGACGGTCATGTTAAAGGTTCTGGCGGTTGGGCGGTTGGATTGTGCCGGCCCGCAGATCATCAGCTTGTTGCCTCCTTGCTGATTGCTACCCACGCCACTTCCCTTCTTTGGGCAGTCCTTAATTCGGTGCTCCGTTGAGCCGCAAGTAAAACACCCTTGGATCTTCTTTGGCTTCGGACAGTTGGGCGAGATGTGCCCTTCCTGTCCGCAGTTGTAGCAAGTGCCACGCCCCTTCCAACACTCGCTTTGGTGATTCTTCCCACACTTTAGACATCCTTCAGCCCTCTTCTTGAAACCTCCACGAAAATTCCCTGATTGATTATTGTTATTGTTGTTGTTGTTGTTGTTGTTATTCTCCCACTTTCTCTTTCCCAAATAGCTTCCTCCGCTACTGCTTCCTCCCGTACGGTTCTCTCCTCCAATATTCTTTCCTTTCTTTTCCTTGTTATACATACTTAAGGCCTCACTGCCACCTTCCGCAATGATTGCCTTCTCCAGTAATGTTGCAAAGGAATCAATTTAAAGAACTGATACCTTATTGAACAGCTATGGCTTCAGCCCTTGTTCGAAGCGTCTAGCCTTCCTCTCTTCATCTCCAACTTGGTGTTCCGCAAATTGCGCTAGTTCATTAAACTCAGCTGCGTACTGCGCCACCATCATGTCACCTTGTTTTAGTTCTAAGAACTTCACCTCCATCCGATTCTTCATACTCTTCGGGAAGTAATTCTCAAAGAACAGCGTCTTAAACTTATCCCAAGCTATTATCCCTTCTCTAGCTCTTTGTTGATTAGCCTCCCACCAGTATTTCGCTTCTCCCCTCATCAAGTATGTGGCAAATACCGTCTTCTGATCTTCGCCTACGCGAGCTATGGTGAAAGCTTTTTCGATCTCCTTGATCCACGTTTGTGCGACGATTGGTCGGTGGTTCCCTCGAACTTCGAGGGTCCTACACTCTTAAAATATTTAAAGGTTGTTACTGGCACAGCCTGAGGGTTTGGGCGAACGGGTTCATTGTTCCTTCCCCTTAAGGCTTCTCCTAACAAGTCTACCAGTTTCTGGATCGGGTCAACTTGTTCCCTCTCATTGTTCACTGACTCCTCAGGTGCAGTCAATCTACGTCTGGGCAGCATTATCTGCATCACAAGTTTTCATTTTATTATTATTCAAGTATATTACTTAAGTATTTCTTTTAATACTAAAAGAATAAATTATAACATGTTTCTGAATAAACTTCATTTATATTCATATGCCAAATCGTTTCATTACATGATTTCCCTAGCATACTGCTATAAATGTTATCACATATATCCCTTAATATCACAAAAGACGGGGAATATACTAACCTACTACCATACTACCCCTCTAACATAAGCTAACTGGGGGTTTACATCATTATCCCACATCTTACACAAAAGATCGAGATTACAACATAGTATATACAATACATAAAAAGAATACCACTAGACTATCTAAGGGAATCTCATCAGATCATCCCGCGCTCTACTACGCTCTTGTACTCCATCTGCGCTATATAAGCAACCAGCTCTTGGCTCATAGTGTGTAGGGTCTGTCCCTGCTCTGCCGGGTAGTGGTACACACCATCAAGCACTCTCTTAAATGCCGAACGGAACACGTACCCCATCTTGTTCATTTTCCTCTTCTTACATTTGATCTCATCTTCCAGGTCATCTGCTCTCTCATGGGCAGCCCCCCACTTCTCCTCGAAGTGTATCCTATCCATCATCTCTAATTCCAACTGAGTGCGGAGTGCTTCCTTCTCTGTCTTCTCACTCAGCTCCCTCTGCTCAACCTCTTCTAGCTTCTCTGTGAAATCTACATTCCTAGCCACTGACCTGTAAAATAGAGTCCCCATCTGGATCCCTGCCTCCCTAGGGTAGGCTATCTCCACCTCTAACTCTTGTATGGCCAGCTTCCTCTGGTGGTCCTCGTCCCTCAGTTTCTGGAACTCGAACTCTCTCTTTTGGGCCTCTGCCTCCAGCTCTTGGACCCTGCAGTCTAACTATAGGATCCTCTCCTCATACTCTCCTAGCATCTGCTCCTCTACAGTAGCCTCATCAGAGTCCTCTACTGGCTCATCCTCCATCAGCTCGTCCTCCATCGGCTCCTCCTCTGGATCAGACTCTATCTCAATCTCGTCCTCATCGTCAGACTCGAACGGTGCAACAGCCTGCACTGGTGTAGCCTCTAGAGGTGCCTCGTATACTACATGTATATCCCTGGGCTCCTCCTCTGCCACTCTACTAGGTACACCTGTGTCAGTCATCCTACAATCACAAACACAAGACAAACAAACAGCAACTCCATTAGAATGATAAATAAAACATAAATTCATTGTATAAAAATGAAGTTACATTTCATAACAGACTAAGTCTCGCTCTAGGGAAAACTCTATGTGAGTTTAATCTCCTTTCCAACTTCTAAGTTCGCCTAAGTTATAGTCTAAGGACACTCGTTCCTAAGGTTTATAACTACAGCTTTGATACCAACCTGTGACGCACCCAAATTCCAGGACCGTCACGGGGTCTCTCGAATTCGGTTCATCACGTGCTTATGGTAATACATCACAATAATAATAACTAAATATCACACAATCACAGCGGAAAATCTATTCTAGAATAATTTACAATGATTTATTATAATTATTCCCCCAAGTCTCGCAACCTACAGTACTTAATAGATTACATAATAATATCAATTAACGACTTATTACATAATCTAACTTAAGCTTAAACATAATCAAATCCAGTCTTACTACATCATCTTAATACAATATCAAAATATTTAAAAACATAGAAGAGACAAGCTAGTTGGTAGCCTTGCCCTTGCCTTTATCAATGCCTGAAGATTCACCATGCTCTGCCTTAACTGAAATATTTTAGGGAAAGCAAGAATGAGCACAAATTGCCCAACAAGTAATATACAATAAGGGTAAGTGATATAATTCTTAATTCTCAAAAGGGTATAACAAAGTTTGATAGTTCAAGGATAACAAGAATATCAACAGTTTTCAATAATAGTCGCTAAGGACAGAATAATATCAATGTGATTCAATAATAAATCAATTCAAGATTTCAAGATAACTGAATACTGAGCAGTCGCTAAGGACTATGAACTTCTACTAGAATTAACAGTAATAAACTGAAAATTCAACAAAAACAGGTACAACAGGTGATCAGCTTAAAGCACCATCGTTATGCATAACAATCAATCAAACCCAAGTGCGCGCGTCGGATCTCCGACAATTATATATTCCCTTCAAAGAAGGTTGTTCTTCTCAGTCAAATACAAGATCCCGCACCAATCAATTAGTTTGGGTCGCTTTTCAATAATATAAGTCTAGCCGAATCAGATGGCATAGCCATTTTCACAATATTTAAGATCAATACTAAGTTCATCATGAATAATAGCTTTAATGAAATAAGAGCTCAAGTATGCTAATTCAATTCAAACAATTAAGTAGGAAACTAATTCGCAATATACAAGGACAGAATACTTTCACCGTAAAAGAGTGTAAGTTAGGAAACTTGCCTTATGCGTAGTTTACTCACCTAAAGCTAGCCAACACTTTCGAATTCCTATCGTGATATAGTTATATATATATGATATTCATTAGTCATATAATTTAACTTCACATTTTATCTTCGAATATATGATAAATACATAAGCTAAGTTTTAACCTAGCTACACAGTTATGTAGAATATAATTTCTATCCTTAACTTTCACTTTTCTCAAGTTGATCATATTCATACATCATTACTATCATGTGATACTACCACAATTAGCAACATACTCGCATATTATTAATATCACATAAGACTACAAGCAATACTAAAATATATATCATTTTAGCAAGTTAAGGCATTCTCAAAAGTTAACGGTCAAAATCGGATTCACATATATCACATAGTATATATACATGTTAAAGAGTCTTTTTATATTCGTATAACCTTCCCTTGTTCCAAACATATGTGATATAGATTCTAGGTCGACACTTGCGGTCATTCAAGGTCATGAAATTTACAAAGCCTATCATGCTTGCTTTCAAAACACTGAAGGTATTTATATTAACTTGTATTAGGCATGCTCATGAGTACTCGTATCGCATATATGTAGCTAGCATTGTTATTATCTTGAAAACATGCTATACTCATGCTTGGTTTACTACCGTTATATCAAACATATAAGAGTCATACTTAGAGACATAATGAATGTAAACATGTCATTTTACATTCTAAGAACTTAACTACTCATACTTAATGCACTTGGTTTGAAAACATATCCAAGTTTGCTTTTGAAACCATTTTAAACTTGAACAACGCAATTTAACACATACAAGGCAACTTCAAAGCTCTTATCGTATGTAGTCAAGTCATGTTAACACTTTCGCAAGATCAGAATATCAACATGGCATGTACATATATCAAAGTTCATTTATAAACTCTAAGTTTGCTTCAACACTATAAGTCTTCGCCAATCATGCATGCAACATAATAAAACATGTTTGCGTTATCTCCATGTACTCCTATAGGCATGCTACTTATGTTCTTAAACTTTTTCTAAAGTGTTATCATAAGTTAGCATGTAACAGTCTGGATCAAAAGTAGAATCTGGAACCAGTGGCCGGCGCAGCTGCGCAGCGCCCTAGTTCAAAACTGGCGCAGCTGCGCAGGGCCTTGGCCAGCAAAACACAGTCCAGCACTGGCGCAGCTACGCAGTACCCCATTATAACCAGGGCGCAGCTGCACCGTTACCTGTACAGAGCTGGAAGCTCTTGCTTCGAAAAACATCAACCCAATTCACAAAATTTCTTCACGAAAGTAACCACATTGTATTTCAATATGCTTATAAGTTTATTATAACAACTAAACAAGCTTTCTATAATCCATTTGGCATGTTTTGCATCCATAATCAAGAATTGGAACTTGGACAGAAATTAAAAATGAAGAACAAGAATGAAGAACATGGAAAGATGATTATACCTCTGTTAGATAATTGAACTTGCTGCTACTTCACAATGCTATTATACTACTATGTGTATTATTCTCAACTTAACTTAAGCAATTTATCAGCAAATGAATTAGAGAGGAGGAGAGCCATATATATAGAAAAATAATTGTCTAGACATTGCTTATACACACCAAATTAAACCAACGAGATTTTAGATTTGCTTGATGGTTAATAGAGATTAGGTAATGGTTGTTGAATCAAATCATGGTGCCCACTCCCCCCATAATCGTGAGCTAGGATTTGCTGAGTTTGAGGAATAGAGAGCTATGAATTGTTTGCTGAAATTGAGAATATAGAGTAGCTTGTATGCTACACACGTGAAGGAGAAGGGGTCTCATATAATGGGACAAGCCAATTTCAATCTCAGCATTCTAGCAATTGTAAAATGTCATGTTATAACATATATCATACACTTAGGCTATTACATATATATTCATACTATATATTTAGATTATAATTAACATTATAATGTAAGTCACATGCTTAATATTTCAAGGTAGTAGATGTGATATGGTAATGTAACATACATATAATCTATGTACATTTATTAATACCGGATATAATCTACTCGGGTATAATCGCATCACATTATCTCCTTTATTAATTTTATTATTCCATTATATAAATAATCATCAATTATTATTTATATTCATGATACGCTATTTTAATGTATACTTTCATACATATTGTCACATAGGCTATTTTAATGTCATAACACATCTTGCCTTATTCCATGAATGAAGGAACTTTATTAATTATCTATATACTTAAACTATACACACATACTTATATTATACAAGTCCACTTAGATTATATAATATATACTTTTAAGTCACAATGTACTTTTAACATGGCAATGTGGTACAATTAATTTACACATATATAATCCATGTCATATTCTTTTACTGTATACTCACATGTCACATATGCATTATCATGTAACTCCCATAATTCAATAAGCCTTACCATATAATAGTGTCATATTACAGTTCACATAATACATAGTTAGCTAATATATGTTACACATTTAATTCGCATGCTTGCACATAGAATTACTCATCATGTAAATTAAATATTAATTTAATAATATACACATATCCTTCATCAATCAATATATTTGTTAACCTCCATAACAATTTAATTAACTCTTATATGATTAATTATCACTTTAATATAAATCTTATTATATTTATAAACACGTTGCTCATTATTATTATTATATTTCTTGCAATAATAATAATCACATATGATTAATCAATCACAGTTAATATTCCACAACAATTAATTAATATTCTACGATAACAATTAATTAATATTCTACAATAGCACTTAACAATTAATATAGATTAATTGTTTACTTAATAATTTATTCGTTAATTAATATAATTATTAATAATCCTCATTACTGTGCCACACAAGGCTTTTCATCGAGTTTATTATAAACTCCATATTTTTCTCAATTGTCATAATTATTCAATTTAATATAATTGAATTAATCATTCTCATAACACAAAATTATTTATATTAAATAAATTCTCATTCCCAATAATATATTTATTTAATAATATTCGAAAATTCTCGGGTATTACATCCTCCCCCCCTTATAAAAATTCCGTCCCGGAATTGCTACAAGGTTACATGAATAGATGGGGATAGTCCTTCATCATCCTATCTTCTAACTCCCACGTTGCCTCCTCGACATCTGGTTACGCCAAAGTACTTTTACAGATGAAATAATTTTATTTCTCATGGTTTGCTCTTTCCTATTTAATATCTGGACAGGAATCTCTTCATATGCCAAGTTCTTCTCCACTTGGATGGGCTCGTAAGAAATCTCGTGCTTGTAGTCGGCCTTGTACGGTCGCAACACGGAAATGTGAAACACGTGGATGTGCTCCAACTCGGGTGGTAACACAACTTTGTATGCCACTTCGCCCACTCGCTTCAGTATCTCGAACAGTCCTTTGAATCTTAGACTCAATTTTCCTTTCTTGCCGAAACGGATCTTTCCTTTCCATGGAGATACTTTCAAGAATACAAAACTGCCGACTTTGAAGTCTCGGTCCTGCCGATGCAAATCTGCGTATTTCTTCTGGCGATCTTGAGCTGCTACAAGTCTGGCTCTTATCACTGTCACCACGTCTGCGGTCTGTTGCACTAGCTCTGGTCCGAGTATTCGTCGCTCTCTGATTTTGTCCCAATATAATGGCGTTCTTCACTTTCTTCCGTAAAGAGCTTCGTACGGTGGCATGCCGATACTCGTATGGTAACTATTATTATACGGAAATTTGACTAATGGTAGGTGGTCGTCCCAACTTCCCTTAAAATCCATCACTCAAGTCCTAAGCATATCCGCCAGCGTTTGTATAGTTCGCTCACTCTGTCCGTCTGTCTGAGGATGATAGGCGGTACTCAACCTCAACTACGTTCCCATTCTCTCTTGCAAACTCTTCCAAAAATTTAACATGAAGCGCGGATCTCGATCAGAGACAATAGATACTGGCACTTTATGTCGTGAGACAATCTCCTTTATGTATAGACCCGCTAACTGATTCAAACTATAACAGATCTTGATCGGTAGAAAATGTGCGGTCTTTGTTAGTCGATCCACAATAACCCAAATAGCATCATAACCATTCTGTGTAACTGGAAGTCCTACCACGAAGTCCATGGTAATATGCTCCCATTTCCACTCTGGTATTTCTAATGGTTGTAGTAAACCACTCGGCCGTTGATGCTCTGCTTTAACGCGCTGGCAAGTCAAATATCTACTGATGCACTCTGCGACTTCCCGTTTCAAATTGGGCCACCAAAAATGTTGCTTCAAATCTCGGTACATCTTAGTGCCTCCCGAATGAACGGAATATGTCGTATTGTGTGCCTCGTGCAAAATCTCTTCCCTCAACTCGGTTACCGCTGGTACCCACACTCTTCCTTCGAATCTTAAGATACCGTCTTTATCCATTCAAAATTTCTCTTCCTCATTTTCTGTGATCCTCTTTCGGATTTTCTCATACTCTTCATCCTTTTCCTGGGCTACCTTCACTCTATCCAACAATGTCGGATGAGCTTCCCCTACAATTAACTTCTCACCAGACTTTTCTGGTCCTTTCACTTCTATCTCCAATTTCTCCATCTCTCTTATCAATTCTTCCTGAGTCGTTAAATTAAACAACTTTTCCTTTCTTTTTCTGCTCAGAGCGTCGACAACCACGTTTGCCCTTCTCGGGTGATAAAGAATATCGCAGTCATAATCTTTGATTAATTCTAACCACCTTCTCTGCAGCATGTTCAACTCCTTCTGTGTGAAGATATATTTCAGACTTTTGTGGTCCGTGTATATCTCACATTTTTCTCCGTACAAATAATGCCTCCATATCTTTAACGCAAAAACTACGGCCGCTAACTCTAAGTCATGAGTAGGGTATCATTTTTCGTAATCTTTCAATTGTCATGATGCATACGCAATGACTTTGCCGTGCTGCATAAGCACACAGCCAAGTCCCTTGTGCGATGCATCACTATACACTACAAAATTTCCCGCATCATCTGGTAATGATAACACAGGTACTTCGCTCAATCTCCTTTTCAGTTCCTGAAAACTTTCTTCACATTTGTTGGTCCATACAAATTTCACCGTCTTTCTAGTCAAATTGGTCAATCTTAGAAAAATCTTGGATGAATCTTCGATAGTACCCAGCTAACCCTAAAAAACTTCTTACCTCCGTCGGTGTTCTCGGTTGTTCCCAATTACTTACCGCTTCTACCTTCGCAGGGTCTACAACGATTCCATTCTTATCCACCACGTGGCCTAAGAATTGAACCTTCTCCATCCAAAATTCGCACTTTAAAAATTTTGCATACATCTTTTCCTTTCTTAGTGCCTCCAAAACAATCTTCAGATGTTCGGCGTGTTCTTCCTCTGTCTTCGAGTAGATCAAAATGTCGTTGATAAAAACCACTACAAATTTATCCAAGTATGGCTTGAAAACTCAGTTCATCAAGTCCATAAATGCTGCCGGAGCATTTGTCAATCCAAATGACATTACCAAAAACTCGTAGTGTCCATAACGGGTTCGAAACGCAGTCTTTGGTATATCCTCATTCCTCACTTTCAGTTGATGATATCCTGTTCGCAGGTTAATTTTTGAGAAACACTTTGCTCCCTTCAGTTGATCAAACAGGTCGTCTATCCTCGGTAGCGGATAGCGGTTCTTGATTGTTACTCTGTTCAATTCTCGATAATCAATACAGAGCCTCATTGATCCGTCCTTCTTCTTAACGAATAGCACTGGTGCTCCCCAAGGAGAAACACTCGGTCGAATGTAACCCTTATCCAATAATTCTTGCAATTGTATCATTAATTCCTTCATTTCTACTGGCGCCATACGATATGGAGCTTTCAAAATCGGTGCCGTTCCCGGTGCTAAGTCTATTACGAATTCGATTTCTCTGTCTGGAGAAAGACCAGGCAGATCGTCCGAAAACACATCTTGAAATTCATTAACTACGGATATATCTTTAATTTCTACTCCCTTTTTTCGAGTATCAACGATGTAAGCTAGATAACCTACACATCCTTTCCTTAACAATTTCTTGGCCTGCATCATCGTAACGCAACACGATTGCTTAAGCGATGAGCTACCATAAAACACTACCTTAGACTTGCTCGGAGTCTAAAGGTTCACACATTTGTTCTAACAGTCAATTATCGCAGCATGATTATACAACCAATCCATTCCCAGTATTACGTCAAATTCTCCCAGTCTAATAGGAATCAAGTCTACGCTCAGTTCATGTTCTCTAATGTTTGCGCGACAATTTTGATAAATGTATTCTACAGGGATCACTTCCTTATTCGCAACTTCTATGTTCAAAGGATTTTCTAATAGTTCTCGGGGTGTACTAAGTTTACTAGCAAACTCTTAAGATATAAAAGAACAGGTGGCACCTGAATCAAACAATACATAAGCATTTATATCATTGATTGGGATTATACCTGACACTACGTCCTTCGCAGCCACGGCGTCCTGGACGGTCATGTTAAAGGTTCTGGCGGTTGGGCGGTTGGAACATAATAAAACATGTTTGCATTATCTCCATGTACTCCTATAGGCATGCTACTTATGTTCTCAAACTTGTTCTAAAGTGTTATCATAAGTTAGCATGTAACAGTCTGGATCAAAAGTAGAATCTGGAACCAGTGGCCGGCGCAGCTGCGCAGCGCCCTAGTTCAAAACTGGCGCAGCTGCGCAGGGCCTTGGCCAGCAAAACACAGTCCAGCACTGGCGTAGCTGCGCAGTACCCCATTATAACCAGGGTGCAGCTGCGCCGTTACCTGTACAGAGCTGGAAGCTCCTGCTTCGGAAAACATCAACCCAATTCACAAAATTTCTTCACGAAAATAACCACATTGTATTTCAATATGCTTATAAGTTTATTATAACAACTAAATAAGCTTTCTATAATCCATTTGGCATGTTTTGCATCCATAATCAAGAATTGGAACTTGGACAGAAATTAAAAATGAAGAACAAGAATGAAGAACATGGAAAGATGATTATACCTCTGTTAGATAATTGAACTTGCTGCTACTTCACAATGCTATTATACTACTATGTGTATTATTCTCAACTTAACTTAAGCAATTTATCAGTAAATGAATTAGAGAGGAGGAGAGCCATATATATAGAAAAACAATTGTCTAGACATTGCTTATACACACCAAATTAAACCAACGAGATTTTAGATTTGCTTGATGGTTAATAGAGATTAGGTAATGGTTGTTGAATTAAATCATGGTGCCCACTCCCCCCATAATCATGAGCTAGGATTTGCTGAGTTTGAGGAATAGAGAGCTATGAATTGTTTGCTGAAATTGAGAATATAAAGTAGCTTGTATGCTACACACGTGAAGGAGAATGGGTCTCATATAATGGGACAAGCCAATTTCAATCTCAGCATTCTAGCAATTGTAAAATGTCATGTTATAACATATATCATACACTTAGGCTATTACATATATATTCATACTATATATTTAGATTATAATTAACATTATAATGTAAGTCACATGCTTAATATTTCAAGGTAGTAGATGTGTTATGGTAATGTAACATACATATAATCTATGTACATTTATTAATACCGGATATAATCTACTCGGAAATAATCGCATCACATTATCTCCTTTATTAATTTCATTATTCCATTATATAAATAATCATCAATTATTATTTATATTCATGATACACTATTTTAATGTATACTTACATACATATTGTCACATAGGCTATTTTAATGTCATAACACATCTTGTCTTATTCAATGAATGAAGGAACTTTATTAATTATCTATATACTTAAACTATACACACATACTTATATTATACAAGTCCACTTAGATTATATAATATATACTTTTAAGTCACAATGTACTTTTAACATGGCAATGTGGTACAATTAATTTACACATATATAATCCATGTCATATTCTTTTACTGTATACTCATATGTCACATATGCATTATCATGTAACTCCCATAATTCAATAAGCCTTACCATATAATAGTGTCATATTACAGTTCACATAATACATAGTTAGCTAATATATGTTACACATTTAATTCGCATGCTTGCACATAGAATTACTCATCTTATAAATTAAATATTAATTTAATAATATACACATATCCTTCATCAATCAATATAATTGTTAACCTCCATAACAATTTAATTAACCCTTATATGATTAATTATCACTTTAATATAAATCTTATTATATTTATAAACACGTTGCTCATTATTATTATTATATTTCTTGCAATAATAATAATCACATATGATTAATCAATCACAGTTAATATTCCACAATAATTAATTAATATTCTACGATAATAATTAATTAATATTCTACAATAGCAATTAATAATTAATATAGATTAATTGTTTACTTAATAATTCATTCGTTAATTAATATAATTATTAATAATCCTCATTACTGTGCCACACAAGGCTTTTCATCGAGTTTATTATAAACTCCATATTTTTCTCAATTGTCATAATTATTCAATTTAATATAATTGAATTAATCATTCTCATAACACAAAATTATTTATATTAAATAAATTCTCATTCCCAATAATATATTTATTTAATAATATTCAAAAATTCTCGGGTATTACAGTGTTAACTAATAAGTGATGAGAGAGAATGAAATAGGTTTTGGGTGTTATTAAATTGTGTATAGATATTATGTATATCCATATACATTCTCCCAACTCTCTTGCTCTTTCTCTCTCTGCTTGCAAGCTAGATCTTGCGTGTAATCTTGGATAAAATAAGTGGCTAAATAACAAGATGACACATAAGGGAGTATGTAAGAGTTGGTAACAACAATAATAACATCACATGTTCATCTCTCCTTCCCCTTTTGGCTAATATAGTCATTTCCTACATTTCCTACATTTAACTCAAGAATGGTTAGTTTCTAACCATAGTTATTCTGCTAGCACATATCCCATTATTTTGGGCTAATAAATTAAATTCTCATTGGGCTTCTCTAATTAAAATGTTTGGGCCATAAGAATTAGCATGTTCCAATACTTTTAATTTTATATTACCCTAATCATTTAATTAAATTTTTTATTCCACTCATTTTGAATTTAATTAATTACTCATGTGCATTAAATTTTATAACCCAATTAATCTTACTTTATTTATGTTTAAAATAAATAATAAATTGAGATAATAAAATAAATTCTCTTAGATTAGGTCACTAATATATATAATTAAAATACTAGGACCATTAAATAAAGATAACCCTTTAGGTTATTTAATCCTAATACCTAATTTATAACATTAGGCTACAAATTTTTCTTTTTTAAAAATTACTATCATTCTCATTTAATTTCTTTACATTGCTTAAGAATTTAACTAAACCCATATAGGTTCTCTAAAAATTTTAATTAATTCTCAAATTTCTATCTAGGTTTTATTCTTTAACCTTTATTTTAATCACTCAAGATCCTGTAAATTTTTGGGTTGTCACACTATGGGCAAGGATTGGCCTGAATGATATGGCATTTAAGAATAAGTACCAATCTGGACAGCTTTAGGTGTATATGCACATTTACCTATACGCATGATTTTCAACATGTGAGCTCATCTACATTCACACGTGACTTACTACTAAAACTAAGTTTAGAACTTTGTTTGTGCCTAGGACCAAACTCAAAGCGTTAGCTTAAGGATATAGCATGAGAACCTGCTCTGATACTAATTTTTTGTTCCCAGAGGGCACACAATAGATCTAGAAGGGGGGGGGGTTGAATAGATCCTTTTAAAATTTTAAAATCTTTTCCATTTTATTTTGTATTCCTAAGTAATTAGTAGATGACAAACATAAGAATCAGTTCATGCACAACGGAATAAGTTAAAGATCCCCTTTTAAGATCTATTGATTAGCTTTGTTTTAATGTTAGTTTAGATGTAAGTAGTTATGACAGTTATAGCAGTTAAGGTACATAATATAAATGACATAAAGTAAATTACACAAGGGATTTTAAGTGGTTCAGAGACTCAAGCTCCTAATCCACTCTTCTACTTCAACAAGCAGGGATTCCACTAAGGAAATGGTAACTCTTAAATCACTAAGATTCCTTCAAGGCCAGTAGCCTTGGAACTGTAGACTAAGCCCAACAGTCTTAGAATCTCTTGTACCCTCCGGTACTCAACAAGTTTAGCAGACTTGACTTTAATTTAGTCCCTAGGTCAAGGACCCCTCAGGCCCTAGTTGTTTGTTGATTGTTGTTGGTGCTGAGCTGCTAAGATGACTTTAAGCTTATTCATCTTTTGGTACTTAGCAGCTTGGTGTGATCTTCTAGAATTCTACATTGAGACTGGATCACCACTGATGGACTGCTAAAATGTACATGAAGCTCTACATCTTGAATACTTAGCAGTCTATCACATTTTCCTTGGTGCAGCTGATCTTTGTTATTAATGCTTGACTTCATCTGATTTCAGCATAGCACACTTTCACCATTGAGGATCTGTTAAGTCTTTGCCCTTTAGGTAGACTCCATGTGGTACTTAGCATCCCTTGAACACTGGTTGACTTCTGCACAGATTCTGTTCTGCAACTACTTCTCTTCAGCTCAGGCTATTCATGGAGAATCGTAGAGTGGCCCTGGACATCTGCTTTCTGATTTGCCACTCTTTCTCTTATCTTCTTGGCCTTCTCGACTCTCAGCTCAGATGCCATTGAGGTTGGCATTCTTCTTTATGTTGAGTGAAACCTTTAGCAGTTAAGGGTCTTTAGCAAATCTGCTTCACTCCTACTATGGTAGTCTCATTGCGATTGAGACATATTCTGTTAAGATCTGTAGAACTCTCGTAGAGTCAACAACTCTTTATCTTTGAAGCTTCAACTATTATATACTCCTCCATTATTTTCCCATTGGAAAATAGCCGTTGACAGCTATTTGAATTGCTTCAAGGACCCTGAGTTATTTGGTGCAGACTACTGACTTGACGTGATAGCACCTTTTTGAATTTCCTAACACAGCAGTCTGCTATTTTACCTAACACCTATGAGCAGTCACTTTCAGAAGTCAAGTTAGAAATCATATTAATTTCTCCTCTTTGTTTCCTCGATCAGAACCAAAGGAGTTGTCTTCTTGCATCGATGCTCTCAATCAGCAACGTTCGAATGCCAGTCTTCATATTAAGTCATTGCTAAGACTCAATAATCAGATGACCAAACTCCACGATTCTGATGCAGACGACTATATTCTTGATCGTAGTTTGTCTGTTTGTCGTTGTTCATTTACTGGTTTAGACAACACTACGACTCTGAGAGTGTTCTTTGGATTAACAATGTAGAACCTCTCGCTCTTCACTCTTACAGTGCTTCAATGATTCGGCTTGCCTTGACTTACATCAGGAACTGACAACTTGTCTGATTGCTTTGGCCCTTCTGGTTTGCAAGACTCTTCTGATTAGTTATGCTCAGCTCTCTCAGCATTTTTCTCTGTGATCTCCCGTTCACTCTTCATGGTGAGGCTGAGCCATAGACAATCCTTTTTGTCTATTCTCTATATATTGGCCAATGTCACTTTATGTGCTTCATCAGTTCTTGCTGTTCGTTTGGCAAACACCACGATCGTAGTCATCACCACGATCATTGTCTTTTGTTGGTTTGACAAACACTGCAATCGTTGTCTTCCTTTAGACAGTCACTTCATTCATTGTCTTCTAACATTTGCTTGTGGAAGACTTCTCCTGAATGGCTTCACTTCTCAATCAGTACTGCTGATAGAGTTGGCGCTTCTATCTTCTGATAGCTTTCAGACCATTCAGAGAGTGCTCTTTGATCCCCTCTAGTTAGACTGCTTTCTTAACATTGATTACTCCTACCAGAGTGAGATCCTTCATGAAGACTTCAGAAATTCTTAGTTATTGAGAATCGTGTTGTCTCTATGATTCTTCCTTGGTGATAAGTGGTTTTATAGCCACTTATTTAGATATCAACTAACCTCAATTATTTCTTAAACTCATATGTTACATTAGCTTTTCATGTATTTTTGGTTTACTTTTATAGGTTTCATATTGGGAACTCTCTTGGTGGCATTTAAAGCAAAAAGGGAAGGAAATGCAATCCGGACATCGTTTGGGCTTTCATGTTCATTTCATGTTCTTGGGTTGGAATTGGGGTCTTATTGTAGAGATTCTTCTAAGCTTTCTGGAACATCTTGAATCATCCCAATCGGAGTTCGGAGGCGAGAGTTATGACCCTTGTACCAACAGACATTGAACTTCATAGTTTTGGGTTGCCATTGCACAGCTGTCACTTGGAACCTAGTTTTGACCTTCATCTGTCCATTATTTCTCAATGCTCAATAACGAAAGTTGTAGATCTCGTTGGTATCTTCGATTTGACAGGTGGCAGGCCCCGTAACTCCTCCTGGACCAAAAGTTATGGCTATTCTACCAGAGGTCACTGCAGCAGAATTTTTGCCAGTTTGTAGTGTATTTCTAGCGCGCCCGCGCTCTTCCCAAGTCCAAAATAATGATATTAGCTACTAGCACGCCCGCGCCCAATTCCAGGCCATTTTCAGTGCGGCCGCACCACTTCTGAAGCTGACCAGAGTTGACTTTTTCATTAAAGAGTGCGATTGAAGCGTAACTTTAGGGGGCAGACATATTAGGGCTTATAAAAGAGAGACATATCATTATTTAATAGACATTCCTCCCTTGGGGGATAATTAGCTTACTATTGCTTTTTTTTGCTATTCAATTTCATCTTTAGATTAGAGTAGATTAAAGTAGCTAGTCTCTAGATTATATTAGATCTGAAGGTTGAAGCAATTGGATATCATTGAAGATCCAAACTTGGAGCAAGGGAGATCAGATTTGCACTTCACATTCATATTCTCTCTTTGATTCATATTTGTATTCTTTCAATGTTTATTCGAATTGTGGATGATGGATTTGATTCAACTATGAATTAACTCTATTTTGGGATTGTAATGGAATCTATTGAGTAGTTTATCTTGATACACTTCATTGTTGGTCTTATTGATTGTTATGGGATTGTCTATTATGATTCATGCTTAAATTGCTTACTTGATTGGCCATCAAATACTGTGACAATTCATATGAACTTGAAAGATGAAGTATGAATTTAGATCTGATCGTAATAGCTTGTGTTTGTATATTCTACATGGTGATGGAATGTATGATTCGTGCTTCGGATAGACATATACCGAAGCACCGCTTGTAGTCAATTGAGGACTTGCACTTAAACCCTTGTTATTGATAAATCACATAGAAATATAGTGTTTTATATAATTAGGGTGTTCATGTATATTCTATCATCTGTGGATTATATATGATATGGACTTGGTACATAGAAAGATGGTCTTGTCTTACTTTTGTGTTCTCGGCTAACAATCTGTGATAATTGATTTGTCTTAACAGGAAGTGTGTCGATTTAGATGAATCAATAAGGGAAATTGTAATCTCGAGTCTTCATTATCTAGTTTTATTCTAGAGTTATTTAGTGTTAGTTTAATTTCATAGTTTTAACCAATATACTAAATCATTCGTTTAAATAAGATTGAAATGATTATGGGCTAGTGCTTGGTGAATTTTATTAGTTAATTCTCTGTGGGACGATACTTTACTTACTCTATATTACTTGTTGACCATATATACTTGCACACATATATTGATCGAAAAAATGACCAACAAGTTTTTGGCGCCGTTGCCGGGGACTTAGTTTAATAATTTTTGCCAACATTAGCTTCAATCAAATTAGTCTTAATTTAAACATTTTATTTTAGTTTTTAATTCTTTTCCTATATTTCTCTCTTTTTAGGTACCATGGATGCGTTTGCTTATAAATGGCCATACTCGAGGATGACTCAACCAAGGGAAACAGGGGTTGAAGGACTCAACGTAATTTCGGCATTGTCAGCACAATTTGAGATACTTTCGAGGAAGTTGGACCTTGTTGCAAGCCAACGTACTCGAGAGATAGTAGTTACATGTAAATATTGTGCTGGCAATCATCCGAGTCATCAGTGCACCATCATTGTTGGACAAGTTTAGTATGGGGGTGATTACCTCAACCACTACGCCTATCCTGATTATCATCAAGAGTGGGGATATCACCCAGATTCTTCATGGAGCTATCATTATCAAGACCAATATTGTGCTCCAAGTCCAACCTATGCATCAGAATTCACAGATCAATCTCCATTTTTACAAGAAGAACAGTCAAGGAAAGAATTTATATATACGCTTTTAGCAAACCAAGAGGACATGATGATGAGTCAAGCAATGTCGAGCCAACATTTTCAGAACCATATAGCACCACTCACCAACATTTCAATCAATGATCAGCAGTATATGAATTCCGAGGCTGAAATAAAAAATTCAAGATTGGAGGATTTGTGGTCCAAATTCATAGCATCAACAGAGGAGATCTTGATTGAGCAAGCAAAGTCAATTAAAAATCTTCAGAATGGGATGGATCAAATTTTCATGGCAGTAATTAAGGAGAAATTGATTGAGCAAGGGATAAAAATTCAAAATCTTCAGAATCAATTGTATCAAATGTTTGAAGCCGTGAATAATTGTCATCAACCTAATTGGTGTTATGACATGGATGTTGAAATTGATGAAGAGCCCGAAGTGTATATGCAACTAGATGAACTGAAAGAAGTGGAAATCAAGGAGACAAATGGTGATATGGAAAATGATGAATATGAGCAGACTTTTATAATACCCCAAGTGCCTTCTCCGATAAAGTTGAAAAGTCCAGTCAGTTTTGCACATCCATGCCCCCTTGGTAGTCACATCGAAGGTAAAGATCTTTATGATATGAGAGATATTACACTCTTGAAGCCATGGTGGGCTGAGGAAGAGAAAATAAAAGAAGAGCCCGTTGTGTTGTTCATACCTCAATGCCCCAATTGGTTTACAAACACAATGGAGGAAGCGCCTACCTATTTGACACTTGAAATTGAGAACTTATCTACAAGAAGCGAGCTAGGTGACTTCAATTCAAAAACTCTCACTAAGGGGAACCTATCAAAGCACATATCGGTCCTAATGGATGGAGGGTTCCTCGCCTATCGTAGAGGAATTGGATAGCAGTGTTAAGAGAAAGTCCAACTAACGGACTATAAACTGAGCGCTCGATGGGAGGCACCCCATCCAATCTCTCTCTCCCTCTTTATTTAATTCTCCATTACATACTTTCTATCATTTCCCCCCTCTATGTTTAATTCTTCATAGTTTTAATAATCAATAGCATATTTTGGTAGTTTTAGTGATTTAATAAATGTTGTGTGCCTTTCTCAGGTTAAATCCACTTGACATGAAAGCCTGGAATCAAACTTCAAAGGCCCATAATCAATTTATGTGAAAAGATGCAGAATCAGAATTTTGGGGATTAGCACGGCCGCGCCTGAAAAGGCTTATGTTGAAGCGCGGCTGTGCCGTGAGTAGACTGCTTCAGCAACTTAAGCAAATGGTTGAATTTAAACATACTCTCACACCACCAGAGCAGGCCGAGGAGGAGGAAGACGATGACAAGGCCAACTAGGGGAGTTTCCTATCCTTTTATCTCCAATAAGGTCATTGTCATTATTAAGTTTGGGGGTATTAGGTTTATTTTGCATATAGTTAGGTTTATATTGCATATAGTTGCATTTTAGGTCATATTTCGTCAATTTTCAAATTTGTTTTGCTTTAGTTAAGTACTTTTGGACATTTTGCATGAATTCAAGTTGTCGGTTTGTTTAAAATTCATTTAGCCCATGAAGAGATTGAAATTACATGACTTGTGAACAGTTTTGATTACTTAGGATTAGTTGTAATGTCATAGTATGATGTAAATTTTTATCTGTTAGAGGCTAATGTAACCGGATAGCACTCTAGAGTAACCAGTACAATTTGCTCAGTTTAAATAGTCACATACTTGTCTTCTAGTGGGAAATCTGTGTTTTAATGAAAGAGAATTAGTAATCAAGTAGTAATAATTAGGACTACATAAAAGCTCAAGTTTTTGGGAAAACAAAGGGTATACATGCTATAGAGAAAAAAAAATAAAAAAGAGAAAAAGAAAAGAAAAGAAGAAAAAAAATAGAATGTGAATAAACACTTTGGCTAAGTCGAGTCCTGTGGCCTTTGATATTCGAGCAAGTACGCCCTAGGGGTGTCTTTACACCCAGCGCACTAAAGCCTTTTGGTTTGGGAGTCGTTGGTCGAAAGCTCGTTACACGGGTATCATTGAAAAGCCTAAGAGGACTAAGCATTACACAGTCGAGTGTGTACACGGGAAAGTGCAAAAATCACCCTCGTGAGTAAATAAAAGCATAATAAACCCCTGTTGACTCTTAACTTAATTGATGCATGGTCTTAGTTGGAGCTTTTCTTGTTTACCGCTTTTCTTAATTTGAAACTGTGTTTTTCCCTCTAAGAAGTATAGTATGTGAGGTATTTGTTTAGTAGCATGTTTAATGGTTGTTAAGCACACACATACTACATCAGTGATGACAGGTTTTGATTTGCAGAGTAATATGCTTTATGGCTTTGTCTTGGTTGGATTCTCTGTTTGTAGATTTTGAAGTTTCTCTGATGCATTTCCTGTGAGTTTCATCCCACTAACATTTGGATTCGTTAGAATGTAGTGTAGATTGCATATAGTGTATTAGTGCATTGCATTGTGGTTATGTTTTGTTTTGTTCCTTAAGGACAAGCAACGGTTTAAGTTTGGGGGTATTTGATAAGTGGTTTTATAGCCACTTATTTAGATATCAACTAACCTCAATTGTTGCTTAAACTCATGTGTTACATTAGCTTTTCATGCATTTTTGGTTTACTTTTATAGGTTTCATATTGGGAACTCTTTTGGTGGCATTTGAAGCAAAAATAGAAGGAAATGCAATCCGGACATCGTTTGGGCTTTCATGTTCATTTCATATTCTTGGATTGGAACTTGGGTCTTATTGAAGAGCTTCTTCTAAGCTTTCCGGAACATGAATCATTCCAGTCGGAGTTCGGAGGCGAGAGTTATGACCTTTGTACCAACGGACATTGAAATTCACAGTTTTGGGTTGCCATTGCACAGCTGTCACTTGGAGCCCAATTTCGACCTTCATACATCCATTATTTCTCAATGTTCAAAGAATAAAAGTTATAGATCTCGTTGATATCTTCGATTTGACAGGTGGCAGGCCCCGTAACTCCTCCCGGACCAAAAGTTATGGCTGTTCTACCAGAGGTCACTGCAGCATGATAGTAGTGTACATACAAGCCAATCATGTATGATGACAAAGCACATACTTTGTAAACAATCTTATTTATTTATTAATGAAATATTCATTTAAGGCATATAATTATCTATATGGTGCTGTTTTTATAATATGTAAATAACCCATAGTTTTAAGCAATGCTTTTAGAATCATGATGAGATCATGATAATGAGATCTAAATTCTTAGAAAGCTTAAAAACTAAAATAGTTCCCAATTGTGGGATTACTAAAATGGGGATTAGTAAATCCGGATAGATTGGTACATATGTTGCTTGCTCATTGGATGAGGATGACTGATCTCATGGTCATTTGTGTGGAGACACTAAAGCAAGTATGTAGGTGCTTATTGGAGAATAAGTTCACTGAACGTGACTCGCTATGGAATACCTAATGGAGTTTTACTCGCCTGTCAATAGGAATTCCTAATGTGATAGTAGTACATGTGATCCTTGGACTTGAGATCATTATAGTATCTTGTATGTAACAAATTATACTTTGACTAATTCCTTAAGGCCTTTTAAGGCATATATAGGGTATGCTTGGGTATAATGAGTTACATATGGAGATAATGAATGATCAATAAAGAATCTACCACCTCTAGTAAAAGAGGAGATATGTCCTATGTGATTCGTTAAATGACAACCCAGGAATCCTTGGCCAAGGTAGAACGAAATTAGAAAGAGGTTTCTAATTTGCATTATTTGGAGTTGTGCATTTTCTAATCGAAATACATATGATTAAATAAATTAAGACTTGACAGTAAATCCATGTCTTATATTTAATTGGGACATTGTATGGTGGAAGGATTGAATTGTACAGTAACTATTAACTCGCAGGTTCTTTTATGATTAATGTTGAAATCTATATTATCTGGAAAGTCGTTGATCACTAGGGAGGCTTATCCCTATTGTAGAATAAATGTTATTTATTTAAATAGATTATTAGTTTAATTTATTTATTTAAATAAGATTGAAATTGTTCTAATTGATTTATTCACAACCGGTTTAATATGGAGAACCTAAAGGGTCACACCATAAAAGGAAGAAGAATTATTTAAGAAGAAAATGGCATGATAGTAATAATGCATTAAGTATAATTAATTTAATCTATGATGATAGAATAAATTAAATAGCTTAATGTTTATTATTTAATATTTTAGAAATATTAAATATAAATTAATAAGAGGAGTCTTATTAATATTATTATTATTATTATTATTTTAATTCTAAAGGAGTTTAGGAATTAATATAAAATCAGTACTCTCTCTCAATCCTAATAAAGATTAGGATATAAATTAATTAAAAGTATTTAATTAATTAATTAAATAAAACCCTATTCTAATTGGATTAGGAGGGTTAACCTAATATCTATATAAGAGAGTCTTATATCATAAATAAGGTACGTGAATTTTTCAAGAGTTGGGAGTACACATATTCTATAGAGATAGAAACAAGGGTTAAGCCAATAACCCATCTTACTGAGTTCTTCATCTTCCTTGGTGGATCACCGTTAGAGGCCAAACATTTGGGTGGCTGACATTGATCAAGGGAAGGAGCCACTACAGAGGAATCAAAGGAATCAAAGGAGTAGAACTAGTACTTGAGGAAGCTTGGATCTTCAAAGGTATAATTCTGTTTTTCTCCTTCTTCATTCACTGATAATTGATGCACAAGAATGATCATGGAAATGGGTTTGTATAAATTTTGAAAACCTAGTTTTTACGCTTCTGCCCTATTTATGTGATTTGATTGCATGATTGCGTTACGTACAAACCTAACAGTGGTATCAGAGCCAATCTTGTGCTAATTATCAGTCTATGTGATTCCATACATGTATGATATGCGATTGGATCGAGTTCTGGGCAACAAAAATTTTTTAGATTCTGCGAAGCTGCGCCGGTACAAGGCAATATTGCTGCGCAGCTGCGCCGGGTGCTGTTCCTGGTTTTCATGCTGCGCAGCTGCGCCGGTTCCCTTTACATTCTTGGAGCAGCTGCGCCACTGGACAGGAACTGAATTTTTTTTTTATTTTATTTAATTAATAAAGGTTTAAAATAAAGATGTTTATTTTATAGGAAATGAGATTTCAGAATTGCTAAAATTAAAGAGTTTAATTTGAAATTATTTTTGAATGAAATAAAGGAGTTTATTTTTCCAAAAACAAAGTTTAGCAAACTTTTGCCCATTAACTGATATTAATACATATATGGAATGAATTTATTTTCATGAGATGAATAAGTTTTATTGATACGTATGATGATATGTATGGTAATAAAAGGGATTGATTATGGACTATGACCAATGTGATTGGATTTTATTTTGGTTGAATGCTTGAATGAATGGGTTTTATAAAATGGGGTCTGCGTACCTCGTCTTCTCTAGTTTTATTCTCGATGTAAATTCTATCTCCTTTCTATGTACTTCCCCTTGACTGCTGATCAAGGTTTCTATTTAATTTTAAATAGTTAATGTAATAGAGATAGTTAGAATTATTTTGAAGAAATTGGAGACTAAAGAGCAAGGAACGCGTGAAGACTCATTTGTATGGAGCCAGGGTTTAAATGTAATAGTTATATTTAAATTTAAAGTCTTGCACTCCTAGGTTTGACCTTTTGGTTCACTTGGTGGCTCTAGTGAACCAAACTAGAATAAAAGTCCATAATCAATCCGGATAGAATATAGTATTCTATATTGCATGCTAAATATTATATATATTATGTTTTATACAAACATGCTTCGCATGTTTAATAAAATGACGCGTATTTTATATATATATATATATATATATATATATATGTGTGTGTGTGTGTGTGCATGCGCGCTTAAAAAGATGAGACAAATAATAAAAAATCCCTCAAAGAAATAATATTAAGTCTGAAGCGTTCAAATGATATTTGGAATATCGAACGTCGCCTTTTAGCATGATTAGTTAATAGAGTATTAAATATTTAATATGAGTTTGTTGTGCTATCCACAAGGCGAGTATTGAATATTTAAGATGTTAATTAATCACATTTGATGCTTATCAAGAAAATTGAACGATCTAGTCTTGTTGTGCTATCCACAAGGACGAAAATTTTTCTTTTTTGAATTTATGAAAGTGCTAGGCTGGACTTAACTTAAATCATTTTAGTTCGGATGTGCACACACATGACCATTATGATTTAAGAGGCAAATAAAAAGAGTTACATGGTGATGTAATTGACAAGAGTTGTCTACCTATTTATTTGTATATCGCTTGTTGTGCTATCCACAAGGTTATATACATTTGAAATGGGATCCTTAATCTCACTAGCAAACCTTTAATTAGATGTTGCCGAACTATATGAGTGAAGGTAATATAGTTTGATGAAAATAGTGGGAGATACTAATTTAAAATAAAAACCTAAATTTATTTTGGTATGCAAAGTTAATAAAATGAATGTTTGCTAAAATGTTGTCTTTTCACATGCAGAATTTTAAAAATGTCAAAATCACTAATCTCACTACGAAACATACTTGATGCAAATAAGCTTACCGGCCCGAATTATGAGGACTGGCTAAGAAATCTGAGAATTGTTCTCACTGCTGAAAAGATTTCTTATATCCTAAATTCCACTATCCCTGAATCTGTTTCAGAAACAGCCTCTGAGGAAGAGATTGCCACTTTCAATAAGTGGCAAGATGATGCATCTGTGGCTCAATGCATCATGCTCGCATCCATGAATAACGAGCTTCAGCGTCAGCACGAAAAAATGGATGCTCCTGCTATGCTGCTTCACCTTAAGGAGTTGTATGGTGAACAGAGTAGGACTGCTAGATATGAGATATCTAAGGAGCTCTTCCGATCTAGGATGACCGAGGGCACTGCCGTCGAGACTCATGTTCTAAAGGTAATCAATTTGATTGAACGCCTTGGACAGCTTGGGTTCGTCATGGATGGGGAGTTGAGTCAAGACTTGGTCTTGCAGTCACTCCCTGAGACCTTCTCGCAGTTTGTGGTTAATTTTCACATGAATAAGCTAGATGTCAGCTTACCTGAGCTGCTTAACATGCTGAAAACTGCAGAAGGTCACTTCTCATCCAAGAAGAACCATGTCTTGATGGTGGATTCTTCCAATAAAAGGAAGAGGCCCAAGGTGTCTTCTGAAAAGAAGAAATCTAAGAAGGCTAAGGGAAAAGGGAAAGAAAAGGAGCAAAAGAAACCTGAACCAGCTAAAGGAATGTGCTTTCATTGCAATGAGTCGGGACATTGGAAGAGGAACTGCAAGAAGTTTCTAGCAGAGAAGAAGCTTGGAGAAGCTTCGACTTCCAATTAAGGTTTGTTTATGATTGAAATTAATTTTTCTGAAAGTCATAATTCTACTTGGGTATTGGATAACGGCTGTGGTTCTCATATATGTAATACTGTGCAGGGACTGGTCAGAAGTAGAAAGCTGAACAAAGATGAGGTGATCCTACGAGTGGAAATGGAGCAAAAGTTGCTGCATTAGCTGTAGGAACTTATTGTTTAGCAATGCCTTCGGGCAAATCCATTTATCTTAATAATTTTTATTATGTTCCGAATATTATTAAAAAACATTATTTCAATTTCTGTATTGGATATGGATGGTTTTGACGTTATTATAAAGAACAATGGTTGTTCTATTTATAAAGACGATGTTTTATATGGTATTGGAAATTTGCGAAATGGACTTTATACACTTGACTTACAAGAACATATATTTCAAATTGAACAAATTAAGAAAAGGAAAAGAGATGATATTAAGTATACCTATATGTGGCACTGTAGACTCGGTCATATCAATGAAACAAGATTATCCAAGTTGCATAAAGATGGGCTCCTCGAGCTATCTGATTATGAATCATATCCAACTTGTGAATCTTGTCTCATGGGTAAAATGACTAAATCTCCTTTTAGTAGAAAAGGAGAGAGAGTTACAGAGTTGTTGGCATTGATTCACACAGACGTTTGTGGACCTATGACAACAAGTGCACGGGGTGGGTATTCTTATTTTATTACTTTCACTGATGATCACTCAAGATTTGGATATGTGTATTTAATGAAATACAAATCAGAATCATTTGAAAAGTTCAAAGAGTTCAGAAGTGAAGTAGAGAAACAAACGGGCAAGAGTATTAAGATACTTCGATCAGATTGAGGTGGAGAATACTTAAGCAGTGAGTTTCTCAATTATCTCAGAGAAAATGGTATAATCTCACAATGGACTCCTCCAGGTACACCACAGTTAAATGGAGTATCTGAAAGGAGAAATCGAACACTGTTGGACATGGTTCGATCCATGTTGAGTTTTACCGACCTTCCAATTTCCTTATGGGGATATGCCCTAGAAACGGCTACATACCTACTTAACAAGGTACCTACCAAATCCGCCCCAAAGACTCCATATGAGATGTGGAAAGGGAGAAAACCAAATATTAAGCATGTTAAGACTTGGGGTTGTCCAGCTTATGTCAAAAAGTTTGAAAATGATAAGCTACAGACTAAATCCGATAAGTGTAGATTTGTGGGATACCCTAAAGAAACCGTAGGGTATTATTTCTATCATCCAACTGATCAAAAGGTGTTTGTTGCGAAACATGCTACCTTCTTGGAGAAAGAGTTTATCCATGAAGGGGTCAGTGGGAGCAAGATATATCTTGAAGAAGTTCAAGAACCACAAGTTACCACGGACCAAAGTCAAGTACCTAACCAAGTAGAAGAACCTACTGTACCGCACCCTGTTCGTAAATCTGGAAGAGTACCAAAGATACCTGAGAGGTATGGATTCGTTATAGAGGATAACGATGAGGTACACATCATGAATGATGATGATCCATTGAATTACGAACAGGCTATGAGTAATAAAGACTCAGGGAAATGGCTTGAAGCCATGAAATCCGAAATGGACTCCATGTATGAAAACAAAGTATGGTCTTTGGTTTCACCACCTGAAGGTATTAGACCTATTGGGTGTAAATGGGTTTTTAAGAAAAAGACTAGAGCAGACGGAAAGGCAGAGACCTATAAGGCCCGACTGGTTGCAAAAGGTTTCAAACAAAGACAAGGAGTTGACTATGATGAAACCTTCTCACCAGTAGCCATGCTCAAGTCCATTCAGATTTTGCTTGCGATTGCAGCTTACAACGACTATGAGATCTGGCAGATGGACGTGAAAACGGCCTTCCTCAATGGGAAACTTGAGGAGGATGTGTATATGACACAGCCAGAGGGATTTATTTCAAAAGTTGGAACAAATCAAGTCTGTAAGCTACAACGATCCATTTATGGGTTGAAGCAAGCTTCTCGTAGATGGAACATTCGTTTTGATGAGATAATCAAAGAGTTTGATTTTATCAAAAACGAGGATGAACCATGTGTATACAAGAAGGTTAGTGGAAGCGCAGTATCATTCCTTGTATTATATGTTGATGATATATTACTGATAGGGAATGACATTCCTATGTTACAATCCATTAAAATCTGGTTATCTAAAAACTTCTCCACGAAGGACTTGGGTGAAGCATCCTATATTTTGGCGATAAAGATCTATAGAGATAGATCTAAAAGGATGCTCGGCTTATCCCAAGGAACATACATTGATACGATGCTAAAGAGGTTTAGCATGGAAGATTCCAAAAGAGGTCTCATGCCGATGAGCCATGGAATAAATCTCTCCAAGAAACAGGCCCCAAAGACACCTGAGGAGAGAGACCGTATGAGTAAGATCCCTTATGCTTCTGCAATAGGATCTATCATGTACGGTATGATATGTACTAGACTGGATGTTGCTCACGCACTTAGTGTAACAAGCAGATACCAGTCGAATCCAGGAGAAGAGCACTGGAAGGCAGTGAAAAATATCCTAAAGTACTTGAGAAGGACTAAAGATATTTTTCTTGTCTACGGTGGGTCTGAATTAAAACTCGAGGGATTCACGGACTCAAGTTTTCAAACAGACCAAGATGACAGTAAATCTGTTTCAGGGTATGTGTTTACCTTGAACGGAGGTGCAGTGAGTTGGAAGAGTTCCAAGCAGCAAACGGTTGCTGATTCAGTGACAGGGGCAGAGTATATAGCTGCAAGTGAAGCTGCAAAGGAAGCTGTTTGGATGAAGAAGTTCATAACTGAACTTGGTGTGGTTCCTAGCATTGGAGAAGCAGTTCCCGTATACTATGACAACACCGGAGCGGTTGCACAGGCTAAGGAACCCAGGTCTCATCAGAAATCTAAACATGTTGCGGCGATTTCACTTGATCAGGGAGATCATTGAAAGAGGAGACGTCACCTTGGAACGTGTAGACTCTCAAGACAACATTGCATATCCATTTACTAAAGCTTTAACACAACAGCAGTTTGATCGTCACTTAGATAAGATGGGTATGAGATACCATGGTGATTGGCTTTAGTGCAAGTGGGAGATTGATAGTAGTGTGCATACAAGCCAATCATGTATGATGACAAAGCACATACTTTGTAAACAATCTTATTTATTTATTAATGAAATATTCATTTAAGGCATATAATTATCTACATGGTGCTGTTTTTATAATATGTAAATAACCCATAGTTTTAAGCAATGCTTTTAGAATCATGATGAGATCATGATAATGAGATCTAAATTCTTAGAAAGCTTAAAAGCTAAAATAGTTCCCAATTGTGGGATTACTAAAATGGGGATTAGTAAATCCGGATAGATTGGTACATATGTTGCTTGCTCATTGGATGAGGATGACTGATCTCATGGTCATTTGTGTGGAGACACTAAAGCAAGTATGTATGTGCTTATTGGAGAATAAGTTCACTGAACGTGACTCGCTATGGAATACCTAATGGAGTTTTACTCGCCTGTCAATAGGAATTCCTAATGTGATAGTAGTACATGTGATCCTTGGACTTGAGATCATCATAGTATCTTGTATGTAACAAATTATACTTTGACTAATTCCTTAAGGCCTTTTAAGGCATATATAGGGTATGCTTAGGTATAATGAGTTACATATGGAGATAATGAATGATCAATAAAGAATCTACCACCTCTAGTAAAAGAGGAGATATGTCCTATGTGATTCGTTAAATGACAACCCAGGAATCCTTGGCCAAGGTAGAACGAAATTAGAAAGAGGTTTCTAATTTGCATTATTTGGAGTTGTGCATTTTTTAATCGAAATACATATGATTAAATAAATTAAGACTTGACAGTAAATCCATGTCTTATATTTAATTGGGACATTGTATGGTGGAAGGATTGAATTGTACAGTAACTATTAACTCGCAGGTTCTTTTATGATTAATGTTGAAATCTATATTATCTGGAAAGTCGTTGATCACTAGGGAGGCTTATCCCTATTGTAGAATAAATGTTATTTATTTAAATAGATTATTAGTTTAATTTAATTATTTAAATAAGATTGAAATTGTTCTAATTGATTTATTCACAACCGGTTTAATATGGAGAACCTAAAGGGTCACACCATAAAAGGAAGAAGAATTATTTAAGAAGAAAATGGCATGATAGTAATAATGCATTAAGTATAATTAATTTAATCTATGATGATAGAATAAATTAAATAGCTTAATGTTTATTATTTAATATTTTAGAAATATTAAATATAAATTAATAAGAGGAGTCTTATTAATATTATTATTATTATTATTATTTTAATTCTAAAGGAGTTTAGGAATTAATATAAAATCAGTACTCTCTCTCAATCCTAATAAAGATTAGGATATAAATTAATTAAAAGTATTTAATTAATTAATTAAATAAAACCCTATTCTAATTGGATTAGGAGGGTTAACCTAATATCTATATAAGAGAGTCTTATATCATAAATAAGGTACGTGAATTTTTCAAGAGTTGGGAGTACACATATTCTATAGAGATAGAAACAAGGGTTAAGCCAATAACCCATCTTACTGAGTTCTTCATCTTCCTTGGTGGATCACCGTTAGAGGCCAAACATTTGGGTGGCTGACATTGATCAAGGGAAGGAGCCACTACAGAGGAATCAAAGGAATCAAAGGAGTAGAACTAGTACTTGAGGAAGCTTGGATCTTCAAAGGTATAATTCTGTTTTTCTCCTTCTTCATTCACTGATAATTGATGCACAAGAATGATCATGGAAATGGGTTTGTATAAATTTTGAAAACCTAGTTTTTACGCTTCTGCCCTATTTATGTGATTTGATTGCATGATTGCGTTACGTACAAACCCAACACAGAAGATATTCTGCCAGTTTGTAGTGTATTTCTAGCACGCCCGCGCTCTTCCTCAGTCCAAAATAATGATGTTTGCTACTAGCTTGCCCACGCCCAATTCCAGGCTATTTCCAGCGCGGCCGCGTCACTCCTAAAGCTGACCAGAGTTGACTTTTTCATTAAAGAGTGCGATTGAAGTGTAACTTGAGGGGGCAGACATATTAGGGCTTATAAAAGAGAGACATATCATTATTTAATAAACATTCCTTCCTTGGGGGATAATTAGCTTACTATTGCTTTTTTTGGCTATTCAATTTCATCTTTAGATTAGAGTAGATTAAAGTAGCTAGTCTCCAGATTATATTAGATCTGAAGGTTGAAGCAATTGGATATCATTGAAGATCCAAACTTTGAGCAAGGGAGA
Source organism: Panax stipuleanatus (assembly GCA_020205555.1). Taxonomy (NCBI): domain Eukaryota; kingdom Viridiplantae; phylum Streptophyta; class Magnoliopsida; order Apiales; family Araliaceae; genus Panax; species Panax stipuleanatus. The sequence continues at coordinate 122,951,374 of CM035120.1, forward strand.
TCAAATTTGCACTTCACATTCATATTCTCTCTTTGATTCATATTTGTATTCTTTCAATGTTTATTCGAATTGTGGATGATGGATTTTATTCAACAATGAATTAACTCTATTTTGGGATTGCAATGGAATCTATTGAGTAGTTTATGTTAATACACTTCATTGTTGGTCTTATTGATTGTTATGGGATTGTCTATTATGATTCATGCTTAAAATTGCTTACTTGATTGGCCATCAAATACTGTGATAATTCATGTGAACTTGAAAGATGAAGTATGAATTTAGATCTGATCGTAATAGCTTGTGTTTGTATGTTCTACATGGTGATGGAATGTATGATTCGTGCTTCGGATAGACATATACCGAAGCACCGCTTATAGTCAATTGAGGACTTGCAATTAAACCCTTATTATTGATAAATCACATAGAAATATTGTGCTTTATATAATTAGGGTGTTCATTTGTATTCTATCATCTGTGGATTATATGTGATATGGACTTGGTACATCGAAAGATGGTCTTGTCTTACTTTCGTGTTCTCGGCTAACAATCTGTGATAATTGATTTGGCTTAACAGAAAGTGTGTCGATTTAGATGAATCAATAGGGGAAATTGTAATCTCGGGTCTTCATTATCTAGTTTTATTCTAGAGTTATTTAGTGTTAGTTTAATTTCATAGTTTTAATCAACATGCTAAATTATTCGTTTAAATAAGATTGAAATGATTATGGGCTAGTGCTTGGTGAACTTTATTTGTTAATTCTCTGTAGAATGATACTCTACTTACTCTTTATTACTTGTTGACCGTGTATAATTGCACGCATATATTGATCGGGAAAATGACCAACACTTGGCATTGTGAGCATTTGACTGACTACGTCTTAGCCTTGTTCTGTAGACTGCGATCTGGCTTTGGTTCTGCATACTACGATCTGGCTTTGGTTTTGCACACTACGATCTAGCGTTGGACTACTGCAGATACTACTACTCCGAGAGCAGATTATATGATTGACTCCAGTTCCTGCCTCAACAACAGTCTCTTGACTGATCTGCCCGACTACGATTTCTGCCTCTGCTATGATCTGCAGTCTCCACGACTTCGTGTGAGGCCTACGATTCTTAACTAAGCTCGGCAGGCGCTTAGTAGGCGCTTTGATATGCTGTCTCCACGATTCTGAACTTGTCTTCCTCGACAGGCTACGGCTTCGAGAAAGTCTTACTGACACACCACGAATATGCCTTGTCTCTCCTGGCAGACTACGACCTTCAAGAGTGACTATCTTTATAGACTACGTTTCTGCCTTGATAGACTCCGATTCTTCCTTGTCTCTCCTGGCAGACTACGAAGGCTGGCGCAATGCTCAACGATTAGACTGGCCTATCTATTACATTTTATAAGATCAACCTAACAAGCTTGATCTTTCTATTTATAGTCCTTGTACATTATAATCTTTTGATGGACTTTACAAAGTTGTTTGTTCATGTAGGATCAACCTAATATACTTGATCTTTTCAGTCTAAGTCCTTGTACATATGTCTATCATCTATTAAGGACTTTACAGCTTTTATCAATGCAGACATATTTGCATATTCATTCATTTAAGATTATAATCAAATCTTATATAAGTAGGAATAACATTCTCATGCATATTCCTAACAGAAAGTATCTTATAGGTATGCTACACATCGGTATATGGGGGACACTATGGAAGTGAAAGAACGGCCACCAAAGTACTACAAGCAGGATTTTATTGGCCCCCCTTGTTCAAAGACGCACATCAGTGTGTGAAAAATTGTGATCGATGTCAAAGGGTGGGCAACATTTCCAAACGGATGAGATGCCACTCAACATGATCTTGGAAGTGGAAGTTTTTGATGTATGGGGGATCGATTTCATGGGACCTTTTCTGCCTTCATACAATAATTTGTATATCATGTTAGCAGTAGACTATGTGTCTAAGTGGGTTGAGGCTGTAGCACTACCGAAGAATGGCACTAAGGTTGTTTTGAAATTTTTGCAAAATAATATCTTTACAAGATTTGGCACCCCAAGGGCAATCATCAGTGATGACGGAAGTCACTTCTGCAACAAGTATTTCACAATCCTCTTGACCAAGTATGGGGTCAACCACAGAATTGCCACTGCCTATCACTCCAGACTAGTGGCCAAGCAGAAGTATCTAATAGAGAGGTGAAGAGAATTTTGGAGAAAATAGTAAACCCGAACCAAAAATATTGGTCTTTGAAATTGGATAACGCTCTATGGGCGTATCGGACTGCATACAAGACCCCGATCAGAATGTCTTCACATCAGCTTGTCTACGAAAAAGCATGTCACCTCCCATCGAAACTTGAGCATAAAGCCTATTGGGCCATCCAGAAACTAAATTTTGATCTCACAGCAGCAGGGGAGAAAAGACTTCTACAACTCAACGAGTTAGTTGGATTCCGCATGCAGGCATACGAGAACTCCAAATTATACAAGGAAAAGGTCAAACGGTGGCACGATCAGAAAATCTTGGACAAAAAGTTTGAACTGGGCCAAGCAGTACTAATATTCAACTCCAGGTTGAAACCCTTTCCCGAAAAACTAAAATTTAGGTGGTCGGGTCCATTCACCATCAAAACAGTATTTCCACACGGCGCCGTTGAACTATATGGCCGGGATCCAGTGAAAACATTCAAAGTTAACGAAAAACGCCTAAAGCATTATTGGGGAGGTGACCTCGATCGCCAGGCGACCTCAGTCAACCTCGCTGAGCCAGTATGAAATAGGGAGTAGTCAGGCTGAAGGACTTAAAATCAAGCGTTCTATGGGAGGCAACCCATTCTTTGCTTTCGTTTTCAGTAAATAGTTGTTAGTTAGTCGTCGTCATACATAACATGTTATTAGCTTTTTCTCTATAGTGCTTGTTCTGACAATTGCTATTGTATTCAGTACAGTTATTGGTGAATTACAAAGGGTAATCATGCTAGAGCTCATTGGTCCAAGTAAGAATGCATTGAGGGGATCTAATGAAGTGGCAAGTCTGCAGAACAAGTACAAAATTCCAGAGCATAAAAAATTACATGCCCGCCCCGACGGGACTTCTTAAGCCTACAAATGTCGCCCCGACGGAAAACACTCTGCCAAGTACCGCCCAGTGAGCCCAGAGCGCGCCCCGACGTCAAATTCTCTGTCTAATGCCGCCCCGACGGGTATCCAAAGCCAAAAATAGCCGGCCCCGGTGGGGGTACGAGAAATCAGTTTTTAAAATACATCAACTCCAGTCGACCCATACCCATTCCAAACACAAATTGCTGAAACCTAACTTCAAAAGACATTCCTACACCCAATCTCTTGACCAAATTCGTCCACCTAACCCTTCTCCACTTCGGATTGCAAGAATTCAACACCCACTCACGCATCATCACACACAAGTAGGATTTCCAATCTTCCTTTTTCTTCCGAGCATAATCTAAGCAGACAAAGGGCCTGAAGTGGATCTGTGCAACTTCGACAATCAATCCAAACGTGTAGCAACATATAAATTTAACTGGTAAGCATACATAAATAGTATAATTTGATTGCTTTTGTGTTACAGATTGAGTAATTTGATTAAATTGTGTAACCAAGTCGGGCAATTGCAATTTTAGAGTAATTAAATGTTGGGTATTGGTTTGATGTTGGGAGATTTTTAAAATTGGTCATATCATGCTTGAGTTTGCTTGGTAAGTACAATTTGGGTAGAGAACTGAAGTTTAGGGGTAACCATTATCAAGCAACATCGACATTGCCCACCAACTATTTGAAAAAGGGTTTCAACGAAAGGTACCATAAACAGGGGAGATTTACACTAACCATCAATGACGCTTTGCCTACGACTTGATTGGGATTGCCATTGTTGATATAATGGCACCACGAGCATTGAAATGACAAAAGGGTGAGGGTCCGTCCACCCCCACAAGACAGTTTGACCGCAAAAAATTTATCAGTGCCTTGGCAGCAGACAGATTTAACTATTTAGAAACAAGGCACTCACCCCTGAATGCGGCCTTCGACCCGATGAATTTGATGGTGAGATGGGGCACCAAATCAACGAGCAAGGGTGGGACACCTTCACTGATCAGCCCGAAGCAGTAGTGGTAGCGGTGGTTAAGGAATTCTATGCGAACGCCGAAGATAAGGCTCCATTCACAGCGTTCGTTAGGGGTAAGATGGTGTCATTCAGTGCTGCTGCTATCAATAACTATTACAACCTACGAGTGCCTGCAGTGTGCCAGTACACAGCTTTCTGAGATAGTGGGCTAGATTATGACAAGATTTTGACAGAAATTGCAGGTCAGAAACTGTGTGGCTAAAAGGTAAGAAATGGGGTATACTGTTCTTAAGTAAAGATTTGAGCCTCTACGACAAGATTTGGAACGCCTTCCTATGTGCCAAGATCCTCCCCTAACAGCACACTAGTGAAATCATAAAATAGAAAGTTTCACTGTTGTACGCTATTATAAAGGACTTTGCTATTAACATAGGGGAAATCATAAACTTTTCAATCCGCCGATGCTTAAGAAGGCCTATTCCAGGAGGATTGCCACATCCGTCCCTTATTTATGGGTTGTGCCACCGCGCTGGTGTTAGGTGGGCACCCGAGGAGCCAGTATAGTAACCACTGTAACTGCTGGACAGTAGGTTGATTACCAGGTATTCAGTGTGGAAAGGGGGTACGTCGCATCCAAGGGGACTCGGGTTTATATTTCCTTCAGACTCAGATGAAGAGGAGGAAGAAGCAGCGGATGCAGATTATAAAGAAGCATAGGATGCGGATTATGAAGAATTTGTAGAGGATATACTACCTAAGGATGAGGACGCTACTACATCGAGCATATAAGGCAAGGCGAAGTTCATATTTAGCTCCCAGTTTCGAACTCTTCAGTGACAATTGGATGAACAGAGCAAAATAGAGGATAAAAAGGACAACCGGTTAGCGGCAAGACAAAACCACATGTTTGCTACTCAAAATAGTTTCAATGCTGCAGTAGCCGAGGCGTTTGCACGACTAAACACTTCTGCTGAGCCGTTTCAGTTCCCGTCTCCTCAGCCACTCCCAGCTTACCCACCTTCAGATTCGAATGTTGAGGTGGTTGAGCCTGACGCTTAACCAGTCAGGGAAGTCCTCTGTACTTGAATTCTCTTATTTCTTTCACAATGAGGACATCGTGTCGTGTAAGTTTGGGGGTGGTTTGCATAGTAGTTTGCATGATAGTCTCTATTTTTTGCATGTTAGTTTTTGATTAGTTTGCATATTCGTTGTCCTTTAATCACATATATTTGAAAAAAAAATTAAATAAATAAATCAAAAAACACCAAAAAGATTTGTTTTGTTAGCGTAGTTGTTCATTATTGGCATATGGGTAAGGCATATTGCATATCCATCTTGTCGGTTATTGTGAAGTTGAATTGGCCCATGATGAGATTGGAATTGCATATACGCTGATTAGCAACGACAATTAGGACATCGAAGTAATTTTATAGCATGAAGTAAATATCTGTCTGTTTGGAACTGATGTAACCAGTTAGCACATAATGATGACCATGTTGATTGATTGGGTTAAAATAGTTGCATAATTATCTTCTTGTGAGAAACCTAGGTTTTAATACAGGAAATTCAATGAACTGGTAGTAAAGCTAGGATCATGCAAGAACCTAAGTTTAGGGGAATCTGTAGGATATCTATTTTCTATCTAAAAACAAAAAGAAATACAAAAGAAAAAAAAGAGAATCAGAAAAAAGGTATATATGAATAAACACCGTGACTAGTTTAGTTATGTGGCCTTTTTTACTCAAGTAAGTATGCCCATGGGGATGTCTTTACACCCAGCGCCCTAAAACCATCTGGTTTTGGAGTCGTTGGCCGAAAGCTCACTAAATGGGTAGCACTAAAAGGCCTAAGAGAACTAGACATTGCACAGTAATTTGTAAAGCAGAAATACGGGACTAAGAGAAAAATGCCCCCGCAATGGACTAAAAGTAGAAATGAATCCTGAGGTAACTCCTAACTAGGTAATTGTATAGTTTTGGCCTGAGCTTAGCTTATTTACAGATTTTCTTAAGTTAAAGTTGTGTTTTCCTTATAAGAAGCGTATTATGTGATATATTTGAACTGCAGTTGGTTATCATGGTTGTCGAGCACACACACACGTCATCAATAATAACAGGCATTGGTTTATAGATTGATTTGAACTGCTGACATGTTTTCGGTTGAATTTGTTGTTCATGGCTATTGTGATTTCTCTGAGGCAAAATGGTTGAATTTCATACTGTCTGACAGCTGGATTCTTAGGCATGTAGGTAGTTTGCATGTGCATTATGTCGTGCTTGAGGACAAGTAACATTTTAAGTTTGGGGGTATTTGATGAGTGGGTTTTGTACCAACTGTCGACGTCGGTGGAAAAATTCAGGTTGGGTTAAACAAGAATCTTTCTCTCTTCTTAAGTTTTGTCTACCCTTATTCTTTTTATTGTGAAAAAGGTTTTGAAGGGTTTTTTAAGAAAAGGCCAACATATATCATGTCGACGATTTGAACGTTTTACAGAGTCGCTAGTTGGTAGTTTTGAAATGGTTGTACCAACTCAACCGAATTTGTTTTGAAAGAGGCCCAATTGTTGGACACTGTCGAAACTTGATCTTTGAAATCGAAGTTTTGAATTCGGGGGCTTGGTTAACTATGGGGAAGGTGTTAGGCACCCCACAACTCCTATGTAAACACGGTACCGCATCTTTTCAATAGTTCTCTTTTAAATCTGCAGCATGTGTGTGAATACTGGAATGAATTGGGCCTATGTTTGATTGAAAGTATGTTTATGCATCGTTGAACCTATATACGAAGGGTTTGATTTGATTTGCAAAAGTCTCTCTTTTAGACAAGATTATTAAAATGTTGTTTTGAAAGGTTGGTTTTCAAACCCTTATGCTAACATAGGAATTGAAGCATATCGATACTTCAGTTTTATCTTTTTAGCCTTTTGGCTCAAATTGAATGGTGATTATCGGGCTGCGAAGCATCCTCGACCACAGCAAATATACAAGTGCCGGTCTCCTCATGGGCATGATAGCCATCAGAGAAACTTTGACACGACAAACCATTATTCTCATTATGCTGAGACCTTAAACCCGGATAACTATTTTAAGGTCTTTTGATGTACATTTTACAGAAAAACTAGCAGGGTACATCTGTAAAGTGGAGTTTGTCCATTGTGGGAATCAGGTTCTTATTAGTTTGATCATGAATCCCAAGATTCCTAGGCTCACATATGGAAGCCAATAAACGTGCACAACTCAAATATATACAGCAAATATATATTTACATCTCAATATTACCAGAACCAAGGATTCATCAGTAAATCCTGGCTCGCACATAGCCGAAACATATCGTTCCCACTAGATAGCGATCTAAGGGACGCGAGGTAGCTTTTATAGCTGAAACTAGAGAAATGCTAGATTTAAATAAATCTCAGCCATTATAGCTTCTCAGTTCTGTCTGAACCTATTTTGAACCGTTTGAAAGCTAGAGTTGGCAAGATTTAAAGAAATCTAGTTCGCCCGCAGAAATGTCAGTGCCGATTCGTATCAAATGAATATTTAAAGCAACAATTTAAACAAAATGAGTAAAGCAAAAATATATATAATTATATACGAAAGCTGTAAAGAGCGATGGGTTTTCACTCCAGTGCCCGAACTGGAATGAAAATATATATATATATATATATATATATATATATATATATATATAAGCTGTATAAAAGCCACGGAATGATCCTGGCTAGATAGAATATAAATATATATATATATATAAGTGGTAAAGGGTGACAAACATTCTATCATTTGCCCGTACTGAAATGGAAATATATATATATATATATATATATATATATATATATATATATATATATAAGCTATAAAGGGCAATGGACAATCTATCCTAGGCCCATATATATATATAAAATCTGTAAAAGAGCCACTGAGTTATCTAGGCTTGACCGAATTGAAATATTTATATAAAAGCTATAAAAGGGAAATGGACATTCTATCCTAGGCCCATATATATATAAAAGCTGTAAAAGAGCCACGGAGTTGTCCAGGCTTGACAGAATTGAAATATAAATATACAAAAGCTGTAAAAGGGTAATGGACATTCTATCCTAGGCCTATATATATATATATAAAAGCAATAAAAGGCCAGGAAAGGATCCAGGCCGAACTGGAATGTAAATATGTATATATATATATAGTTACATATAGACAAGAAAATAGTCAAACCAGGACTGGGAAGATAACCCAGTCCGGTGAATGGTGCATATGTATATATATATATATATAAAAGCAGTAAACTACCGCAGATTTGACATCCGGGCTTGACAGAATTAAAAAGTTAGTATATATATAGTTAAATATATACAAAAAAAGTCAAACCCAGACTGGGAAGATAACCCAGTCCGGCGAAGTTGCTAAGAACACATATATAAGTATATAAAAGCTGTTAAAAGCGACGGATCGTCAATCCGAGTTATAGAAATGCTTGAAAATGCGTTTAGGTACTAAAATGTACCAAAAGTTAGCAAAAACAGCCATGGAACTGAGTTTCGGGCATATTCAGAAAATGAAACTCAACGTGCAAGTGTATAAAAGTGCAAAGAAGTAGTAATAATTTTTTGATCGGAAAAATACTCATAATGGACTACTATACGGGCTTTTTGCCAGATCATAGGCTTTAAACGTTCGAATCTACCAGTTAATTTTTGATATGTGGTAGTATGTGGGTATATCTACGTGTTAGAGTAAAAAAATTTGGGTTTGGAAGACAAGAATATGGCTAAGAAACCAAACGGACAGGGGTTCAGAGCATTTTCCAATTGAAAATGAGCTGGGGGTGCACTCATATATATAGACCAGGTGGAAGCAGTTCTAACCACGGCTGCCTCCACTCTACATGTGGTTCCGCGTGGCAGGTAGGGGTGGTGGGCCTCGTTGCATCAAGGTCCGTGCACTCCGAGCAATGCGATGTCAGGTTCAAAACTTTCTAACTTTTGATCGGAGCGTCCGTTTGAGGCGTGACATACCGTTCTAGAAAGCTCTTTCCGAGGGCGTCACAATGATATAGGATTTAACCCTTTTTGAGTCCAAAAAGACAGGTTGATAACCAGGTCTTCATTTCCTCACAATTTATCCGTTGAGCCGTCTTACGCTGTTTTCACTTGGGATCAATGTCATGGTTCTTTTTGACCTCGATGGCATTAATTTGGCTTAATTTTGACTGAATCGGCTTCAAGTTTGTATAATGACCATTTTCCCTTCCCTGGGTTGTTTAATGTGCAGGCACGGCTTCGACTATCTTCCCGGGGTTGTTTCCCGAGGCTTAGCTCCCAGTCGATTCTGTTTGTCCTTAAGGTCATCTCCGAGGCTGACTCGGTCCTCCCAAGGTTGACTCCAGGGATGATGTGATGCTTTGAGTTTATCTCTGAAGGTTGAATTGGCTTCCTAGGGTTATCTCTGGGGCTGAACTGGATCAATCGGTTGTGACCGGAGCTTAACTGTACCTCCCGAGTTGAGACCAGGGCTGAATTGATATCCCGGTATTAAGACCAGGGTTGAACTGATGGCCCGATATTGACTCCGGGGATGTGGTTGTCTCGGTATTGGTGACTGTGGTTGAGTTGACATCCTGATATTGGTGACCAGGGCTGAGTTCACATCCGGATATTGGTGACCGGGGTTGAGTTAATGATTTTGCCCTCCTGCAGGGTTAGTACCAGGAATGAAAAAAAAAATTCGAGTGTCTACAGATGCCCCTATTTATCATGTTTATGCAATGCAATGGAATGAACATGATAAAGATTTACTAGACACTTGAAATATGACAGGATATTAATGATGCAAATCGCAATGCAATGAATGTTAAAATATTTTTGCAAATCGTATTTTGCACTTCGTAAATCGCATATCGCATCGCAAATTGCATATCGCATTGCATATCTCATCTCATATCGCATCGCAAATAGCTTACCCTGACCGGTCATGAATGATGCCTGTGTTGGGGTTGATCTCAATGGTTGACTTTCATCAGTGCTGCTGATGTCTATGGTGGTGTTAATTCCAACGGTTTGATTTCCATCGGTGTTGCCGATGCTTGTTTGATGAGGATAAAGTGTTAATTCGAACGGTTTGATTTCTATCGATGTTGTCGATGCTTGTTTGATGAGGATAAACTAAAATGTTTTCTACATTTTTGCTGGGGATGACATCCTTTATGATAGCCTTTGCTGTTACCTGGTTTTTAGACCAATGGTTTCCCAAATCTGTCGATACTAACAAGGGGAAGATTTTCTCTTGGCTGATGCCATTGTACATTTCTGAAGGTTCCTCTGCTGAGGATATATCGCTTTTGTCGAGTTACCACAGTGGGTGCTCCCGATGTCTATCCTGATGATAACTTACACCGGTAGTTTGCAACAGTGCCTACCCTGATGGTAGGGACAATGGTTGATCATTGGACTGTCTCGATGCTTACTCGAATGGTAGCAGACTTTTTCATCGAGTTTGTGTATTTAATGTGTATGCATTTTTAATTCTACTAGGTATGTATGCCTAACTTTTTAATGGAGATGTGCGCTGATGTAGTGCTTGTTGCACATGTGCAGACCAGACATGATACGATGATCTTAATTTGTCCTAGGTTAATGCATATGCTTATTTGACTTGATGTAGAACCATACCTCATTCTTTCCGAGGTGAATAGATTTTGATAGGCTTATCAGCTCTAACTCCTGTACGACTTCTTTTGGCATGGCAGATTCAAATGTTCCCCTTTCATATGTCGTCTTTGGTGGGGATCCCGTTGAGGCTTCTATTTTTCTAGATCTGGATCTGGTGCTGGTCCCTCTGGTGGTCCAAACACTGATGGCTTTATTAGGAGATATCCCAATATCTTCGCTGAAGTAGTGTTCCACGGCCTACATCATCGGATCCTTCTTCGATGCTACGCAGGATTGACACCACCGATTTGATCATTGATTATGAAAAAGGGCGAACTCTTTAATTTACGACCTACTGGATTAGATCTGGCTTGGCTGATGACCTGGGTGATGCTGACGTCCTGGAGGATGTAGCCCGTTCCTTCATTGCCCAGAGTTAAAATGCAGTGCAGAGGCCTGAACTTGTGAGGGTTGACATGTTTAATGATGTAGATTTCATTTGTCAGACCTTTTGTCATCGGGCATCTATTTTTTCTGAGTTAAGGACTGTCTTGAGAATTTTTCCCTTTTGTGGAGGGACAAACTTATGTCGCCTTGATTTCTTTTAGGAATTCTCCCTTTTCTTTTGATGAGCAGCCTGGTCCCGCCGTAGATCCTTTCCATTTTTTGGAATCAGAAATGCCCCAGCCTTTTCGTAGGTTGTAACTGGGGTTCACAGAAGAAACTTGCTTTGTTGTCCACATCCTGAGTGAGCAATTTCCTGTACATTGAACGAAATGTGCCAAAAGCTTGATGGCTCGGGCCGTCAGTATTATCTTGCGAATGAGGCATTTGAAGTTAAAATTTATAAAATTGAATGCTTGGATTCACTGAGCTTTTATCTTATCGCTAAAGATCTTGAAATGAAGTTTTCTTAAAGGAATCAAAATTTTCGTTTGACAAGTTATGACATTGCAAGAAAACTTTCAAGCATCCATGGTCATTTTTTATGGGTAGGATCAGTTTCAAAAGACTTATCTCCCTTTATCAGAGACACCTCATCTTCGCTCTAGACACTGCTATTCACAAAATTAACATCATATAACATGTGCACTGTGAGTAACGCAACCCTTAGTAGGGGTTTCTCTTCTATGACTTTAGATGATCTCATTTTTACCTTGCAAAATTCTCTGCTTTCCTCGCCTAACTTTGTCTCATTTGCTTAGGCTATTCAGAGTTACCCATTTAACGAGTTTTGGACCAATGACTCCTAAACCAGACGACTTTAGGGCATTAGGTGTTAAGACACCCCTTCGAGTTTACTGGCTCGAGTAACAAAGGCCACTCTTCGAGATAAGTCAGGCGGTTTACAATTTTTAATCCTCGCCTGAGCTTGTACAAGATTCATTTTCTTAGGCTCTAAATTACCCGTGTAGCGAGTGTTGGGCTGGTGACTCCCAAACTAGACGACTTTAGGGCACCAGGTGTAGAGACACCCCTCGAGCTTAATTACTCGAGTAACCTAGGCCACGATTCGGATCTTCTCAGGTTTTGCCTTCTTCTTCTTGTAATGCTCGTTTTCTTAGGCACTGAGTTACCCATGTAACGAGCATTAGGCCGGTGACTCCAAAACCAGATGGCTTTAGGGTACCAGGTATAAAGAATACCCCTCAGGCTTAATAACTTGAGTAACCCAGACCACGATTCGAGGCATTAGAATGGCTACTAATTGTCATCCTTGTCGCCATAGTTTCAAACCCCACAACCAAGAGTTAGGGCGATCGCAAAGTACAAACATACATATGAGGTCAAGTTTGTTCCAAAAGGCACTTTAAACTAGGATGTCATGCCTAATCAAAAGGTTTAATTACCTTAATTCTCTAGTCGTTTCCGTGATTCTTGCTCCACGGACGCTTATCGAAATTAATCCAATTCATAACAAGTTAAGCAAAAATCTTATCCATTTTTTAAAAAAAAAATTCTAAGATTCTAATGCAAGATTTATCTATACTTAACATGTATACCCTTGCCAATGCATGTAACTGGAAATTAAAAGCTCATAATGAGATGGAAGAATCGTACCTTATCAGTGGATCGCAGTATTCTAAGAAAATTATGATTGGAAAAGACAGATTAATCATATCGGATCGCCAATAATGGAAGCTCTGATGATGACAGACCATGCTGATGGTGCTAACTGGTGTATCTTCATTAGATGGTTGATAAAGGCCCCAGTGTTGAGTTGTTGGTCCAGTCTTGTTGTAAGTGTCCCGAAATCGGGTTGTCATCGATTCTGAAATTACCCCGGTCTTACTTATCACCTGGGGTGATTGCCTTGTCGTATGTTTGATAGATGGGTTGATAAGCCGCCGAGATCGTAAAAGTCGTTTACCTCATAACCCACATGGTGACCATGTATTGGATATGGGCCTTGATGTTTTGATGCCCCAACCATTGTTTCTGACTTATGGGCGCAATTGACTTTGAAGGTTGATATAGAAAGGCCTACGGATTCTAATGAATTGAACCTAAGAGCTCAGCTTGGTGATGTGATGGCTTCAATTATATTTGGTTTGATCTGTGAGGTTTAATTTGTGGCCTTTTGATCAAAGAACAGGTCGTCAGGTATGAGATCGCTTTTGCCACGACGGTAGCCCATGTGTTTTTATGGGTCAGAGGAGATCAAGTCATTTCGCACTTTGGGAGTGATGAGTTGCTAAAGGTTTGCATCTTAAGATTTATGCTATTTCATCATTAGGACTGGCTATCTCAATGCATCACTACTTCTTCCTTTCAAGACTTGCTCCCGATTTGATGGAACAACATTGAGGTGCCGTTGGGTTCTCTCAACATGGGTCATCGATCTTGAGTGTCTTTCATGGATGTAGGCTTTTCAGGTTTGGCCTTCATGAGCTAACTCCTATGCTAGAGGAGAATGAGCTCCTCATGAGTTTAGCATTAGATCTTTAAGAACCCGAATTTTCAGAATTATTAAAATAAGAATTTAATAAATAAAAATTCTTAAGGCATGAGAAGGGTTCGAATAAGAAAATATATATATGCGTTGTGAGATATGTGGAATGGTGTTGCATGAGGTAATATAAACTATGCAATAAGTGATTTCTGTGTTTAATAAATATGTTATTATTATATATTTGTTAGGAATTATAAAGATGAATTAGTAAGAAGATGGATACGATTTATCTATCGATATTAAATAATTTATAAAATTATTTTATCATAGTAAGTTGGTGACAATAATTATCTTTAATGTATAATCACCATCTTCTTGAGTATATATATACTAGTGACTAGTATGATGATAATATAGGTTATTATTAGTGCTTAAGCTATCCATGGATGGATTGAGATAGTAAGGCATGAATTAGTTACGAGAATTAACTAATAAGCATTGGTTAATTTAAATTGAAGGTTATATTATGGAATAATATAATTTGAATATTAAAGCCTTAATTAACTATGGTGAGAAAGTAAAGGGTTTAAGAACCACTTAAGTAAATAGTGAGTTAACACATGCGTAGAGTATGTGGTTATAGTAAGTGCCTATATATATTACTTGGCATGATATTATATGAATGTGTGAGTGACGTTAATGATATACGTTGTTAAACCAATATATCTTTAAATTAATATTGAGATATGGTCAAACGTATAGATTAAAGAAATTATTTTGGAAACAATGTATCATAATAGAAAATAAACTTATGGCCTATTTTCTATATAAAAGGTGTACATGTGTCATACATGTAACTATTTTAATAATACTTAGATGTTATATTAAAATAATATCTTGAGAAAATGAGTAAATTATTTTATTATAATTAATGCCTATATTGGGAGAAAAACATGATAAAAATATTTTTATATCATGTTATGACAAAATACATAATTTCTAATGTATTTTCAAGAGAGTTAATTAATAAAAGAAAGCTAAGTTATTTTAATGTATTAACTAACTTAAGTTTTTTTTTTATCGTAGATTTTATAATAATAGAGTAAATCTTAATTATTCTAAGCATAAATGCTATACATATTATAAGTGTATAGTTATTTAAGGTAGCTTGACATTAGAGCGCATGTGTCACACAAACCTTATATTAAAAGGAATATTAAAGTGTGGTGAAAGTAATAATAAGCTTAATATTGAGCTTGTGAGATATGCCTAGTGTGGCAAAGTGGTGGAATAAGCATTCATTAAACAATTTTATGAATAAATAATTAAAGGAATTAATTAGTATTATTTTGTGGATTAATTGCTAGGTGCAATGATATATAATTATATAGTAGCTACATCTATATAATATGAAATGAAGTGTAACACTTCAAGAAAACTATATAATATAGGAAACTATATGGTAAAGTGAAATGAGTCACGTGAGTTACATAAATGGACCTATATGACAATGTGTTATGTGTGGTACACTAATGTGTACTTCATAAAGGATATTAAATTAAACTAAATAAATAATTGTTGTTAATAATTATTTCAATGGCTAAGTATAATTGAAATAATAAAATTTACAAATGGGGTGTGACATTACTCAAATAAAATATATTCGGTATTGTCAAATGTATATGGATTATATAATTATATGATTAGGTGTATATGTAACCCTATCATATTATATGGTAATAGCATTAAGTTATTAGATATAAGCTTGCAAGTTAGCCCATGTGAGAGCAATGATGGTTAACTAAATGGCTAGTACCATGAATAGTAGTAGTTGGTGGAGTTAACCACCAACTCCTCTTTGACCATTGGGTATTGCCCATAGGAGGGTAATAGATTTACTATAATTAGAGAACATGTAAATAAGCATTGTAATGGTATGACATCATGAACTTATTATAAGAGGTGACATTGAGAGTAATATTTTGTAAGCTTGAGGCCTATTAAATACTAAGCTTACATAATTGAGCCTTGTGTGGCACGATAATAGATCCGACGATTAATTAAATTCAAGGATGGAAAAATTATTAATTAAACAATTAATCTATATTAATTGTTAATTGTCATTATAGTATGAGGATTTATTATTATAACTAGTGATAGTATAATAATAAGGAAATTGATTATAGATATAATCGGAATTGTATTGCTGAGGAATGAGATATATTGTCTTATAATATTAATTATTGTTATGGACAATATACTAGTATCTAGTAATTATTTGATAATATGTTGATTAATGAATAAATAAATTATAAATATTATAAGATTTATATTAATCAACTGTTATAGAGATTAATAATTGATTTACGAGGAAGGGATTAATTAATATTATTATTAATTAATTGATAAGATAAGTAATTTATTAATTTCTATGTGCAACCATGCGATATTAAAAGTATAACGTATGGTAGTTAACTATATGTTATACGAAGTATAAAGTGCAATGTGACAATGTGTATATAAGTATACAATAAAATAATATATCATGGATATATTGTAAACAATTATTGAATTAATAAAATTTAATAATAAAGGAGACAATGTAATATGATAATATCTGATCAAATTATATTCGGTGTTAATAAGATGTACATGGATTATATGTGATGTATATCTATGTGTAACCTTACTTGATACATTGTAATTGGGAATTACACTTGTAGTTCATTTATAACCTAAGTGTACAATTATACATTGATGTAGGAATATATGTAATATACATATGTATGTTGCACAAAGGAATACAATGCTGAGTTTATTAAGCATTGTCCCTTAATGAGAGGCACATTTCCTCTCACGCGAAACACAAGAAGCTAGCCTACTCTATCTCCTTCTCAATTTCAGCAAACATTTCATAGCTTCATAGCTCATCATGTAATGAGGAGTGGGTGTGATGATGGAATTCAACCACCAATTACCTACTCCTTCATAACCAACATGCAATCCTAATTCACGTTGGTTTAAATTGAAGAACAAATGCATTGTCTGTGTAATTATTTTTCTATAAATATAAGCTCTCTTCTTCTTATTCCATTGCTGAGATTTTACTTAAGTATTGAGAGGGAGAATACATTGATAGTATAGCAGCAAGTTCAGTTCACGTTTTAGCAGAAGGTATAATACATGTTATTCATCCTTATTCTCCATTTTGTTTACTGTCAAAGTTTTAAATCTTGATTATGCCAAATTGGATTGTAATTGGGTTGTAGAACACTTATATAGTTGTTATATAGACTTAGTAACATGTTAGTATGCAATGTGACATGCTTTAAATCAAATTACTGTGAAAATTTTGAGTTGGGCTTGAGTTTCTGTCGAAGCAGAACAGTCTCTATCTCTGGCCGGCCAGCGGAGCAGCTGCGCCGGGCCCTAAGACTTGAAAATTTTTCTGCAGTCTGCTGCAGGTTCTGTTAAGGGATAGTGACTAAGATAGTTTAAACAAGCATGCTAGAAGGTTTAACATGCCTATATGAGTATATGAACATGACATGCACCCGCGTTGCTATGATTGCATGCAAGATTAATGAAACGACATAGAGCGTTGAAGTAAACTTAAAGTTTTGTAAACTAAAATGACTTACACAAAGCATGTCGACATTCTGATTTTTCAAGCATGACTATATGATTTAGGAATGCATGAGAAGCGTATTAACTTACGAATATATGTTTCGTGATATAACATGAGCATGCCGGACCTCGTTAGTGAACATTTCTAACAAAAAAATGCAAGTTTTGAAGGTGGATCTTGACATGTAAATACCATATACGCATTTCGATTTTTGCGAGCATGTTTAGATGGCTTAGAAATGTGTGTCGAACATGTTAACACATGAATCTAGATAGCATGGATGCATTAGACCCTATTAGTGAGATTTACTAGTGAAAGTATACATTTTGCACGTGAGTCTTGACATGTATATTGAGATTTGAATTTTGATATTTGTAAACATGTTTGATAGTACTCGTAGACTCGA
The DNA here is from genome assembly GCA_020205555.1 of Panax stipuleanatus. Lineage (NCBI taxonomy): Eukaryota > Viridiplantae > Streptophyta > Magnoliopsida > Apiales > Araliaceae > Panax > Panax stipuleanatus. The sequence continues at coordinate 122,969,026 of CM035120.1, forward strand.
TCATGTATCCTACATGTATATATACCATGATTAGGTGTTGTGATTCGAGTGAAACATAAACGAAGCATGTTTTCAAAACAAAACGGTGTTAATTGCATGAATGTGATATAATTATTCATGAGTATGCCTAATACAAAGTATATGAATACCCCATGTGTTTAAAAGGCGAGCATGTTAGACTTTATGGCTTTATAGCCTTGAATGGACTTAAGTTTTTACGGGTATTAACTTAGAACCTATATCATGTAAATTGAATGTGAAAAGGTTGAACGAGCATGAAAGTATCCTTTAATATGTATACATGCTATGTAAGATCACATGTTGACACTTGAATCCGATTTGATGATTAACTTACAATAATGCTATAAAATGCTAAAAAGAGTATGCTTGCTATTTGTTGTAATCTTATGTGTTAGTAATGATATATGAGAATGATTAACTCAAAGATGGACTACACTAGCTATATGTAAATAGATTAGTGGCAGACGGGCGTGTGTATATGAAGAATGGTAGTAAGTACGTAAGGTTAAAGTATATGTATACTTACATAGTTATTCTAAGAATACGATAAGAAAGTGAGACGAAGGTTCTAAGAACCAAGTTAGTCAACAATGTAACCTTTATTGTTACATTGAGAATGTGTGGATATATATAACTAATGAGTGTGATCTCTATGGTTAATATAACTGTGTAGGATTACACGAAGTGCAGATATTCTTAAGCAGTTAAGTCGTAGTTGTTAAACTACGAATCAGGCAAGTCTTTCAGTTCCTATTTGATATATGAATTCAATAACTGTTAGTTGAATTATATTATGCTATGATAATGTGAACTTATATATGAACTGCATATGAGATATAAATGAGATTGAAAGTCAATCTTTGATGATATACTTGTTATGTGAAAAGTAACATGCGTAGTAAATATAGATTGTTTATAAATGCATGAACTGGGTATGATGTTGTATGCTATGTGATGCATGAAAACTGTTAGAATTGCTGAGCTGTCAAGCTCACTCTTGCAAATAACCACTTTTACAGGTTAAGGACTCACGGTAAAGACTTCGTGCTTCTTGATTGATAAAGATAGATAGTATCACAACGGAGAATACTATTTAGATTATCGTTTGAACCCTGTTTAAGTTCTACGAGTGTACTTGATATATGCTTACGATATTTAATACTTGTTGTATTGTAAAAGATGTACTAGCTAATACATAGAGGATATCAAGTTGAGTTGTAAACGTTTATACAGAAATTTGTGTAGAGCAATTCATAATATAGTGTGATTCAAGGATATGTAATTGATTCAAAGTTATGAAATCAATAAGAAGAATTTATTCAAAGGATATTGAAAAGTTTAAATTATTCCGCATTTTAGTAACATCGAATATGATGTAAAGATGAGATCTTGGATATAAATAGAATTTATATTCTAAATTATAATAAAGCAAGTTATATTCTTTTAGTAATGAATAAAAGATGCAATAGTTTGGCGATAGTACTATCGTGACTGCACCGAATTTGAGGTTTCGAAGGAACGTGGATTTGGGGGCGTCACAAGATCTGCCCTATGGAAGGATAACCATTAGTGACATGAGACATCCATTCATATCCATGACGGGTCTGAGATGTAGAGTCATCAATGAGGAGATTACTCCGAGGCATGTGGTGTCCCTGGAATTTTTGATTGATCGCTTTGGCCGGCTGGACAGCTAGGAGCGATATTCAAGAGATTTTATCATCCTCGCAGATGAGTGGCAGTTTTCATGTGTTGACGTTCTGTTGATGTGCGCTACAACTTATTTGTATATGCTCCTATATATGGACCACTTAGACACTGGCTTGATGGTAGTGGTTCGTGCCCTCAGACAAGGTTGTACGATTTTGCTAATGATATTAGCCGAGACTCTGAGGTCGGCTACTTTCTATAGTACCCATCCAAGGGGATTTTTTAGAGGAAGCACCATTCTACTGTATATATGGTTCATGACGCATTTGAGTCCGATCGGCACCTTCAGACACCATGGATACTACTTTACCCATGAGATAGCCATGTCCTACTCTTTCCAGTCAATGGAATGTTCAGATGCAGTGACATAGTCAGCCTTTCTGTCTGAGATCGAGCATCCCTTTTCGATCTTGCCATGCTCAGGGCTTAGCTCCCCTTATAGTTTCAACGCTTATATAATTATCATGGATTATTTTCCCCTAGCGGGTTTGAGAGAGGTGACCACTTACCATTCGTTGGCAGTAATGGGTCAGTTCGATCAGTTCCAGAGCCTCTACCAGTTTGAGGGGGCTATTGATCAGCGAATATCTGCTTCATCTTTATTGTCAGCCGACCTGATTCGGATTTATGAGTGTTGGACTTATAGGGAGAGGGCTAATTTCTCTACTAGCCATTCAGATCGCTCTCCAGAGTATTCGGCATGGTTGGAGGCTGATATAGCAGTAGATGCGGTTATCCAGTCAACTCCGAGCATTAATTTTGATGAGGAGGAGCCTATAAAGGCCTTGATTCTCCCACCGAAGATGATTCATTTGTTGGTTTGACAACATCTTTAATCAGTGACCCCCCAAGCATTCTAACTGGGATAAATCTAGCTTTTGTTGATTCATTAGCTCGGATGACCTTTGAGAGGGATCAGACTAGAGCATTGATTTTGACAGCCCTTTTCAATAAAGACACAGATTTTGCTACTAGAGACGAGGCTTGAGCTACTCGGGATATAGCATTGGTTGAGAGAGACGAGGATCGATCTACCCGAAATGCAGTTCTTAAGGAAAGAGATGAGGTTCAATCTACTCAGGATGCGACTTTTGAGGAAATTGATGAGGCCTTAGTTGCTCAGGATGCCTCTTTTGCTGAGAGGGACGAGGCCATAGCTACCCGAGATGTTTATATCGCGGACAACACTCCACTCAGATCATAGCCTGGTTAAAGAGATGAGTGATTTTATAGATGGTCATAGCAGCATTATACAGATGGCAGTGGAAGTTCTGGCTCGTATGGAGGTCGAGGGTCAAGAGCTTACAGCTGCTCCTCCATCTTTAGAGAGATGCCATGTTGGCACTGTTATCCCGCTTGTCCACGGGATTAGAGACTAGCTTTGATTTTCCTCAGCATGGCACGTCGAACAGGAGGTTTGATAGAATTTAGGTTTATAGGGTTTTGGTGTCTTGGAACTAATTTTATATTGGTTCTTTCTTTTTCTTTGATGATCAAACCACACCATGAATGGTTTCCTACGTACTCTCGGGTTGAGGGAGATCAGTTTATTCGTAGTTCGAGTTTTGTGTGAAAGGTTTGGGAAGTGTCTCTTTTGGGTTTGAGTTTGATGAGTTTTTGAATTTTTGTTTGGTTTGACCGGGCCGTGAATTGCTGCATACGTAATCCCGGGCTGAGGGAGATCAGGTCATTCGTAGTTCAGGCTTTGATGAAGACCTGATTGGTTTGATTTTTTTAATTGATTTTGATTGCTTTTGCTTTTTTTGCTTTTTTATTTCTTTGATTTTTTGATTTTTTGATTTTTTATATGTATGAAAAATAAAAGGCATAACGCTAAGAAAGTGATAATGTTCCAACATCTCCTGGAACTCGCAACTTTCCTATGGATCTACGTCTTCTTGGCTAGCTGAGGCCTGATAGTCCAGTTATCAGTAGTTATGTTGCCTTCGAGGCTTGTGATAGAGGTTACCTTCTAGTCTTGAATATCTTCAATCACGGCCATAACTTGATCACCCCTTGTATCAGCATATCCCTTAAGGAGGCTCAAACTAGACTCGTTGCAGAAAGGGATGAACTCTAGATTCCTCGATGGGTTGGCTTCCCTGAAAACTTTACCACTTTTTTCTTTATCTGTTCCTTCACCTCTCTCATAGACTTGAGAGGATTTGAGTATGAAATCACTCTCGCACTGTTGTTGTATTTCTCGCAAGGAACTTTCCTTTTTGGCTTTTTTCGCCCTGGGAAGGATCAGTATTTCCTCTTCATCATCCAGGAGGGTAAAATTAGGAATGTGGTTGCTGGCTTTGGGCAACAAGATATTTGTTGGCGGCAGATGAATTTCCTTAGAGGACTCTCTTGTCTCCTCTATCGCTCCTAGCATTAATATCTGTACACCTAGTGTTCTACTAGGATTGATGCTCATAGCCGTCACATCTTTTGAACTGCTTGTTTCGAGTGGACATCTTAAGCTTCTTATTTCCCTTTCACCTTTTCTGGTCATGGGGACTTCTATCTTCAGTTCTCCATTTTTAATGAGATCCTGGATTTTATGTTTTAGAGACCAGCATTCCTCAGTTATGTGTCCAGGTGAGTTAGAATGGTAGAAACATATCTTGGTGGCTTCATAACTTTTCATCTCGGGCTTGGCAGGAGGTAGCAACTCAGTAATCTTTTTCTGCGCCACCAACAATGCTAACACATTTTCCAACGAGTCCCCCAACGATGTGAATACCCTTCTCCGCCTACTCTCCCCGACTTTCGGTGCCGTAGGATTTTGAGGGTTGGCCAATGTTTGGAATGTTGCTTGATATTTCCTATTTTGGAATTTGCATTCCACTGGATGATTCTTCCTTTGGCGAGATCTTCTAGTAATTTTATCATTCCATCTGTCTCTTCTATTCAGCATGCTTTGACCTTCTTCATTTAGCTAGCTGATCTTGGAGGGAGATAGGCTGACATTCTGAATATCCTTCTTTTTCTCTTGGCTTTCTGATAGTTGAGTGAAAACCTGCCTTGTATCCTGATGTTAGCGCACTATCAGATTAGCCAGCAGAGTTACTTGATGTTGGATCGTATCCAATTTTTGCATCACTGTCATACCTTCCTCTGCATTTTCCAGCTCTAGGACATTTGTTATGTTCCTTTGGGGGTATTCATCCATCCTTCGTATATTTTTACGATTTGGATGCATTTCATCGTTTCCTGACCCGATCATGTTTACTCCCTCCGTATAATGAGGCATCAGAAGGTTGGTGTTGACATTTAGATGGTCAGGTTGCTGGACCACAACATCACCGTTATCGATCAGGTTTTGGATTTTATTCTTCAAGGACCAACAATCTTGTGTATCGTGTCCTGGAGATCCTGAATGGTAAGCACATCTCTAGCTAGGATTGTACCTTTTGCTTTCTAAATCCAGAGGTGGAGCCAGTTCCATAATTTTCTTGTGATCTATTAACATCACCAACATGTTTTCAAGGGAATCATCTGGTGGAGTGAACACCCGATTTTCCATTCTTTTAAATTTTATATTTCTATCTTGGCATTAGTTGAATGCAGTTTGTTAAAATGGCAGATTGCCTTCCCTCTTCCAAATGGGAGGACTACGGTTAGGTCTCATGGATTGCCCCTATACAATGAGAAATAAATCTTCATCGCCTTTCTTGGGTATCCTTATGGGATCACTCGCATAGTTGCCAGACTTTATATGGTCGGCGACTACTTTCAAGGCCGTGAGATCTTTAATCTTTCCTGCTTTCAGGCCCATCTTTGTCATTTCGCCATGTTTGATCATCTCTGAGAATAGCTTTCCTATTCCAGCTAAGATCCTCTCACAGTAAGGTGCCTCTTGGATGTCTATGAAAGTCATTATCATTTCAGTTTCGGTCATAGGCGGGCTGATCTGTGCTGCCAGACGTCTCCATCTTTGGGCATACTCACGGAAAGACTTGTTATTTTGTTTTTTGACCTTGGTCACTTGATACAGATCCTGAGCCATCTGAGACTGGAAGCTGTAGTGAGTTAGGAAGGCATGAGCTCGCTCTTCCCAACTGTAGATTTTTGCATTATCAAGTCGGGCGTACCATGTCCTAGCCTCTCCAGTGAGACTCTTTTGGAAAAGCTGCATTCTGAGGCTTTCATCTTCAGCATAAGACCCTAGCTCGCCAATGTATACTTTCAAGTGAGTATAGGGATCGCCTGCCCCATTGTACTTTTCAAACTCTGGGACTTGGAATTTGTCAAAATATCTAGCCCCTGGGAATATGCAGAGATCTGAATAGGTGACGCTTCCAAGGTTTCCAGTCCCTTTGATTGCCTGGATGGTTTCTTCCATTTGTTGGACTTTCCATCGGATATCGCCAGTTTCCCGATCTTCCTTGAGATTTATGATTTCAGGGGTTTTGTTGGTTCTTTGACTAGATCGAAGTTCAGGGATCTGCATTACTCCCTTTTTGTCAGCACTTTGATTGCAACCCTATGAGGAGAACTCTGTTTGATTGAGCGTTGTCTGGCCCTGAGTGTTTTTACTTGGTTCTCTTAGGAGGATAGCCAACTCTATTATTTGATTCTGAAGTCCCTCAAACTCCTTCCGAGATACGGAACATGACTCGTGTTGGCCACTTTCAGCAATGTTGGTGGATAGGCTTTGTGCCTTTTTAGATTGTGATCTAGTAATGAGACCACTCCTACCTACAAGATAAGTAGCTAGTTTAGTTTTGATATACACTAACTATATACATGTTATGCAATGTGTCATGTTTAGGGGTTTTTTAATCTTATCCTACAAAACAAAGGTCAGTTGTTTTGATGACAGGATAATATGACAGGATTTACAAGATATGGAATGTACATTATGACATTTACATTGGAATTGCAAACTTGACATTGAATTGAAAGAGAAAGGCATGAAGAAACTTCCCATCGGATTTGGTTAATCAGAGGCTGACCTATCTTAGGCTACTCTTACGGCTTTTTGGCATGAAGGTCCCCAGATCATCGCAATCTACTAGAGGGGAAATTAATCTGATCTTTCAACTGGAGCGGATCTGAGTGGTGCTTTTTCATGAGCCCCGAAGACTTAGCCGTCCTCGAAGACATTACTTTGTCACTGATGGTTTTGCCTCCTGTTGGAGGAATCACACAACATAAATTCACATACATCGCGTCTCACCGTATGCATATGATGACATTGGTGTGAAGCACTAAGAAAGCAGGAAAGCATTCATTCATATTCATTCAATTTAAAGACGTAGCATTCACGCATTCATTCAATGTAGAGACGAAGCATTCACACATACGCATATATGAAAGGATAATTTTGAAAAGATTTGAACGCGGCTGATTAGTGGTTTTTATGACCACTTATTCGGATAGTAACCAACTCATTCTATGGCTTAAACTCAAGTATCGTTGTGCTTTTCATGTGTTTTTCCTTTGTTGTGTGATTTTCAGGTTTAGGAACTCTCTTGGTGCATAATGAGCTAAAAAGGTCTAAATGATGCCAAAAGGAGCAAGAATGGAATGATGGCATGACAATGGGAAGGAAATATAATCCGAACATCATTTGGGGGGTTCATGTTCATTTTATGTTCTTGGATTGGAACTTGGTGTATATTGTAGAGCGTCTTCTAACCTTTCTGAAACATCTTGAATCATCTCAATCGGAGTTCGGAGGCGAGAGTTATGCCCCGTATACCAACGGACGTTAAACTTCACGGTTTTGGGTTTTCATTTCACAGCTGTCACTTGAAGCTCAATTTCAGCCTTTATCCATCCATTATTTCTCAATGTATAAAGAATGAAAGTCGTAGATCTCTTTGATAGCTTCAATTTGACAGGTGGTAGGCCTCATAACTCCTCCCGGATCAAATGTTATGGCCATTCTACCAGAGGTCACTACAGCAGAATTCCAGCGGCGCGGCCGCGCTTGTTTGTAGGCCATTTCCAGCACGGGCGCTAATGGCCAGGCCAAAATTCTTAAATTCAATTCTAGCGCACCCGCGCCCAATTCTAGGCTATTCCTAGCGCGTCCGCGCCCCTCCTGAACGTGACCAGACTTGACTTTTTCATATAAGAATGAGATTTGAAGCAAATAGGGGAGAGATATACATGTATTGGCCTTAAGCCCTAGTTTTTCCTCTTCCTTCTCTTTCAATTCCTTGTCTATGAGTAGATTAGGTTAGAGATTAATGTTAGATTAGTTTAAAGTAGTTAGCATTCTAGGGTTTAATTTGTATTGAAGATTGAAGCAAGAGGATTGACATCAAGGGTCCAAGCTTGGAGAAAGATTTGAAATCTCTATCCTTAATCTCTCTTTGCTATTACATTGTATATTTAGATGATGTTTTTGAATCTTGTGGATAATATACTTGAGTTATTTATGGCTTAAGCTTATTTTGAGGTTCCAATGGAACCTTTTGAATAGTTTACTTTGATATGCTTCCATGCTTGTTTCTTTGATTGTTATATGACTGTCTATTACGATTCGTGCTTGCATTGCTTAATTGATTCGCGACCAATTACTGTGATAACCTATGTGGACTTGAAAGACAAAGCGTAGGTTTAGATCTAATCGTAGTAGCGGGTGATTGTGCATTCACATGGCGTTGGATGTATGATTTGTGCTTAGGATAGACATATACCAAAGCGACGTCCGTAGTCAATAGAGGACTTGACCTTAAACCCTATTTATTTGTAAATACCATAGACATATAGGGGTTTAGATAATGTAGGTGTTCACGTGCGTTCTATCATCTATGGATTGCACGTGATATGGAGTAGGTGCATCGAAAGATGGCCTTCTCTCACGTTCGTGTTCTCGGCTAACTATCTTGACTATTAATTTGACCTAATTGGAAGTATGTCGATTTAGACGAATCATTAGGGGAAATTGGAATCTCTTGTCTTCATTATCTGATTTTAACTCTAGAATTAATTAGTTTAAGTTAATTGCTTGCCTAGTTTAACTTAGTTTTAATTCATTCTCTTTACCATCCGTTTAAATAAGACTGAGATGATTATGTGCTAGTGGTTTGGTGTCTTTTATCCATTAATTCTCTGTGGGACGATATCTGTACTTACTCTTTATTACTCGTTGGCCGCGTATACTTGCGCGTTAAATGTGTCATATAAATCGGACCAACAAGTTTTTGGCGCCGTTGCCGGGGAATTATTTGGATAACTGTTTGCCAACATTAGTTTCAATCAAATTAGTCTTAATTTAAACTTTTTATTTTTGTTTTAATTCTTCCTATATTCTCTTCTCAGGTATAATAGACTTAAATTTCTATCCATGGAACTGTACAAGACAAGAGCAACCAAGGGAAGCAAGCACTGATGGACTCGACCCAATTGCCACACTCTCAGCACAGTTAGAGGAGCACTCGAGAAAGTTGGATACTGTGTCAGCCCAATAGAGTTGAGAGCCAGTGACTTCATATGACTATGGTGCTGGAGCTTATATGAGCCATCAGGAGCCTATCAGTTATGGACAGGAGTTGTAATACCCGAGAATTTCCTAATATTATTAAATAGATATATTAATGGAAATGAGAAGTTATTTGAATATAAATGATTTTGTGTTATGAGATGAATTAATTCAATTATATAAAATTGAATAATTATAATAATTGAGAAATTGATGGAGTTTGCGATAAACTCATTGATAGCTTTGTGTGGCACAGTGACGTAATATAAGAATGATTATATTAATTTAAGCGAACAATTAATCTATATTAATTGTTATTGTAAAATATTAATTTATTGTTATCGTAGAATATTAAATAATTATTGTGGAATATTAACTATGATTGTTTAATAATATGTGATTATTATTATTGCAAGAAATATAATAATAATAATGAGAAACATGTCTATAATATAATAAGATTTATAATTATATACTGTGCGTAATAAATGAGCAATGGTTGTGAATATTAATAATTTCATTAACTAACGAGAAATGGATTAATTAATATTATTGTTAATTAATAAGATAATGAATATTATTAATTTATATGTGCGAGCATGCAATAATTAATAATATAAAGTATATGGAATGCAACTATATTATATAGTGTGGTGCAACATTTATGTGGCTATACTATATATGGACTATGTATTAAGATTAATTAAACTATGTGAGCTACATGATTAATGCCTATGTGACAATATGTATGTAAGTATACATTAAAATGATACATCATGAATATATTGAAATCACTTGTAGGAAATAATGTGATGTGAGTATATCCGAGTAAATTATACCCGTATGATAAAAATGTGCATGGATTATATGTGTGAAAGACACACTTGCTACATTATGTGAATTATAGTATAATATATATATATATATATATATATATATATATATATACATATAGCCTAAATATATAATACCTAAGTAATACATGTGTACTTATCTAACTCAAGTATACACTATATGTACATGGAATGTATCCTTACAATGCTGATAATTCGTTGTCCCATAATAAGTGTTCAATTGCTCCTCCATTTCTTATTTACGTAATGTACAAAAAGGCTAAGAGCCTATCCCTCATTCTTCTCCCAAGCTCTTCCTAATTCATGATTGTGGGGGGGGAGTGGGATTCATGATTTCCTCTACCAACTACTTACCAACTCCTTCTTACCTAGCATGCAAATCAAACATACGTTAGTTTATTTTGAGAGTTAGAAGCATGAACTGTGTTTTGATTTTCCTATAAATGAAGCACCTCTCCTTCACATTTCATCTTGCTGAGAGTTGTTTAAGTGTTGAGAGCATAAACTAGTTATATCAGTAGAGTGAGAGGTGTGGATTAGCAGCAAACTTAGATTGCATTAACAGAGGTATAATTTCAGAATCTTCATTCTCCATTTTCATTTTCTGTCAAAATCAAATTCTTGATTCTTGTTGTAATTCATGCCAATTTGGATTGGGACATGTTTCTTAGTTGCTATATAGCCTTATAAGCATGTTTAAACTGAAATGTAGTTGAGTAGGAACGAAAATGTGGTGAAATTTGGGAATTGGCCTGAAAATCTGCCGAGGCTGGAACAGTCTGCCGCTGGCTGCAAGCCGGCGCAGCTGCGCCAGTTTTGTACTGGGCAGCTGCGCCAGTAGCCTGCTGCAGATTCTGCATCCTGCTTGATTGCTGTTATGCATATATTATGTGGTTTGGTTTGAACAAGCATACTAGCTTGTGTAACACATGTATATGAATATATTAAGGCGATGTAAACATGTTGTATTATACTAGCATACATGGTTAACAAAAAAATGTTAGGTTTCCTGTGACGCCCCCAAATCCACGTTCCTTCGAAACCTCTGATTCGGTGCAGTCACGATACTACTATCGCCAAACTATTACATCTTTTATTCATTACTAAAAGAATATAACTTGCTTTATTACAATTTTGAATATAATTTCTATTTATATCCAAGATCTCGTCTATACATCATATTCGATGTTACTAAAATGCGGAATAATTTAAACTTTTCAATATCCTTTGAATAAAATCTTTTTATTGATTTCATAACTTTGAATCAAATACAATCCTTGAATCAACTATATACTATGATTCATTCTATTAGAACTACCGTATGAAGGTTTACAACTCAACTCGATATCCTCTATGTATTATCTAATACATCTTTATAGTACGACAAGCATTAAACCTCGTAAATAAATATCAAGTACAACTACTAGAACCTAGACATGGTTCGAGTAATAATCTAATCAGTATTCTCCATTGTGATACTATATATCTTTATCAATCAAGAAGCACGAAGTCTTTATCGTAAGTCCTTAACCTGCAAAAGTGGTTATTTGCAAGAGTGAGCTTGACAGCTCAGCAATTCTAACAGTTTTCATGCATCACATAGCATACAACATTATACTCAGTTCATGCATTTATAAATAATTTATATTTACTACGCATGTTAATTTTCACATAACAAGTATAACATCAAAGATCAACTTTCAATCTCATTTATATCTCATATACAGTTCATATATAAGTTCACATTATCACAGCATAATATAATTCAACTAACAGTTATTGAATTCATATATCAAATAGGAACTGAAAGACTTGCCTGATTCGTAGTTTAACAACTACGACTTAACTGCTTAAGATATTTGCTCTTCGTGTAACCCTACACAGTTATATTAACCATAGAGATCACACTCATCAGTTATATGTATCCACACATTCTCAATGTAATAATAAATGTTACATTGTTGTCTAACTTGGTTCTTAGAACCTTCGTCTTACTTTCTTATCATATGCTTAGTATCGTTAGGTACGTACAGTTATATCTTAACCATGCTCAATATCAATATTAACACACTTAACTATCTATGTATTCGACTCAAAAATATATAATCACACTGTCCTTGTGTTTTGCAAACCCTAGGAAAATTTATCAATTTCGGGTTTAATATCACCATTACATCAATAAATACTCATGTCATTAGTTAGACTCTGTTTTATAACTTAGGATAACAATGCAAGCCTACCACAAGGTTCAGACTGCAATTAAAACAATAAGGCAAAATTGCCCTGTGGCGCAGCTGTGCCACATTTAGACCTGGGAGGGGCGCAGCTGCGCAGCTCCCTGTCCAGACCAGATTAGGCCTTTTGATTTCTCCCTTATAAATTCTAGCATAACACGTATTCTAATACGTATTGTAAGCATACCTCAAGTAGGTTGTGATCTATTTTCAAGTTCATATTCAATCTACTTAGCTCCATAATGATTTATTTCAATCAATAAGTCTTAACAACTTTCTTTGACAAGATTCAATATTATGAGCTTTTAAACCATATATTGGTTCTAATAAGCTTCTAATAGCATGCTTCTCATAGCTCATTATTTGAAAACGTATTTTAAACTACACTTGAAAGGTCCAATTCATGCTTAGCTAGATGATAAATATATTCGTCATGTCTAGAGGCATAAGGCGTTCAAGTTCACTTTTAAAAGTAATTCTAGGACAAGCTAAAGCAACTAAGTGCAACTTTTAATCTCATTTCATAGCTAACTAAGCCATGTAGGTATGTTATCACGTTTAGAACTTTAAGTACACAAGTTACTTTAAGTTCGTTCTCAAAGTTTCAAGTTTTCTTTAGAAATCATTTTCAACTAAGCTATTGTAAGTTGATAATAAGTAAAGCAACTTTAAATCACTTCTCATGCTTAGGTATACTCATAACTCAACAATATGTATGTGTTAAAATATCATAACTTCAAAGACTCAAGGTTCGTCAATATTCGTTTTCGAAACTCCAAGTTTCTTTTCAAAACACATACTAAGTCATGCTAAAACATTCCATTATAAGCAAGGAAATCTTATATGTCATGTATATTATCATGCATATTCATGTTTTATCACTTAGAATAACATATTCCATCGTCGGGAGCACTATACTTGCGTATGTGCTCGTCCGACGCCCTTCGATTGCATTCGATTACGTAATAGTCACAAAAAATAACTATTTTGACCCTTCCTAACGACCTCAAATTGAAACACTTAAAGAACAAAAGTTGTAGGTCTATTCGTCCTCGTTCCGGATCATCTTGAATCACCTCAATCGGAGTTCGTATGAAAACGTTATGCCTAATTTACTACAGCAGGTCAAAGCAGTCCACCAGTCACTGATGCCCGGCGCAGCTGCGCCCCAAATGGCCTTGGGGGCAGCGCAGCTGCGCCCTGGGAGGTAGAACAGCCCCTCAGGTTCTGTTGTTCGCGATTTTACAGACCCCTACCCCTTCCGATTTTCATAACATGAGTTATACCCATCCAAATTAGTCCGTTTTCAATTCTATGGGTTTATAACTCATAAAACTACAACATACCAAATACCCAACAATTAACATAAACATTAACTAACCCAAATATTAATCCAAAACTCATATTCATACTCAGTTTTCATGTTTTGAAAAGTTTAGCGAAATCATTCACTACGAATTCGTTTCTAAACCAAATTGGTTCGTTTAACTTGCGTTCTTTTCGTTTCTCAGAGGGCTAACATAATCCATCATAAATTTTACCATTTATAGAGTGACTTTGCCACTAATTTTGACTCCAAATCAAACCAAAGCAATATATTACTACCAAACTCAAACCCATCTCTTTAACATATTCTTATGGATTCAATTACTCTAAAATTGATTGTATAATCTATAAAACAGCTTAATCATACTCAAGAGTGTAAACATATAATCTACACACACTTCATCTATCCAATCTCTAATCATAGAGAAAGTATTTTGAGAGAGTATAACTAGAACTTGGAATTGGTTTAAGAATTATACCTCTTGAATGCTTGGAATTGGCTAACCATAGCTCCTCAATCCTGCCATTGCTCTCAATTCTCCAATTCTACTAACTCTCTATAGCTTAGTTTCCTCAGACAACTCAACAAACGGGAAAAGGAAAGAAGGAGCTCTATTTATAGAGAATTTAGTACTCAGTCCATAGCTTTGCACAATGAATTAATCCAAGGGGAAGAAGAAGAAGCCAGTGGATTGAGAAGGGTTGGTGAACTACCCCATCTTCCTCCATCCCTCTAGCCATCATCAGCTCTACTACTTAGTGAAGAAGGAATAGGATAGGCCAATGGCCTATTCATACGGCAGTTATAATGAGAGACACTGATATTGGGGCAAGCTTCTAAATCCTCAGCATTTTGGTTAATAATACTTAGTTTGGTTTCTTTAATTCCCAAAAATGAAATTTTAATGTACAATTGTTACTATAATATGAAAATTAGGGATCTAATATGTACCCATATCATATAATTCATGTACATTTGGACTAGTCCAAATAATATTTTAATTGGGCTAAATATAATTTAGATGGGTACTCTCATCCCATTATTTCCTATCACACAAAAATATCACAATGATTATTATCAATCATCTATTATCTTTCCATTAATTCTCTTTTAATAATTCCGGTTAAACCTTCAGTTTGGTTTAACTTTAATACTCAGGCCGCACAGGGCTCATTTATCTCATTTACTGGAGTTATATAACTCAAGCACATTATCTCTACAATAAAATATTAGGGGTCTAGGCCACATTTGGCTTTTCCCCAATTTCCATTATTTTAATATTTATTTAACATAAAGTTTGTGTCACACTTTACCGTAACATTTAATTACCTTAAATGATTATATATTATGAACTTGTACTCATAATATCTTTATCCAAATAGCCATTTCCTTACAATAATTAGTATGTACTACACTAAATAATATAATATAATTCTTTCATTTTATTTCTTCTATAAATTGTCTCAACACATTTTCAGTTAAACACCACATAAAGTATTAACTTAATGCATCAATCTCTAACCAATAATTAATTATAACTATATTGGTTCTCTTCTTTTATTAATCACTTATCTTTCAAATATTATTATATATTACAATACTATGTAATATAAAAAAATATCAAATATTAATTAACATATTTCTTTCATTTTCTTTATACAACACATAATCCTTAATTCACCATTTTACTTGAGTGAATTAACTTATTTATTCAAATTACTATCTCACCACTGCCACACAAGGTTTTATAATATAATATTCCATAATATTACTTAATTAACCAATATTTATTCCGGGTTAATTAATTTCTCATTCAAATCATGCTTTGCTAACTTAACCCATTCATGACCCACATTTTAATTACTAATATACATATTCCCCAGTTCAGATTACACAACTCTCAGAATTTTCTACAGACCGGCGCAGCTGCGCTGTTCATAAGCTTGGAAGTGGCGCAGCTGCGCCACCTCAAGTTCATAGGCAGACAAGTTCTGCTATAGCAGAACCATAATCTCAATTCTTAAATACTTGAACATGCTTTTTAATGTGCTATCTTGCTACATCGGTTAACCAACATATTTTATTACCTCCTTCAAATGATTCAAAGTTTAAATTATAAGTTCAAACTCTATTCCCCTATAAGGTTCTCATATATATCTAATTCCTTCCACATAATTCAAGATATATATATATATAACACATATGTATATTCCGTTAATGTTCACTTCTCGTGGTATATTAAATCAACTAGTAATTCACTAACCAATGTTTATCTAAAGATATATTGGTTCTATTCTCTCTCTCTTCAACAACGTACATATACTCCAGAAGATGGTGATTATCAAATATATTTAATGTCACCAATCTTACTATGATAAATAATTATATAAATTATTTAATACCGAATAGATAAATCTTATCCATCTTCTTGCTAATTCATCTCTATAATAAATAATAAATATATATTAATAATATATTTATAAATCACAAAATCACATATTACATAGTTCATATTACCCTATGTAACACAATACTACATACCTCGTATCACACATATATATTCTTATTCGAATCCATCTCATACCTTAAGAATTTTATTTATTAAATCCTTAATTAATAATATCTGAAAATTCGGGTTCTTACATTTCCAAAGTGAACTTAGGAGCTTTAAGAATAGACTTTGATATATAAACGCCATGTTAGTATTCTGACTTTTGAGACATGTTAGTATGACTTAGAAACACATGAAATGCATGCTAACTTATGTATATTGGTTCCGTGATACAATATGAACCTAACTAGTGCACATTTATAACGGAAGCGTAGAGTTTGAAAACAAAATTTGATAAATTATATTCATGTTGATATTCTGATCTTATAAGCATGTTTATATGGCCATGAAATGCATGTCGGACATGATAACATTTGTATATAGATAGCATAGACATGTTAGGCCTTATTAGCAAGCTTTACTAATGAAAATATGAGCTTTGAACGTGAACTTTGATATGTTATGTCGAGAGTTAGAATCTGATAATTTTGAACGTGTTTGATGGTAATCTTAAACTCGCTAATGTATTATACATGTATGCCTACCATGCTAGATATCGTGAAATCAAGATAGGCCTAAGTGAAGCATGTATTCAAACTAATAACTATGATAGTTACATATATGAAATGTGAATACTCATAAGCGTGCCTAAACAGGAGTTATATGATTATCTTAAGTGTTTTGAAGGCGAGCATGATAAGTTTGTAAATTTCATGACATTGAATGACCGTAAGTGTCGACTTAGAATCTATATCACATATGTTTGGAACAAGAAAAGGTTATACGAATATAAAAAGACTCTTTAACATATATATATATATATATATATATATACTATGTGATATATGTGAATCCGATTTTGACGGTTAACTTATGGAAATGCCATAACTTGCTAAGATGAAATATATTTAGTTTTGATTGTGGTCTTATGTGATATTAATAAAATGCGAGTATGTTTGCTAATTGTGATAGTCTCACATGATAGTAATGATGTAAGAATATGATCAACTTGAAGAAAAGAGGAAGTTAAGAATAGAAATTACATACTAAATAATTGTGTAGCTAGGGTAAAACTTAGCTTGTGTGTTGATCGTATATTCGAAGATATAATGTGAAGTTAAATTATATGACTAATGAATATCATATATACGTAATTGTATTACGATAGAAATCCGAAAGTGTTGGCTAGCTTTACGTGAGTAAACTACGCATAAGGCAAGTTTCCTAACTTACACTCTTTTATTGTGCAAGTATCCTAACCCTTGCATTACTTTATTCAACGGATATCGTAAGCGAGTATCTAAACCTTATCTCTTTGGATACAAGTATTCTATCATTGTATATTGCGAACTAGTTTCCTACTTAATTGTTTGAATTGAATTAACATACTTGAACTCTTATTTCATTAAAGCTATTATTCATGTTGAACTTAGTATTGTTCTTGAATATTGTGAAAGTATCTATGCCATTTGATTCGGCTAGACTTATATTATTGAAAAGCGGCCCAAACTAATTGATTGGTGCGGGATCTTGTATTTTACTGAGAAGAACAACCTTCTTTGAAGGGAATATATAATTGTCGGAGAACCGACGCGCGCACTTGGGTATGATTGATTGTTATGTATAACGATGGTACTTTAGGTTGATCACCTGTTGTACCTGTTTTTGTTAGATTTTCAGTTTATTACTGTTAATTCTAGTAGAAGTTCATAGTCCTTAGCGACTGCCCAGTATTCAGTTATCTTGAAATCTTGAATTGATTTATTATTGAACCACATTGATATTATTCTGTCCTTAGCAACTGTTATTGAAAACTGTTGATATTCTTGTTATCCTTGAACTATCAAACTTTATTATACCCTTTCGAGAATTAAGAATTATATCACTTACCCTTATTGTATATTACTTGCTGGGCAATTTGTGCTCATTCTTGCTTTTCCTAAAACATTTTAGTTAAGGCAGAGCAGGGCGAACCTTCGGGCGTTGATAAGGGCAAGGGTAAGGCTATCAACTAGCTTGTGTCTTTTATGTTTTAAATATTTTAATGTTGTATTAAGATAATATAGTAAGACTGGATTTGATTATGTTTAAGCTTAAGTTAGGTTATGTAATAAGTCGTTAATTGATATTATTATGTAATCTATTAAGTACTGTAGTTTGCGAGACTTGGGGGAATAATTATAATAAATCATTGTAAATTATTCTAGAATAGATTTTTCGCTTGTGATTGTGTGATATTTAGTTATTATTATTGTGATGTATTACCATGAGCACGTGATGAACCGAATTCGAGAGACCCCGTGATGGTCCTGGAATTTGGGGGCGTCACAGGTTGGTATCAGAGCTGTAGTTATAAACCTTAGGAACGAGTGTCCTTAGACTATAACTTAGGCGAACTTAGAAGTTGGAAAGGAAATAAAACTCACATAGAGTTTTTCCTAGAGCAAGACTTAGCGTGTTATGAAATGTAACTTCATTCTATACAATGAACTTATGTTTTATTTAACATTCTAATGGAGTTGCTGTTTGTTTGTCTTGTGTTTATGATTGTAGGATGACAGACACAGGTGTACATAGTAGAGTGACAGAGGAGGAGCCCAGGGATATACATGTAGTATACGAGGCACCTCTAGAGGCTACACCAGTGCAGGCTATTGCACCATTCGAGTCTGACGATGAGGACGAGTTTGAGATAGAGTCTGATCCAGAGGAGGAGCAGATGGAGGACGAGCCGATGGAGGATGAGCCAGTAGAGGACTCTGATGAGGCTACTGTAGAGGAGCAGATGCTAGGAGAGTATGAGGAGCGGATCCTAGAGTTAGACTGCAGGGTTCAGGAACTGGAGGCAGAGGCCCAAGAGAGAGAGTCCGAGTTCCAGAAACTGTGGGACGAGGACCACCAGAGGAAGTTAGCCATGCAAGAGTTAGAGGTGGAGATTGCCTACCGTAGGGAGGCAGGGATCCAGATGGGGACTCTGTTTCACAGGTCAGTGGCAAGAAATGTAGATCTGGCAGGGAAGCTGGAAGAAGTAGAATAGAGAGAATTGAGTGAGAAGACTGAGAAAGAGGCACTCCGTACTCAGTTAGAGTTGGAGGTGATGGATAGGATACAGTTCGAGGAGAAATGGGAAGCGGCCAATGAGAGAGCTGACGACCTAGAGGACGAGGTCAGGTGCAAGAAGAGGAAGATGAAAAAGATGGGGTATGTGTTCCTTTCAGCTTTTGAGAGGGTGATTGATGGTGTGTACCACTACCCGGCAGAACAGGGACAAACTCTACATACCTTGAGCCGAGAGCTGGTTGCGTATATAGCACAGTTGGAGTACAAAAGCGCAGTGGAACGCGGGATGATGGGATGAGATTCCCTTAGTCAGTCTAGTAGTAGTTAGTAGCATTTATCTTTATGTGTTGTACATTCTATGTTGTAATCCCGATCTTTTGTGTAACATGTGGGATAATGATGTGAACCCCGTGTTAGCTTTTGTTAGAGGGGTAATATGGTAGTAGTTTGGTATATTCCCCGTCTTTTGTGATATTAGGGGATATATGTGATAACATTTATAGCAGAAGATAGGATGATGAAGGACTATCCCCATCTATTAGTGTAACCTTGTAGCAATTCCGGGACAAAATTTTTATAAGGGGGGAGGATGTAATACCCGAGAATTTTCTAATATTATTAAATAGATATATTAATGGAAATGAGAAGTTATTTTAATATAAATGATTTTGTGTTATGAGATGAATTAATTCAATTATATAAAATTGAATAATTATAATAATTGAGAAATTGATGGAGTTTGCGATAAACTCATTGATAGCCTTGTGTGGCACAGTGACGTAATATAAAAATGATTATATTAATTTAAGCGAACAATTAATCTATATTAATTGTTATTGTAAAATATTAATTTATTGTTATCGTAGAATATTAAATAATTATTGTGGAATATTAACTATGATTGTTTAATAATATGTGATTATTATTATTGCAAGAAATATAATAATAATAATGAGCAACATATCTATAATATAATAAGATTTATAATTATATACTGTGCGTGATAAATGAGCAATGGTTGTGAATATTAATAATTTCATTAACTAACGAGAAATGGATTAATTAATATTATTGTTAATTAATAAGATAATGAATATTATTAATTTATATGTGCGAGCATGCAATAATTAATAATATAAAGTATATGGAATGCAACTATATTATATAGTGTGGTGCAACATTTTTGTGGCTATACTATATATGGACTATGTATTAAGATTAATTAAACTATGTGAGCTACATGATTAATGCCTAGTGACAATATGTATGTAAGTATACATTAAAATGATACATCATGAATATATTGAAATCACTTGTAGGAAATAATGTGATGTGAGTATATCGGAGTAAATTATACCCGTATGATAAAAATTTGCATGGATTATATGTGTCCAAGGCACACTTGCTACATTATGTGAATTATAGTGTGACATTTCAATTAAAGACATATGTATAATATATATATATATATATATATATATATATACATATAGCCTAAATATATAATACCTAAGTAATACATGTGTACTTATCTAACTCAAGTATACACTATATGTACATGGAATGTATCCTTACAATGCTGATAATTCCTTGTCCCATAATAAGTGTTCAATTGCTCCTCCATTTCTTATTTACGTAATGTACAAAAAGGCTAAGAGCCTATCCCTCATTCTTCTCCCAAGCACTTCCTAGTTCATGATTGTGGGGGGGAGTGGGATTCATGATTTCCTCTACCAACTACTTACCAACTCCTTCTTACCTAGCATGCAAATTAAACATACGTTAGTTTATTTTGAGAGTTAGAAGCATGGACTGTGTTTTGATTTTCCTATAAATGAAGCACCTCTCCTTCACATTTCATCTTACTGAGAGTTGTTTAAGTGTTGAGAGCATACACTAGTTATATCAATAGAGTGAGAGGTGTGGATTAGCAGCAAACTTAGATTGCATTAACAGAGGTATAATTTCAGAATCTTCATTCTCCATTTTCATTTTCTGTCAAAATCAAATTCTTGATTCTTGTTGTAATTCATGCCAATTTGGATTGGGACATGTTTCTTAGTTGCTATATAGCCTTATAAGCATGTTTAAACTGAAATGTAGTTGAGTAGGAACGAAAATGTGGTGAAATTTGGAAATTGGCCTGAAAATCTGTCGAGACTGGAACAGTATGCCGCTGGCTGCAAGCCGGCGCAGCTGCGCCAGTTTTGTACTGGGCAGCTGCGCAGCTGTGCCAGCTGTGACAACCCGGATTTTCAGAAATTGTTAAAATAATAATTTAATGAATGAAATTCTTATTATAACATATTTTTCGAGTAAGTAAATATATATATATATATATATATATATTCATATATTGGGATGACGAGGTTTAATAATTAATTTAACTATTGAAGAAATTAAATTTAAATTATTACGAAAAGAAAATTAACTGAATATTATTAGTTAATTTAATTAAGTTAAAGATTATATTATGAAATAATATAATTTGGCTATTATTCCTTGTTGGCAGTGGAATTATTATGAATTAAATCTCATAAATAATGTGAGTATTCACTTAATTAAAATAGTGAATTAATATAAATATAATTGTTTTAATAAAATAGAAAGGTAATATATTACATGTAAGAGTAATACGTTGATGTAATGGCTTAATATATTATATTTAGCCAAATGAATGTAAATGGGTATGAGAATGAGAAGAACCAATATAATTATAAATAAATATTGGCGTTAGGATTAATGAATAAAATAAATATTCAATGGAAATTATTATGGAATAATTTATTTAAGTATGATGGTATTAAATAAATTGATTAATATTTAAGTAGTGATTAGATGTATAGATTAAATAAATTGTATTGAGACAATTTATGCGAGGAAAGGAATTAAATAATTATATATTATAATTATATAATTCATGTGTGTTAATTAAAATAAAGGGAATAAATATTAATTATTTTAATGGAAAGGGTTATTTTAAGTTGAGGGTTATGTATATAATTTTGTAATGTATGGAGTAATAGTTATACATATTATAATTGTATAATTATTCAATGTAGTTAGCTAAATAATTTAGCAACATAGTTAAAGTGTGACATTTAGAGAAAAGAAGATATACCATATGATAAGGAGAATTATTAGAATAAATTAAAAAGGAGATTAAGGGTTTAGCCAAACATGGCCTTGTGACCTTTTGCCTTTGTAACACCCATATTAAGCCATCAGTTGTAACACCCAAGTTAAGCCATCAGTTTATTTTACGTGGTTTAGCAAAATAGAAAGAAAGAGAGATACTTAGAGAGAAAGTAAGAGAAAAGAGAATTCTCTATAAAGTTGAGAGCAAAAGTCTGAGGATTAATGAATGAGAAGAAGAGTAATCAAGTAATCTTCATCTAAGCTAAGGAAGGAATCAAGAAGTGATAGGCCAATTCTAGTTTATTAAGTTTTTATTTTCTTGGGTTCTTCATTGTAAATTATTTTGGTGGGTTGAATTGATGAGGAATTGGTAATATGTTTTTATGGATATATATAATCTGTTATATATCATCTATAAGCAATTGTTAGGTAATCGAATTCAAGAAGTTATGCTAAAGATGACGAACTTGTGTTCTTAATGAATTTTGTATGTTATGGCTTAGTTAAAGTAAAAGTTTAGTTATGAAATCATGATGAAAACCTTAAATTGATGATGTGTCATGATAGTACTCAAAAAAATGAAAACAACCCAAGTTGAACGAGTCAAAACGGATGTAAAACGAATTCGTAGTGATTGAATTCGCTAAATATATGTAAAGCATGAAGAATTAGCATGAAAACTGAATTGGAACCCTTAAAAGGAATTGTTAATGTTTTTGAAGTGTTATAATTATCATATAGATGAGTAGTTCAGTGTTTCACGAATCCATAGAGTCGAAAACGGACTCAATCGGATGTGTATAGCTTGATTTATGATGATTGGAAGGAGGAAAGGGTTAGAAAATTCGTCAGAACAACATACTGGAGGAAATAGTCGTGTAACACACTGCCAGGGGCGCAGCTGCGCTGCCCCCAAGGCTGGTTGGGGCGCAGCTGCGCCGGGAGGAAAGTCAGTCCGGGATTGTTTTGACCTCCTGTGGTAAAACAGCCATAACGTTTTTATACGAACTCCGATTGAGGCGATTCAAGATGATCCGGAACGAGCACGAGTAGACCTACAACTTTTGTTCTTTAAGTGTTTTAATTTGAGGTAACTATCAAGGGTAAAAATGGTCATTTTTGGGACTGATTTGTATATTTGATAGTTAGAAACTATTAAGATTAGTAAGATGCTATTAGGATTAAGTGTGAGTTCTTAAAACTCATGCTTATGGTAAGTTCATGACTCATAATCATATGGCATGTTTGGAACTCCTCAGCGAATGGACGCCTATGGTCCGACTAGGAAGTTCTTAAACTCATATTATTGTGGAAAGTTCCTGACTTCCAAAGTGTGGAAAGTTTGATGAACTATATTGGGAATAGAAAGGTTATGGTGTAGGAAGCATTGATGTTGTTTAAGGTTGATAGAATGATTAAGTAATGATGAAGTAAAGATTTAATTGATGGAGAAAGTTTTATATTCTAAATCTCCTAGCTTTGCTAGATTTTTAAAATTTATTGACTTCGTGCTGATGTTGCACTTCTGTTTTCTTAAAAAATATTGGATCAAATGATGGAACCAGTGAATTTTTTTAAAATAGTGCTACTATTCGCATGTCTATGCTAATTGTTTCAGCTAGATAAAAATAATTTTAAATTTTCAAAATGTATGTTATGTGTTCTATGCATCATTTGATATGGTGTAGAGACAATAATCGAGGAAGTTATCAATGTAGTTAAACCATGTGTTGGATGTGATCGTATGATCGTCAGCGCGCTATGGTATGATGTAGAATGACGACGTCATGTAATGACGAAATCCTCAACGTACCATTATTACGGTACGGTATCAGGATATTATGAAAGGATTTACTTATTATTTTTAGTTTCCTTAAACTATAAAAAAAAGATTTATCTACTTTTGTTTCCTTAGACTACAAAAAAAACATTTTTTTAAAATAAATAAATATTTATTTATTTTGTTGGTTAAAAATATATATGTATATATATATATATTTCGATTGATGTCCAAATCGTTGCTAGAGGTCTATGCTACTTGATTCAGCTAGACAAATATTGAAAGATATTTATAAAATTCGAGCGTTCTTGGTCAAACTATGCCAAACCAAATTGTTTTGGTGCGGATTCAGATGTTAAGAAGCTGAGGTGAACAACCCTATAAAAGGGGGACATGTTATCGGAGACAATGGTTTCGAAAGTAACGCATATACTCGTTACGATGTTAAGATGTAATACGTTGTGCACGACGTAGGGGTACGATAGGCTGATCACCTAGAGTACATGCAGAGAGTGTTTTCAGTCTGTGTGATTGCTAAATATTCTGTTAAAGATGGTTTACAGTGCTGATGCAGTATTAGACCTGGAGAAGAGTTCAAGGTCTTATGACCCCTCAGCATGAGTTGGAATCTTTTAAATTCCTATTATTCATATCGCTTCCCAATTATTGAACAATTGTGGAAGATTCTTATCATTCTGAAGGTGAAGGTGGCAAGAATGATATTTCCTAGAAAGAAATAGTTGTGGAACACAACAAGTTAGTGAATAAGATTAACTTAAAATCTACTTTGATGGATTGAATGAATGAAGATTAATGGAAATTTCGAGGACGAAATTCGTAGAAGAAGGGGTGAATGTGATAACCCGAATACTCATAATATAGTGAATTATGAAGTATATGTCTTCGACGAGTAAAGTATATGGTAATGATCCTTAGAAAAAAAATGAACGAGTTAGAGAATATATAATATTTGAAACATAATTGTGTTTAATTGAAGGTTATAAAATAAAACCTAAAATTTGTTGAAGAACGGAATGTAGTAGAATATATATGTATAACCTATATTAAGGTAATGTGTTGAAGTTATTCAACGATAAATATTTTTAAAGAGATTTGATGGAAACCTGAGTAAAGTAGGATTTCGATGATTCCGAGGAAGGAATCTTTATAAGGAGGGAAGGATGTGACAACCCGAATTTTTAGAAATTGTTAAAATAAGAATTTAATGAATGAAATTCTTATTATGACATGTTTTGCGAGTAAGTAAATATATATATATATATATATATATATTCATATATTGGGATGACGAGGTTTAATAATTAATTTAACTATTGAAGAAATTAAATAAAATTATTACGAAAAGAAAATTAACTGAATATTATTAGTTAATTTAATTAAGTTAAAGATTATATTATGAAATAATATAATTTGGCTATTATTCCTTGTTGGCAGTGGAATTATTATGAATTAAATCTCATAAATAATGTGAGTATTCACTTAATTAAAATAGTGAATTAATATAAATATAATTGTTTTAATAAAATAGAAAGGTAATATATTACATGTAAGAGTAATACGTTGATGTAATGGCTTAATATATTATATTTAGCCAAATGAATGTAAATGGGTATGAGAATGAGAAGAACCAATATAATTATAAATAAATATTGGTGTTAGGATTAATGAATAAAATAAATATTCCATGGAAATTATTATGGAATAATTTATTTAAGTATGATGGTATTAAATAAATTGATTAATATTTAAGTAGTGATTAGATGTATAGATTAAATAAATTGTATTGAGACAATTTATGCGAGGAAATGAATTAAATAATTATATATTATAATTATATAATTCATGTGTGTTAATTAAAATAAAGGGAATAAATATTAATTATTTTAATGGAAAGGGTTATTTTAAGTTGAGGGTTATGTATATAATTTCGTAATGTATGGAGTAATAGTTATACATATTATAATTGTATAATTATTCAATGTAGTTATCTAAATAATTTAGCAACATAGTTAAAGTGTGACATTTAGAGAAAAGAAGATATACCATATGATAAGGAGAATTATTAGAATAAATTAACAAGGGGATTAAGGGTTTAGCCAAACATGGCCTTGTGACCTTTTGCCTTTGTAACACCCATATTAAGCCATCAGTTGTAACACCCAAGTTAAGCCATCAGTTTATTTTACGTGGTTTAGCAAAATAGAAAGAAAGAGAGATACTTAGAGAGAAAGTAAGAGAAAAGAGAATTCTCTATAAAGTTGAGAGCAAAAGTCTGAGGATCAAAGAAGGAGAAGAAGAGTAATCAAGTAATCTTCATCTAAGCTAAGGAAGGAATCAAGAAGTGATAGGCCAATTCTAGTTTATTAAGTTTTTATTTTCTTGGGTTCTTCATTGTAAATTATTTTGGTGGGTTGAATTGATGAGGAATTGGTAATATGTTTTTATGGATATATATAATCTGTTATATATCATCTATAAGCAATTGTTAGGTAATCGAATTCAAGAAGTTATGCTAAAGATGACGAACTTGTGTTCTTAATGAATTTTGTATGTTATGGCTTAGTTAAGTAAAAGTTTAGTTATGAAATCATGATGAAAACCTTAAATTGATGATGTGTCATGATAGTACTCAAAAAAATGAAAACAACCCAAGTTGAACGAGTCAAAACGGATGTAAAACGAATTCGTAGTGATTGAATTCGCTAAATATATGTAAAGCATGAAGAATTAGCATGAAAACTGAATTGGAACCCTTAAAAGGAATTGTTAATGTTTTTGAAGTGTTATAATTATCATATAGATGAGTAGTTCAGTGTTTCACGAATCCATAGAGTCGAAAACGGACTCAATCAGATGTGTATAGCTTGATTTATGATGATTGGAAGGAGGAAAGGGTTAGAAAATTCGTCAAAACAACATACTGGAGGAAATAGTCGTGTAACACACTGCCAGGGGCGCAGCTGCGCTGCCCCCAAGGCTGGTTGGGGCGCAGCTGCGCCGGGAGGAAAGTCAGTCCGGGATTATTTTGACCTCCTGTGGTAAAACAGCCATAACGTTTTTATACGAACTCCGATTGAGGCGATTCAAGATGATCCGGAACGAGCACGAGTAGACCTACAACTTTTGTTCTTTAAGGTGTTTTAATTTGAGGTAACTATCAAGGGTAAAAATGGTCATTTTTGGGACTGATTTGTATATTTGATAGTTAGAAACTATTAAGATTAGTAAGATGCTATTAGGATTAAGTGCGAGTTCTTAAAACTCATGCTTATGGTAAGTTCATGACTCATAATCATATGGCATGTTTGGAACTCCTCAGCGAATGGACGCCTATGGTCCGACTAGGAAGTTCTTAAACTCATATTATTGTGGAAAGTTCCTGACTTCCAAAGTGTGGAAAGTTTGATGAACTATATTGGGAATAGAAAGGTTATGGTGTAGGAAGCATTGATGTTGTTTAAGGTTGATAGAATGATTAAGTAATGATGAAGTAAAGATTTAATTGATGGAGAAAGTTTTATATTCTAAATCTCCTAGCTTTGCTAGATTTTTAAAATTTATTGACTTCGTGCTGATGTTGCACTTCTGTTTTCTTAAAAAATATTGGATCAAATGATGGAACCAGTGAATTTTTTTAAAATAGTGCTACTATTCGCATGTCTATGCTAATTGTTTCAGCTAGATAAAAATAATTTTAAATTTTCAAAATGTATGTTATGTGTTCTATGCATCATTTGATATGGTGTAGAGACAATAATCGAGGAAGTTATCAATGTAGTTAAACCATGTGTTGGATGTGATCGTATGATCGTCAGCGCGCTATGGTATGATGTAGAATGACGACGTCATGTAATGACGAAATCCTCAACGTACCATTATTACGGTACGGTATCAGGATATTATGAAAGGATTTACTTATTATTTTTAGTTTCCTTAAACTATAAAAAAAAAGATTTATCTACTTTTGTTTCCTTAGACTACAAAAAAAACATTTTTTTAAAATAAATAAATATTTATTTATTTTGTTGGTTAAAAATATATATGTATATATATATATATTTCGATTGATGTCCAAATCGTTGCTAGAGGTCTATGCTACTTGATTCAGCTAGACAAATATTGAAAGATATTTATAAAATTCGAGCGTTCTTGGTCAAACTATGCCAAACCAAATTGTTTTGGTGCAGGATTCAGATGTTAAGAAGCTGAGGTGAACAACCCTATAAAAGGGGGACATGTTATCGGAGACAATGGTTTCGAAAGTAACGCATATACTCGTTACGATGTTAAGATGTAATACGTTGTGCACGACGTAGGGGTACGATAGGCTGATCACCTAGAGTACATGCAGAGAGTGTTTTCAGTCTGTGTGATTGCTAAATATTCTGTTAAAGATGGTTTACAGTGCTGATGCAGTATTAGACCTGGAGAAGAGTTCAAGGTCTTATGACCCCTCAGCATGAGTTGGAATCTTTTAAATTCCTATTATTCATATCGCTTCCCAATTATTGAACAATTGTGGAAGATTCTTATCATTCTGAAGGTGAAGGTGGCAAGAATGATATTTCCTAGAAAGAAATAGTTGTGGAACACAACAAGTTAGTGAATAAGATTAACTTAAAATCTACTTTGATGGATTGAATGAATGAAGATTAATGGAAATTTCGAGGACGAAATTCGTAGAAGAAGGGGTGAATGTGATAACCCGAATACTCATAATATAGTGAATTATGAAGTATATGTCTTCGACGAGTAAAGTATATGGTAATGATCCTTAGAAAAAAAATGAACGAGTTAGAGAATATATAATATTTGAAACATAATTGTGTTTAATTGAAGGTTATAAAATAAAACCTAAAATTTGTTGAAGAACGGAATGTAGTAGAATATATATGTATAACCTATATTAAGGTAATGTGTTGAAGTTATTCAACGATAAATATTTTTAAAGAGATTTGATGGAAACCTGAGTAAAGTAGGATTTCGATGATTCCGAGGAAGGAATCTTTATAAGGAGGGAAGGATGTGACAACCCGAATTTTTAGAAATTGTTAAAATAAGAATTTAATGAATGAAATTCTTATTATGACATGTTTTGCGAGTAAGTAAATATATATATATATATATATATATATTCATATATTGGGATGACGAGGTTTAATAATTAATTTAACTATTGAAGAAATTAAATAAAATTATTACGAAAAGAAAATTAACTGAATATTATTAGTTAATTTAATTAAGTTAAAGATTATATTATGAAATAATATAATTTGGCTATTATTCCTTGTTGGCAGTGGAATTATTATGAATTAAATCTCATAAATAATGTGAGTATTCACTTAATTAAAATAGTGAATTAATATAAATATAATTGTTTTAATAAAATAGAAAGGTAATATATTACATGTAAGAGTAATACGTTGATGTAATGGCTTAATATATTATATTTAGCCAAATGAATGTAAATGGGTATGAGAATGAGAAGAACCAATATAATTATAAATAAATATTGGTGTTAGGATTAATGAATAAAATAAATATTCCATGGAAATTATTATGGAATAATTTATTTAAGTATGATGGTATTAAATAAATTGATTAATATTTAAGTAGTGATTAGATGTATAGATTAAATAAATTGTATTGAGACAATTTATGCGAGAAAAGGAATTAAATAATTATATATTATAATTATATAATTCATGTGTGTTAATTAAAATAAAGGGAATAAATATTAATTATTTTAATGGAAAGGGTTATTTTAAGTTGAGGGTTATGTATATAATTTCGTAATGTATGGAGTAATAGTTATACATATTATAATTGTATAATTATTCAATGTAGTTATCTAAATAATTTAGCAACATAGTTAAAGTGTGACATTTAGAGAAAAGAAGATATACCATATGATAAGGAGAATTATTAGAATAAATTAACAAGGGGATTAAGGGTGTAGCCAAACATGGCCTTGTGACCTTTTGCCTTTGTAACACCCATATTAAGCCATCAGTTGTAACACCCAAGTTAAGCCATCAGTTTATTTTACGTGGTTTAGCAAAATAGAAAGAAAGAGAGATACTTAGAGAGAAAGTAAGAGAAAAGAGAATTCTCTATAAAGTTGAGAGCAAAAGTCTGAGGATCAAAGAAGGAGAAGAAGAGTAATCAAGTAATCTTCATCTAAGCTAAGGAAGGAATCAAGAAGTGATAGGCCAATTCTAGTTTATTAAGTTTTTATTTTCTTGGGTTCTTCATTGTAAATTATTTTGGTGGGTTGAATTGATGAGGAATTGGTAATATGTTTTTATGGATATATATAATCTGTTATATATCATCTATAAGCAATTGTTAGGTAATCGAATTCAAGAAGTTATGCTAAAGATGACGAACTTGTGTTCTTAATGAATTTTGTATGTTATGGCTTAGTTAAAGTAAAAGTTTAGTTATGAAATCATGATGAAAACCTTAAATTGATGATGTGTCATGATAGTACTCAAAAAAATGAAAACAACCCAAGTTGAACGAGTCAAAACGGATGTAAAACGAATTCGTAGTGATTGAATTCGCTAAATATATGTAAAGCATGAAGAATTAGCATGAAAACTGAATTGGAACCCTTAAAAGGAATTGTTAATGTTTTTGAAGTGTTATAATTATCATATAGATGAGTAGTTCAGTGTTTCACGAATCCATAGAGTCGAAAACGGACTCAATCAGATGTGTATAGCTTGATTTATGATGATTGGAAGGAGGAAAGGGTTAGAAAATTCGTCAAAACAACATACTGGAGGAAATAGTCGTGTAACACACTGCCAGGGGCGCAGCTGCGCTGCCCCCAAGGCTGGTTGGGGCGCAGCTGCGCCGGGAGGAAAGTCAGTCCAGGATTGTTTTGACCTCGTGTGGTAAAACAGCCATAACGTTTTCATACGAACTCCGATTGAGGCGATTCAAGATGATCCGGAACGAGCACGAGTAGACCTACAACTTTTGTTCTTTAGGTGTTTTAATTTGAGGTAACTATCAAGGGTAAAAATGGTCATTTTTGGGACTGATTTGTATATTTGATAGTTAGAAACTATTAAGATTAGTAAGATGCTATTAGGATTAAGTGCGAGTTCTTAAAACTCATGCTTAAGGTAAGTTCATGACTCATAATCATATGGCATGTTTGGAACTCCTCAGCGAATGGACGCCTATGGTCCGACTAGGAAGTTCTTAAACTCATATTATTGTGGAAAGTTCCTGACTTCCAAAGTGTGGAAAGTTTGATGAACTATATTGGGAATAGAAAGGTTATGGTGTAGGAAGCATTGATGTTGTTTAAGGTTGATAGAATGATTAAGTAATGATGAAGTAAAGATTTAATTGATGGAGAAAGTTTTATATTCTAAATCTCCTAGCTTTGCTAGATTTTTAAAATTTATTGACTTCGTGCTGATGTTGCACTTCTGTTTTCTTAAAAAATATTGGATCAAATGATGGAACCAGTGAATTTTTTTAAAATAGTGCTATTATTCGCATGTCTATGCTAATTGTTTCAGCTAGATAAAAATAATTTTAAATTTTCAAAATGTATGTTATGTGTTCTATGCATCATTTGATATGGTGTAGAGACAATAATCGAGGAAGTTATCAATGCAGTTAAACTATGTGTTGGATGTGATTGTATGATCGTCAGCGCGCTATGGTATGATGTAGAATGACGACGTCATGTAATGACGAAATCCTCAACGTACCATTATTACGGTACGGTATCAGGATATTATGAAAGGATTTACTTATTATTTTTAGTTTCCTTAAACTATAAAAAAAGAGATTTATCTACTTTTGTTTCATTAGACTACAAAAAAAACATTTTTTTTAAAATAAATAAATATTTATTTATTTTGTTGGTTAAAAATATATATGTATATATATATATATATATATTTCGATTGATGTCCAAATCGTTGCTAGAGGTCTATGCTACTTGATTCAGCTAGACAAATATTGAAAGATATTTATAAAATTCGAGCGTTCTTGGTCAAACTATGCCAAACCAAATTGTTTTGGTGCGGATTCAGATGTTAAGAAGCTGAGGTGAACAACCCTATAAAAGGGGGACATGTTATCGGAGACAATGGTTTCGAAAGTAACGCATATACTCGTTACGATGTTAAGATGTAATACGTTGTGCACGACGTAGGGGTACGATAGGCTGATCACCTAGAGTACATGCAGAGAGTGTTTTCAGTCTGTGTGATTGCTAAATATTCTGTTAAAGATGGTTTACAGTGCTGATGCAGTATTAGACCTGGAGAAGAGTTCAAGGTCTTATGAACCCTCAGCATGAGTTGGAATCTTTTAAATTCCTATTATTCATATCGCTTCCCAATTATTGAACAATTGTGGAAGATTCTTATCATTCTGAAGGTGAAGGTGGCAAGAATGATATTTCCTAGAAAGAAATAGTTGTGGAACACAACAAGTTAGTGAATAAGATTAACTTAAAATCTACTTTGATGGATTGAATGAATGAAGATTAATGAAAATTTCGAGGACGAAATTCTTAGAAGAAGGGGTGAATGTGATAACCCGAATACTCATAATATAGTGAATTATGAAGTATATGTCTTCGACGAGTAAAGTATATGGTAATGATCCTTAGAAAAAAAATGAACGAGTTAGAGAATATATAATATTTGAAACATAATTGTGTTTAATTGAAGGTTATAAAATAAAACCTAAAATTTGTTGAAGAACGGAATGTAGTAGAATATATATGTATAACCTATATTAAGGTAATGTGTTGAAGTTATTCAACGATAAATATTTTTAAAGAGATTTGATGGAAACCTGAGTAAAGTAGGATTTCGATGATTCCGAGGAAGGAATCTTTATAAGGAGGGAAGGATGTGACAACCCGAATTTTTAGAAATTGTTAAAATAAGAATTTAATGAATGAAATTTTATTATGACATGTTTTGCGAGTAAGTAAATATATATATATATATATATTCATATATTGGGATGATGAGGTTTAATAATTAATTTAACTATTGAAGAAATTAAATAAAATTATTACGAAAAGAAAATTAACTGAATATTATTAGTTAATTTAATTAAGTTAAAGATTATATTATGAAATAATATAATTTGGCTATTATTCCTTGTTGGCAGTGGAATTATTATGAATTAAATCTCATAAATAATGTGAGTATTCACTTAATTAAAATAGTGAATTAATATAAATATAATTGTTTTAATAAAATAGAAAGGTAATATATTACATGTAAGAGTAATACGTTGATGTAATGGCTTAATATATTATATTTAGCCAAATGAATGTAAATGGGTATGAGAATGAGAAGAACCAATATAATTATAAATAAATATTGGTGTTAGGATTAATGAATAAAATAAATATTCCATGGAAATTATTATGGAATAATTTATTTAAGTATGATGGTATTAAATAAATTGATTAATATTTAAGTAGTGATTAGATGTATAGATTAAATAAATTGTATTGAGACAATTTATGCGAGAAAAGGAATTAAATAATTATATATTATAATTATATAATTCATGTGTGTTAATTAAAATAAAGGGAATAAATATTAATTATTTTAATGGAAAGGGTTATTTTAAGTTGAGGGTTATGTATATAATTTCGTAATGTATGGAGTAATAGTTATACATATTATAATTGTATAATTATTCAATGTAGTTAGCTAAATAATTTAGCAACATAGTTAAAGTGTGACATTTAGAGAAAAGAAGATATACCATATGATAAGGAGAATTATTAGAATAAATTAAAAAGGAGATTAAGGGTTTAGCCAAACATGGCCTTGTGACCTTTTGCCTTTGTAACACCCATATTAAGCCATCAGTTGTAACACCCAAGTTAAGCCATCAGTTTATTTTACGTGGTTTAGCAAAATAGAAAGAAAGAGAGATACTTAGAGAGAAAGTAAGAGAAAAGAGAATTCTCTATAAAGTTGAGAGCAAAAGTCTGAGGATCAAAGAAGGAGAAGAAGAGTAATCAAGTAATCTTCATCTAAGCTAAGGAAGGAATCAAGAAGTGATAGGCCAATTCTAGTTTATTAAGTTTTTATTTTCTTGGGTTCTTCATTGTAAATTATTTTGGTGGGTTGAATTGATGAGGAATTGGTAATATGTTTTTATGGATATATATAATCTGTTATATATCATCTATAAGCAATTGTTAGGTAATCGAATTCAAGAAGTTATGCTAAAGATGACGAACTTGTGTTCTTAATGAATTTTGTATGTTATGGCTTAGTTGAAGTAAAAGTTTAGTTATGAAATCATGATGAAAACCTTAAATTGATGATGTGTCATGATAGTACTCAAAAAAATGAAAACAACCCAAGTTGAACGAGTCAAAACGGATGTAAAACGAATTCGTAGTGATTGAATTCGCTAAATATATGTAAAGCATGAAGAATTAGCATGAAAACTGAATTGGAACCCTTAAAAGGAATTGTTAATGTTTTTGAAAGTGTTATAATTATCATATAGATGAGTAGTTCAGTGTTTCACGAATCCATAGAGTCGAAAACGGACTCAATCAGATGTGTATAGCTTGATTTATGATGATTGGAAGGAGGAAAGGGTTAGAAAATTCGTCAGAACAACATACTGGAGGAAATAGTCGTGTAACACACTGCCAGGGGCGCAGCTGCGCTGCCCCCAAGGCTGGTTGGGGCGCAGCTGCGCCGGGAGGAAAGTCAGTCCAGGATTGTTTTGACCTCTTGTGGTAAAACAGCCATAACGTTTTCATACGAACTCCGATTGAGGCGATTCAAGATGATCCGGAACGAGCACGAGTAGACCTACAACTTTTGTTCTTTAGGTGTTTTAATTTGAGGTAACTATCAAGGGTAAAAATGGTCATTTTTGGGACTGATTTGTATATTTGATAGTTAGAAACTGTTAAGATTAGTAAGATGCTATTAGGATTAAGTGCGAGTTCTTAAAACTCATGCTTAAGGTAAGTTCATGACTCATAATCATATGGCATGTTTGGAACTCCTCAGCGAATGGACGCCTATGGTCCGACTAGGAAGTTCTTAAACTCATATTATTGTGGAAAGTTCCTGACTTCCAAAGTGTGGAAAGTTTGATGAACTATATTGGGAATAGAAAGGTTATGGTGTAGGAAGCATTGATGTTGTTTAAGGTTGATAGAATGATTAAGTAATGATGAAGTAAAGATTTAATTGATGGAGAAAGTTTTATATTCTAAATCTCCTAGCTTTGCTAGATTTTTAAAATTTATTGACTTCGTGCTGATGTTGCACTTCTGTTTTCTTAAAAAATATTGGATCAAATGATGGAACCAGTGAATTTTTTTAAAATAGTGCTATTATTCGCATGTCTATGCTAATTGTTTCAGCTAGATAAAAATAATTTTAAATTTTCAAAATGTATGTTATGTGTTCTATGCATCATTTGATATGGTGTAGAGACAATAATCGAGGAAGTTATCAATGCAGTTAAACTATGTGTTGGATGTGATTGTGTGATCGTCAGCGCGCTATGGTATGATGTAGAATGACGACGTCATGTAATGACGAAATCCTCAACGTACCATTATTACGGTACGGTATCAGGATATTATGAAAGGATTTACTTATTATTTTTAGTTTCCTTAAACTATAAAAAAAGAGATTTATCTACTTTTGTTTCATTAGACTACAAAAAAAACATTTTTTTTAAAATAAATAAATATTTATTTATTTTGTTGGTTAAAAATATATATGTATATATATATATATATATTTCGATTGATGTCCAAATCGTTGCTAGAGGTCTATGCTACTTGATTCAGCTAGACAAATATTGAAAGATATTTATAAAATTCGAGCGTTCTTGGTCAAACTATGCCAAACCAAATTGTTTTGGTGCGGATTCAGATGTTAAGAAGCTGAGGTGAACAACCCTATAAAAGGGGGACATGTTATCGGAGACAATGGTTTCGAAAGTAACGCATATACTCGTTACGATGTTAAGATGTAATACGTTGTGCACGACGTAGGGGTACGATAGGCTGATCACCTAGAGTACATGCAGAGAGTGTTTTCAGTCTGTGTGATTGCTAAATATTCTGTTAAAGATGGTTTACAGTGCTGATGCAGTATTAGACCTGGAGAAGAGTTCAAGGTCTTATGAACCCTCAGCATGAGTTGGAATCTTTTAAATTCCTATTATTCATATCGCTTCCCAATTATTGAACAATTGTGGAAGATTCTTATCATTCTGAAGGTGAAGGTGGCAAGAATGATATTTCCTAGAAAGAAATAGTTGTGGAACACAACAAGTTAGTGAATAAGATTAACTTAAAATCTACTTTGATGGATTGAATGAATGAAGATTAATGAAAATTTCGAGGACGAAATTCTTAGAAGAAGGGGTGAATGTGATAACCCGAATACTCATAATATAGTGAATTATGAAGTATATGTCTTCGACGAGTAAAGTATATGGTAATGATCCTTAGAAAAAAAATGAACGAGTTAGAGAATATATAATATTTGAAACATAATTGTGTTTAATTGAAGGTTATAAAATAAAACCTAAAATTTGTTGAAGAACGGAATGTAGTAGAATATATATGTATAACCTATATTAAGGTAATGTGTTGAAGTTATTCAACGATAAATATTTTTAAAGAGATTTGATGGAAACCTGAGTAAAGTAGGATTTCGATGATTCCGAGGAAGGAATCTTTATAAGGAGGGAAGGATGTGACAACCCGAATTTTTAGAAATTGTTAAAATAAGAATTTAATGAATGAAATTTTTATTATGACATGTTTTGCGAGTACGTAAATATATATATATATATATATATATATATATATATATATATTCATATATTGGGATGACGAGGTTTAATAATTAATTTAACTATTGAAGAAATTAAATAAAATTATTACGAAAAGAAAATTAACTGAATATTATTAGTTAATTTAATTAAGTTAAAGATTATATTATGAAATAATATAATTTGGCTATTATTCCTTGTTGGCAGTGGAATTATTATGAATTAAATCTCATAAATAATGTGAGTATTCACTTAATTAAAATAGTGAATTAATATAAATATAATTGTTTTAATAAAATAGAAAGGTAATATATTACATGTAAGAGTAATACGTTGATGTAATGGCTTAATATATTATATTTAGCCAAATGAATGTAAATGGGTATGAGAATGAGAAGAACCAATATAATTATAAATAAATATTGGTGTTAGGATTAATGAATAAAATAAATATTCCATGGAAATTATTATGGAATAATTTATTTAAGTATGATGGTATTAAATAAATTGATTAATATTTAAGTAGTGATTAGATGTATAGATTAAATAAATTGTATTGAGACAATTTATGCGAGAAAAGGAATTAAATAATTATATATTATAATTATATAATTCATGTGTGTTAATTAAAATAAAGGGAATAAATATTAATTATTTTAATGGAAAGGGTTATTTTAAGTTGAGGGTTATGTATATAATTTCGTAATGTATGGAGTAATAGTTATACATATTATAATTGTATAATTATTCAATGTAGTTATCTAAATAATTTAGCAACATAGTTAAAGTGTGACATTTAGAGAAAAGAAGATATACCATATGATAAGGAGAATTATTAGAATAAATTAAAAAGGAGATTAAGGGTTTAGCCAAACATGGCCTTGTGACCTTTTGCCTTTGTAACACCCATATTAAGCCATCAGTTGTAACACCCAAGTTAAGCCATCAGTTTATTTTACGTGGTTTAGCAAAATAGAAAGAAAGAGAGATACTTAGAGAGAAAGTAAGAGAAAAGAGAATTCTCTATAAAGTTGAGAGCAAAAGTCTGAGGATCAAAGAAGGAGAAGAAGAGTAATCAAGTAATCTTCATCTAAGCTAAGGAAGGAATCAAGAAGTGATAGGCCAATTCTAGTTTATTAAGTTTTTATTTTCTTGGGTTCTTCATTGTAAATTATTTTGGTGGGTTGAATTGATGAGGAATTGGTAATATGTTTTTATGGATATATATAATCTGTTATATATCATCTATAAGCAATTGTTAGGTAATCGAATTCATGAAGTTATGCTAAAGATGAAGAACTTGTGTTCTTAATGAATTTTGTATGTTATGGCTTAGTTGAAGTAAAAGTTTAGTTATAAAATTATGATGAAAACCTTAAATTGATGATGTATCATGATAGTACTCAAAAAAATGAAAATAACCCAAGTTGAACGAGTCAAAACGGATGTAAAACGAATTCGTAGTGATTGAATTCGCTAAATATATGTAAAGCATGAAGAATTAGTATGAAAACTGAATTGGAACCCTTAAAAGGAATTGTTAATGTTTTTGAAGTGTTATAATTATCATATAGATGAGTAGTTCAGTGTTTCACGAATCCATAGAGTCGAAAACGGACTCAATCGGATGTGTATAGCTTGATTTATGATGATTGGAAGGAGGAAAGGGTTAGAAAATTCGCCAAAACAACATACTAGAGGAAAAAGTCGTGTAACACATTGCCAGGGGCGCAGCTGCGCTGCCCCCAAGGCTGGTTGGGGCGCAGCTGCGCCTGGAGGAAAGTCAGTCCGTGATTGTTTTGACCTCCTGTGGTAAAACAGCCATAACATTTTCATACGAACTCCGATTGAGGCGATTCAAGATGATCCGGAACGAGCACGAGTAGACCTACAACTTTTGTTCTTTAAGTGTTTTAATTTGAGGTAACTATCAAGGGTCAAAATGGTCATTTTTGGGACTGATTTGTATATTTGATAGTTAGAAACTATTAAGATTAGTAGGATGCTATTAGGATTAAGTGCGAGTTCTTAAAACTCATGCTTATGGTAAGTTCATGACTCATAATCATATGACATGTTTGGAACTCCTCAGCGAATGGACGGCTATGGTCTGACTAGGAAGTTCTTAAACTCATATTATTGTGGAAAGTTCCTGACTTCCAAAGTGTGGAAAGTTTGATGAACTATATTGGGAATAGAAAGGTTATGGTGTAGGAAGCATTGATGTTGTTTAAGGTTGATAGAATGATTAAGTAATGATGAAGTAAAGATTTAATTGATGGAGAAAGTTTTATATTCTAAATCTCCTAGCTTTGCTAGATTTTTAAAATTTATTGACTTCGTGCTGATGTTGCACTTCTGTTTTCTTAAAAAATATTGGATCAAATGATGGAACCAGTGAATTTTTTTAAAATAGTGCTATTATTCGCATGTCTATGCTAATTGTTTCAGCTAGATAAAAATAATTTTAAATTTTCAAAATGTATGTTATGTGTTCTATGCATCATTTGATATGGTGTAGAGACAATAATCGAGGAAGTTATCAATGCAGTTAAACCATGTGTTGGATGTGATCGTATGATCGTCAGCGCGCTATGGTATGATGTAGAATGACGACGTCATGTAATGACGAAATCCTCAACGTACAATTATTACGGTACGGTATCAGGATATTATGAAAAGATTTACTTACTATTTTTAGTTTACTTAAACTATAAAAAAAAAGATTTATCTACTTTTGTTTCCTTAGACTACAAAAAAAACATTTTTTTTAAAATAAATAAATATTTATTTATTTTGTTGGTTAAAAATATATATGTATATATATATATATATATATATATATATATTTCGATTGATGTCCAAATCGTTGCTAGAGGTCTATGCTACTTGATTCAGCTAGACAAATATTGAAAGATATTTATAAAATTCGAGCGTTCTTGGTCAAACTATGCCAAACCAAATTGTTTTGGTGCAGATTCAGATGTTAAGAAGCTGAGGTGAACAACCCTATAAAAGGGGGACATGTTATCGGAGACAATGGTTTCGAAAGTAACGCATATACTCGTTACGATGTTAAGATGTAATACGTTGTGCACGACGTAGGGGTACGATAGGCTGATCACCTAGAGTACATGCAGAGAGTGTTTTCAATCTGTGTGATTGCTAAACATTTTGTTAAAGATGGTTTACAGTGCTGATGCAGTATTAGACCTGGAGAAGAGTTCATGGTCTTATGACCCCTCAGCATGAGTTGGAATATTTTAAATTCATGTTATTCATACCGCTTCCCAATTATTGAACAATTGTGGAAGATTCTTATCATTCTGAAGGTGAAGGTGGCAAGAATGATATTTCCTAGAAAGAAATAGTTGTGGAACACAACAAGTTAGTGAATAAGATTAACTTAAAATCTACTTTGATGGATTGAATGAATGAAGATTAATGAAAATTTCGAGGATGAAATTCTTAGAAGAAGGGGTGAATGTGATAACCCGAATACTCATAAGATAGTGAATTATGAAGTATATGTCTTCGACGAGTAAAGTATATGGTAATGATCCTTAGAAAGAAAATGAACGAGTTAGAGAATATATAATATTTGAAACATAATTGTGTTTAATTGAAGGTTATAAAATAAAACCTAAAATTTGTTGAAGAACGGAATGTAGTAGAATATATATGTATAACCTATATTAAGGTAATGTGTTGAAGTTATTCAACGATAAATATTTTTAAAGAGATTTGATGGAAACCTGAGTAAAGTAGGATTTCGATGATTCCGAGGAAGGAATCTTTATAAGAAGGGAAGGATGTGACAACCCGAATTTTTAGAAATTGTTAAAATAATAATTTAATGAATGAAATTTCTTATTATGACATGTTTTGCGAGTAAGTAAATATATATATATATATATATATATATTCATATATTGGGATGACGAGGTTTAATAATTAATTTAACTATTGAAGAAATTAAATAAAATTATTACGAAAAGAAAATTAACTGAATATTATTAGTTAATTTAATTAAGTTAAAGATTATATTATGAAATAATATAATTTGGCTATTATTCCTTGTTGGCAGTGGAATTATTATGAATTAAATCTCATAAATAATGTGAGTATTCACTTAATTAAAATAGTGAATTAATATAAATATAATTGTTTTAATAAAATAGAAAGGTAATATATTACATGTAAGAGTAATACGTTGATGTAATGGCTTAATATATTATATTTAGCCAAATGAAGGTAAATGGGTATGAGAATGAGAAGAACCAATATAATTATAAATAAATATTGGTGTTAGGATTAATGAATAAAATAAATATTCAATGGAAATTATTATGAAATAATTTATTTAAGTATGATGGTATTAAATAAATTGATTAATATTTAAGTAGTGATTAGATGTATAGATTAAATAAATTGTATTGAGACAATTTATGCGAGGATAAGGAATTAAATAATTATATATTATAATTATATAATTCATGTGTGTTAATTAAAACAAAGGGAATAAATATTAATTATTTTAATGGAAAGGGTTATTTTAAGTTGAGGGTTATGTATATAATTTCGTAATGTATGGAGTAATAGTTATACATATTATAATTGTATAATTATTCAATGTAGTTATCTAAATAATTTAGCAACATAGTTAAAGTGTGACATTTAGAGAAAAGAAGATATACCATATGATAAGGAGAATTATTAGAATAAATTAACAAGGGGATTAAGGGTTTAGCCAAACATGGCCTTGTGACCTTTTGCCTTTGTAACACCCATATTAAGCCATCAGTTGTAACACCCAAGTTAAGCCAATCAGTTTATTTTACGTGGTTTAGCAAAATAGAAAGAAAGAGAGATACTTAGAGAGAAAGTAAGAGAAAAGAGAATTCTCTATGAAGTTGAGAGCAAAAGTCTGAGGATTAAAGAAGGAGAAGAAGAGTAATCAAGTAATCTTCATCTAAGCT
Source organism: Panax stipuleanatus (assembly GCA_020205555.1). NCBI lineage: Eukaryota > Viridiplantae > Streptophyta > Magnoliopsida > Apiales > Araliaceae > Panax > Panax stipuleanatus. Next base: position 123,010,961 of record CM035120.1, read on the forward strand.
AAGGAAGGAATCAAGAAGTGATAGGCCAATTCTAGTTTATTAAGTTTTTATTTTCTTGGGTTCTTCATTGTAAATTATTTTGGTGGGTTGAATTGATGAGGAATTGGTAATATATTTTTATGGATATATATAATCTGTTATATATCATCTATAAGCAATTGTTAGGTAATCGAATTCATGAAGTTATGCTAAAGATGAAGAACTTGTGTTCTTAATGAATTTTGTATGTTATGGCTTAGTTGAAGTAAAAGTTTAGTTATGAAATCATGATGAAAACCTTAAATTGATGATGTATCATGATAGTACTCAAAAAAAATGAAAACAACCCAAGTTGAACGAGTCAAAACGGATGTAAAACGAATTCGTAGTGATTGAATTCGCTAAATATATGTAAAGCATGAAGAATTAGCATGAAAACTGAATTGGAACCCTTAAAAGGAATTGTTAATGTTTTTGAAGTGTTATAATTATCATATAGATGAGTAGTTCAGTGTTTCACGAATCCATAGAGTCGAAAACGGACTCAATCGGATGTGTATAGCTTGATTTATGATGATTGGAAGGAGGAAAGGGTTAGCAAATTCACCAGAACGACATACTGGAGGAAAAAGTCGTGTAACACACTGCCAGGGGCGCAGCTGCGCTGCCCCCAAGGCTGGTTGGGGCGCAGCTGCGCCGGGGAGGAAAGTCAGTCCGGATTGTTTTGACCTCCTGTGGTAAAACAGCCATAACTTTTTCATACGAACTCCGATTGAGGCGATTCAAGATGATCCGGAACGAGCACGAGTAGACCTACAACTTTTGTTCTTTAAGTGTTTAATTTGAGGTAACTATCAAGGGTCAAAATGGTCATTTTTGGGACTGATTTGTATATTTGATAGTTAGAAACTATTAAGATTAGTAAGATGCTATTAGGATTAAGTGCGAGTTCTTAAAACTCATGCTTATGGTAAGTTCATGACTCATAATCATATGGCATGTTTGGAACTCCTCAGCGAATGGACGCCTATGGTCTGACTAGGAAGTTCTTAAACTCATATTATTGTGGAAAGTTCCTGACTTCCAAAGTGTGGAAAGTTTGATGAACTATATTGGGAATAGAAAGGTTATGGTGTAGGAAGCATTGATGTTGTTTAAGGTTGATAGAATGATTAAGTAATGATGAAGTAAAGATTTAATTGATGGAGAAAGTTTTATATTCTAAATCTCCTAGCTTTGCTAGATTTTTAAATTTATTGACTTCGTGCTGATGTTGCACTTCTGTTTTCTTAAAAAATATTGGATCAAATGATGGAACCAGTGAATTTTTTTAAAATAGTGCTATTATTCGCATGTCTATGCTAATTGTTTCAGCTAGATAAAAATAATTTTAAATTTTCAAAATGTATGTTATGTGTTCTATGCATCATTTGATATGGTGTAGAGACAATAATCGAGGAAGTTATCAATGCAGTTAAACCTAGTGTTGGATGTGATCGTATGATCGTCAGCGCCGCTATGGTATGATGTAGAATGACGACGTCATGTAATGACGAAATTCTTAACGTACCATTATTACGGTACGGTATCAGGATATTATGAAAAGATTTACTTACTATTTTTAGTTTCCTTAAACTATAAAAAAAGAGATTTATCTACTTTCGTTTCCTTAGACTACAAAAAAAAAACATTTTTTTTAAAATAAATAAATATTTATTTATTTTGTTGATTAAAAATATATATGTATATATATATATATATATATTTCGATTGATGTCCAAATCGTTGCTAGAGGTCTATGCTACTTGATTCAGCTAGACAAATATTGAAAGATATTTATAAAATTCGAGCGTTCTTGGTCAAACTATGCCAAACCAAATTGTTTTGGTGCAGATTCAGATGTTAAGAAGCTGAGGTGAACAACCCTATAAAAGGGGGACATGTTATCGGAGACAATGGTTTCGAAAGTAACGCATATACTCGTTACGATGTTAAGATGTAATACGTTGTGCACGACGTAGGGGTACGATAGGCTGATCACCTAGAGTACATGCAGAGAGTGTTTTCAGTCTGTGTGATTGCTAAACATTCTGTTAAAGATGGTTTACAGTGCTGATGCAGTATTAGACCTGGAGAAGAGTTCAAGGTCTTATGACCCCTCAGCATGAGTTGGAATCTTTTAAATTCCTATTATTCATATCGCTTCCCAATTATTGAACAATTGTGGAAGATTCTTATCATTCTGAAGGTGAAGGTGGCAAGAATGATATTTCCTAGAAAGAAATAGTTGTGGAACACAACAAGTTAGTGAATAAGATTAACTTAAAATCTACTTTGATGGATTGAATGAATGAAGATTAATGAAAATTTCGAGGACGAAATTCTTAGAAGAAGGGGTGAATGTGATAACCCGAATACTCATAATATAGTGAATTATGAAGTATATGTCTTCGACGAGTAAAGTATATGGTAATGATCCTTAGAAAAAAAATGAACGAGTTAGAGAATATATAATATTTGAAACATAATTGTGTTTAATTGAAGGTTATAAAATAAAACCTAAAATTTGTTGAAGAACGGAATGTAGTAGAATATATATGTATAACCTATATTAAGGTAATGTGTTGAAGTTATTCAACGATAAATATTTTTAAAGAGATTTGATGGAAACCTGAGTAAAGTAGGATTTCGATGATTCCGAGGAAGGAATCTTTATAAGGAGGGAAGGATGTGACAACCCGAATTTTTAGAAATTGTTAAAATAAGAATTTAATGAATGAAATTCTTATTATGACATGTTTTGCGAGTAAGTAAAATATATATATATATATATATATATATATCATATATTGGGATGACGAGGTTTAATAATTAATTTAACTATTGAAGAAATAAATAAAATTATTACGAAAAGAAAATTAACTGAATATATTAGTTAATTTAATTAAGTTAAAGATTATATTATGAAATAATATAATTTGGCTATTATTCCTTGTTGGCAGTGGAATTATTATGAATTAAATCTCATAAATAATGTGAGTATCACTTAATTAAAATAGTGAATTAATATAAATATAATTGTTTAATAAATAGAAAGGTAATATATTACATGTAAGAGTAATACGTTGATGTAATGGCTTAATATATTATATTTAGCCAAATGAATGTAAATGGGTATGAGAATGAGAAGAGACCAATATAATTATAAATAAATATTGGTGTTAGGATTAATGAATAAAATAAATATTCCATGGAAATTATTATGGAATAATTATTTAAGTATGATGGTATTAAATAAATTGATTAATATTTAAGTAGTGATTAGATGTATAGATTAAATAAATTGTATTGAGACAATTTATGCGAGGAAAGGAATTAAATAATTATATATTATAATTATATAATTCATGTGTGTTAATTAAAATAAAGGGAATAAATATTAATTATTTTAATGGAAAGGGTTATTTTAAGTTGAGGGTTATGTATATAATTTCGTAATGTATGGAGTAATAGTTATACATATTATAATTGTATAATTATTCAATGTAGTTATCTAAATAATTTAGCAACATAGTTAAAGTGTGACATTTAGAGAAAAGAAGATATACCATATGATAAGGAGAATTATTAGAATAAATTAACAAGGGATTAAGGGTTTAGCCAAACATGGCCTTGTGACCTTTTGCCTTTGTAACACCCATATTAAGCCATCAGTTGTAACACCCAAGTTAAGCCATCAGTTTATTTTACGTGGTTTAGCAAAATAGAAAGAAAGAGAGATACTTAGAGAGAAAGTAAGAGAAAAGAGAATTCTCTATAAAGTTGAGAGCAAAAGTCTGAGGATCAAAGAAGGGAAGAAGAGTAATCAAGTAATCTTCATCTAAGCTAAGGAAGGAATCAAGAAGTGATAGGCCAATTCTAGTTTATTAAGTTTTTATTTTCTTGGGTTCTTCATTGTAAATTATTTTGGTGGGTTGAATTGATGAGGAATTGGTAATAGTTTTTATGGATATATATAATCTGTTATATATCATCTATAAGCAATTGTTAGGTAATCGAATTCAAGAAGTTATGCTAAAGATGACGAACTTGTGTTCTTAATGAATTTTGTATGTTATGGCTTAGTAAGTAAAAGTTTAGTTATGAAATCATGATGAAAACCTTAAATGATGATGTGTCAATGATAGTACTCAAAAAAATGAAAACAACCCAAGTTGAACGAGTCAAAACGGATGTAAAACGAATTCGTAGTGATTGAATTCGCTAAATATATGTAAAGCATGAAGAATTAGCATGAAACTGAATTGGAACCCTTAAAAGGAATTGTTAATGTTTTTGAAGTGTTATAATTATCATATAGATGAGTAGTTCAGTGTTTCACGAATCCATAGAGTCGAAAACGGACTCAATCGGATGTGTATAGCTTGATTTATGATGATTGGAAGGAGGAAGGGTTAGAAAATTCGTCAGAACAACATACTGGAGGAAATAGTCGTGTAACACACTGCCAGGGGCGCAGCTGCGCTGCCCCCAAGGCTGGTTGGGGCGCAGCTAGCGCCGGGAGGAAAGTCAGTCCGGATTGTTTTGACCTCCTGTGGTAAAACAGCCATAACGTTTTCATTACGAACTCCGATTGAGGCGATTCAAGATGATCCGGAACGAGCACGAGTAGACCTACAACTTTGTTCTTTAAGGTGTTTAATTTGAGGTAACTATCAAGGGTCAAAATGGTCATTTTTGGGACTGATTTGTATATTTGATAGTTAGAAACTATTAAGATTAGTAAGATGCTATTAGGATTAAGTGCGAGTTCTTAAAACTCATGCTTAATGGTAAGTTCATGACTCATAATCATATGGCATGTTTGGAACTCCTCAGCGAATGGACGCCTATGGTCCGACTAGGAAGTTCTTAAACTCATATTATTGTGGAAAGTTCCTGACTTCCAAAGTGTGGAAAGTTTGATGAACTATATTGGGAATAGAAAGGTTATGGTGTAGGAAGCATTGATGTTGTTTAAGGTTGATAGAATGATTAAGTAATGATGAAGTAAAGATTTAATTGATGGAGAAAGTTTTATATTCTAAATCTCCTAGCTTTGCTAGATTTTTAAAATTTATTGACTTCGTGCTGATGTTGCACTTCTGTTTTCTTAAAAAATATTGGATCAAATGATGGAACCAGTGAATTTTTTTAAAATAGTGCTATTATTCGCATGTCTATGCTAATTGTTTCAGCTAGATAAAAATAATTTTAAATTTTCAAAATGTATGTTATGTGTTCTATGCATCATTTGATATGGTGTAGAGACAATAATCGAGGAAGTTATCAATGCAGTTAAACTATGTGTTGGATGTGATCGTATGATCGTCAGCGCGCTATGGTATGATGTAGAATGACGACGTCATGTAATGACGAAATCCTCAACGTACCATTATTACGGTACGGTATCAGGATATTATGAAAGGATTTACTTATTATTTTTAGTTTCCTTAAACTATAAAAAAGAGATTTATCTACTTTTGTTTCATTAGACTACAAAAAAAAACATTTTTTTAAAATAAATAATATTTATTTATTTTGTTGGTTAAAAATATATATGTATATATATATATATATATATATTTCGATTGATGTCCAAATCGTTGCTAGAGGTCTATGCTACTTGATTCAGCTAGACAAATATTGAAAGATATTTATAAAATTCGAGCGTTCTTGGTCAAACTATGCCAAACCAAATTGTTTTGGTGCGGATTCAGATGTTAAGAAGCTGAGGTGAACAACCCTATAAAAGGGGGACATGTTATCGGAGACAATGGTTTCGAAAGTAACGCATATACTCGTTACGATGTTAAGATGTAATACGTTGTGCACGACGTAGGGGTACGATAGGCTGATCACCTAGAGTACATGCAGAGAGTGTTTTCAGTCTGTGTGATTGCTAAATATTCTGTTAAAGATGGTTTACAGTGCTGATGCAGTATTAGACCTGGAGAAGAGTTCAAGGTCTTATGAACCCTCAGCATGAGTTGGAATCTTTTAAATTCCTATTATTCATATCGCTTCCCAATTATTGAACAATTGTGGAAGATTCTTATCATTCTGAAGGTGAAGGTGGCAAGAATGATATTTCCTAGAAAGAAATAGTTGTGGAACACAACAAGTTAGTGAATAAGATTAACTTAAAATCTACTTTGATGGATTGAATGAATGAAGATTAATGAAAATTTCGAGGACGAAATTCTTAGAAGAAGGGGTGAATGTGATAACCCGAATACTCATAATATAGTGAATTATGAAGTATATGTCTTCGACGAGTAAAGTATATGGTAATGATCCTTAGAAAAAAAATGAACGAGTTAGAGAATATATAATATTTGAAACATAATTGTGTTTAATTGAAGGTTATAAAATAAAACCTAAAATTTGTTGAAGAACGGAATGTAGTAGAATATATATGTATAACCTATATTAAGGTAATGTGTTGAAGTTATTCAACGATAAATATTTTTAAAGAGATTTGATGGAAACCTGAGTAAAGTAGGATTTCGATGATTCCGAGGAAGGAATCTTTATAAGGAGGGAAGGATGTGACAACCCGAATTTTTAGAAATTGTTAAAATAAGAATTTAATGAATGAAATTCTTATTATGACATGTTTTGCGAGTAAGTAAATATATATATATATATATATATATATATATATATATATTCATATATTGGGATGACGAGGTTTAATAATTAATTTAACTATTGAAGAAATTAAATAAAATTATTACGAAAAGAAAATTAACTGAATATTATTAGTTAATTTAATTAAGTTAAAGATTATATTATGAAATAATATAATTTGGCTATTATTCCTTGTTGGCAGTGGAATTATTATGAATTAAATCTCATAAATAATGTGAGTATTCACTTAATTAAAATAGTGAATTAATATAAATATAATTGTTTTAATAAAATAGAAAGGTAATATATTACATGTAAGAGTAATACGTTGATGTAATGGCTTAATATATTATATTTAGCCAAATGAATGTAAATGGGTATGAGAATGAGAAGAACCAATATAATTATAAATAAATATTGGTGTTAGGATTAATGAATAAAATAAATATTCCATGGAAATTATTATGGAATAATTTATTTAAGTATGATGGTATTAAATAAATTGATTAATATTTAAGTAGTGATTAGATGTATAGATTAAATAAATTGTATTGAGACAATTTATGCGAGAAAAGGAATTAAATAATTATATATTATAATTATATAATTCATGTGTGTTAATTAAAATAAAGGGAATAAATATTAATTATTTTAATGGAAAGGGTTATTTTAAGTTGAGGGTTATGTATATAATTTCGTAATGTATGGAGTAATAGTTATACATATTATAATTGTATAATTATTCAATGTAGTTATCTAAATAATTTAGCAACATAGTTAAAGTGTGACATTTAGAGAAAAGAAGATATACCATATGATAAGGAGAATTATTAGAATAAATTAACAAGGGGATTAAGGGTTTAGCCAAACATGGCCTTGTGACCTTTTGCCTTTGTAACACCCATATTAAGCCATCAGTTGTAACACCCAAGTTAAGCCATCAGTTTATTTTACGTGGTTTAGCAAAATAGAAAGAAAGAGAGATACTTAGAGAGAAAGTAAGAGAAAAGAGAATTCTCTATAAAGTTGAGAGCAAAAGTCTGAGGATCAAAGAAGGAGAAGAAGAGTAATCAAGTAATCTTCATCTAAGCTAAGGAAGGAATCAAGAAGTGATAGGCCAATTCTAGTTTATTAAGTTTTTATTTTCTTGGGTTCTTCATTGTAAATTATTTTGGTGGGTTGAATTGATGAGGAATTGGTAATATGTTTTTATGGATATATATAATCTGTTATATATCATCTATAAGCAATTGTTAGGTAATCGAATTCAAGAAGTTATGCTAAAGATGACGAACTTGTGTTCTTAATGAATTTTGTATGTTATGGCTTAGTTGAAGTAAAAGTTTAGTTATGAAATCATGATGAAAACCTTAAATTGATGATGTGTCATGATAGTACTCAAAAAAATGAAAACAACCCAAGTTGAACGAGTCAAAACGGATGTAAAACGAATTCGTAGTGATTGAATTCGCTAAATATATGTAAAGCATGAAGAATTAGCATGAAAACTGAATTGGAACCCTTAAAAGGAATTGTTAATGTTTTTGAAGTGTTATAATTATCATATAGATGAGTAGTTCAGTGTTTCACGAATCCATAGAGTCGAAAACGGACTCAATCAGATGTGTATAGCTTGATTTATGATGATTGGAAGGAGGAAAGGGTTAGAAAATTCGTCAGAACAACATACTGGAGGAAATAGTCGTGTAACACACTGCCAGGGGCGCAGCTGCGCTGCCCCCAAGGCTGGTTGGGGCGCAGCTGCGCCGGGAGGAAAGTCAGTCCAGGATTGTTTTGACCTCTTGTGGTAAAACAGCCATAACGTTTTCATACGAACTCCGATTGAGGCGATTCAAGATGATCCGGAACGAGCACGAGTAGACCTACAACTTTTGTTCTTTAGGTGTTTTAATTTGAGGTAACTATCAAGGGTAAAAATGGTCATTTTTGGGACTGATTTGTATATTTGATAGTTAGAAACTATTAAGATTAGTAAGATGCTATTAGGATTAAGTGCGAGTTCTTAAAACTCATGCTTAAGGTAAGTTCATGACTCATAATCATATGGCATGTTTGGAACTCCTCAGCGAATGGACGCCTATGGTCCGACTAGGAAGTTCTTAAACTCATATTATTGTGGAAAGTTCCTGACTTCCAAAGTGTGGAAAGTTTGATGAACTATATTGGGAATAGAAAGGTTATGGTGTAGGAAGCATTGATGTTGTTTAAGGTTGATAGAATGATTAAGTAATGATGAAGTAAATATTTAATTGATGGAGAAAGTTTTATATTCTAAATCTCCTAGCTTTGCTAGATTTTTAAAATTTATTGACTTCGTGCTGATGTTGCACTTCTGTTTTCTTAAAAAATATTGGATCAAATGATGGAACCAGTGAATTTTTTTAAAATAGTGCTATTATTCGCATGTCTATGCTAATTGTTTCAGCTAGATAAAAATAATTTTAAATTTTCAAAATGTATGTTATGTGTTCTATGCATCATTTGATATGGTGTAGAGACAATAATCGAGGAAGTTATCAATGCAGTTAAACTATGTGTTGGATGTGATTGTATGATCGTCAGCGCGCTATGGTATGATGTAGAATGACGACATCATGTAATGACGAAATCCTCAACGTACCATTATTACGGTACGGTATCAGGATATTATGAAAGGATTTACTTATTATTTTTAGTTTCCTTAAACTATAAAAAAAGAGATTTATCTACTTTTGTTTCATTAGACTACAAAAAAAACATTTTTTTTAAAATAAATAAATATTTATTTATTTTGTTGGTTAAAAATATATATGTATATATATATATATATATATATATATTTCGATTGATGTCCAAATCGTTGCTAGAGGTCTATGCTACTTGATTCAGCTAGACAAATATTGAAAGATATTTATAAAATTCGAGCGTTCTTGGTCAAACTATGCCAAACCAAATTGTTTTGGTGCGGATTCAGATGTTAAGAAGCTGAGGTGAACAACCCTATAAAAGGGGGACATGTTATCGGAGACAATGGTTTCGAAAGTAACGCATATACTCGTTACGATGTTAAGATGTAATACGTTGTGCACGACGTAGGGGTACGATAGGCTGATCACCTAGAGTACATGCAGAGAGTGTTTTCAGTCTGTGTGATTGCTAAATATTCTGTTAAAGATGGTTTACAGTGCTGATGCAGTATTAGACCTGGAGAAGAGTTCAAGGTCTTATGAACCCTCAGCATGAGTTGGAATCTTTTAAATTCCTATTATTCATATCGCTTCCCAATTATTGAACAATTGTGGAAGATTCTTATCATTCTGAAGGTGAAGGTGGCAAGAATGATATTTCCTAGAAAGAAATAGTTGTGGAACACAACAAGTTAGTGAATAAGATTAACTTAAAATCTACTTTGATGGATTGAATGAATGAAGATTAATGAAAATTTCGAGGACGAAATTCTTAGAAGAAGGGGTGAATGTGATAACCCGAATACTCATAATATAGTGAATTATGAAGTATATGTCTTCGACGAGTAAAGTATATGGTAATGATCCTTAGAAAAAAAATGAACGAGTTAGAGAATATATAATATTTGAAACATAATTGTGTTTAATTGAAGGTTATAAAATAAAACCTAAAATTTGTTGAAGAACGGAATGTAGTAGAATATATATGTATAACCTATATTAAGGTAATGTGTTGAAGTTATTCAACGATAAATATTTTTAAAGAGATTTGATGGAAACCTGAGTAAAGTAGGATTTCGATGATTCCGAGGAAGGAATCTTTATAAGGAGGGAAGGATGTGACAACCCGAATTTTTAGAAATTGTTAAAATAAGAATTTAATGAATGAAATTCTTATTATGACATGTTTTGCGAGTAAGTAAATATATATATATATATATATATATATATATATATATTCATATATTGGGATGACGAGGTTTAATAATTAATTTAACTATTGAAGAAATTAAATAAAATTATTACGAAAAGAAAATTAACTGAATATTATTAGTTAATTTAATTAAGTTAAAGATTATATTATGAAATAATATAATTTGGCTATTATTCCTTGTTGGCAGTGGAATTATTATGAATTAAATCTCATAAATAATGTGAGTATTCACTTAATTAAAATAGTGAATTAATATAAATATAATTGTTTTAATAAAATAGAAAGGTAATATATTACATGTAAGAGTAATACGTTGATGTAATGGCTTAATATATTATATTTAGCCAAATGAATGTAAATGGGTATGAGAATGAGAAGAACCAATATAATTATAAATAAATATTGGTGTTAGGATTAATGAATAAAATAAATATTCCATGGAAATTATTATGGAATAATTTATTTAAGTATGATGGTATTAAATAAATTGATTAATATTTAAGTAGTGATTAGATGTATAGATTAAATAAATTGTATTGAGACAATTTATGCGAGAAAAGGAATTAAATAATTATATATTATAATTATATAATTCATGTGTGTTAATTAAAATAAAGGGAATAAATATTAATTATTTTAATGGAAAGGGTTATTTTAAGTTGAGGGTTATGTATATAATTTCGTAATGTATGGAGTAATAGTTATACATATTATAATTGTATAATTATTCAATGTAGTTATCTAAATAATTTAGCAACATAGTTAAAGTGTGACATTTAGAGAAAAGAAGATATACCATATGATAAGGAGAATTATTAGAATAAATTAACAAGGGGATTAAGGGTTTAGCCAAACATGGCCTTGTGACCTTTTGCCTTTGTAACACCCATATTAAGCCATCAGTTGTAACACCCAAGTTAAGCCATCAGTTTATTTTACGTGGTTTAGCAAAATAGAAAGAAAGAGAGATACTTAGAGAGAAAGTAAGAGAAAAGAGAATTCTCTATAAAGTTGAGAGCAAAAGTCTGAGGATCAAAGAAGGAGAAGAAGAGTAATCAAGTAATCTTCATCTAAGCTAAGGAAGGAATCAAGAAGTGATAGGCCAATTCTAGTTTATTAAGTTTTTATTTTCTTGGGTTCTTCATTGTAAATTATTTTGGTGGGTTGAATTGATGAGGAATTGGTAATATGTTTTTATGGATATATATAATCTGTTATATATCATCTATAAGCAATTGTTAGGTAATCGAATTCAAGAAGTTATGCTAAAGATGACGAACTTGTGTTCTTAATGAATTTTGTATGTTATGGCTTAGTTGAAGTAAAAGTTTAGTTATGAAATCATGATGAAAACCTTAAATTGATGATGTGTCATGATAGTACTCAAAAAAATGAAAACAACCCAAGTTGAACGAGTCAAAACGGATGTAAAACGAATTCGTAGTGATTGAATTCGCTAAATATATGTAAAGCATGAAGAATTAGCATGAAAACTGAATTGGAACCCTTAAAAGGAATTGTTAATGTTTTTGAAGTGTTATAATTATCATATAGATGAGTAGTTCAGTGTTTCACGAATCCATAGAGTCGAAAACGGACTCAATCAGATGTGTATAGCTTGATTTATGATGATTGGAAGGAGGAAAGGGTTAGAAAATTCGTCAGAACAACATACTGGAGGAAATAGTCGTGTAACACACTGCCAGGGGCGCAGCTGCGCTGCCCCCAAGGCTGGTTGGGGCGCAGCTGCGCCGGGAGGAAAGTCAGTCCAGGATTGTTTTGACCTCTTGTGGTAAAACAGCCATAACGTTTTCATACGAACTCCGATTGAGGCGATTCAAGATGATCCGGAACGAGCACGAGTAGACCTACAACTTTTGTTCTTTAGGTGTTTTAATTTGAGGTAACTATCAAGGGTAAAAATGGTCATTTTTGGGACTGATTTGTATATTTGATAGTTAGAAACTATTAAGATTAGTAAGATGCTATTAGGATTAAGTGCGAGTTCTTAAAACTCATGCTTAAGGTAAGTTCATGACTCATAATCATATGGCATGTTTGGAACTCCTCAGCGAATGGACGCCTATGGTCCGACTAGGAAGTTCTTAAACTCATATTATTGTGGAAAGTTCCTGACTTCCAAAGTGTGGAAAGTTTGATGAACTATATTGGGAATAGAAAGGTTATGGTGTAGGAAGCATTGATGTTGTTTAAGGTTGATAGAATGATTAAGTAATGATGAAGTAAATATTTAATTGATGGAGAAAGTTTTATATTCTAAATCTCCTAGCTTTGCTAGATTTTTAAAATTTATTGACTTCGTGCTGATGTTGCACTTCTGTTTTCTTAAAAAATATTGGATCAAATGATGGAACCAGTGAATTTTTTTAAAATAGTGCTATTATTCGCATGTCTATGCTAATTGTTTCAGCTAGATAAAAATAATTTTAAATTTTCAAAATGTATGTTATGTGTTCTATGCATCATTTGATATGGTGTAGAGACAATAATCGAGGAAGTTATCAATGCAGTTAAACTATGTGTTGGATGTGATTGTATGATCGTCAGCGCGCTATGGTATGATGTAGAATGACGACGTCATGTAATGACGAAATCCTCAACGTACCATTATTACGGTACGGTATCAGGATATTATGAAAGGATTTACTTATTATTTTTAGTTTCCTTAAACTATAAAAAAAGAGATTTATCTACTTTTGTTTCATTAGACTACAAAAAAAACATTTTTTTTAAAATAAATAAATATTTATTTATTTTGTTGGTTAAAAATATATATGTATATATATATATATATATATATATTTCGATTGATGTCCAAATCGTTGCTAGAGGTCTATGCTACTTGATTCAGCTAGACAAATATTGAAAGATATTTATAAAATTCGAGCGTTCTTGGTCAAACTATGCCAAACCAAATTGTTTTGGTGCGGATTCAGATGTTAAGAAGCTGAGGTGAACAACCCTATAAAAGGGGGACATGTTATCGGAGACAATGGTTTCGAAAGTAACGCATATACTCGTTACGATGTTAAGATGTAATACGTTGTGCACGACGTAGGGGTACGATAGGCTGATCACCTAGAGTACATGCAGAGAGTGTTTTCAGTCTGTGTGATTGCTAAATATTCTGTTAAAGATGGTTTACAGTGCTGATGCAGTATTAGACCTGGAGAAGAGTTCAAGGTCTTATGAACCCTCAGCATGAGTTGGAATCTTTTAAATTCCTATTATTCATATCGCTTCCCAATTATTGAACAATTGTGGAAGATTCTTATCATTCTGAAGGTGAAGGTGGCAAGAATGATATTTCCTAGAAAGAAATAGTTGTGGAACACAACAAGTTAGTGAATAAGATTAACTTAAAATCTACTTTGATGGATTGAATGAATGAAGATTAATGAAAATTTCGAGGACGAAATTCTTAGAAGAAGGGGTGAATGTGATAACCCGAATACTCATAATATAGTGAATTATGAAGTATATGTCTTCGACGAGTAAAGTATATGGTAATGATCCTTAGAAAAAAAATGAACGAGTTAGAGAATATATAATATTTGAAACATAATTGTGTTTAATTGAAGGTTATAAAATAAAACCTAAAATTTGTTGAAGAACGGAATGTAGTAGAATATATATGTATAACCTATATTAAGGTAATGTGTTGAAGTTATTCAACGATAAATATTTTTAAAGAGATTTGATGGAAACCTGAGTAAAGTAGGATTTCGATGATTCCGAGGAAGGAATCTTTATAAGGAGGGAAGGATGTGACAACCCGAATTTTTAGAAATTGTTAAAATAAGAATTTAATGAATGAAATTCTTATTATGACATGTTTTGCGAGTAAGTAAATATATATATATATATATATATATATATATTCATATATTGGGATGACGAGGTTTAATAATTAATTTAACTATTGAAGAAATTAAATAAAATTATTACGAAAAGAAAATTAACTGAATATTATTAGTTAATTTAATTAAGTTAAAGATTATATTATGAAATAATATAATTTGGCTATTATTCCTTGTTGGCAGTGGAATTATTATGAATTAAATCTCATAAATAATGTGAGTATTCACTTAATTAAAATAGTGAATTAATATAAATATAATTGTTTTAATAAAATAGAAAGGTAATATATTACATGTAAGAGTAATACGTTGATGTAATGGCTTAATATATTATATTTAGCCAAATGAATGTAAATGGGTATGAGAATGAGAAGAACCAATATAATTATAAATAAATATTGGTGTTAGGATTAATGAATAAAATAAATATTCCATGGAAATTATTATGGAATAATTTATTTAAGTATGATGGTATTAAATAAATTGATTAATATTTAAGTAGTGATTAGATGTATAGATTAAATAAATTGTATTGAGACAATTTATGCGAGAAAAGGAATTAAATAATTATATATTATAATTATATAATTCATGTGTGTTAATTAAAATAAAGGGAATAAATATTAATTATTTTAATGGAAAGGGTTATTTTAAGTTGAGGGTTATGTATATAATTTCGTAATGTATGGAGTAATAGTTATACATATTATAATTGTATAATTATTCAATGTAGTTATCTAAATAATTTAGCAACATAGTTAAAGTGTGACATTTAGAGAAAAGAAGATATACCATATGATAAGGAGAATTATTAGAATAAATTAACAAGGGGATTAAGGGTTTAGCCAAACATGGCCTTGTGACCTTTTGCCTTTGTAACACCCATATTAAGCCATCAGTTGTAACACCCAAGTTAAGCCATCAGTTTATTTTACGTGGTTTAGCAAAATAGAAAGAAAGAGAGATACTTAGAGAGAAAGTAAGAGAAAAGAGAATTCTCTATAAAGTTGAGAGCAAAAGTCTGAGGATCAAAGAAGGAGAAGAAGAGTAATCAAGTAATCTTCATCTAAGCTAAGGAAGGAATCAAGAAGTGATAGGCCAATTCTAGTTTATTAAGTTTTTATTTTCTTGGGTTCTTCATTGTAAATTATTTTGGTGGGTTGAATTGATGAGGAATTGGTAATATGTTTTTATGGATATATATAATCTGTTATATATCATCTATAAGCAATTGTTAGGTAATCGAATTCAAGAAGTTATGCTAAAGATGACGAACTTGTGTTCTTAATGAATTTTGTATGTTATGGCTTAGTTGAAGTAAAAGTTTAGTTATGAAATCATGATGAAAACCTTAAATTGATGATGTGTCATGATAGTACTCAAAAAAATGAAAACAACCCAAGTTGAACGAGTCAAAACGGATGTAAAACGAATTCGTAGTGATTGAATTCGCTAAATATATGTAAAGCATGAAGAATTAGCATGAAAACTGAATTGGAACCCTTAAAAGGAATTGTTAATGTTTTTGAAGTGTTATAATTATCATATAGATGAGTAGTTCAGTGTTTCACGAATCCATAGAGTCGAAAACGGACTCAATCAGATGTGTATAGCTTGATTTATGATGATTGGAAGGAGGAAAGGGTTAGAAAATTCGTCAGAACAACATACTGGAGGAAATAGTCGTGTAACACACTGCCAGGGGCGCAGCTGCGCTGCCCCCAAGGCTGGTTGGGGCGCAGCTGCGCCGGGAGGAAAGTCAGTCCAGGATTGTTTTGACCTCTTGTGGTAAAACAGCCATAACGTTTTCATACGAACTCCGATTGAGGCGATTCAAGATGATCCGGAACGAGCACGAGTAGACCTACAACTTTTGTTCTTTAGGTGTTTTAATTTGAGGTAACTATCAAGGGTAAAAATGGTCATTTTTGGGACTGATTTGTATATTTGATAGTTAGAAACTATTAAGATTAGTAAGATGCTATTAGGATTAAGTGCGAGTTCTTAAAACTCATGCTTAAGGTAAGTTCATGACTCATAATCATATGGCATGTTTGGAACTCCTCAGCGAATGGACGCCTATGGTCCGACTAGGAAGTTCTTAAACTCATATTATTGTGGAAAGTTCCTGACTTCCAAAGTGTGGAAAGTTTGATGAACTATATTGGGAATAGAAAGGTTATGGTGTAGGAAGCATTGATGTTGTTTAAGGTTGATAGAATGATTAAGTAATGATGAAGTAAATATTTAATTGATGGAGAAAGTTTTATATTCTAAATCTCCTAGCTTTGCTAGATTTTTAAAATTTATTGACTTCGTGCTGATGTTGCACTTCTGTTTTCTTAAAAAATATTGGATCAAATGATGGAACCAGTGAATTTTTTTAAAATAGTGCTATTATTCGCATGTCTATGCTAATTGTTTCAGCTAGATAAAAATAATTTTAAATTTTCAAAATGTATGTTATGTGTTCTATGCATCATTTGATATGGTGTAGAGACAATAATCGAGGAAGTTATCAATGCAGTTAAACTATGTGTTGGATGTGATTGTATGATCGTCAGCGCGCTATGGTATGATGTAGAATGACGACGTCATGTAATGACGAAATCCTCAACGTACCATTATTACGGTACGGTATCAGGATATTATGAAAGGATTTACTTATTATTTTTAGTTTCCTTAAACTATAAAAAAAGAGATTTATCTACTTTTGTTTCATTAGACTACAAAAAAAACATTTTTTTTAAAATAAATAAATATTTATTTATTTTGTTGGTTAAAAATATATATGTATATATATATATATATATATATTTCGATTGATGTCCAAATCGTTGCTAGAGGTCTATGCTACTTGATTCAGCTAGACAAATATTGAAAGATATTTATAAAATTCGAGCGTTCTTGGTCAAACTATGCCAAACCAAATTGTTTTGGTGCGGATTCAGATGTTAAGAAGCTGAGGTGAACAACCCTATAAAAGGGGGACATGTTATCGGAGACAATGGTTTCGAAAGTAACGCATATACTCGTTACGATGTTAAGATGTAATACGTTGTGCACGACGTAGGGGTACGATAGGCTGATCACCTAGAGTACATGCAGAGAGTGTTTTCAGTCTGTGTGATTGCTAAATATTCTGTTAAAGATGGTTTACAGTGCTGATGCAGTATTAGACCTGGAGAAGAGTTCAAGGTCTTATGAACCCTCAGCATGAGTTGGAATCTTTTAAATTCCTATTATTCATATCGCTTCCCAATTATTGAACAATTGTGGAAGATTCTTATCATTCTGAAGGTGAAGGTGGCAAGAATGATATTTCCTAGAAAGAAATAGTTGTGGAACACAACAAGTTAGTGAATAAGATTAACTTAAAATCTACTTTGATGGATTGAATGAATGAAGATTAATGAAAATTTCGAGGACGAAATTCTTAGAAGAAGGGGTGAATGTGATAACCCGAATACTCATAATATAGTGAATTATGAAGTATATGTCTTCGACGAGTAAAGTATATGGTAATGATCCTTAGAAAAAAATGAACGAGTTAGAGAATATATAATATTTGAAACATAATTGTGTTTAATTGAAGGTTATAAAATAAAACCTAAAATTTGTTGAAGAACGGAATGTAGTAGAATATATATGTATAACCTATATTAAGGTAATGTGTTGAAGTTATTCAACGATAAATATTTTTAAAGAGATTTGATGGAAACCTGAGTAAAGTAGGATTTCGATGATTCCGAGGAAGGAATCTTTATAAGGAGGGAAGGATGTGACAACCCGAATTTTTAGAAATTGTTAAAATAAGAATTTAATGAATGAAATTCTTATTATGACATGTTTTGCGAGTAAGTAAATATATATATATATATATATATATATTCATATATTGGGATGACGAGGTTTAATAATTAATTTAACTATTGAAGAAATTAAATAAAATTATTACGAAAAGAAAATTAACTGAATATTATTAGTTAATTTAATTAAGTTAAAGATTATATTATGAAATAATATAATTTGGCTATTATTCCTTGTTGGCAGTGGAATTATTATGAATTAAATCTCATAAATAATGTGAGTATTCACTTAATTAAAATAGTGAATTAATATAAATATAATTGTTTTAATAAAATAGAAAGGTAATATATTACATGTAAGAGTAATACGTTGATGTAATGGCTTAATATATTATATTTAGCCAAATGAATGTAAATGGGTATGAGAATGAGAAGAACCAATATAATTATAAATAAATATTGGTGTTAGGATTAATGAATAAAATAAATATTCCATGGAAATTATTATGGAATAATTTATTTAAGTATGATGGTATTAAATAAATTGATTAATATTTAAGTAGTGATTAGATGTATAGATTAAATAAATTGTATTGAGACAATTTATGCGAGAAAAGGAATTAAATAATTATATATTATAATTATATAATTCATGTGTGTTAATTAAAATAAAGGGAATAAATATTAATTATTTTAATGGAAAGGGTTATTTTAAGTTGAGGGTTATGTATATAATTTCGTAATGTATGGAGTAATAGTTATACATATTATAATTGTATAATTATTCAATGTAGTTATCTAAATAATTTAGCAACATAGTTAAAGTGTGACATTTAGAGAAAAGAAGATATACCATATGATAAGGAGAATTATTAGAATAAATTAACAAGGGGATTAAGGGTTTAGCCAAACATGGCCTTGTGACCTTTTGCCTTTGTAACACCCATATTAAGCCATCAGTTGTAACACCCAAGTTAAGCCATCAGTTTATTTTACGTGGTTTAGCAAAATAGAAAGAAAGAGAGATACTTAGAGAGAAAGTAAGAGAAAAGAGAATTCTCTATAAAGTTGAGAGCAAAAGTCTGAGGATCAAAGAAGGAGAAGAAGAGTAATCAAGTAATCTTCATCTAAGCTAAGGAAGGAATCAAGAAGTGATAGGCCAATTCTAGTTTATTAAGTTTTTATTTTCTTGGGTTCTTCATTGTAAATTATTTTGGTGGGTTGAATTGATGAGGAATTGGTAATATGTTTTTATGGATATATATAATCTGTTATATATCATCTATAAGCAATTGTTAGGTAATCGAATTCAAGAAGTTATGCTAAAGATGACGAACTTGTGTTCTTAATGAATTTTGTATGTTATGGCTTAGTTGAAGTAAAAGTTTAGTTATGAAATCATGATGAAAACCTTAAATTGATGATGTGTCATGATAGTACTCAAAAAAATGAAAACAACCCAAGTTGAACGAGTCAAAACGGATGTAAAACGAATTCGTAGTGATTGAATTCGCTAAATATATGTAAAGCATGAAGAATTAGCATGAAAACTGAATTGGAACCCTTAAAAGGAATTGTTAATGTTTTTGAAGTGTTATAATTATCATATAGATGAGTAGTTCAGTGTTTCACGAATCCATAGAGTCGAAAACGGACTCAATCAGATGTGTATAGCTTGATTTATGATGATTGGAAGGAGGAAAGGGTTAGAAAATTCGTCAGAACAACATACTGGAGGAAATAGTCGTGTAACACACTGCCAGGGGCGCAGCTGCGCTGCCCCCAAGGCTGGTTGGGGCGCAGCTGCGCCGGGAGGAAAGTCAGTCCAGGATTGTTTTGACCTCTTGTGGTAAAACAGCCATAACGTTTTCATACGAACTCCGATTGAGGCGATTCAAGATGATCCGGAACGAGCACGAGTAGACCTACAACTTTTGTTCTTTAGGTGTTTTAATTTGAGGTAACTATCAAGGGTAAAAATGGTCATTTTTGGGACTGATTTGTATATTTGATAGTTAGAAACTATTAAGATTAGTAAGATGCTATTAGGATTAAGTGCGAGTTCTTAAAACTCATGCTTAAGGTAAGTTCATGACTCATAATCATATGGCATGTTTGGAACTCCTCAGCGAATGGACGCCTATGGTCCGACTAGGAAGTTCTTAAACTCATATTATTGTGGAAAGTTCCTGACTTCCAAAGTGTGGAAAGTTTGATGAACTATATTGGGAATAGAAAGGTTATGGTGTAGGAAGCATTGATGTTGTTTAAGGTTGATAGAATGATTAAGTAATGATGAAGTAAAGATTTAATTGATGGAGAAAGTTTTATATTCTAAATCTCCTAGCTTTGCTAGATTTTTAAAATTTATTGACTTCGTGCTGATGTTGCACTTCTGTTTTCTTAAAAAATATTGGATCAAATGATGGAACCAGTGAATTTTTTTAAAATAGTGCTATTATTCGCATGTCTATGCTAATTGTTTCAGCTAGATAAAAATAATTTTAAATTTTCAAAATGTATGTTATGTGTTCTATGCATCATTTGATATGGTGTAGAGACAATAATCGAGGAAGTTATCAATGCAGTTAAACTATGTGTTGGATGTGATTGTATGATCGTCAGCGCGCTATGGTATGATGTAGAATGACGACGTCATGTAATGACGAAATCCTCAACGTACCATTATTACGGTACGGTATCAGGATATTATGAAAGGATTTACTTATTATTTTTAGTTTCCTTAAACTATAAAAAAAGAGATTTATCTACTTTTGTTTCATTAGACTACAAAAAAAACATTTTTTTTAAAATAAATAAATATTTATTTATTTTGTTGGTTAAAATATATATGTATATATATATATATATATATATTTCGATTGATGTCCAAATCGTTGCTAGAGGTCTATGCTACTTGATTCAGCTAGACAAATATTGAAAGATATTTATAAAATTCGAGCGTTCTTGGTCAAACTATGCCAAACCAAATTGTTTTGGTGCGGATTCAGATGTTAAGAAGCTGAGGTGAACAACCCTATAAAAGGGGGACATGTTATCGGAGACAATGGTTTCGAAAGTAACGCATATACTCGTTACGATGTTAAGATGTAATACGTTGTGCACGACGTAGGGGTACGATAGGCTGATCACCTAGAGTACATGCAGAGAGTGTTTTCAGTCTGTGTGATTGCTAAATATTCTGTTAAAGATGGTTTACAGTGCTGATGCAGTATTAGACCTGGAGAAGAGTTCAAGGTCTTATGAACCCTCAGCATGAGTTGGAATCTTTTAAATTCCTATTATTCATATCGCTTCCCAATTATTGAACAATTGTGGAAGATTCTTATCATTCTGAAGGTGAAGGTGGCAAGAATGATATTTCCTAGAAAGAAATAGTTGTGGAACACAACAAGTTAGTGAATAAGATTAACTTAAAATCTACTTTGATGGATTGAATGAATGAAGATTAATGAAAATTTCGAGGACGAAATTCTTAGAAGAAGGGGTGAATGTGATAACCCGAATACTCATAATATAGTGAATTATGAAGTATATGTCTTCGACGAGTAAAGTATATGGTAATGATCCTTAGAAAAAAAATGAACGAGTTAGAGAATATATAATATTTGAAACATAATTGTGTTTAATTGAAGGTTATAAAATAAAACCTAAAATTTGTTGAAGAACGGAATGTAGTAGAATATATATGTATAACCTATATTAAGGTAATGTGTTGAAGTTATTCAACGATAAATATTTTTAAAGAGATTTGATGGAAACCTGAGTAAAGTAGGATTTCGATGATTCCGAGGAAGGAATCTTTATAAGGAGGGAAGGATGTGACAACCCGAATTTTTAGAAATTGTTAAAATAAGAATTTAATGAATGAAATTCTTATTATGACATGTTTTGCGAGTAAGTAAATATATATATATATATATATATATATATTCATATATTGGGATGACGAGGTTTAATAATTAATTTAACTATTGAAGAAATTAAATAAAATTATTACGAAAAGAAAATTAACTGAATATTATTAGTTAATTTAATTAAGTTAAAGATTATATTATGAAATAATATAATTTGGCTATTATTCCTTGTTGGCAGTGGAATTATTATGAATTAAATCTCATAAATAATGTGAGTATTCACTTAATTAAAATAGTGAATTAATATAAATATAATTGTTTTAATAAAATAGAAAGGTAATATATTACATGTAAGAGTAATACGTTGATGTAATGGCTTAATATATTATATTTAGCCAAATGAATGTAAATGGGTATGAGAATGAGAAGAACCAATATAATTATAAATAAATATTGGTGTTAGGATTAATGAATAAAATAAATATTCCATGGAAATTATTATGGAATAATTTATTTAAGTATGATGGTATTAAATAAATTGATTAATATTTAAGTAGTGATTAGATGTATAGATTAAATAAATTGTATTGAGACAATTTATGCGAGAAAAGGAATTAAATAATTATATATTATAATTATATAATTCATGTGTGTTAATTAAAATAAAGGGAATAAATATTAATTATTTTAATGGAAAGGGTTATTTTAAGTTGAGGGTTATGTATATAATTTCGTAATGTATGGAGTAATAGTTATACATATTATAATTGTATAATTATTCAATGTAGTTATCTAAATAATTTAGCAACATAGTTAAAGTGTGACATTTAGAGAAAAGAAGATATACCATATGATAAGGAGAATTATTAGAATAAATTAACAAGGGATTAAGGGTTTAGCCAAACATGGCCTTGTGACCTTTTGCCTTTGTAACACCCATATTAAGCCATCAGTTGTAACACCCAAGTTAAGCCATCAGTTTATTTTACGTGGTTTAGCAAAATAGAAAGAAAGAGAGATACTTAGAGAGAAAGTAAGAGAAAAGAGAATTCTCTATAAAGTTGAGAGCAAAAGTCTGAGGATCAAAGAAGGAGAAGAAGAGTAATCAAGTAATCTTCATCTAAGCTAAGGAAGGAATCAAGAAGTGATAGGCCAATTCTAGTTTATTAAGTTTTTATTTTCTTGGGTTCTTCATTGTAAATTATTTTGGTGGGTTGAATTGATGAGGAATTGGTAATATGTTTTTATGGATATATATAATCTGTTATATATCATCTATAAGCAATTGTTAGGTAATCGAATTCAAGAAGTTATGCTAAAGATGACGAACTTGTGTTCTTAATGAATTTTGTATGTTATGGCTTAGTTGAAGTAAAAGTTTAGTTATGAAATCATGATGAAAACCTTAAATTGATGATGTGTCATGATAGTACTCAAAAAAATGAAAACAACCCAAGTTGAACGAGTCAAAACGGATGTAAAACGAATTCGTAGTGATTGAATTCGCTAAATATATGTAAAGCATGAAGAATTAGCATGAAAACTGAATTGGAACCCTTAAAAGGAATTGTTAATGTTTTTGAAGTGTTATAATTATCATATAGATGAGTAGTTCAGTGTTTCACGAATCCATAGAGTCGAAAACGGACTCAATCGGATGTGTATAGCTTGATTTATGATGATTGGAAGGAGGAAAGGGTTAGAAAATTCGCCAAAACAACATACTAGAGGAAAAAGTCGTGTAACACATTGCCAGGGGCGCAGCTGCGCTGCCCCCAAGGCTGGTTGGGGCGCAGCTGCGCCGGGAGGAAAGTCAGTCCGTGATTGTTTTGACCTCCTGTGGTAAAACAGCCATAACGTTTTCATACGAACTCCGATTGAGGCGATTCAAGATGATCCGGAACGAGCACGAGTAGACCTACAACTTTTGTTCTTTAAGTGTTTTAATTTGAGGTAACTATCAAGGGTCAAAATGGTCATTTTTGGGACTGATTTGTATATTTGATAGTTAGAAACTATTAAGATTAGTAGGATGCTATTAGGATTAAGTGCGAGTTCTTAAAACTCATGCTTATGGTAAGTTCATGACTCATAATCATATGACATGTTTGGAACTCCTCAGCGAATGGACGGCTATGGTCTGACTAGGAAGTTCTTAAACTCATATTATTGTGGAAAGTTCCTGACTTCCAAAGTGTGGAAAGTTTGATGAACTATATTGGGAATAGAAAGGTTATGGTGTAGGAAGCATTGATGTTATTTAAGGTTGATAGAATGATTAAGTAATGATGAAGTAAAGATTTAATTGATGGAGAAAGTTTTATATTCTAAATCTCCTAGCTTTGCTAGATTTTTAAAATTTATTGACTTCGTGCTGATGTTGCACTTCTGTTTTCTTAAAAAATATTGGATCAAATGATGGAACCAGTGAATTTTTTTAAAATAGTGCTATTATTCGCATGTCTATGCTAATTGTTTCAGCTAGATAAAAATAATTTTAAATTTTCAAAATGTATGTTATGTGTTCTATGCATCATTTGATATGGTGTAGAGACAATAATCGAGGAAGTTATCAATGCAGTTAAACCATATGTTGGATGTGATCGTATGATCGTCAGCGCGCTATGGTATGATGTAGAATGACGACGTCATGTAATGACGAAATCCTCAACGTACAATTATTACGGTACGGTATCAGGATATTATGAAAAGATTTACTTACTATTTTTAGTTTACTTAAACTATAAAAAAAAAGATTTATCTACTTTTGTTTCCTTAGACTACAAAAAAAACATTTTTTTTAAAATAAATAAATATTTATTTATTTTGTTGGTTAAAAATATATATGTATATATATATATATATATATTTCGATTGATGTCCAAATCGTTGCTAGAGGTATATGCTACTTGATTCAGCTAGACAAATATTGAAAGATATTTATAAAATTCGAGCATTCTTGGTCAAACTATGCCAAACCAAATTGTTTTGGTGCAGATTCAGATGTTAAGAAGCTGAGGTGAACAACCCTATAAAAGGGGGACATGTTATCGGAGACAATGGTTTCGAAAGTAACGCATATACTCTTTACGATGTTAAGATGTAATACGTTGTGCACGACGTAGGGGTACGATAGGCTGATCACCTAGAGTACATGCAGAGAGTGTTTTCAATCTGTGTGATTGCTAAACATTTTGTTAAAGATGGTTTACAGTGCTGATGCAGTATTAGACCTGGAGAAGAGTTCATGGTCTTATGACCCCTCAGCATGAGTTGGAATATTTTAAATTCATGTTATTCATACCGCTTCCCAATTATTGAACAATTGTGGAAGATTCTTATCATTCTGAAGGTGAAGGTGGCAAGAATGATATTTCCTAGAAAGAAATAGTTGTGGAACACAACAAGTTAGTGAATAAGATTAACTTAAAATCTACTTTGATGGATTGAATGAATAAGATTAATGAAAATTTCGAGGATGAAATTCTTAGAAGAAGGGGTGAATGTGATAACCCGAATACTCATAAGATAGTGAATTATGAAGTATATGTCTTCGACGAGTAAAGTATATGGTAATGATCCTTAGAAAGAAAATGAACGAGTTAGAGAATATATAATATTTGAAACATAATTGTGTTTAATTGAAGGTTATAAAATAAAACCTAAAATTTGTTGAAGAACGGAATGTAGTAGAATATATATGTATAACCTATATTAAGGTAATGTGTTGAAGTTATTCAACGATAAATATTTTTAAAGAGATTTGATGGAAACCTGAGTAAAGTAGGATTTCGATGATTCCGAGGAAGGAATCTTTATAAGAAGGGAAGGATGTGACAACCCGAATTTTTAGAAATTGTTAAAATAATAATTTAATGAATGAAATTTTTATTATGACATGTTTTGCGAGTAAGTAAATATATATATATATATATATATATATATTCATATATTGGGATGATGAGGTTTAATAATTAATTTAACTATTGAAGAAATTAAATAAAATTATTACGAAAAGAAAATTAACTGAATATTATTAGTTAATTTAATTAAGTTAAAGATTATATTATGAAATAATATAATTTGGCTATTATTCCTTGTTGGCAGTGGAATTATTATGAATTAAATCTCATAAATAATGTGAGTATTCACTTAATTAAAATAGTGAATTAATATAAATATAATTGTTTTAATAAAATAGAAAGGTAATATATTACATGTAAGAGTAATACGTTGATGTAATGGCTTAATATATTATATTTAGCCAAATGAAGGTAAATGGGTATGAGAATGAGAAGAACCAATATAATTATAAATAAATATTGGTGTTAGGATTAATGAATAAAATAAATATTCCATGGAAATTATTATGAAATAATTTATTTAAGTATGATGGTATTAAATAAATTGATTAATATTTAAGTAGTGATTAGATGTATAGATTAAATAAATTGTATTGAGACAATTTATGCGAGGATAGGAATTAAATAATTATATATTATAATTATATAATTCATGTGTGTTAATTAAAACAAAGGGAATAAATATTAATTATTTTAATGGAAAGGGTTATTTTAAGTTGAGGGTTATGTATATAATTTCGTAATGTATGGAGTAATAGTTATACATATTATAATTGTATAATTATTCAATGTAGTTATCTAAATAATTTAGCAACATAGTTAAAGTGTGACATTTAGAGAAAAGAAGATATACCATATGATAATGAGAATTATTAGAATAAATTAAAAAGGAGATTAAGGGTTTAGCCAAACATGGCCTTGTGACCTTTTGCCTTTGTAACACCCATATTAAGCCATCAGTTGTAACACCCAAGTTAAGCCAACAGTTTATTTTACGTGGTTTAGCAAAATAGAAAGAAAGAGAGATACTTAGAGAGAAAGTAAGAGAAAAGAGAATTCTCTATGAAGTTGAGAGCAAAAGTCTGAGGATTAAAGAAGGAGAAGAAGAGTAATCAAGTAATCTTCATCTAAGCTAAGGAAGGAATCAAGAAGTGATAGGCCAATTCTAGTTTATTAAGTTTTTATTTTCTTGGGTTCTTCATTGTAAATTATTTTGGTGGGTTGAATAGATGAGGAATTGGTAATATATTTTTATGGATATATATAATCTGTTATATATCATCTATAAGCAATTGTTAGGTAATCGAATTCATGAAGTTATGCTAAAGATGAAGAACTTGTGTTCTTAATGAATTTTGTATGTTATGGCTTAGTTAAAGTAAAAGTTTAGTTATGAAATCATGATGAAAACCTTAAATTGATGATGTATCAAGATAGTACTCAAAAAAAAATGAAAACAACCCAAGTTGAACGAGTCAAAACGGATGTAAAACGAATTCGTAGTGATTGAATTCGCTAAATATATGTAAAGCATGAAGAATTAGCATGAACAATGAATTGGAACCCTTAAAAGGAATTGTTAATGTTTTTGAAGTGTTATAATTATCATATAGATGAGTAGTTCAGTGTTTCACGAATCCATAGAGTCGAAAACGGACTCAATCGGATGTGTATAGCTTGATTTATGATGATTGGAAGGAGGAAAGGGTTAGAAAATTCGCCAGAACAACATACTGGAGGAAAAAGTCGTGTAACACACTGCCAGGGGCGCAGCTGCGCTGCCCCCAAGGCTGGTTGGGGCGCAGCTACGCCGGGAGGAAAGTCAGTCCGGGATTATTTTGACCTCCTGTGGTAAAACAGCCATAACTTTTTCATTCGAACTCCGATTGAGGCGATTCAAGATGATCCGGAACGAGCACGGGTAGACCTACAACTTTTGTTCTTTAAGTGTTTTAATTTGAGGTAACTATCAAGGGTCAAAATGGTTATTTTTGGGACTGATGTGTATATTTGATAGTTAGAGACTATTAAGATTAGTAAGATGCTATTAGGATTAAGTGCGAGTTCTTAAAACTCATGCTTATGGTAAGTTCATGACTCATAATCATATGGCATGTTTGGAACTCCTTAGCGAATGGACGCCTATGGTCTGACTAGGAAGTTCTTAAACTCATATTATTGTGGAAAGTTCCTGACTTCCAAAGTGTGGAAAGTTTGATGAACTATATTGGGAATAGAAAGGTTATGGTGTAGGAAGCATTGATGTTGTTTAAGGTTGATAGAATGATTAAGTAATGATGAAGTAAAGATTTAATTGATGGAGAAAGTTTTATATTCTAAATTTCCTAGCTTTGCTAGATTTTTGAAATTTATTGACTTCGTGCAGATGTTGCACTTCTGTTTTCTTAAAAAATATTGGATCAAATGATGGAACCAATGAATTTTTTTAAAATAGTGCTATTATTCGCATGTCTATGCTAATTGTTTCAGCTAGATAAAAATAATTTTAAATTTTCAAAATGTATTTTATGTGTTCTATGCATCATTTGATATGGTGTAGAGACAATAATCGAGGAAGTTATCAATGCAGTTAAACCTAGTGTTGGATGTGATCGTATGATCGTCAGCCCGCTATGGTATGATGTAGAATGACGACGTCATGTAATGACGAAATTCTTAACGTACCATTATTACGGTACGGTATCAGGATATTATGAAAAGATTTACTTACTATTTTTAGTTTCCTTAAACTATAAAAAAAGAGATTTATCTACTTTCGTTTCCTTAGACTACAAAAAAAACATTTTTTTTAAAATAAATAAATATTTATTTATTTTGTTGATTAAAAATATATATGTATATATATATATATATATATTTCGATTGATGTCCAAATCGTTGCTAGAGGTCTATGCTACTTGATTCAGCTAGACAAATATTGAAAGATATTTATAAAATTCGAGCGTTCTTGGTCAAACTATGCCAAACCAAATTGTTTTGGTGCAGATTCAGATGTTAAGAAGCTGAGGTGAACAACCCTATAAAAGGGGGACATGTTATCGGAGACAATGGTTTCGAAAGTAACGCATATACTCGTTACGATGTTAAGATGTAATACGTTGTGCACGACGTAGGGGTACGATAGGCTGATCACCTAGAGTACATGCAGAGAGTGTTTTCAGTCTGTGTGATTGCTAAACATTCTGTTAAAGATGGTTTACAGTGCTGATGCAGTATTAGACCTGGAGAAGAGTTCAAGGTCTTGTGACCCCTCAGCATGAGTTGGAATCTTTTAAATTCCTATTATTCATATCGCTTCCCAATTATTGAACAATTGTGGAAGATTCTTATCATTCTGAAGGTGAAGGTGGCAAGAATGATATTTCCTAGAAAGAAATAGTTGTGGAACACAACAAGTTAGTGAATAAGATTAACTTAAAATCTACTTTGATGGATTGAATGAATGAAGATTAATGAAAATTTCGAGGACGAAATTCTTAGAAGAAGGGGTGAATGTGATAACCCGAATACTCATAATATAGTGAATTATGAAGTATATGTCTTCGACGAGTAAAGTATATGGTAATGATCCTTAGAAAGAAAATGAACGAGTTAGAGAATATATAATATTTGAAACATAATTGTGTTTAATTGAAGGTTATAAAATAAAACCTAAAATTTGTTGAAGAACGGAATGTAGTAGAATATATATGTATAACCTATATTAAGGTAATGTGTTGAAGTTATTCAACGATAAATATTTTTAAAGAGATTTGATGGAAACCTGAGTAAAGTAGGATTTCGATGATTCCGAGGAAGGAATCTTTATAAGGAGGGAAGGATGTGACAACCCGAATTTTTAGAAATTGTTAAAATAAGAATTTAATGAATGAAATTCTTATTATGACATGTTTTGCGAGTAAGTAAATATATATATATATATATATTCATATATTGGGATGACGAGGTTTAATAATTAATTTAACTATTGAAGAAATTAAATAAAATTATTACGAAAAGAAAATTAACTGAATATTATTAGTTAATTTAATTAAGTTAAAGATTATATTATGAAATAATATAATTTGGCTATTATTCCTTGTTGGCAGTGGAATTATTATGAATTAAATCTCATAAATAATGTGAGTATTCACTTAATTAAAATAGTGAATTAATATAAATATAATTGTTTTAATAAAATAGAAAGGTAATATATTACATGTAAGAGTAATACGTTGATGTAATGGCTTAATATATTATATTTAGCCAAATGAATGTAAATGGGTATGAGAATGAGAAGAGCCAATATAATTATAAATAAATATTGGTGTTAGGATTAATGAATAAAATAAATATTCAATGGAAATTATTATGGAATAATTTATTTAAGTATGATGGTATTAAATAAATTGATTAATATTTAAGTAGTGATTAGATGTATAGATTAAATAAATTGTATTGAGACAATTTATGCGAGGAAAGGAATTAAATAATTATATATTATAATTATATAATTCATGTGTGTTAATTAAAACAAAGGGAATAAATATTAATTATTTTAATGGAAAGGGTTATTTTAAGTTGAGGGTTATGTATATAATTTCGTAATGTATGGAGTAATAGTTATACATATTATAATTGTATAATTATTCAATGTAGTTAGCTAAATAATTTAGCAACATAGTTAAAGTGTGACATTTAGAGAAAAGAAGATATACCATACGATAAGGAGAATTATAAGATTAAATTAAAAAGGAGATTAAGGGTTTAGCCAAACATGGCCTTGTGACCTTTTGCCTTTGTAACACCCATATTAAGCCATCAGTTGTAACACCCAAGTTAAGCCAACAGTTTATTTTACGTGGTTTAGCAAAATAGAAAGAAAGAGAGATACTTAGAGAGAAAGTAAGAGAAAAGAGAATTCTCTATGAAGTTGAGAGCAAAAGTCTGAGGATTAAAGAAGGAGAAGAAGAGTAATCAAGTAATCTTACATCTAAGCTAAGGAAGGAATCAAGAAGTGATAGGCCAATTCTAGTTTATTAAGTTTTTATTTTCTTGGGTTCTTCATTGTAAATTATTTTGGTGGGTTGAATTGATGAGGAATTGGTAATATATTTTTATGGATATATATAATCTGTTATATATCATCTATAAGCAATTGTTAGGTAATCGAATTCATGAAGTTATGCTAAAGATGAAGAACTTGTGTTCTTAATGAATTTTGTATGTTATGGCTTAGCTAAAGTAAAAGTTTAGTTATGAAATCATGATAAAAACCTTAAATTGATGATGTATCAAGATAGTACTCAAAAAAATGAAAACAACCAAAGTTGAACGAGTCAAAACGGATGTAAAACGAATTCGTAGTGATTGAATTCGCTAAATATATGTAAAGCATGAAGAATTAGCATGAACACTGAATTGGAATCCTTAAAAGGAATTGTTAATGTTTTTGAAGTGTTATAATTATCATATAGATGAGTAGTTCAGTGTTTCACGAATCCATAGAGTCGAAAACGGACTCAATCGGATGTGTATAGCTTGATTTATGATGATTGGAAGGAGGAGAGGGTTAGAAAATTCGCCAGAACAACATACTGGAGGAAAAAGTCGTGTAACACACTGCCAGGGGCGCAGCTGCGCTGCCCCCAAGGCTGGTTGGGGCGCAGCTACGCCGGGAGGAAAGTCAGTCCGGGATTATTTTGACCTCCTGTGGTAAAACAGCCATAACTTTTTCATTCGAACTCCGATTGAGGCGATTCAAGATGATCCGGAACGAGCACGAGTAGACCTACAACTTTTGTTCTTTAAGTGTTTTAATTTGAGGTAACTATCAAGGGTCAAAATGGTCATTTTTGGGACTGATTTATATATTTGATAGTTAGAAACTATTAAGATTAGTAAGATGCTATTAGGATTAAGTGCGAGTTCTTAAAACTCATGCTTATGGTAAGTTCATGACTAATAATCATATGACATGTTTGGAACTCCTCAGCGAATGGACACCTATGGTCTGACTAGGAAGTTCTTAAACTCATATTATTGTGGAAAGTTCCTGACTTCCAAAGTGTGGAAAGTTTGATGAACTATATTGGGAATAGAAAGGTTATGGTGTAGGAAGCATTGATGTTGTTTAAGGTAGAATGATTAAGTAATGATGAAGTAAAGATTTAATTGATGGAGAAAGTTTTATATTCTAAATCTCCTAGCTTTGCTAGATTTTTAAAATTTATTGACTTCGTGCTGATGTTGCACTTCTGTTTTCTTAAAAAATATTGGATCAAATGATGGAACCAGTGAATTTTTTTAAAATAGTGCTATTATTCGCATGTCTATGCTAATTGTTTCAGCTAGATAAAAATAATTTTAAATTTTCAAAATGTATTTTATGTGTTCTATGCATCATTTGATATGGTGTAGAGACAATAATCGAGGAAGTTATCAATGCAGTTAAACCTAGTGTTAGATGTGATCGTATGATCGTCAGCCCGCTATGGTATGATGTAGAATGACGACGTCATGTAATGACGAAATCCTTAACGTACCATTATTACGGTACGGTATCAGGATATTATGAAAAGATTTACTTACTATTTTTAGTTTCCTTAAACTATAAAAAAAGAGATTTATCTACTTTTGTTTCCTTAGACTACAAAAAAAACATTTTTTCTTAAAATAAATAAATATTTATGTTGTTGCATAAAAATATATATGTATATATATATATATATATATATTTCGATTGATGTCCAAATCGTTGCTAGAGGTCTATGCTACTTGATTCAGCTAGACAAATATTGAAAGATATTTATAAAATTCGAGCGTTCTTGGTCAAACTATGTCAAACCAAATTGTTTTGGTGCGGATTCAGATGTTAAGAAACTGAGGTGAACAACCCTATAAAAGGGGGACATGTTATCGGAGACAATGGATCCGAAAGTAACGTATATAGTCGTTACGATGTTAAGATGTACTACGTTGAGCACGACGTAGGGGTACGATAGGCTGATCACCTAGAGTACATGCAGAGAGTGTTTTCAGTCTGTGTGATTGCTAAACATTCTGTTAAAGATGGTTTACAGTGGTGATGCACTATAAGACCTGGAGAAGAGTTCAAGGTCTTAGTGACCCCTCAGCATGAGTTGGAATATTTTAAATTCCTGTTATTCATATCTCTTCCCAATTATTGAACAATTGTGGAAGATTCTTATTATTCTGAAGGTGAAGGTGGCAAGAATGATATTCCTTAGAAAGAAATAGTTGTGGAACACAACAAGTTAGTGAATAAGATTAACTTAAAATCTACTTTGATGGATTGAATGAATGAAGATTAACAAAAATTTCGAGGACGAAATTCTTAGAAGAAGGGGTGAATGTGATAACCTGAATACTCATAAGATAGTGAATTATGAAGTATATGTCTTCGACGAGTAAAGTATATGATAATGATCCTTAGAAAGAAAATGAACGAGTTAGAGAATATATAATATTTGAAACATAATTGTGTTTAATTGAAGGTTATAAAATAAAACCTAAAATTTGTTGAAGAACGGAATGTAGTAGAATATATATGTATAACCTATATTAAGGTAATGTGTTGAAGTTATTCAACGATAAATATTTTTAAAGAGATTTGATGGAAACCTAAGTAAAGTAGAATTTTGGTGATTCCGAGGACGGAATCTTTATAAGGAGGGAAGGATGTGACAACCTGGATTTTCAGAAATTGTTAAAATAAGAATTTAATGAATGAAATTCTTATTATGACATGTTTTGCGAGTAAGTAAATATATATATATATATATATATATATATATTCATATATTGGGATGACGAGGTTTAATAATTAATTTAACTATTGAAGAAATTAAATAAAATTATTACGAAAAGAAAATTAACTGAATATTATTAGTTAATTTAATTAAGTTAAAGATTATATTATGAAATAATATAATTTGGCTATTATTCCTTGTTGGCAGTGGAATTATTATGAATTAAATCTCATAAATAATGTGAGTATTCACTTAATTAAAATAGTGAATTAATATAAATATAATTGTTTTAATAAAATAGAAAGGTAATATATTACATGTAAGAGTAATACGTTGATGTAATGGATTAATATATTATATTTAGCCAAATGAATGTAAATGGGTATGAGAATGAGAAGAACCAATATAATTATAAATAAATATTGGTGTTAGGATTAATGAATAAAATAAATATTCAATGAAAATTATTATGGAATAATTTATTTAAGTATGATGGTATTAAATAAATTGATTAATATTTAAGTAGTGATTAGATGTATAGATTAAATAAATTGTATTGAGACAATTTATGCGAGAAAAGGAATTAAATAATTATATATTATAATTATATAATTCATGTGTGTTAATTAAAATAAAGGGAATAAATATTAATTATTTTAATGGAAAGGGTTATTTTAAGTTGAGGGTTATGTATATAATTTCGTAATGTATGGAGTAATAGTTATACATATTATAATTGTATAATTATTCAATGTAGTTATCTAAATAATTTAGCAACATAGTTAAAGTGTGACATTTAGAGAAAAGAAGATATACCATATGATAAGGAGAATTATTAGAATAAATTAACAAGGGGATTAAGGGTTTAGCCAAACATGGCCTTGTGACCTTTTGCCTTTGTAACACCCATATTAAGCCATCAGTTGTAACACCCAAGTTAAGCCATCAGTTTATTTTACGTGGTTTAGCAAAATAGAAAGAAAGAGAGATACTTAGAGAGAAAGTAAGAGAAAAGAGAATTCTCTATAAAGTTGAGAGCAAAAGTCTGAGGATCAAAGAAGGAGAAGAAGAGTAATCAAGTAATCTTCATCTAAGCTAAGGAAGGAATCAAGAAGTGATAGGCCAATTCTAGTTTATTAAGTTTTTATTTTCTTGGGTTCTTCATTGTAAATTATTTTGGTGGGTTGAATTGATGAGGAATTGGTAATATGTTTTTATGGATATATATAATCTGTTATATATCATCTATAAGCAATTGTTAGGTAATCGAATTCATGAAGTTATGCTAAAGATGAAGAACTTGTGTTCTTAATGAATTTTGTATGTTATGGCTTAGTTGAAGTCAAAGTTTAGTTATGAAATCATGATGAAAACCTTAAATTGATGATGTATCATGATAGTACTCAAAAAAAATGAAAACAACCCAAGTTGAACGAGTCAAAACGGATTTAAAACGAATTCGTAGTGATTGAATTCGCTAAATATATGTAAAGCATGAAGAATTAGCATGAACACTGAATTGGAACCCTTAAAAGGAATTATTAATATTTTTGAAGTGTTATAATTATCATATAGATGAGTAGTTCAGTGTTTCACGAATCCATAGAGTCGAAAACGGACTCAATCGGATGTGTATAGCTTGATTTATGATGATTGGAAGGAGGAAAGGGTTAGAAAATTCGTCAGAACAACATACTGGAGGAAAAAGTCGTGTAACACACTGCCAGGGGCGCAGCTGCACTGCCCCCAAGGCTGGTTGGGGCGCAGCTGCGCCGGGAGGAAAGTCAGTCCGGGATTATTTTGACCTCCTGTGGTAAAATAGCCATAACTTTTTCATACGAACTCCGATTGAGGCGATTCAAGATGATCCGGAACGAGCACGAGTAGACTACAACTTTTGTTCTTTAAGTATTTTAATTTGAGGTAACTATCAAGGGTCAAAATGGTCATTTTTGGGACTGATGTGTTTTAGAGGCAATCGGGGGGCGTCGGGCATGCACGTATGCATATGTAATGCTCCCGACCATGTAAAATGATGTTCTAACTTCCATAACATGACTATTAGGTATTATAATGATACTTAGCATTAACCCTTGAGTATTAGACAATTCGGTTGGGCGTGCTAGGCGTGCGCAAATGCGTGTCGTTTGGGCGTTCGTATAGGCAAGTTTGGCATACGGACGTGCAAGCGTCTCAACGCCGTAACGAGTGTGTATGACCTTGTTTAATATTATGTTTTTAATAAGAATGAAATATTATAGAGTAATGTAACCCAATATAGGAGCATGCAAAGCACATGCAAAAGAGGCGAGTTAGGCGTGTGACGTATAAACGTCGAAACGTCGTGTAATGTAATAATACACTTAAATAATGTTTCGATTCTAATGAAATGAACATTATAATATATGAAATGTGGTTAATATAAAACTAATAGGTAGTCCTAGAGGGACTTAAACACTTGAATGAATTTTGAATATTACGAAAAAGAATTATAGTGAAATATAAGTCGATAGTTAACACAATCAAGTTGAACATTGTGTATTGATAATAGGAAGGGTTATGAGATGTAGAGTAAAGTTTGCATTACAACTAATATGCTTTATTATATGACTAATAGTTGATGTGCATGATTATATAATTGTGTAGGGCACGTGAAATGTAGATATCTGTAAGCTGTTAAACTGTTATTGGTAAACAACGATCAAGGCAAGTCTTTCAGTTCCTATTTTCTACGTGCACTTGATGATGAACTGTTTTAAATTATTTTGCAAAGAAACATGCTATGTTGTATATATGTTGTAAGCATGAAATGTTAAAGTCAAATTATGACTACATTGATTGATTAAAGAATGTTGATTGAGTAAGGAACTCAATCTTTATATTTGTTATGTGATGTAAAGCATGCATGCCATGTTACTTTAATTATTATGAGATGTATGTTGAGCATGTATTTATGTGCTATGTGATGCATGAAAGCTGTTAGATCTTGCTGAGCTGTCGAGCTCATTCTTGCAAATAATCACTTTTGCAGGTTAAGGATTCAAGGTAACGCTATGTGCTACTTGAAAGAAATGAATCAGATGTAATGCATGAAGATTTATATACTTTGGCTGAATTGTTATTGTTTTGGACCCTGTTAAAGGCTTCAGATAATGTATTTGATAATGTATGATGGTTAACAGATGTTGAGTTGTAAAGTTTAAATTTTACTCGATGTATAAGGGTTATTGAACGTGATTGTAAGTTTTAGTTTATAATAACTCTGACGAAGCGATTCATGAAATAAAGTTGAATCGAAGTTATGTAATGATAAAGGTTGAGATTCAGGGAAATAAAGAAGGAATAATATAAAAGTTTTAAATATTCCGTATTTTTAGTGATTGTATCATTGATTAATGATGTAAAGTATGAATAAGAATGTATTATTAACGACCGATGTCGAGAGTTGTATTGTATAATTTTTGGGGTCGTTACACCAGTAGCCTGCTGCAGATTCTGCATCCTGCTTGATTGCTGTTATGCATATATTATGTAATTTGGTTTGAACAAGCATACTAGCTTGTGTAACACATGTATATGAATATATTAAGGCGATGTAAACATGTTGTATTATACTAGCATACATGGTTAACAAAAAAACGTTAGGTTTCCAAAGTGAACTTAGGAGCTTTAAGAATGGACTTTGATATATAAACGCCATGTTAGTATTCTGACTTTTGAGACATGTTAATATGACTTAGAAACACATGAAATGCATGCTAACTTATGTATATAGGTTCCGTGATACAATATGAACCTAACTAGTGCACATTTATAACGGAAGCGTAGAGTTTGAAAACAAAATTTGATAAATTATATTCATGTTGATATTCTGATCTTATAAGCATTTTTATATGGCCATGAAATGCATGTCGGATATGATAACATATGTATATAGATAGCATGGACATGTTAGGCCTTATTAGCAAGCTTTACTAATGAAAATATGAGCTTTGAACTTGAACTTTGATATGTTATGTCGAGAGTTAGAATCTGATAATTTTGAACGTGTTTGATGGTAATCTTAGACTCACTAATGTATTATACATGTATGCCTACCATGCTAGATATCGTCAAATCAAGATAGGCCTAAGTGAAGCATGTATTCAAACTAATAACTATGATAGTTACATATAAGAAATGTGAATACTCATAAGCGTGCCTAAACAAGAGTTATATGATTATCTTAAGTGTTTTGAAGGCGAGCATGATAAGTTTGTAAATTTTATGGCCTTGAATGACCGTAAGTGTCGACTTAGAATCTATATCACATATGTTTGGAACAAGAAAAAGTTATACGAATATAAAAAGACTCTTTAACATATATATATATATATATATACTATGTGATATATGTGAATCCGATTTTGACGATTAACTTATGGAAATGCCATAACTTGCTAAGATGAAATATATTTAGTTTTGATTGTGGTCTTATGTGATATTAATAAAATGCGAGTATGTTTGCTAATTGTGATAGTGTCACATGATAGTAATGATGTAAGAATATGATCAACTTGAAGAAAAGAGGAAGTTAAGAATAGAAATTAGATACTAAATAATTGTGTAGCTAGGGTAAAACTTAGCTTGTGTGTTGATCGTATATTCGAAGATATAATGTGAAGCTAAATTATATGACTAATGAATATCATATATACGTAATTGTATTACGATAGAAATCCGAAAGTGTTGGCTAGCTTTACGTGAGTAAACTACGCATAAGGCAAGTTTCCTAACTTACACTCTTTTATTGTGCAAGTATCCTAACCCTTGCATTACTTTATTCAACGGATATTGTAAGCGAGTATCTAAACCTTATCTCTTTGGATACAAGTATTCTATCATTGTATATTGCGAACTAGTTTCCTACTTAATTGTTTGAATTGAATTAACATACTTGAACTCTTATTTCATTAAAGCTATTATTCATGTTGAACTTAGTATTGTTCTTGAATATTGTGACAGTATCTATGCCATTTGATTCGGCTAGACTTATATTATTGAAAAGCGGCCCAAACTAATTGATTGGTGCGGGATCTTGTATTTTACTGAGAAGAACAACCTTCTTTGAAGGGAATATATAATTGTCGGAGAACCGACGCGCGCACTTGGGTATGATTGATTGTTATGTATAACGATGGTACTTTAGGCTGATCACCTGTTGTACCTGTTTTTGTTAGATTTTCAGTTTATTACTGTTAATTCTAGTAGAAGTTCATAGTCCTTAGCGACTGCCCAGTATTCAGTTATCTTGAAATCTTGAATTGATTTATTATTGAACCACATTGATATTATTATGTCCTTAGCAACTGTTATTGAAAACTGTTGATATTCTTTTTATCCTTGAACTATCAAACTTTATTATACCCTTTTGAGAATTAAGAATTATATCACTTACCCTTATTGTATATTACTTGCTGGGCAATTTGTGCTCATTCTTGCTTTCCCTAAAACATTTCAGTTAAGGCAGAGCAGGGCGAACCTTCGGGCGTTGATAAGGGCAAGGGCAAGGCTACCAACTAGCTTGTGTCTTTTATGTTTTAAATATTTTAATGTTGTATTAAGATAATGTAGTAAGACTGGATTTGATTATGTTTAAGCTTAAGTTAGGTTATGTAATAAGTCGTTAATTGATATTATTATGTAATCTATTAAGTACTGTAGGTTGCGAGACTTGGGGGAATAATTATAATAAATCATTGTAAATTATTCTAGAATAGATTTTTGCTGTGATTGTGTGATATTTAGTTATTATTATTGTGATGTATTACCATGAGCACGTGATGAACCGAATTCGAGAGACCCCGTGACAGTCCTGGAATTTGGGGGCGTCACAAGAGTAGTATGGGGGTGAGTACTTCCACAGTGAGCCGTACACCAATTATTAGCAAGATAGGGGGTATCACTCGAGCTCTTCCAAAAATTACTATCAAGACCAATACTGTAAGCCGAGTCCAATTTTTACACCCGAACCCACTTATCCATCCCCATGTTTACAAGGAGAACAGTCTGCCATGGACATCCTGGATAGAGCCTTAGCGAAGCAAGAAAAGATGATTAGGAGCCAAGAAGAATCGAACCAAAACTTTTTGAACCAGATGGCCCTAATCAAAAATCCTTCAACAAATGAGCCTCAGTATATGGATCCCGAGGCCGAAACTGAAAGGAACGATTAGACAATTTGTGGGGAAATTCCATAGCATCAACACAGGAGACCTCAGTTAAGCAAGAGCAATCAAGCGAGAATCTCCAGAATTGGGCAAATCAGAATAATATGGCCTTGATGAAAGAGGAGTTGATTGAGCAAGGGATACAGACTCAGAATCTTTAGAATCAGCTCTCTGAAGTAGTAGAAGCAACGAGTAAAGGACCTCAGAACTCCAGTGAGTTTCAGTATATGGATTCTAAGGATGAAGCAAAAGAGGAAATCTTGATTGAGCAAGAGTATTCAAATGAGGATCTTCAGATTTGGATGGAGCAGATTAG
Organism: Panax stipuleanatus; assembly: GCA_020205555.1. Classification (NCBI taxonomy): domain Eukaryota; kingdom Viridiplantae; phylum Streptophyta; class Magnoliopsida; order Apiales; family Araliaceae; genus Panax; species Panax stipuleanatus. Next base: position 123,051,240 of record CM035120.1, read on the forward strand.
CACGGCATTAAATAAGGACGAGGTATATGAACAAGAGAGAGCAATGCAAGATCATGTACCTCCAATGAATGATGCCACGAGTTACGACCCTCAGAAAGATCGGTGCTATTACATGGGTGCAGAAAATGATAGAGAATCTGAAGTGCAATTACAACTGGACGAGCCAAAAACAATGGAAATAGAGGAGCCAATTGGGGATGTGGAGTATGAATGTGAACCAACAGTGAAAATCCCCCAAGAGCCTTCTCAGCCTTTGTGGAACAAGCCAGTCAAGTTTGCACACCCTTGCCCCCTTGGAAGCCACATTACAGAGCCGGATCTCGATGATATGAGAGAGTCCGCCTGCTTCAAACTATGGTGGTCAGAAGAGAAGAGAATAGAAGAAGAGTCTGTTGTGTGGTCTATGCCTCCATGCCCCTATCATTTCACATACACAGCGGAACCATTGCCTAGCTCCCCGACCTTTTGTCCGGGGAATTCATATACATATCCGACGCTAGGTAGTTTAAATTCCAGTCCTCTATTGGGAAGCCTCCAAAAGCATATAGCAATTCTGATGGATGGAGGGGTTCTCCAATATCGTCGGGGAGTCGGATAGCAATGGTCAGACACAGTCCAGCTAGAGGACTATAAATCAAGTGCTCGATGGGAGGCACCCCATCATTTCTCTTTCTCCCTCCTTGTTTAATTCTCCATTTCCTGCTTTCTATCATATTTCCCTCCCCCTTATTTAATTCTTATTAGTTTAGTATTTAGTTTAAAATTTTTGAATGCTCATAGATTTAGGAGCTCATGCCTACATTTTTGGTTTTAGGCATGAATGCGTATAATTTTTGGCAACATAAAGCTTATAGCATACTTTTGATGCACTTGCATTGCTTATACGCACCTTTAGAGAATTTTTGGGAATTTAATGCAAATATCTTTCCATGGTTAATTCTCTTGATGTAAATAGATAATATACTTTTGATAATGTATGAGGGCTTAATAAATGTTATATGTCGTTCTCAGGGTCAATCCATGCTGCAAGAAGCAAAGCTCAAGGGCTAATCAAGTGCACAGAGCAAAGGCTGCAGAAATAGAAAACAGCAGGCCGCGCGGCCGCGGCCATTTAAGCCTGTATTCGTGCGCGGCCGCGGCTATCACAAAAGGGGCCTGACTTAAGGAAAATCTTGCATATTTTGGGGGGGGGGGCATCTCTTCATGTAAATTATCAGCAGCACACAAGCCTCTTATCCCAAACCCTCAAGTTCCTTCATGCAATCCCCCATCTCTTCCATCTCATGCAATCCCCTCCACTACAAGCCTTAGTTTTGAAAACCTCCTACCTCCTCAATCCAAAGTACCAATTCTCATCCACCTCATCCTCTCAACCTGATCAATTGAGATATTGAGTGTGGGATCTCTAGCAGAGAAAGATTGATATGGAGTTGGGTTGGTTCATTGAGTATAGTGTTGAGCAGGGTTTATTTAACCAAGAGCAGAGAGAGACGGGGAAACTTCTAAGAGGATTCCACTTCATTTCATGCAGCATCAAAAGCTAAATAGGGGAGTTTCTTTTTACCTTTACCTTCAATGAGGACATTGAATAGTTTAAGTTTGGGGGTATTGGCTTTATTTTGCATATAGGGTAGTTGCATTCATATTGCATATTGTGTTTGTTTATTTAGTGCATGTAGGCTGTAAATAGTTAAAATTTATGAAAATTTTAAAAATTTTCTTTTGTTTTTGCATTCTGTGTTAGAGCATACTGCATGAATCCAGTTTTCAGTTGGTTAGTTATGTATGTTGCCTATGAAGAAACTAAAATCACTTGATTGTTGAACTGATTTAAGACTTAAGCCTGATTTTATGGTCATATATGTAAATCCTTACCTGTCAGATACTGTGTAACCAGTAAGCACGATAGAGTAAACACTATGATATGCTAAGTTTAAATGTTTACATACTTGTCTTCTGGTGGAAAAACTATGTTTTAATAAAAGAGTTTTAGTTCGAATATAATAATAACTAGACTGTTAAAAGCTTAGTTTGGGGGAAACAGAGGACATGCATGATTTATGCGGGGAGATGGAGCGTAAGACGCACTCCCTTGCAGAAAAAGAAAAAGAAAAAAAAACAAAAGAAAAGATTAAGAAAAGAAAAAAATAGAATAAACACTTCAGCTACGTCGAGTTCTGTGGCTTTTGATATTCGAGCAAGTAAGCCCTCGGGGTGTTTCTACACCCAGCGCCCTAAGGCCGTCTGGTCTGGGAGTCGTTGGTCGAAAGCTCACTACATGGGTATCATTGAAAAGTCTAAGAGGACTAGGCATTGCACAGTTGATTGTGTACACGAGAAAGTGCGAATACGCCCTCGTGAGTAATAAAAGCGTAATGAAAACCCCCCATGTCGACTCTTAACTTAATTAATGCCTGGTCTTAGTTAGAACTTATATGATTTACTATTTTTCTTAAGTTAAAGCATTTTTTTCCCCTAAGAAGCATAGTATGTGAGTTATTTATCTAAAATTATGTCTAATGGTTGCTAGGCACACAACGCATAATACATCAGTGCTGACAGTTTTGGATTTGTAGAATATGCCTTATGGTCTTGTTTTGGTTAGCTTATTTGTTCGACTATCTCGTAGTTTTTTGAGGCATTGCTTTGAAAGTTCAATACTGGTTGGGAACTTGGATTCACATTCATGATATCGTAGGTTGCATACATTGTAGATACTGCATTGCGTATTTTGTTTAGTTTTGTTTTGGTTGCTTGAGGGCAAGCAATGTTTAAGTTTGGGGGTATTTGATTAGTGGTTTTTATGACCACTTATTCGGATAGTAACCAACTCATTCTATGGCTTAAACTCAAGTATCGTTGTGCTTTTCATGTGTTTTTATTTTGTTTTGTGATTTTTAGGTTTAGGAACTCTCTTGGTGCATAATTAGCTAAAAAGGTCTAAATGATGCCAAAAAGAGCAAGAATTGAATGATGGCATGACAATGGGAAGGAAATACAATTCGGACATCGTTTGGGGGGTTCATGGTCATTTCATATTCTTGGATTGGAACTTGGTGCATATTGTAGAGCGTCTTCTAAGCTTTTCGAAACATCTTGAATCATCTCAATCAGAGTTCGGAGGCGAGAGTTATGCCCTGTATACCAACGGAAGCTAAACTTCACGGTTTTGGATTTTCATTTCACAGCTGTCACTTAAAGCTCAATTTCAGACTTCATCCATCCATTATTTCTCAATACAACAGAATTCCAGCGGTGCGGTCCGCGCTTGTTTGTAGGCCATTTCCAGCACGGGAGCACCAATGCCAAGGCCAAAATTCTCAAATTCATTTCTAGCGTGCCCGTGCCCAATTCTAGGCTATTCCCAGCACGCCCGCGCCCCTCCTGAACGTGACCAGACTTGACTTTTTCATATAAGAGTGAGATTTGAAGCAAATAGGCGAGCGATATACATGTATTGGCCTTAAGCCCTAGTTTTTCCTCTTCCTTCTCTTTCAATTACTTGTCTAGGAGTATATTAGGTTAGAGATTAGTGTTAGATTAGTTTAAAGTAGTTAGATTCTAGGGTTTGATTTGTATTGAAGATTGAAGCAAGAGGATTGACATCAAGGGTCCAAGCTTGGAGAAAGATTTGAAATCTCTATCCTTAATCTCTATTTGCTATTACATTGTATATTTAGATGATGTTATTGAATCTTGTGGATAATATACTTGAGTTATTTATGGCTTAAGCTTATTTTGAGGTTCCAATGGAACCTTTTGAGTAGTTTACTTTAATATGCTTCCATGCTTGTCTCTTTGATTATTATATGACTGTCTATTACGATTCGTGCTTGCATTACTTAATTGATTCGAGACCAATTACTGTGATAACCTATGTGGACTTGAAAGACAAAGCGTAGGTTTAGATCTAATCGTAGTAGCGGGTGATTGTGCATTCACATGGCGTTGGATGTATGATTTATGGTTAGGATAGACATATACCGAAGCACCGTCCGTAGTCAATAGAGGACTTGACCTTAAACCCTATTTATTTGTAAACACCATAGACATATAGGGATTTAGATAATGTGGATGTTCATGTGCGTTCTATCATCTGTGGATTGCACGTGATATGGAGTAGGTGCATCGGAAGATGGCCTTCTCTCACATTCGTGTTCTCGGCTAACTATCTTGACTATTAATTTAACCTAATTGGAAGTATGTCGATTTAGACGAATCATTAAGGGAAATTAGAATCTCTTGTCTTCATTATCTGATTTTAACTCTAGAATTAATTAGTTTAAGTTAATTGCTTGCCTAGTTTAACTTAGTTTTAATTCATTCTCTTTACCATTCGTTTAAATAAGACTGAGATGATTATGTGCTAGTGGTTTGGTGTCTTTTATCCATTAATTCTCTGTGGGACGATATCTGTACTTACTCTTTATTACTCATTGGCCGAGTATACTTGCGGGTTAATTGTGTCATATAAATCGGACCAACAAGTTTTTTGGGTAGCTGAAGTGTTTATTCTATTTTTTTCTTTTTCTTAATCTTTTCTTTTATTTTCTTTTTCTTTTTCTTTTTCTGCATGGGAGTGCGTCTTACGCTCCATCTCCCCGCATAAATCATGCATGTCCTTTGTTTCCCCCGAACTTAAGCTTTTAACAGTCTAGTTATTATTATATGCGAACTGAAACTCTTTTATTAAAACATAGTTTTTCCACCAGAAGACAAGTATGTAAACATTTAAACTTAGCATATCATGGTGTTTACTCTATCGTGCTTACTGGTTACACAGTATCTGACAGGTAAGGATTTACATATATGACCATGAAATCATGCTTAAGTCTCAAATCAGTTCAACAATCAAGTGATTTCAGTTTCTTCACAGGCAACATACATAACTAACCAACTGAAAACTGGATTCATGCAGTATGCTCTAACACAGAATGCAAAAATAAAAGAAATTTTTTAAAATTTTCACAAATTTTAACTATTTACAACCTACATGTACTAAATAAACAAACACAATATGCAATATGAATGTAACTACCCTATATGAAAAATAAAGCCAATACCCCCAAACTTAAACTATTCAATGTCCTCATTGAAGGTAAAGGTAAAAAGAAACTCCCCTATTTAGCTTCTGATGTTGCATGAAATGAAGTGGCATCCTCTCAGAAGTTTCCCCCGTCTCTCTGTACTCAACGAACCAACTCAACTCAATATCAATCGCTCTCGAACCCACACTCACTGTCTTAATTGATCAGTTTGAGAGGATGAGGTTGATGGGAGGCAAAGCCTAATCCCTTTACTGTCATCCTCAGCAGAGTCGCCACCTGTCGTCGACAGGTGGAAAAATTCGGGTCGGGTCAGACCCGGATCTTTCTCTCTTCCTAAGTTTTGTCAACCCTTATTCTTTTTGTTGTGAAAAAGGTTTTGAAAGGTTTTGAAAGGTTTTTTAGGAAAAGGCCAACATCTATCATGTCGACGATTTGAACGTTTTATAGAGTGGTCAGTTGGTAGTTTTGAAATGGTTGTACCAACTCAACTGAGTTTGTTTTGAAAGAGACCCAATTGCTGGACACTGTCGAAACTTGATCTTTGAAATCGAAGTTTTGAGTTTGGGGGCTTGGTTAAGTGTGGGGAAGTTGTTAGGCACCCCACAACTCCTGTGTAAACACGGTACCACATCTTTTCAAAATTTCCCTTTTAAATCTGCAATGTGTGTGTGAATGCTGGAATGAATTGGGCCTATGTTTGATTGAAAGTATGTTTATGCATCTTTGAACCATATACGAAGGGTTTGATTTTATTTGCAAAAAGCTCTCTTTTAGACAAGATTATTAAAATGATGTTTTGAAAGGTTGATTTTTAAACCTCTTACGCTAACATAGGAATTGAAGTATATCGATACTTCAGTTTTATCTTTTCAGCCTTTCGGCTCAAATTGAATGGTGATTGTCGAGCTGCGAAGCATCCTCGAGCACAGCATATATACAAGTGTCAGTCTCCTCATGGGCATGATAGCTATCGGAGGGACTCTGACACGATAAACCATTATTCTCATTATGTTGAGACCTTAAACTCGGATAACCATTTTAAGGTCTTTTGATGTACATTTTACAGAAAAAGTGGCAGGGTACATCTGTAAAGTGGAGTTTGTCCATCGTGGAAATCAAATTCTGATCAGTTTGATCATGAATCCCACGATTCCTAGGCTCATATATGGAAGCGAATAAACCTGCACAGCTCAAATATGCACAGCAAATATATATTTACATCCGAATATCGCCAGAACCAAGGATTCATCAGTAAATCCTGGCTCGCACATGGTCGAAGCATCTAGTTCCCACTAGATAGCGATCTAAGGGCCGCGGTGTAACGATTGAGATTTTATGTATTAAATTTAAAATATTTATTGAGTAAATAAATATTTTATGTGATTTATTTACTGAGTTGAATAAATAAATTATGAGATTGTGGAGTGATTTAATTAAGTTTTATATATTAAGTAAACGAATACTTAATATCTAATTTAATTGATGTGAAATGATTTTATAGTATAGTTCTAATTTAGTTGAGGTAATTAAATTAGATGAGTTGTGACGAACGAGAATTTTGTAAAGATATTTGAATATTTATTGAAATAAATAAATATTTTTAATAATTTAATTATTGAGTTAAATAATTAATTCATGAATTTGTGATAGATTAATTTAATTATATGTGTTACATTAATTAAATTAATGTGTAGTAATTTAATAATTCAAAGAATATATTTAATTGAGTTTATTTGATTAAATGAATTAAGTAAATAAGCATAATGTACTTTAATTAATTTAGTAGTTAATTAAAGAATTAATGAATTGACATAATTAATAAATAAAAATATTAATTATGTGACAATGTGAATTAATGTAAAGTTATTATAATTTAATTTAATTGATTTAAAAAAAATTAATTAGTTAATTAGTAGTGTGACTATTAACTATATTATAAGAGTTTATTAAAATAAAGGGAAAGGAAGAAAATAAGAAAGCCAAACGAGGCCTTAATAGGAGTTAATTTGCAACGGATATAATTTATACGTATAATACCCATATCATATCGACATTTGTTATTATTATTTGGGTTAGAAAGTCAGAGAAAGTTTGTGAAGTCAGAGAGGAGAAGAAGAAGAAGAAGAAGAGATTGAGAGAGATTGAGAAAGGAAGAATTGAGAAATCAATTGTGTTTCTTTGATTTATCTTCATACTAACAAAGGGTAAATTTCTTTCAAAGTTTTTAAAATTAAGTTTTCCAAAGTTTTTCATATACGTATTCTAAGTTTGTGAAAATTGAGTTTCCCAATTGGGTTATGATATGGCTTTATCTGTATGGGTATGTGATTATAACATGTTTTTTAACGTATAAACATGTTTTAAAGTAATCAATTTTATATAATTTGGCCTTAATTGGTTTTTTGAAAAGTTACAGAGTTTTCTACGATGTTGTAAAATTTCTCTGTCAGTACTTAATTTTGGAAAATTAAAGTGTGAGGTTATTATATATGTGACCGTATATGTTAGTATTATGTGTTGGATCATGTATCCATGATTTACACTGATCACACCAAATAATTTTGTTAATAAATGGGTTTTAAATAAGACAGAGTCTTGAATATGGGTTAGTAACCCATATGGGTGAAATACATGTTGTAATCATATGTTTTAATTAAAATTGACACATGATTATGATTGTATGTGTTAAAATAAAGAAAATAAAATTGGAATGAGTGGATTCGGTATAGTAACGAATTCGCAATGAGAAATTTTATATTTTTCTTTAAAGTTTGCAAAATGTTGAAGAACAGTGAAATTAAAAGTGTTAGATTGTGTAACTATGTGATTATGATTGTTAAGAACATGATATAAGTGTTGTATAATGTTTTTATGAAGTTTATACTTCATGGGTAACGTTATTAATCAGTGTAATGATGTGAATTGGGAGAAAATGGGAGAAAATCTGTGTTCATTCGCGAACTTCAGATTCTGAAATTCCGCAGCCGCGCGGCCTCGCCGGCTGCATGGCAAAATGGCGCGCGGCCGCGCCTGTCCGAAAATTTTGAAAAAAATTGCTAAGTGTTGGAAATTTGTGAAATGTATTTTGAGTCTAATGAACATGAACACATGTTGTATAAATATAATAAAATATTGATATGAGTTTAATAATTTATGTTATGTGATTAATTAATAAATTAATTACGTGACTTAAACTATTATTTGTAAAGGTTTAATAATGTGTTATAAACATTAAGATATTGTTTTAAATCTAATTAACATGAAGATATGTTATGTATGTAATGAGTTATTAATACAAGTTAATAACTTAAGTTACGTGATTAATTAACAAGTTAATTAATCAACATAAACCATTCAAAGAACAGTAATTGTAAATCAATAATCATATCGAACCTGTGATTAATTGATATTGTAAATGTGTGATAGGTAAGAGTAATTAAAGAAGTGAGTAATAACTGTAGCTTGCGCACGAGGCAAGTTTTCTATCCCTAAATTATTATTATTGTTGGACAAGTTTCCTAAACTAAACTCTTTAAATTAAGCAATTGCTATGCATAATTACTATTGTTGAGCAAATTCTTACTCTTGAATATCCAAGTTTAGAATTTCACATGAGATGCCATGATTCTTTTAAAAGTATCATTTAAGTGTACAATACTTATTCGATTGTATACCTTGAGAAGTTAATATTCAATTTGAATATCATTTATTGAGTTATCCAAACCAACTTAATTTGGTACGGATTCTGATGTCAAACTGAGATGACCAACCCTAATATAGGGGATTAATGAAGATGCTTTAAGCGTTACGATAATGTGCACAGTATCAGTATGAAGGGCTGATCTCCCTAAGTACGAGAAGTAAAGTCTATAGTCTTATGACTGTTAAAGGTTGGAAAGGTTAATATACTTGACAACCTAAGACTCGGTTCAAGGTCTTAATGACCCTCAGAAGTAATTTGACTCTTGATTAATATTCTTGATTCAAATGTTGAGCTTTCTGTTATTTAGAATTCTTTCACTCGCATGTTATTATTCTGTCATATTTTTATACTTGCGGGCATTCGTGCTCACTCTTGCATAATAACATTGTAGCTAATAATGAACGAAGTGATGTACCTTCTAGTAGCAAGGGCAAAGGAAAAGCTAACAAGTGTTGAAGACTTGTGTTGATGTTAAGAATGTTAAAGTTTAAGATTTATGTGTGATGACTTAAGAATTATTTATTTACGTTTTCGCAATAGAGATTTAAGGTTAAGTTTACCTTGGATTTATGATTTATTATTATTTTAGATGTTGTATGATGATAATTTATTTATCTAATAAATGAATTTTATTATTTATGGGTAGATAGTTGTATGATATTGGAACAGTGAACACCAAATCCTATGAAAATTAAGATACCGGATTTGGGGGTGTCACATGAGTTATGTGATGAGTGTTACATGAATTATAATTAGCGAGTAATTATAATTATGTGGTCATTCTTATGTGATTAATTGATGTTGGATTTTAATTAATTAAATAGAAATGTTAAAGATTTAATTAATTAAAGTGTAACATTAAAGTATGTGTTAAAAGGATTTATTTAAATAAAGAAAAAGAGCTTTTAAATTGTTTAAACCAAACAAGACCCTTACTTTTGTTTTAAAAAGGCTTTTGCCAAACAGGGTCCTTGCATTGTTTTAAACCTATTCTAATCAAGCAATGCCTTAGTACTAAAATCTATTTTTAAGAATAACCTTCTTTGCCAAACAAGCCCTAGTGGCTTTTGAAATCATGTAACTGCTAATTAAATAATACATTAACTAATATAATAAGTATTAGTTAATATACGTATTATATATCAATACGTTATATAGTTTATGCTAAGTTTCTAAGCCTAAACTAAAACAAAGAAGAAACGAGAGAGAGCAAAGAAGAAGAACTCAAAGGAAAAGTTAGAGAAAAAGAGAAAAGAAGAAGAAGGATTGCTAAAAATCGAACTCACCATCATCTTCTTCCACACTCATAGCAAAGGGTATCATCTTAACCCTTATAAGTGTAGAATCAATTCATATGCTATTTGTATTTTGTTCTCTGTCAAATTAGGTTTTCATGAAAATTGTATAATCATGAATTGTATATGTATATATGGTATTCATATGTTCTTCGTAGTAATTGTATGCTATGAAAGGATTCTCTGAATTCAATTGTCTTAAAAACAAGTTTTAATGGAAAATTTGTATTCATATGAGTTCATATATTTTTGGTTGAGTTAGAATGAAAGATTGATGTAAACATGAAATTTATGTGTAATATGTATTATAACATGTTTATATATGAGTTATATAGTTGTCTTAGCGTTTTAATCCACGTAATTAAGATGAACATAAAGAAATCATGTTCATAGTAATTTACTGTGAACTAATTTTGAAAATAGCCTTTTTAAACTATCAAATTCGTGTTTGATTATGGATTATTGTTTAAATTGATCATGGGTTATGTTAATATATTAAGAATTAGAGTTATTACAATTGAAATTACATGGATTGATTGAAAAATGAATTCCAAATAGAAATGTTTGTCAAAAATAATGAAAACTTGGTTTTGATTATATGTTGTAAGGATTTTATATGTTACAATCATGTTAAAGAGTCCAAAATTTTGTTGTTATCAAGTTTCATGTTCATCATGTTGAGAAAAATCGAACTTTGGAGTGGAGAAATAAGCCAAATTGGCTTATATCTCTGTCGTTCGCAAGCTGGGGGGTTCCCACCAGTAGTGGGCCCCGCCCCAGCGGGGCTTTTAGCATTGGGGGACCCGCCCCAGCGGGTTAACATGCTATCCGAAAAATTTAATTTTTCTTTGTTGAGTTTTCATGTCGCGTTTGTTTAGCTAACTTATTTTTACGACTTGATAAGTGTAACAGGTAATGAGATAACATGCTTTTGATGTGTTAAAGATAGATTGAAGTCTTATGTTGTTATATGTTATGTGTGCTTGGATATTATTACCGTAAGGTGCAATATGATAGTAAAAGTACTATACGTGTATGAGGTGCTTGAATGTGAGTTTAGCCTCACGTATGTGTATTAGTATCGACGTACGTCGTAACCATGTTGTGAGTTGGACTTGAGTATGAAGTTCGACGGTTTAAACATTATAGTTAAGTACTAATAAACGTTTTAAACGTAATGTAATGTGTAGGGTAATTGTGGAAGTGATTATAATTATTAAAGTGCAGTTTGCGCTTGAGGTAAGTTCTCTACTCCTTATCTTTTACTTGAGCAAGTTTTCTAATCCTTATTCTTTTACGTTACGCAAGTTTCCTATCTGTAAACTTGTTACTTTTCATTGTGCAAGTTCTCTAACCCTTGCTCATTATATCATGCAAGTCTATATCCGTTTCTTAACTTGTTATGTATTGTACAAGTTATACTATATTCAAATATTCGTAAAGCATAAGTATTGAAGTATTATTTAAGTAATGTGATCTTGACTTAGTTGCTCAAGTAAGATCTACTTGATCTATCGAATGCTTTAAGTTATTTCTAAAGCATGCCTAGTTATCATGAAATCTATTGTTGTATCTTATATTTGATTCATAATTCTTATATTATAGAACTGTTAAAGTATTGTGAGTCGATTCAACTACTCCTTAGTTGATGATAGTTGAAACTCGAAAGTTTCTTTATCTATCCAAACCAAACTTTCGTTGGTACGGACTTGTATTCAAATACTGAGAATAACAACCCTATTTACTAGGGGACATTTATGCGAAAGCATTAAGATGATTGTGCACAATACATGGTACGAAGGGCTGATCCCCCTAAGTACGAGTTAAAGGTCCATAGTCTCAATGACTATTAAAGGTTTAAATATAAATATTTATAACCTAGGACATAGTTCAAGGTCGTATGACCCTCATATAAATTCTATATTCGAATTTTAAATATGATTAAAGAATTATTATTCAATTCTATATTTTTGATAAAAGTAAAGTTATTCAAACTCTCTTGAAGATATTCAGTCATGGCATACCATTGTATATTTCAAGTGAGCTGTTGTTTGCTCACTCTTGCGTATTTTTATAACTCTTGCAGTTAAAGCCGAGAATGTTGACGCGCCGTCAACAAGTAAAGGAAAAGGAAAGATGAGCAAGTGAAGGCTTGTTGTTTCAATCTTGATCGTAATAAGACTTAGTTGATGATGTTTTATTTCCGCACTTATTTATTTGATGTCAAGGTTTAGTTAACCCTGGGATTTTATTTGGACAAGTTGTAATCCTTTGTCAAGGAAGATTCTATTTAAGTATTTATGAAGGTTGTAATTTACTTTGCAATTCTTTACTATTGGGTAGATGTATGATTTATTTAGAAAGTGAACACCAAATCTTGTGGAAGCGAAGTACCCGGATTTGGGGGTGTCACAGGTTGGTATCAGAGCTATAGGTTATGAACCTTAGGTGGAAGGAAAATCTTAGGTAATAGCCTTATAGGAAGATCGAAAAGATAGTGGTGATAGGTAAAGATAATAAACTACCTTATGTGCTATGTGTTTACGTTTAAGTATTCGAAGAGTGACGACTCGATATCACGTAATAATAAACTTTAAAATTCTTTTGTCAGGATGACGAACATTGGAGAATCCAGTCAGGCTAAGGAGGATATACCTTAGGTGCCTAGTGAGGAGGAGCCCCAAGATATCCATGTTATCTGGGAGCAGTTGGTTAGGAGAGGGCCATCTCCAGCGATCACCGTAGCTGGTCGGGAGCATAGGCTGACACCTATTCTAGAGGAGAAGGACGAGGATGAGTCAGAGGAGGAAGAGGATCCCGAGGAAGAATTCCCACCTCACTCTGTTAGTGCAGAGATGTACGAGGCAGTCTACGACAGTAACGTGGAGCTACATGGTTGAGTCGGAGAGCTCGAAGAGACCATCCATCAGCTGGACGAGACTATCAAAGAGATGGATAGTGAGCTAAGAGAAGCGCAATGGAAGCTAATCCACGTAGAGAATGATAGAGACGAGGCTTGAGCCTATCTAGCAAAGCTAAAACAAGACATCCAGGAAGAGTCAACAAAGCGTGCCAGAGCTGAGGAAACAAGCTTGAGGGCTACTCAACGAGCCGATCGAGCTGAAGACGAGGCTGAACCCAAGAAGGCCAAGCTAAGGAAAACTAAATACGCATTCCATACGGCCATAGATAGGGCCAAGGACCGTATCTTCTATTACCCAGCTCAGTTCCCAGGTTTACCATGGTATGTGGTGGACCGTAGGACAGCGTTTCGGGTGATGAAGAAAGAACGCAGAGAGGCTGTGCGACATCTTAATATGCCTAGACATTAGAGCTTTTAAATTATTTATTTCTTTTTGTAATAAATAAATGTAAATCCCATAATTTGAGATAATAATGGGATAAAGTGATGATGTAGTCCTGTAACTTGTTCCAGTTCAGGAAAGATGATGTAAATAGCAGAGATGCTATCTATTCTATGTTTTTAAAACTACGAGTAATGAATAAAAGAAGTTTATGGATGTGCTATGTGTTCAATATGAACTGAGTTATTTAATTATTTAAGTCTGAACTTGAATACTTAAGAATTTACTAGAGGAGCCAATAATATTTTTTCTTAACAGAAAATGCCTCCTAGAAGAAGATCTACACGTCAAAACCCCGAGGGTTCGACGAACAACAACAATAACGATGTAACAAACCCCAACTCGGTTCAGCAGTTAGTGAACCTACTGACGGGGGCACTTGCAAATCAGTCGCAAGTGCAGGGTACTACATTTAAGGAATTCAAGGCAGTAGGACAGCCTGAATTCAAGGGATCGATAAACCCTGTAGATGCTCAGACGTGGGTGATGGATATGGAGAAGGTCTTCGACGTAGCTAAAGTCGGTGAAGACCAAAAAATAGCATTTGCGACTTTTATGTTGAAGTCGAATGCTAGTTTCTAGTGGCAAGCTAATAGGACCAGAGAGGGAGAATGAGTGATACCGTGGGAACATTTTAAAGAGATGTTCTTTGAAATGTACTTCCCAATTAGCTCACAGAACCAGATGGAGGTCCAGTTTCTAGAGCTGAAATAGGGAGGGATAACGGTGTCTAAATACGCCATGAAGTTTAATTAGTTGGCCAGGTTCGCTACATACCAGGTCAGTACGGACGCTAGGAAGGCAAGGAGGTTGAGCGGGGACTGAAACCCTGGCTCAGTAAGGTCTCTATGTTCCAGCTGAACACGTTTGCAGCTGTGCTGGAAAAGGCCATTCTACCTGAAGGAGGGAGCGACGCCGTGACTAAATTCAACCAGGACAAGAAGAAGAAGATTAAGACAGAAAACAAGGCTGGTGGTAGCGGGGCTATCCATCAGAAAAGAAAATGGAACGACAACACCTCTGTTGGGAGTCAGCAGGGAGGCCAGCAAAAGAGGAAGCTCAAAGCATGTGCTACATATAGGAAGACTCACACTGGAGTGTGCATAAAAGGGAAACGGGTGTGCTACAACTGTGGTTAGAAAGGCCACATCGCGCTGAATTGCCCAAACTCGAAGAAGGGAGCTTGATGTACATGTGGATCCAAGGATCACATGGCTCGTAGCTGCCCTAAGAAGCCAGCGGCAGGGTTAACAGGGAATGGAGGAAATGGCAACGGCAACACTCTGACTATCGCTGGACCATTGTCACTGCAAGCAGTTCGACCCACTGCCCGCACGTTCAATATGACGGTGCAGGACGCTGTGCAATCAAAAGATGTGGTGGCAGGTATTATTCTGATCAATAGTATAAATGCAAATAGGGAGATTATTCCTGTTAGGTTTGTTTACAATAACTATAGATTGGACATTAAGGGTCAGGAATTAAGGGTAGATTTGATTCAGATAAAACTTGGGGAATTCGACGTCATATTAGGGATGGACTGGTTATTCAACCATGGGGCGATAATCGACTGTCAGAAGAAGTCGGTAAACCTTACAACTCAGTCGAAAGTAGTGTTCTATGGTAGTAAATCGCCTAGACAAGCGAGTTGTCAGACGGTTATGCAAGCCAAGAAACTTTTGACGCAAGGATGTGTAGGATATCTAGACTACATAGTAGATACGCGTAAGGAGAGCCCGAAGATAGAAGAGATACCAGTGGTTAGGGAGTTTGTGGAAGTGTTTCCGGACGATTTACCAGGACTTCCACCAGATAGGGAGATAGAGTTCGTGATCGATTTAGCGCCGGGGACTGCTCCAATTTCAAAGGCTCCGTACCAAATGGCTCCAGTTAAGATGAAGGAACTGATGGTTCAACTGCAAGAACTGCTGGGCAAGAAGTATATTCAATCGAGCGTTTTGCCGTGGGGAGCGCCAGTTTTATTCGTGAAGAAGAAAGATGGATCGATGCTACTTTTCATTGATTATAGGGAGTTGAACAAAGTTATGATCAAGAATAGGTATCCTTTACCTAGGATCGATGACTTATTCGATCAACTGAAGGGTGCTAGATATTTCTCAAAAATTAATTTGAGAAGCAGGTATCATCAGTTGAAGGTGTGGGGAGAAGATATACCGAAAAAGGCCTTTAGGACTCGGTATGGTCATTACGAGTTCTTGGTGATGTCATTTGGTCTAACGAATGCCCCAGCTGCATTTATGGACCTAATAAATAGGGTGTTTAAGCCATTCCTAGATAAGTTCGTAGTTGTGTTCATAGATGACATCCTGGTTTATTCCAAGACCGAGGAGGAACATGCTGAACATTTAAGGCTGACCTTAGAATTGCTGAGAAGAGAGAAACTTTATGCGAAGTTCTCGAAGTGCGAATTCTGGTTGGAACATATGCAATTTCTTGGCTACGTGATCGATAGGGATGGTATTTCGGTAAATCCATCGAAGGTTGAAGCGATAATGAATTGGGATCAACTGAAAGCGCCGTCTGAAGTGAGGAGTTTCTTAGGATTAGCAGGTTATCACCGAAGATTTATCCAAGACTTTTCCAAGATCGCAACTCCGTTAACAAATTTGGCTCGTAAGACAATTAAGTTTGTTTGGACAGAAAAGTGTGGGAAAAGTGTGAGGAAAGTTTTCAGGAGTTGAAGAAGAGGTTGAGTACTGCGCCTGTGTTATCATTGCCGGATAGTACGGGGAATTTTGTAGTATATAGTGATGCCTCACATAAGGGATTAGGTTGCGTGCTGATGCAGAGCGGCAAGGTCATTACCTATGCGTCACGTCAGCTGAAGGATTACAAGATGGGGTATCTGACTCATGACCCAAAACTGGCGGCAGTAGTGTTTGCCCTAAAGATATGGAGACACTACTTATATGGAGAAAAGTGTGAGATATACACAAATTATAAGAGTCTGAAGTATATCTTTACCCAGAAGGATTTGAACATGCGCCAAATGAGATGGTTGGAACTGATCAAGGACTACGACTTCGAGATACTTTACCATCCGGGTAAAGCTAATGTCATCGCCGATGCTTTGAGCAGAAAAGGTCGGGAGAATCTGAACATGTTAACTGATCAAGATCAGTTGATAGAACAGATGGCTAGATTGGAACTGGAAGTGAAGTTTCCAAAGGAATCGGATGAAAAGTTGTTTCAAGTTACTACTGGTTCTACTATGGTAGACAAAGTGAAAGAAGCATAACTTCACGACGAAGAGTGCAAAAAGATCAGTAAAAAGAAAACCGATGGCGAAGAGTTCAAGTTTAAGATCGATAACAAGGGACTGTTATGATTTGAAGGGAGAATTTGAGTACCGCCAGTACCAGAAGTTAAGGAGGAGATGTTGAGCGAAGCTCATAGTTCAAAATATTCGATTCAACCAGGGAGTAAGAAGATGTACCAGGATCTTATGCATCATTTTTGGTGGCCGAATATGAAGAGGGACGTTGCTGAATGTGTTGCGAAATGTCTAACTTGCCAGAGAGTCAAAGTAGAACACTAGAGACCTAGCGGATTGTTACAACCGTTAGAAATTTCAGAATGGAAGTGGGAGCACATCACGATGGATTTCGTGGTTGGTCTTCCAGCGACTGAGAAGGGATTTGACACGATATGGGTGATAGTGGATCGACTGACGAAGTCAGCCCACTTTCTACCAATCAGGATTAAGTACAACTTAGAACAATTGGCGAGGTTGTACATTAAGGAAATTGTTTCTCGACACGGTGTTCTAGTGTCGATTGTGTCAGATAGAGATCCGCCTTTTACGTCTAATTTCTAGAAATATTTGCAAGAGTGTCTGGGAATGCAATTGCGAATGAGTACAGCATACCATCCTCAGACCGATGGCCAGAGCGATAGAACGATTTTGACACTAGAGGATATGCTGAGAGCTTGCGTAATGGACTTCAAGGGAAGCTGGGATGATCATCTACCATTGGTGGAGTTTTCCTACAATAATAGTTACCATGCGAGTATTGGCATGCCGCCTTACGAAGCGTTATACGGCAGGAAATGCAGAACTCCCTTGTGCTGGGCTGAAGTAGGTGAACGTCAGCTGTTGGGACCAAAATCAGGTGCAATAAACTGCTGAAATTATGAAACTAATCAGAACAAGATTGGTTGCTGCTCAAGACAGACAAAAGAAATATGCCGATCAACATCGACAGAATTGAGAATTCTTACCAGAAAGCTTCGTTTTCCTGAAGGTATCTCCCTGGAAGGGGAAGATTAGATTTGGAAAGAAGGGGAAGCTGAGTCCCCGATTTATTAGACAGTTCGAGGTACTGCAAAAAGTGGGTGAAGTAGCTTACGAGGTGGCGTTACCTCCGGAGCTAGAGAATATATACAACGTCTTTCACATTTCCGTGTTACAACCTTATAAACACGACTACAAGCATGTAATAGAATACGAGCCTTTACAGTTTGATAAAGACGTAACTTATGAAGAGGTTCCTGTTCAAATAGTTGATAGGAAGGAACAAGTACTTAGGAATAAAGTGATACCTTCTGTTAAGGTAATTTGGATGAACCACAGTGCTGAAGAAGCCACGTGAAAACTCAAAGATGTAATGAGGAAATCGTATCCTCAATTATTTACCTAATTATTGTGTAACCCCTTACATATCGATTCTGGGGATAGAATCCTTTTAAGGGGGGAAGAATGTAACAGATGAGATTTTTTTTATTTTGTGGTTCTGGGGACAGAATCCTTTTAAGGAGGGGAGATTGTAACGATTGAGATTTTATATATTAAATTTAAAATATTTATTGAGTAAATAAATATTTTATGTGATTTATTTACTGAGTTGAATAAAAAAATTATGAGACTGTGGAGTGATTTAATTAAGTGTTATATATTAAGTAAATGAAGACTTAATATCTAATTTAATTGATGTGTATTGATTTTATAGTATAGTTCTAATTTAATTGAGGTAATTAAATTAGATGAGTTATGTGATGAGTGTTACATGAATTATAATTAGCGAGTAATTATAATTATGTGGTAATTCTTATGTGATTAATTGATGTTAGATTTTAATTAATTAAATAGGAATGTTAAAGATTTAATTAATTAAAGTGTAACATTAAAGTATATGATAAAAGGATTTATTTAAATAAAGAAAAAGAGCTTTTAAATTGTTTTAACCAAACAAGGCCCTTACTTTTGTTTTAAAAAGGCTTTTGCCAAACAGGACCCTTGCATTGTTTTAAACCTATTCTAACCAAACAATGTCTTAGTACTAAAATCTATTTTTAAGAATAACCTTCTTTTGCCAAACAAGCCCTAGTGGTTTTTGAAATCTTGTAGCTGCTAATTAAATAATACATTAAGTAATATAATAAGTATTAGTTAATATACGTATTATATATCAGTACGTTATATAGTTTACGCTAAGTTTCTAAGCTTGAACTAAAACAAAGAAGAAAAGAGAGAGCAGAGAAGAAGAACTCAAAGGAAAAGTTAGAGAAGAAGAGAAAAAAGAAGAAGGATTGCTAGAAATCGAACTCACCGTCATCTTCTTTCACACTCATAGCAAAGTGTATCATCTTAACCCTTATAATTGTAGAATCAATCCATATGCTATTTGTATTTTGTTCTCTGTTAAATTAGGTTTTTATGGAAATTGTATAATCATGAATTATATATGTATATATGGTGTTCATATGTTCTTCGTAGTAATCGTATGCCATGAAAGGATTCTATGAATTCAATTGCCGTAAAAATAAGTTTTAATGGAAAATTTGTATTCATTTGAGTTCATATATTTTTGGTTGAGTTAGAATGAAAGATTGATGTAAACATAAAATTTATGTGTAATATGTATTACAGCATGTTTATATATGAGCTATATAGTAGTCTTAGCGATTTAATCCACGTAATTAAGATGAACATGAAGAAATCATGTTCATAGTAATTTACTGTGAACTAATTTTGAAAATAGCCTTTTTAAACTATCAAATTGGTGTTTTATATGGATTATTGTTTAAATTGATCATGGGTTCTATTAATATATTAAAAATTAGAGTTATTACAATTGGAATTACATGGATTGATTGAAAAATGAATTCGTAATAGAAATTTTTGTCAAGAACGCTTGATATTATAGTTTTCTTTAAAAATCATGAAAATTTGGTTTTGATCATGTGTTGTAAGGATTTTATATGTTATAATCATGTTAAAGAGTCCAAAATTTAGTTTTTATCAAGTTTTATGTTCATCATGTTAAGAAAAATTGGACTTTGGTGTGGAGAAATAAGCCAACTTAGCTTATTTCTTTGTCATTCGCGAGCTGGGGGGTTCCCACCAGTAGTGGGCCCCACCCCAACTGGACTTTTAGCCTTGGGGGACCCGCCCCAACGGGTTAACATGCTGTTCGGAAAATTTGTTTTCGCTTTGTTGAGTTTTCGTGCCGCGTTTGTTTAGCTAACTTATTTTTATGATTTGATAAGTGTAATAGGTAATGAGATAACATGCTTTTGATGTGTTTAAGATAGATTGAAGTCTTATGTTGTTATATGATTTGTGTGCTTGGATATTATTACCGTAAGGTGCAATATGATAGTAAAAGTACTATACATGTATGAGGTGCTTGATTATGAGTTTAGCCTCACGTATGTGTA
Organism: Panax stipuleanatus; assembly: GCA_020205555.1. NCBI lineage: Eukaryota > Viridiplantae > Streptophyta > Magnoliopsida > Apiales > Araliaceae > Panax > Panax stipuleanatus. Next base: position 123,071,332 of record CM035120.1, read on the forward strand.
TTAGTATCGACGTACGTCGTAACCATGTTGCTTGAGGCAAGTTCTCTACTCCTTATCTTTTACTTGAGCAAGTTTTCTAATCCTTATTCTTTTACATTACGCAAGTTTCCTATCTCTAAACTTGTTACTTTTCATTGTGCAAGTTCTCTAACCCTTGCTCATTATATCATGCAAGTCTATATCCGTTTCTTAACTTGTTATGTATTGTATAAGATATACTATATTCAAATATTCGTAAAGTATAAGTATTGAAGTATTATTTAAGTAATGCGATCTTGACTTAGTTGTTCAAGTAAGATCTACTTGATCTATCGAATGCTTTAAGTTATTTCTAAAGCATGCCTCGTTATCATGAAATCTATTATTGTATCTTACATTTGATTCATAATTCTTATATTATCGAACTGTTAAAGTATTGTGAGTCGATTCAACTACTCCTTAGTTGATGATAGTTGAAACTCGAAAGTTTCTTTATCTATCCAAACCAAACTTTCGTTGGTACGGACTTGTATTCAAATACTGAGAATGAACAACCCTATTTACTAGGGGACATTTATGCGAAAGCGTTAAGATGATTGTGCACAATACATGGTACGAAGGGCTAATCCCCCTAAGTACGAGTTAAAGGTCCATAGTCTCAATGACTATTAAAGGTTTAAATATAAATATTTATAACCTAGGACATAGTTCAAGGTCGTATGACCCTCATATAAATTCTATATTCGAATTTTAAATATGATTAAAGAATTATTATTCAATTCTATATTTTTGATAAAAGTAAAGTTATTCAAACTCTCTTGAAGATATTCAGTCATGACATACCGTTGTATATTTCAAGTGAGCTTTTGTTTGCTCACTTTTGCGTATTTTTATAACCCTTGCAGTTAAAGCCGAGAATGTTGACGTACCGTCAACAAGTAAAGGAAAAGGAAAGATGAGCAAGTGAAGGCTTGTTGTTTCAATCTTGACCGTAATAAGACTTAGTTGATGATGTTTTATTTTCGCATTTATTTATTTGATGTCAAGGTTTAGTTAACCCTGGGATTTTATTTGGACAAGTTGTAATCCTTTGTCAAGGAAGATTTTATTTATGTATTTATGAAGGTTGTAATTTACTTTGCAATTCTTTACTATTGGGTAGATGTATGATTTATTTAGAAAGTGAACACCAAATCTTGTGGAAACGAAGTACCCAGATTTGGGGATGTCACACGCGGGATAGCTTTTATAGCTGAAACTAGAAAAATGCTAGATTTAAATAAATTTCAGCCATTCTAGCTTCCTGGTTCTGTCTGGACCTATTTTGAACCGTTTGAAAGCTAGAGTTGGCGAGATTTAAAGAAATCTAGTTCGCCAGCAGAAATGTCAGTGCTGATTTATATTAAATGAATAATTAAAGCAACAATTTAAACAAAATGAGTAAAGCAAAAGAATATATATATATAATTATATATATACGAAAGCTGTAAAGGGCAATGAGTTTTCACTCCGGTGCCCGGATTGGAATGGAAATATATATATATATATATATATATATATATATATATATATATATATATATATATATATATAAGCAGTATAAAAGCCACGGAATGATCCAGGCTAGACATAATGTAAATATATATATATATATATATATATATATATATATATATATATAAAAGCGGTAAAGGTCATTTGCTCGGACTGAAATAGAAATAGAAATATATATATATATATATATATATAAAAGCTGTAAAAGAACCACAAAATTAACCAGGCTCGACATAATTTATATATATATATATATATATATATATATATATATATATATATAAGCTGTAAAGGGCAATGGACATTCTATCCTAGTCCCATATATATATATATAAAGCTGTAAAAGAGCCACGGAGTTATCCAGGCTTGACAGAATTGAAATATATATATAAAAGCTGTAAAAGGGCAATGAACATTCTATCCTAGGCGGAAGCATAAAAGGAGAGGAGAAGAGTGGCGCATATATAAAGCTGAATAACAACTATAGCAAAACTATAAGAAATTAAAGCAGCAATTCATAAGTATTATCAGAAGTTTAAACAAAATAAACTTTTATTTGAACTTTGAAATAATTACAAACAATTAACTTGGTTACTTACAACAAATTGACTCGATTATAGAAACTTAACATGTCTAAGGAAGAAGGCAAGAGAGCTGAAGATTCGTTAGATAGGAATCTAAGTCTTCACAAGCTTTCTATTGGATTACTAAATCCTGCCTCTAACAAATGACCAAGCCTCTCTTATATAGGAAGAGAAAAGGCGTTACTGATACAACTCAATGATTACAAAACAAAATGACTATTGCATAACAGTAATGCTTTATCAAAAGATGAAAGCATTATTACAGCTTTTTGACTATTACAAACAGTTTTTCACTATTACAGACGAGTTAAAATAAAATACAGACTAACTTTTGACTAAAGGGGCCATATGGCCGACAAACAGAACAAGACTCATACAAGACGACAAATGACTCAGCAACTGCTTTCGGCTGCTTTAGACAAAGAAGCACGGGCTGCGCGGGCAGGAGCATCCTGCAATGAGGCTGACCAAAGTAACTATAGGAATTCTAGGTAAATGGGTCCTGAGCATCTTGAAGAGAGATGCTTCCGTACGGATCATTAGGGCTAGAATGTTGACTGGAATGGGACGAAGAGGATGAACAAACAGAAGGAACTGAGTCCTCACTGAGTTTATCCATTCATTTTTTAATAAGACGAGATAACTGTTTGAGTTCATTATCAGTACAATGCTCAATATCCGCAAAATCTAACTTAGAAGATTTTTTGGATTTTGATTTACTAGAGGAAGATTCCTTGGAAGGAGGAATAGATTGAATAGGAGAAGGATTGGGAAATTCCTTCTGGACTTGACCAACAATGCGATAAGGATCAAACTTATCCCACCATTTAACTGAAAATTCTCTGGTAACATGAGTAATTTGACTAAGGTTAGAGCGGGAAACATCCTTTTCAGATGTTAGAACATTATCAGGAGAAAGATCAACATTAACAACTGGAGAATAAAATCCATAGTTCCATCTAAGAATCCATGGAATTTTATATTTACTAACAAAATGAAGAATTACTGGAATGCAACAATTGGATTGCACCACAAGAACTCTAGAACTGAAAACATTAAGAACAGACTGGAGTTCAATTGGCAATATTTTATAAATGAGACCAAAACGTTCCCACCATAAAACGAACCAATGAGGAATTTGACTTTTAAATTTGTGATCGAACTGAATAAACCAAGAATGACTAAACGATGGAGTTTGAAACAGAAAAACCCTGTTCCAAGCTTCCATGTAATCATAATAGCAAAACTGGCTATCATGACCTTCTAACTGTCTAAGATCAGATGGATGATTACCCCAGTTTGGCATGGTTATAATCTGTTTAATGTATAAGGAATGATAGATGATCTTAGAGGAATCATTTCTATCATAAATAGGTTTAATGACAATTGACTGAGTTTGAAGCAAGACATCCTTATAATACATAAGAGATTTATAAGGAGCCAAAGGAATAAAATGCCAACCAGTTGGGAAAAACTGGGCAGCCAACTTAACTGGGTCATCAATTGATTTCATATGTTTTTCAATATGAAATAAATTGGTGGAATAAACAGGAATGTACTCAGATTGAGTACGCTGACCAGCAGGAGGATTACTGGACGAGGCATAAGGATCAACAACTTGAGGGGGCTGGGCCAAAACCAAGCTAAAGGGCTTTGTACCAGAAATAAGGGGAGTGAACCTATTGACTACAGTAAGAGGGGTAACTGGATGTGGGATTACAGCTCCCATGGGCTTCTGACTAGGAGGTCCTGGGCCTGGAGGGCCAGGAGGCCGAACAACCAAATCTTTACCTCTCACACTCATTTTGAACTGGAGGGGTACCTGAATTAATAAATTCCCGAGTTAAAAAATCAGGAACTGAATTATCACATCCTTTAATATAATCAATATCAAAATCAAAAATACTTAGAATAGATTGCCATCTAGCAAAAATATGCTTAGCAGCTATATTTTTAACATCTTTTTCTAAAATATATTTTGCTGATTTGCAATCAATACGAACTAAAAATTTTTGATTTAATAAATCATTTTAAAATTTGGTAATACATAAAACTAATGCCAAGATTTCTTTTTTAATTGTGCTATAATTTAATTGGGCTTGATTCCACGCGCCTGAGTGGAACCGAACAATTTGCTCAGAAGAAGCAGGAGTCAACTTTTGCTTCAAGATACCACCGAAGCCAATTTCGGAGGCGTCAGTTTCAACGATTTTAAAAGCTGATTCATTGGATATGCCAAGGCAAGGAAGGACCTTAACATATTTCTTGACTTGCTGAACGATGGCAGTATGCACATCAGTCCAGGGAGGAGGATTATTCTGTAAACGAAGAAACAAGGGTTTACAGATTTTTCTCAAATTCTGATAAAACTTACCAACGTAATTAAGGGATCCTAAAAAATGCTGGAGTTGAGTTTTATCGATAATTTTGTCAGGAAATTTATCGGCGAATTGAATGACTCTTTGAATTGGTCGAACAAGACCGCGGTAAATGTCATGACCTAAGAACTTAACCCTAACTTGAAAAAGACTGCATTTGGTTGGTGAAAGGACCAAACCATTGACTTTAATGGCTTTGAAGAACGAATTCAGATGTTTGAAATGTTCATCAATTGATTTAGAGAAAACAAGGATATCATCAATATACACGATGATAAAATGACTGAACGGGTTAAGTATTTCATTAAGAATATTTTGAAATTCACTGGGGGCGTTTTTCAGGCCAAAAGCCTGAACAATCCACTCATAGTGACCGAAAGGAGTGGTAAAGGCAGTGTTGTACCTATCACTAGGGTGGATACTGACTTGCCAGAAACCAGACTTGAGATCAAATTTGCTAAAAATGGTGGCATTACTAAGGCGACTAAGAAGGTCCTCTTTATTGGGAAGGGGATACCTAATCCATTCTAAGACCTTATTAAGCGGCTTGTAATTAATGACTAAACGAGGGACACTACTTTCTTTTTCTGCTTCATTATTAACATAAAAGGCAGGGCAAGACCAAGGGGATTTACTATGCTTTATCAAACCTTTAGCAAGTAAGTCATTAATTTCCTGCTTACAAAGTTCCATTTGTTGATGACTCATTTGAATAGGTCTAGCCTTAGTAGGAATAAGATGTTCTTTAAATTCCTTAGCGTAAGGTAGTTTGACTACATGCTTTCAACGATGCCAAAAGGCATTAGGAGAATCGGCACATAAGTTTTTTACCATGAATAAACGAAGTTCTTCTATCTTGTCTTGAATTTTTTCAAGTAGAAGGAGATCTTCAACTTGCTTATACTTAATCTCTTGTTTTAAATATTTTAATTGAGAAGTTTTACAGTTTAACAGGTTGAGTGACTTAGAAATGGACTCATCTTGAATAAATTTCAAGTCTCTCTCTTTAGGCTGAGTGATAAACTCGAAAACCACTTTCTGCCCAAGGTGTTCAGTAGTTAAACCATTATTGCTAGTGGTAAATGGGTATAATAAATATATAAACGGGAGACCCAAAATTATTTTATCTGTCAAGTTACGAATTAAAACAAAGGATGTTTTAAAACACATACTATCCTGGCAAATATGAACTTTAGGCAGTTTATATTTTATTTCCATACTACTACCATTAGCTGAATTAAGACGTTCACTAGTTTTTTTATAGAACTTGGTTGGAATTAATCCTTCCTGAATGCAATTCAAATCAGCACCTGTATCAACAAGGGCAGGTAGCTAAATTGCAAAGGTTCCATCAATAACTAGGCGAACAATGATATACCATTTTTGAATAGTTATATCTTTTAATCTTTTTAATGAATTGCCTTGAACCATCAGAAGTGATTCTTCGTCTTTAACCCCTGAAGACTCAGGATGGTCTTCATCATTATCAAAGGAATCAGAAATATGAAGCTCTGAACCCTTAGAGGTCAGATTAGTCATATCTCTTCTTAAATCAGATATTTCAATCTTAAGACCAGAAATTTCCTTTTTAAGCTTATTGACCTCTTGATTTAACTCCGGGAGAGTGATTTCCTTTTCAGCCGTTTTAAATCTCTCAAGGGTTTTATTAAGACTAATAACAGGTTTTTCTTTAGCTTTCGTAATTTTACCCTTTCCCGAACTATTTTTAGAAAACAATTCTTTTAACTGTTTCATATACTGTAATTTTAAATCTTCATCAGTAAGTTTACTAATTAATTCGATTAACAAAGAGCTTTCTTGATCCTCTTTGGTAAGAACATTAATAGTTTTACAACAATTAGATCTACAATTATCTGTACAAAGGGTGACTTCATTATCTTCACTAGGAGTTTGACTATTTTCATCATTAGTAGAGGAATAAGGAACATCAGAAAGACCATTATCCTCATTAGACTGAGTTCGAAGTAACTCAAAAATCTTTTCAGTATCTTCAACAGAAATATTCAACTGACTTAATTTTTGTTTTAACTTACAGTCATTCTTATAGTGACCCTTTTTACCACAATTATAACATGTAATTTTACTCTTATCATTAGATTTAGAAGTGGATTTTTTATTTCGAGTTTTCTTTCGTGACTTGGTAATAACTATCTTCATTATTAGACTGACTAGAACGCTTTTTATGATGCTTACGTTTTCTGTGTGTTTCAATTTGCTTTTTCCTATGCTTTCTTCGAGAAGGGGCAATAGGTGGCAAACCATATTGTTCACAAAAAGTACCAAGTTCATATTTAGCTTTCTTTTTATCTTTAGCGGCTTGTTTAGCAATTTTAAAGTCAATACACATTTTTAAGCCTATTTTTTGAATATAACTAATTATGTCACCATAAGTGAGATTATCATAATCAATATAGCCCAAAGTTTTACTAAGTTCTTCACGGACTTTATGAGCAAATAAAGAAGGAAGACCATTAACAAATTTTTCTTTCCAAAAGGGTTTGTTACTATCATTACGAAGCATAACGCGTGAAATAAAGACATCTTTATACCACCTAAAATCACTTAAGGTAGGACAAGTGAGATTACTTAACTAATCATGGATCCTCTCAGTGATATTACTAGGGGTTCCAATGAAATGTTTTATTATTGTGAAAATTAACGTGTTAATGCCATCCGGAACACCAAAGCCAATATCTTCTCTAAAGATAGGCTGACCATTGTCATCCAGCTGGTAAGCATGAATTATCGAATTCCTAGCGTCCTCATCAAGGTGTTTTTCCCACCAAGAGCAAAGAACACCCGTAAAACCATTGGTTAATATTTCAACGATATCAGGTTGAGTAAGATTATTAAATGCTGTGATATAACTATTGGCTACCATAGACAAATGGTTCATTTTAGTGAGAATTTGATGCTCACTGAACCCATCAATATTCCATTCATAAATTTTGTTGGACGAAACAGAAAATTGATTATCAAGGTTTTTTTCTTCGAACTGAAGATCAGGGGGAGTAGGTCTAGTATACCAATTTTTTGTAATACTAGTGTTATTAAAGGTTAACTTGTTTAATTGTTCAGTAAGGTCAGGAACAGAAGTGACCTCAGAAATCTCGTCCGAGTCACTATTGGTTTCATCGTCAGATTCTTGAATCTGCTCAATGATGGCTACTGTGCCAGAACTCGAGCCAATCTTTTTAATAAGTTTATCAATACTTTTAACTAAGTCAAAATCTTTGCTAGGCAACCCCTTTCCATCTCTATTATCAGGGAAAGTTAATAAAGGCTGATCTAGTTTCTTATCAGGGTTTTTAATAAGAGTATTATCAAATTTTTCTTCTATTTTATCAATTTGTTTACCTATGGTGGCTAAATACTGATTAGTGAAATTATTTTGTTCAATAATTTTTTTATCATCAGTTTTACCATCAGCTACTTTAAAAGGACTAGCAATAACAGAGTCATTTTTAACTTGTAAAAGAATAGTTTCAAGGGGAGGATGAGAAGCTAAAGTTTTAGATTTATCTTCTTTTACCCATTGAGATTTTGTAAGAACTTTACACTGAGAATGATGCTTATCATACCAATCATAAAATGTAAGGTTTTCTCTAGTGAGCTTAATAAATTTTTTCCAATTATGGACAATTTTATCTCTATCAGGTTTATCGTACATATTTCTGAAAACATGATGTTTTTGTTGATTTGCTTTTGAATTAAAATCAGTAACAAGACTGTCCCAATCCAATTTAGAGACTTTAGTAATAACTCTTAACTGGTGATTAATTGGGGCATCAAAATCAGAGGGAGAAGGTCCGACCGAAACGGTAGGAGACACATCTTCTTGTTCTCCATCCACCTGAAAGGCAGGAGTATAACAAGGATGACTTGTCTGTCCCTGGTTCAACACACCTTTTAATTTAACATCAGGAATAAAAAAGTCACTTAAAACTTCAGTGTCTCTTCTGGAGGTAGAAGAGACTGAAGAACTGGTAAATTCTTCAATAATAAAAGGTCTTCTAGTACGTTCAAAACTGATCCGAACCGTACCATCAGAAAATTATTTAATATTTTCCAGATTTAATAAATTATTATTAACCGGTTTTTGTGGAACTTCTTGGGGAAGAATCCATTGACTAGGTAACGTCACGTCTTTCCAAAGAATAGTTTTTGGTGTTTGAACATTGGCGTTATTAGTACTACTCTGAATTAAAACAGTATGATCTTTAGGACTTTTACTGAGTGCGTGAATATTTAAATTGGTTTTCATAACCTTATAATAAATTCTGTAAATTAAGGCTAAAGGTTGAGATCCCTCTATCATTTGAGTTATCTCACCAGCAGTTTTAATATTCAAGGTTAAAGCTTTTAATAAATTAATATCAGACAAACTCAAAGGAAGGTCAGGAAAGCAATTAAAATGAATAGGACCATCATGCAAACTAGACTCCATGATTCCAATAATACTAGGAGCATAATTGAGATATCTCGCATCTCTTAAGCATAAAAAGACACTTGAGTTTATTCCTTTAATAGTTAATGGTTTAACTGCAATCTGAACAAGACCAATATGAATAAAATTATAACCTTTCTTTCGATGTTTATTAATAACTTCAGGAGAAAGCAGACTACAATTTTCATATTCTTTATTTATAGCATAAACTCGTTCAACAGTTTTAACATTGTAATCAGTTTTGAAATTATCAATGAAAGTTGACTGGTAAATCTCTTTAGGAGATACACTAGGTATGTTCCAGTTATTAAGGGTTTGATTAATATTTTCATAACTATGTTCTTCTTGGTTAACTATGTTTGGAACAGAAGGAAGAGAAGATCTATTACTAACCGACGAACTAGATCTGAATAATCTACTCATAATTAAAAATTAAAGTTTTAATAAATCTGTGTTCTTCCGTACATACCCCTTTCTTTGCTTAACATAAACACATACCCTATCATCTAGTGATTCCCAGAAAGCCAAAACTGCTCACACACAAGAGACTTACAAAGGCTGGACAAGGACCTATGGCGATGGAGGGTGGTTTATACAAAGAGACTATGTGACTTCTTGAACCAAGAAAGATCAAAACTTTTGATTTTTAAAATGATTAGATGAAACAGATCAAGAACATCGTTTAGTAAACAGACAATTCATGGCTCCGATACCAAAAGGCGGAAGCATAAAAGGAGAGGAGAAGAGTGGCGCATATATAAAGCTGAATAACAACTATAGCAAAACTATAAGAAATTAAAGCAGCAATTCATAAGTATTATCAGAAGTTTAAACAAAATAAACTTTTATTTGAACTTTGAAATAATTACAAACAATTAACTTGGTTACTTATAACAAATTGACTCGATTATAGAAACTTAACATGTCTAAGGAAGAAGGCAAGAGAGCTGAAGATTCGTTAGATAGGAATCTAAGTCTTCACAAGCTTTCTATTGGATTACTAAATCCTGCCTCTAACAAATGACCAAGCCTCTCTTATATAGGAAGAAAAAAGGCGTTACTGATACAACTCAATGATTACAAAACAAAATGACTATTGCATAACAGTAATGCTTTATCAAAAGATGAAAGCATTATTACAGCTTTTTGACTATTACAAACAGTTTTTCACTATTACAGACGCGTTAAAATAAAATACAGACTAACTTTTGACTAAAGGGGCCATATGGCCGACAAACAGAACAAGACTCATACAAGACGACAAATGACTCAGCAACTGCTTTCGGCTGCTTTAGACAAAGAAGCACGGGCTGCGCGGGCAGGAGCATCTTGCAATGAGACTGACCAAAGTAACTGTAGGAATTCTAGGTAAATGGATCCTGAGCATCTTGAAGAGAGATGCTTCCGTACGGATCATTAGGGCTAGAATGTTGACTGGAATGGGACGAAGATGATGAACAAACAGAAGGAACTGAGTCCTCACTGAGTTTATCCATTCGTTTTTTAATAAGACGAGATAACTGTTTGAGTTCATTATCAGTACAATGCTTAATATCCGTAAAATCTAACTTAGAAGATTTTTTGGATTTTGATTTACTAGAGGAAGATTCCTTGGAAGGAGGAATCGATTGAATAGGAGAAGGATTGGGAAATTCCTTCTGGACTTGACCAACAATGCGATAAGGATCAAACTTATCCCACCATTTAACTGAAAATTCTCTGGTAACATGAGTAATTTGACTAAGGTTAGAGCGGGAAACATCCTTTTCGGATGTTAGAACATTATCAGGAGAAAGAGCAACATTAACAACCGGAGAATAAAATCCATAGTTCCATCTAAGAATCCATGGGATTTTATATTTACTAACAAAATGAAGAATTACTGGAATGCAACAATTGGATTGCACCACAAGAACTCTAGAACTGAAAACATTAAGAACAGACTGGAGTTCAATTGGCAATTTAGAAAACAATTCTTTTAACTGTTTCATATACTGTAATTTTAAATCTTCATCAGTAAGTTTACTAATTAATTCGATTAACAAAGAGCTTTCTTGATCCTCTTTGGTAAGAACATTAATAGTTTTACAACAATTAGATCTACAATTATCTGTACAAAGGGTGACTTCATTATCTTCACTAGGAGTTTGACTATTTTCATCATTAGGAGAGGAATAAGGAACATCAGAAAGACCATTATCCTCATCAGACTGAGTTCGAAGTAACTCAAAAATCTTTTCAGTATCTTCAACAGAAATATTCAACTGACTTAATTTTTGTTTTAACTTACACTCATTCTTATAGTGACCCTTTTTACCACAATTATAACATGTAATTTTACTCTTATCATTAGATTTAGAAGTGGATTTTTTATTTCGAGTTTTCTTTCGTGACTTGGGTTTTTCATAATAACTATCTTTATTATTAGACTGACTAGAACGCTTTTTATGATGCTTGCGTTTTCTGTGTGTTTCAATTTGCTTTTTCCTATGCTTTCTTCGAGAAGGGGCAATAGGTGGCAAACCATATTGTTCACAAAAAGTACCAAGTTCATATTTAGCTTTCTTTTTATCTTTAGCGGCTTGTTTAGCAATTTTAAAGTCAATACACATTTTTAAGCCTATTTTTTGAATATAACTAATTATGTCACCATAAGTGAGATTATCATAATCAATATAGCCCAAAGTTTTACTAAGTTCTTCACGGACTTTATGAGCAAATAAAGAAGGAAGACCATTAACAAATTTTTCTTTCCAAAAGGGTTTGTTACTATCATTACGAAGCATAACGCGTGAAATAAAGACATCTTTATACCACCTAAAATCACTTAAGGTAGGACAAGTGAGATTACTTAACTGATCATGGATCCTCTCAGTGATATTACTAGGGGTTCCAATGAAATGTTTTATTATTGTGAAAATTAACGTGTTAATGCCATCCGGAACACCAAAGCCAATATCTTCTCTAAAGATAGGCTGACCATTGTCATCCAGCTGGTAAGCATGAATTATCGAATTCCTAGCGTCCTCATCAAGGTGTTTTTCCCACCAAGAGCGAAGAACACCCGTAAAACCATTGTGAGTTTGTCTGATATTAATTTATTAAAAGCTTTAACCTTGAATATTAAAACTGCTGGTGAGATAACTCAAATGATAGAGGGATCTCAACCTTTAGCCTTAATTTACCGAATTTATTATAAGGTTATGAAATCTGGTAAAGTAAATTACTGTATTACGGTTAATTCCTGGAAATTAATCAGTAAACCGTTTTTCAGCTAATGGTAGTAGTATGGAAATATTGAAACACACAGAAAACGCAAGCATCATAAAAAGCGTTCTAGTCAGTCTAATAATAAAGATAGTTATTACCCAAGTCACGAAAGAAAACTCGAAATAAAAAATCCACTTCTAAATCTAATGATAAGAGTAAAATTACATGTTATAATTGTGGTAAAAAGGGTCATTATAAGAATGAGTGTAAGTTAAAACAAAAATTAAGTCAGTTGAATATTTCTGTTGAAGATACTGAAAAGATTTTTGAGTTACTTCAAACTCAGTCTGATGAGGATAATGGTCTTTCTGATGTTCCTTAATCCTCTGCTAATGATGAAAATAGTCAAACTCCTAGTGAAGATAATGAAGTCACCCTTTGTACAGATAATTGTAGATCTGATTGTTGTAAAACTATTAATGTTCTTACCAAAGAGGATCAAGAAAGCTCTTTGTTAATCGAATTAATTAGTAAACTTACTGATGAAGATTTAAAATTACAGTATATGAAACAGTTAAAAGAATTGTTTTCTAAAAATAGTTCGGGAAAGGGTAAAATTACGAAAGCTAAAGAAAAACCTGTTATTAGTCTTAATAAAACCCTTGAGAGATTTAAAGCGGCTGAAAAGGAAATCACTCTCCCAGAGTTAAATCAAGAGGTCAATAAGCTTAAAAGGAAATTTCTGGTCTTAAGATTGAAATATCTGATTTAAGAAGAGATATGACTAATCTGACCTCTAAGGGTTCAGAGCTTCATATTTCTGATTCCTCTAATAATGATGAAGACCATCCTGAGTCTTCAGGTGTTAAAGACGAAGAATCACTTCTGATGGTTCAAGGCAATTCATTAAAAAGATTAAAGGATATAACTATTCAAAAATGGTATATCATTGTTCGCCTAGTTATTGATGGAACCTTTGCAATTCAGCTACCTGCCCTTGTTAATACAGGTGCTGATTTGAATTGCATTCAGGAAGGATTAATTCCAACCAAGTTCTATAAAAAAACTAGTGAACGTCTTAATTCAGCTAATGGTAGTAGTATGGAAATAAAATATAAACTGCCTAAAGTTCATATTTGCCAGGATAGTATGTGTTTTAAAACATCCTTTGTTTTAATTCGTAACTTGACAGATAAAATAATTTTGGGTCTCCCGTTTATATATTTATTATACCCATTTACCACTAGCAATAATGGTTTAACTACTGAACACCTTGGGCAGAAAGTGGTTTTCGAGTTTATCACTCAGCCTAAAGAGAGAGACTTGAAATTTATTCAAGATGAGTCCATTTCTAAGTCACTCAACCTGTTAAACTGTAAAACTTCTCAATTAAAATATTTAAAACAAGAGATTAAGTATAAGCAAGTTGAAGATCTCCTTCTACTTGAAAAAATTCAAGACAAGATAGAAGAACTTCGTTTATTCATGGTAAAAAACTTATGTGCCAATTCTCCTAATGCCTTTTGGCATCGTAGAAAGCATGTAGTTAAACTACCTTACGCTAAGGAATTTAAAGAACATCTTATTCCTACTAAGGCTAGACCTATTCAAATGAGTCATCAACAAATGGAACTTTGTAAGCAGGAAATTAATGACTTACTTGCTAAAGGTTTGATAAAGCATAGTAAATCCCCTTGGTCTTGCCCTGCCTTTTATGTTAATAATGAAGCAGAAAAAGAAAGGGGTGTCCCTCGTTTAGTCATTAATTACAAGACGCTTAATAAGGTCTTAGAATGGATTAGGTATCCCCTTCCCAATAAAGAGGACCTTCTTAGTCGCCTTAGTAATGCCACCATTTTTAGCAAATTTGATCTCAAGTCTGGTTTCTGGCAAGTCAGTATCCACCCTAGTGATAGGTACAAAACTGCCTTTACCACTCCTTTCGGTCACTATGAGTGGATTGTTCAGGCTTTTGGCCTGAAAAACGCCCCCAGTGAATTTCAAAATATTCTTAATGAAATACTTAACCCGTTCAGTCATTTTATCATCGTGTATATTGATGATATCCTTGTTTTCTCTAAATCAATTGATGAACATTTTAAACATCTGAATTCGTTCTTCAAAGCCATTAAAGTCAATGGTTTGGTCCTTTCACCAACCAAATGCAGTCTTTTTCAAGTTAGGGTTAAGTTCTTAGGTCATGACATTTACCGCGGTCTTGTTCGACCAATTCAAAGAGTAATTCAATTCGCCGATAAATTTCCTGACAAAATTATCGATAAAACTCAACTCCAGCGTTTTTTAGGATCCCTTAATTACGTTGGTAAGTTTTATCAGAATTTGAGAAAAATCTGTAAACCCTTGTTTCTTCGTTTACAGAATAATCCTCCTCCCTGGACTGATGTGCATACTGCCATCGTTCAGCAAGTCAAGAAATATGTTAAGGTCCTTCCTTGCCGTGGCATATCCAATGAATCAGCTTTTAAAGTAGGACAAGTGAGATTACTTAATTGATCATGTAGTTTGACTACATGCTTTCTACGATGCCAAAAGGCATTAGGAGAATCGGCACATAAGCTTTTTACCATGAATAAACGAAGTTCTTCTATCTTGTCTTGAATTTTTTCAAGTAGAAGGAGATCTTCAACTTGCTTATACTTAATCTCTTGTTTTAAATATTTTAATTGAGAAGTTTTACAGTTTAACAGGTTGAGTGACTTAGAAATGGACTCATCTTGAATAAATTTTAAGTCTCTCTCTTTAGGCTGAGTGATAAACTCGAAAACCACTTTCTGCCCAAGGTGTTCAGTAGTTAAACCATTATTGCTAGTGGTAAATGGGTATAATAAATATATAAACGGGAGACCCAAAATTATTTTATCTGTCAAGTTACGAATTAAAATAAAGGATGTTTTAAAACACATACTATCCTGGCAAATATGAACTTTAGGCAGTTTATATTTTATTTCCATACTACTACCATTAGCTGAATTAAGACGTTCACTGGTTTTTTTATAGAACTTGGTTGGAATTAATCCTTCCAGAATGCAATTCAAATCAGCACCTGTATCAACAAGGGCAGGTAGCTGAATTGCAAAGGTTCCATCAATAACTAGGCGAACAATGATATACCATTTTTGAATAGTTATATCCTTTAATCTTTTTAATGAATTGCCTTGAACCATCAGAAGTGATTCTTCGTCTTTAACACCTGAAGACTCAGGATGGTCTTCATCATTATTAGAGGAATCAGATAATGCCAAAGGTTATTGATGGAACCTTTGCAATTCAGCTACCTGCCCTTGTTGATACAGGTGCTGATTTGAATTGCATTCAAGAAGGATTAATTCCAACCAAGTTCTATAAAAAAACCAGTGAACGTCTTAATTCAGCTAATGGTTGTAGTATGGAAATAAAATATAAACTGCCTAAAGTTCATATTTGCCAGGATAGTATGTGTTTTAAAACATCCTTTATTTTAATTCGTAACTTGACAGATAAAATAATTTTGGGTCTCCCGTTTATATATTTATTATACCCATTTACCACTAGCAATAATGGTTTAACTACTGAACACCTTGGGCAGAAAGTGGTTTTCGAGTTTATCACTCAGCCTAAAGAGAGAGACTTAAAATTTATTCAAGATGAGTCCATTTCTAAGTCACTCAACCTGTTAAACTGTAAAACTTCTCAATTAAAATATTTAAAACAAGAGATTAAGTATAAGCAAGTTGAAGATCTCCTTCTACTTGAAAAAATTCAAGACAAGATAGAAGAACTTCGTTTATTCATGGTAAAAAACTTATGTGCCGATTCTCCTAATGCCTTTTGGCATCGTAGAAAGCATGTAGTCAAACTACCTTACGCTAAGGAATTTAAAGAACATCTTATTCCTACTAAGGCTAGACCTATTCAAATGAGTCATCAACAAATGGAACTTTATAAGCAGGAAATTAATGACTTAGTTGCTAAAGGTTTGATAAAGCATAGTTCTATAATTAGTAAACTTAAGTAAATAACTTAAGGAGAGAGAACCTCAGATGAGGCTAAATGGTTTACATTTCTAAGCCTAAGGAAACTCTAACACTTGAGTTCCTTTAAATAGAACTAAAGTTACCGGTTTATATTTACCGAAGTAACTTTTACATTTACTTAGGTTAAAAGTAAAAGCATTTAACTAAAGTAAGAAACATTTAACTTAAGTTAAAAACATTTAACTTAGGTTAAAAGTAAATTACTTTTACATTTACTAAAGGTAAAGTAAAAACCCCAGGGTCTTGAAAGGGGGTTTTGAATTGATTAAACTAAATTATCAAGAATAAAGTAATAAGAATTAACAATTAATAAAAAGCTTCAGTTCTTCAGTTCAGTATCACCTTTTCACAATTATGGAGTAATCAAGTGTAACATTATTTATCCTTCAATGAAATTAATAGCCCTAGGTAACAACAAGCTCTGCTACCCGAAACTCCCCTTAAATTGTCACTCAATGAAACAAGCTCTTCACAAGATTCTAACCATTATATAACCTAGAACAAGCTCTCTAGATTTAATATAACAGAAGCATTAAGAACTAGGAAATTAGACTATTCCAAGCAACAAACACATAAGCTCGGATTGTTTAACTTGTCTTCTGATAATCATAGCAATACTCAAAAGCTTGTCCACAATCATGTATTACTAATTGCTACTTGTGATTAAGAATAATATCAATTACACGTAATACTATTCTTTGATCTAGCATATGACACCAATTCACTAATTTAATCCTGCAGAATCACGTTAGTAAATTGAATAGCATACAAGAAATTAAAGTAGATTATCAGAATAAATCTCATGTAAGAAGGAATAAATAAAATAAACTTGATCAAACCATTAATTATAAATAAGGTTCAACATCCCTTCCGAACTGAATTGAAAGAATTAGTTCATGACTCTAAGAAATTCTAGATCTAATATGAAAGAAATAATAATAAGATGAAAAATACAAGGGAATGGATCCCCCTTTTTAATGTTCCTCTCAATCCCTATTTATAACATTATAATAGCAACCCTAAGCCTCTTTTCCTTGTTGCGCGCGAGTCCAAACCACGAAAGGAAAGAGAACAACTGGTCTACCGCCTCCCCGCTGGGGCGGGTGATGTTACTGTCCAGCCGCTTATCTTTTGTCGCGAGCTTCTCCGGAATGCATGCAAGCCAAGCCTTCTCCAATTAGGAATGTGTAAAAGACGTGGCCCACATGCTTTCTAAATCGTGACCTGCTACTTAATCATTGGTCCCCGTGCTTGCCATGCTTAGGAAATCCTTATTCCATTGCTGCTATTTTCTATATTCCATGCTCCTTAAATCTGTAGCCCAATAGGATTTATCCAAGCCGTGGTCCACTAGGAATGACAATCCTCCAACTTGATATTTATTGAATCCATGACTTGCTAGGATTTTGCATGGCGTGGCCTACTAGGAATAGGCAATTCGTGAGCTTATAGGATTTTATAAGGCTGGGTACTTCGTTTTGCTTAGCATGTGCGTGGCCCCCACATGTGAGTCCTTTTGCAAGCTAATTCCTCATTGTAATTAGAATCATTTTGCAAGTAATTTAAAAACCCACGAACTTAACCCTTTTTCACCATTTCAGTCCTCTTAGCTCTAATTCCTCCTGAAATCAATAAACACCTTAATAAGTCCATATACACTATAAAACATATATTAAACTAAATATAAAGGAATAAAAATAAATAAATATTATGCACTGATCAATTACTTTTACATTTACTAAAGGTAAAGTAAAAACCCCAGGGTCTTGTCCAGTCATCATAATAGCAATTTCAGCTTTATTCCAGTCAACATCCTGTAATATTCTCTCAGTGATATTACTAGGGGTGCAATTGAAATGTTTTATTATTGTGAAAATTAACGTGTTAATGCCATCCGGAACACCAAAGCCAATATCTTCTCTAAAGATAGGCTGACCATTGTCATCCAGCTGGTAAGCATGAATTATCGAATTCCTAGCGTCCTCATCAAGGTGTTTTTCACACCAAGAGCGAAGAACACCCGTAAAACCATAAGTTAATATTTCAACGATATCAGGTTGAGTAAGATTATTAAATGCTGTGATATAACTATTGGCTACCATAGACAAATGGTTCATTTTAGTGAGAATTTGATGCTCACTGAACCCATCAATATTCCATTCATAAATTTTGTTGGACGAAAAAGAAAATTAATTATCAAGGTTTTTTTCTTCGAAACTGAAGATCAGGGGGAGTAGGTCTAGTATACCAATTTCATTTAACAGCGGACGAAAAGTTTAAATAAAACTTTAAACTTAAAATAATTTTGAAACTTAAAGTAGATGACCGGTGAATCGGTAAAGTAATCTCTTTCTTGTATTTATAAACATTTGGGAAAGGATTACATTAATCTGAAAATGTTTACTAAGGGAGGCCGAAACCATAAGGGCTTCGACCTTCTTCTATCTAGAGAGAAGGTAGAGAGAAGGGGGAGAGAAGGAGAGAGAACCTCAGATGAGGCTAAATGGTTTACATTTCTAAGCCTAAGGAAACTCTAACATTTGAGTTCCTTAAATAGAACTAAAGTTACCGGTTTATATTTACCGAAGAAACTTTTACATTTACTTAAGGTTAAAAGTAAAAACATTTAACTAAAGTAAGAAACATTTAACTTAAGTTAAAAACATTTAACTTAGGTTAAAAGTAAATTACTTTTACATTTACTAAAGGTAAAGTAAAAATATTTAACTAAAGTTAAAAACATTTAACTAAAGTTAAAGTAATTACATTTACTTTTACTTAAGTAAATAACTTTTACTAAAGTAAAGTTGTCCTTTACTTTTTGACTTTGTCGGATGCGTTGATTGCATCTGATGATGATTGGGGCATCCGATGACTGTGGGACCTTGGGGGCCAGCGTCGTCTGACTGTGAACTGTTGACTGTTGAGGTCCGGCTCCTTCCTCGCCGGTGGGTGCTGTTGATCTTCTTCTCAGAGAGATCACCATCCCCTATACTTCGACCCCAAAAAAAATTCTGGGATTCAATCCTTTTTCCCCCCAAAAATTATGTTTAATTTTAAGAAAGGAGAAAAAATTTCACCGAAATTTTGGTCACCGACTGTTGATTTCAAAAAAATTTATGTAAAAATTTTTAGAAAAACTAATCAGACTGTGTCTGATACAAGGATCACACGGCTGACTCTTGACTAACTGATGAACTTGATCTAAACAGTCTACTTCATTTTAACTTTGTTCAAACCTAATCTCTAGATCTGTTGACATTCCACTTAAAGACATACCAAAGTCGCTTAAGTACATACCCCTTTCTTTGCTTAACATAAACACATACCCTAGAATCTAGTGATTCCCTTTTTGCCTTAACTGCTCACACTCTTGAGACTTACAACGGCTCGACGGGACCTATGGCGAAACAGGGTGGTTTATACAAAGAGACTAGGTGACTTAAACTAGGTGCTCTAAGGACGGAGCAACAGAAGTCGAAAGAAGAAGTAAAAACAAGGTTTTAAACTCAGACCTCTAGGTTTGACCGGAGAACAAACAGTGACACCAAGAGACAACACCGCATGGCTCTGATACCATTTAACAGCGGACGAAAAGTTTAAATAAAACTTTAAACTTAAAATAATTTTGAAACTTAAAGTAGATGACCGGTGAATCGGTAAAGTAATCTCTTTCTTGTATTTATAAACATTTGGGAAAGGATTACATTAATCTGAAAATGTTTACTAAGGGAGGCCGAAACCATAAGGGCTTCGACCTTCTTCTATCTAGAGAGAAGGTAGAGAGAAGGGGGAGAGAAGGAGAGAGAACCTCAGATGAGGCTAAATGGTTTACATTTCTAAGCCTAAGGAAACTCTAACATTTGAGTTCCTTAAATAGAACTAAAGTTACCGGTTTATATTTACCGAAGAAACTTTTACATTTACTTAAGGTTAAAAGTAAAAACATTTAACTAAAGTAAGAAACATTTAACTTAAGTTAAAAACATTTAACTTAGGTTAAAAGTAAATTACTTTTATATTTACAAAAGGTAAAGTAAAAACATTTAACTAAAGTTAAAGTAATTACATTTACTTTTACTTAAGTAAATAACTTTTACTAAAGTAAAGTTGTCCTTTACTTTTTGACTTTGTCGGATGCGTTGATTGCATCTGATGATGATTGGGGCATCCGATGACTGTGGGACCTTGGGGGCCAGCGTCGTCTGACTGTGAACTGTTGACTGTTGAGGTCCGGCTCCTTCCTCGTCGGTGGGTGCTGTTGATCTTCTTCTCAGAGAGATCACCATCCCCTATACTTCGACCCCAAAAAAAATTCTGGGATTCAATCCTTTTTCCCCCCAAAAATTATGTTTAATTTTAAGAAAGGAGAAAAAATTTCACTGAAATTTTGGTCACCGACTGTTGATTTCAAAAAAATTTATGTAAAAATGTGTATTGACTTTAAAATTGCTAAACAAGCCGCTAAGGATAAAAAGAAAGCTAAATATGAACTTGGTACTTTTTGTGAACAATATGGTTTGCCACCTATTGCCCCTTCTCGAAGAAAGCATAGGAAAAAGCAAATTGAAACACACAGAAAACGCAAGCATCATAAAAAGCGTTCTAGTCAGTCTAATAATAAAGATAGTTATTATGAAAAACCCAAGTCACGAAAGAAAACTCGAAATAAAAAATCCACTTCTAAATCTAATGATAAGAGTAAAATTACATGTTATAATTGTGGTAAAAAGGGTCACTATAAGAATGAGTGTAAGTTAAAACAAAAATTAAGTCAGTTGAATATTTCTGTTGAAGATACTGAAAAGATTTTTGAGTTACTTCGAACTCAGTCTAATGAGGATAATGGTCTTTCTGATGTTCCTTATTCCTCTACTAATGATGAAAATAGTCAAACTCCTAGTGAAGATAATGAAGTCACCCTTTGTACAGATAATTGTAGATCTGATTGTTGTAAAACTATTAATGTTCTTACCAAAGAGGATCAAGAAAGCTCTTTGTTAATCGAATTAATTAGTAAACTTACTGATGAAGATTTAAAATTACAGTATATGAAACAGTTAAAAGAATTGTTTTCTAAAAATAGTTCGGGAAAGGGTAAAATTACGAAAGCTAAAGAAAAACCTGTTATTAGTCTTAATAAAACCCTTGAGAGATTTAAAACGGCTGAAAAGGAAATCACTCTCCCGGAGTTAAATCAAGAGGTCAATAAGCTTAAAAAGGAAATTTCTGGTCTTAAGATTGAAATATCTGATTTAAGAAGAGATATGACTAATCTGACCTCTAAGGGTTCAGAGCTTCATATTTCTGATTCCTCTAATAATGATGAAGACCATCCTGAGTCTTCAGGTGTTAAAGACGAAGAATCACTTCTGATGGTTCAAGGCAATTCATTAAAAAGATTAAAGGATATAACTATTCAAAAATGGTATATCATTGTTCGCCTAGTTATTGATGGAACCTTTGCAATTCAGCTACCTGCCCTTGTTAATACAGGTGCTGATTTGAATTGCATTCAGGAAGGATTAATTCCAACCAAGTTCTATAAAAAAACTAGTGAACGTCTTAATTCAGCTAATGGTAGTAGTATGGAAATAAAATATAAACTGCCTAAAGTTCATATTTGCCAGGATAGTATGTGTTTTAAAACATCCTTTGTTTTAATTCGTAACTTGACAGATAAAATAATTTTGGGTCTCCCGTTTATATATTTATTATACCCATTTACCACTAGCAATAATGGTTTAACTACTGAACACCTTGGGCAGAAAGTGGTTTTCGAGTTTATCACACAGCCTAAAGAGAGAGACTTGAAATGTATTCAAGATGAGTCCATTTCTAAGTCACTCAACCTGTTAAACTGTAAAACTTCTCAATTAAAATATTTAAAACAAGAGATTAAGTATAAGCAAGTTGAAGATCTCCTTCTACTTGAAAAAATTCAAGACAAGATAGAAGAAGGTCGAAGCCCTTATGGTTTCGGCCTCCCTTAGTAAACTTTTTCAGATTAATGTAATCCTTTCCCAAATGTTTATAAATACAAGAAAGAGATTACTTTACCGATTCACCGGTCATCTACTTTAAGTTTCAAAATTATTTTAAGTTTAAAGTTTTATTTAAACTTTTCGTCCGCTGTTAAATGGTAGACTTAGATTCCTATCTAACGAATCTTCAGCTCTCTTGCTTTCTTCCTTAGACATGTTAAGTTTCTATAATCGAGTCAATTTGTTGTAAGTAACCAAGTTAATTGTTTGTAATTATTTCAAAGTTCAAATAAAAGTTTATTTTGTTTAAACTTCTGATAATACTTATGAATTGATGCTTTAATTTCTTATAGTTTTGCTATAGTTGTTATTCAGCTTTATATATGCGCCACTCTTCTCCTCTCCTTTTATGCTTCCGCCTTTTGGTATCAGAGCCATGAATTGTCTGTTTACTAAACGTTGTTCTTGATCTGTTTCATCTAATCATTTTAAAAATCAAAAGTTTTGATCTTTCTTGGTTCAAGAAGTCACCTAGTCTCTTTGTATAAACCACCCTCCATCGCCATAGGTCCTTGTCCAGCCTTTGTAAGTCACTTGTGTGTGAGAAGTTTTGGCTTTCTGGGAATCACTAGATGATAGGGTATGTGTTTATGTTAAGCAAAGAAAGGGGTATGTACGGAAGAACACAGATTTATTAAAACTTTAATTTTTAATTATGAGTAGATTATTCAGATCTAGTTCGTCGGTTAGTAATAGATCTTCTCTTCCTTCTGTTCCAAACATAGTTAACCAAGAAGAACATAGTTATGAAAATATTAATCAAACCCTTAATAACTGGAACATACCTAGTGTATCTCCTAAAGAGATTTACCAGTCAACTTTCATTGATAATTTCAAAACTGATTACAATGTTAAAACTGTTGAACGAGTTTATGCTATAAATAAAGAGTATGAAAATTGTAGTCTGCTTTCTCCTGAAGTTATTAATAAACATCGAAAGAAAGGTTATAATTTTATTCATATTGGTCTTGTTCAGGTTGCAGTTAAACCGTTAACTATTAAAGGAATAAACTCAAGTGTCTTTTTATGCTTAAGAGATGCGAGATATCTCAATTATGCTCCTAGTATTATTGGAATCATGGAGTCTAGTTTGCATGATGGTCCTATTCATTTTAATTGCTTTCCTGACCTTCCTTTGAGTTTGTCTGATATTAATTTATTAAAAGCTTTAACCTTGAATATTAAAACTGCTGGTGAGATAACTCAAATGATAGAGGGATCTCAACCTTTAGCCTTAATTTACAGAATTTATTATAAGGTTATGAAAACCAATTTAAATATTCACGCACTTAGTAAAAGTCCTAAAGATCATACTGTTTTAATTCAGAGTAGTACTAATAACGCCAATGTTCAAACACCAAAAACTATTCTTTGGAAAAACGTTACGTTACCTAGTCAATGGATTCTTCCCCAAGAAGTTCCACAAAAACCGGTTAATAATAATTTATTAAATCTGGAAAATATTAAACAATTTTCTGATGGTACGGTTCGGATCAGTTTTGAACGTACTAGAAGTCCTTTTATTATTGAAGAATTTACCAGTTCTTCAGTCCCTTCTACCTCCAGAAGAGACACTGAAGTTTTAAGTGACTTTTCTATTCCTGATGTTAAATTGAAAGGTGTGTTGAACCAGGGACAGACAAGTCATCCTTGTTATACTCCTGCCTTTCAGGTGGATGGAGAACAAGAAGATGTGTCTCCTACCGTTTCGGTCGGACCTTCTCCCTCTGATTTTGATGCCCCAATTAATCACCAGTTAAGAGTCATTACTAAAGTCTCTAAATTGGATTGGGACAGTCTTGTTGCTGATTTTAATTCAAAAGCAAATCAACAAAAACGTCATGTTTTCAGAAATATGTACGATAAACCTGATAGAGATAAAATTGTCCATAATTGGAAAAAATTTATTAAGCTCACTAGAGAGAACCTTACATTTTATGATTAGTATGATAAGCATCATTCTCAGTGTAAAGTTCTTACAAAATCTCAATGGGTAAAAGAAGATAAATCTAAAACTTTAGCTTCTCATCCTCCCCTTGAAACTATTCTTTTACAAGTTAAAAATGACTCTGTTATTGCTAGGCCTTTTAAAGTAGCTGATGGTAAAACTGATGATAAAAAAATTATTGAACAAAATAATTTCACTAACCAGTATTTAGCCACCATAGGTAAACAACTTGATAAAATTGAAGAAAAATTTGATAATACTCTTATTAAAAACCCTGATAAGAAACTAGATCAGCCTTTATTAACTTTCCCTGATAATAGAGATGGAAAGGGGTTGCCTAGCAAAGATTCTGACTTAGTTAAAAGTATTGATAAACTTATTAAAAAGATTGGCTCGAGTTTTGGCACAGTAGCCATCATTGAGCAGATTCAAGAATCTGACGATGAAACCAATAGTGACTCGGACGAGATTTCTGAGGTCACTTCTGTTCCTGACCTTACTGAACAATTAAACAAGTTAACCTTTAATAACACTAGTATTACAAAAAATTGGTATACTAGACCTACTCCCCCTGATCTTCAGTTCGAAGAAAAAAACCTTGATAATCAATTTTCTGTTTCGTCCAACAAAATTTATGAATGGAATATTGATGGGTTCAGTGAGCATCAAATTCTCACTAAAATGAACCATTTGTCTATGGTAGCCAATAGTTATATCACAGCATTTAATAATCTTACTCAACCTGATATCGTTGAAATATTAACCAATGGTTTTACGGGTGTTCTTCGCTCTTGGTGGGAAAAACACCTTGATGAGGACGCTAGGAATTCGATAATTCATGCTTACCAGCTGGATGACAATGGTCAGCCTATCTTTAGAGAAGATATTGGCTTTGGTGTTCCGGATGGCATTAACACGTTAATTTTCACAATAATAAAACATTTCATTGGAACCCCTAGTAATATCACTGAGAGGATCCATGATCAGTTAAGTAATCTCACTTGTCCTACCTTAAGTGATTTTAGGTGGTATAAAGATGTCTTTATTTCACGTGTTATGCTTCGTAATGATAGTAACAAACCCTTTTGGAAAGAAAAATTTGTTAATGGTCTTCCTTCTTTATTTGCTCATAAAGTCCGTGAAGAACTTAGTAAAACTTTGGGCTATATTGATTATGATAATCTCACTTATGGTGACATAATTAGTTATATTCAAAAAATAGGCTTAAAAATGTGTATTGACTTTAAAATTGCTAAACAAGCCGCTAAAGATAAAAAGAAAGCTAAATATGAACTCGGTACTTTTTGTGAGCGGAAGCATAAAAGGAGAGGAGAAGAGTGGCGCATATATAAAGCTGAATAACAACTATAGCAAAACTATAAGAAATTAAAGCAGCAATTCATAAGTATTATCAGAAGTTTAAACAAAATAAACTTTTATTTGAACTTTGAAATAATTACAAACAATTAACTTGGTTACTTACAACAAATTGACTCGATTATAGAAACTTAACATGTCTAAGGAAGAAGGCAAGAGAGCTGAAGATTCGTTAGATAGGAATCTAAGTCTTCACAAGCTTTCTATTGGATTACTAAATCCTGCCTCTAACAAATGACCAAGCCTCTCTTATATAGGAAGAGAAAAGGCGTTACTGATACAACTCAATGATTACAAAACAAAATGACTATTGCATAACAGTAATGCTTTATCAAAAGATGAAAGCATTATTACAGCTTTTTGACTATTACAAACAGCTTTTCACTATTACAGACGCGTTAAAATAAAATACAGACTAACTTTTGACTAAAGGGGCCATATGGCCGACAAACAGAACAAGACTCATACAAGACGACAAATGACTCAGCAACTGCTTTCGGCTGCTTTAGACAAAGAAGCACGGGCTGCGCGGGCAGGGGCATCTTGCAATGAGGCTGACCAAAGTAACTGTAGGAATTCTAGGTAAATGGGTCCTGAGCATCTTGAAGAGAGATGCTTCCGTACGGATCATTAGGGCTAGAATGTTGACTGGAATGGGACGAAGAGGATGAACAAACAGAAGGAACTGAGTCCTCACTGAGTTTATCCATTCGTTTTTTAATAAGACGAGATAACTGTTTGAGTTCATTATCAGTACAATGCTCAATATCCGCAAAATCTAACTTAGAAGATTTTTTGGATTTTGATTTACTAGAGGAAGATTCCTTGGAAGGAGGAATCGATTGAATAGGAGAGGGATTGGGAAATTCCTTCTGGACTTGACCAACAATGCGATAAGGATCAAACTTATCCCACCATTTAACTAAAAATTCTCTAGTAACATGAGTAATTTGACTAAGGTTTGAGCGGGAAACATCCTTTTCGGATGTTAGAACATTATCAGGAGAAAGAGCAACATTAACAACCGGAGAATAAAATTCATAGTTCCATCTAAGAATCCATGGAATTTTATATTTACTAACAAAATGAAGAATTACTGGAATGGAACCATTGGATTGCACCACAGGAACTCTAGAACTGAAAACATTAAGAACAGACTGGAGTTCAATTGGCAATATTTTATAAATGAGACCAAAACGTTCCCACCATAAAACGAACCAATGAGGAATTTGACTTTTAAATTTGTGATCGAACTGAATAAACCAGGAATGACTAAACGATGGAGTTTGAAACAGAAAAACCCTGTTCCAAGCTTCCATGTAATCATAATAGCAAAACTGGCTATCATGACCTTCTAACTGTCTAAGATCAGATGGATGATTACCCCAGTTTGGCATGGTGATAATCTGTTTAATGTATAAGGAATGATAGATGATATTAGAGGAATCATTTCTATCATAAATAGGTTTAATGACAATTGACTGAGTTTGAAGC
Source organism: Panax stipuleanatus (assembly GCA_020205555.1). Classification (NCBI taxonomy): domain Eukaryota; kingdom Viridiplantae; phylum Streptophyta; class Magnoliopsida; order Apiales; family Araliaceae; genus Panax; species Panax stipuleanatus. The sequence continues at coordinate 123,098,402 of CM035120.1, forward strand.
AATACATCCTTATAATACATAAAAGATTTATAAGGAGCCAAAGGAATAAAATGCCAACCAGTTGGGAAAAACTGGGCAGCCAACTTAACTGGGTCATCAATTGATTTCATATGTCTTTCAATATGAAATAAATTGGTGGAATAAACAAGAATGTACTCAGATTGAGTACGCTGACCAGCAGGAGGATTACTGGACGAGGCATAAGGATCAACAACTTGAGGGGGCTGGGCCAAAACCGAGCTAAAGGGCTTTGTACCAGAAATAAGGGGAGTGAACCTATTGACTACAGTAAGAGGGGTAACTGGATGTGGGATTACAGCTCTCATGGGCTTCTGACTAGGAGGTCCTGGGCCTGGAGGGCCAGGAGGCCAAACAACCAAATCTTTACCTCTCACACTCATTTTGAACTGGAGGGGTACCTGAATTAATAAATTCCCGAGTTAAAAAATCAGGAACTGAATTATCACATCCTTTAATATAATCAATATCGAAATCAAAAATACTTAGAATAGATTGCCATCTGGCAAAAATATGCTTAGCAGCTATATTTTTAACATCTTTTTCTAAAATATATTTTGCTGATTTGCAATCAATACGAACTAAAATTTTTTGATTTAATAAATCATTTTGAAATTTGGTAATACATAAAACTAATGCCAAGATTTCTTTTTTAATTGTGCTATAATTTAATTGGGCTTGATTCCACGCGCCTGAGTGGAACCGAACAATTTGCTCAGAAGAAGCAGGAGTCAACTTTTGCTTCAAGATACCACCGAAGCCAATTTCGGAGGCGTCAGTTTCAACGATTTTAAAAGCTGATTCATTGGATATGCCAAGGCAAGGAAGGACCTTAACATATTTCTTGACTTGCTGAACGATGGCAGTATGCACATCAGTCCAGGGAGGAGGATTATTCTGTAAACGAAGAAACAAGGGTTTACAGATTTTTCTCAAATTCTGATAAAACTTACCAACGTAATTAAGGGATCCTAAAAAGCGCTGGAGTTGAGTTTTATCGATAATTTTGTCAGAAAATTTATCGGCGAATTGAATGACTCTTTGAATTGGTCGAACAAGACCGCGGTAAATGTCATGACCTAAGAACTTAACCCTAACTTGAAAAAGACTGCATGTGGTTGGTGAAAGAACCAAACCATTGACTTTAATGGCTTTGAAGAACGAATTCAGATGTTTGAAATGTTCATTAATTGATTTAGAGAAAACAAGGATATCATCAATATACACGATGATAAAATGACTGAACGGGTTAAGTATTTCATTAAGAATATTTTGAAATTCACTGGGGGCGTTTTTCAGGCCAAAAGCCTGAACAATCCACTCATAGTGACCGAAAGGAGTGGTAAAGGCAGTTTTGTACCTATCACTAGGGTGGATACTGACTTGCCAGAAACCAGACTTGAGATCAAATTTGCTAAAAATGGTGGCATTACTAAGGCGACTAAGAAGGTCCTCTTTATTGGGAAGGGGATACCTAATCCATTCTAAGACCTTATTAAGCGGCTTGTAATTAATGACTAAACGAGGGACACCTCTTTCTTTTTCTGCTTCATTATTAACATAAAAGGCAGGGCAAGACCAAGGGGATTTACTATGCTTTATCAAACCTTTAGCAAGTAAGTCATTAATTTCCTTCTTACAAAGTTCCATTTGTTGATGACTCATTTGAATAGGTCTAGCCTTAGTAGGAATAAGATGTTCTTTAAATTCCTTAGCGTAAGGTAGTTTGACTACATGCTTTCTACGATGCCAAAAGGCATTAGGAGAATCGGCACATAAGTTTTTTACCATGAATAAACGAAGTTCTTCTATCTTGTCTTGAATTTTTTCAAGTAGAAGGAGATCTTCAACTTGCTTATACTTAATCTCTTGTTTTAAATATTTTAATTGAGAAGTTTTACAGTTTAACAGGTTGAGTGACTTAGAAATGGACTCATCTTGAATAAATTTCAAGTCTCTCTTTAGGCTGAGTGATAAACTCGAAAACCACTTTCTGCCCAAGGTGTTCAGTAGTTAAACCATTATTGCTAGTGGTAAATGGGTATAATAAATATATAAACGGGAGACCCAAAATTATTTTATCTGTCAAGTTACGAATTAAAACAAAGGATGTTTTAAAACACATACTATCCTGGCAAATATGAACTTTAGGCAGTTTATATTTTATTTCCATACTACTACCATTAGCTGAATTAAGTAAATAACTGTTAAAGTTATTTCCAGGTACATTTCATTAAAACGTTCACTGAATAAACAGGAATGTACTCAGATTAATATTTATGAAAATATCTGATGAAGTTATTGTGTGTGTATATATATATATATATATATATATATATATATAAGCTATAAAAGAGCCATGGAGTTATCCAGGCCTGACAGAATTGAAATATATATATATATATAAAAAAGCTGTAAAAGGGCAATAGACATTCTATCCTAGGCCCATATATATATAAAAGCAATAAAAGGCCACGAAAGGATCCAGGCCGAACTAGAATATAAATATTTATATATATATATATAATTACATATATATAAGAAAATAGTCAAACCGGGACTGGGAAGATTACCCAGTCTGGTGAATGGTGCATATATATATATATATATATATATATATATATATATATATATATAGTAAACTACCGCGAATTTGACATCCGGGCTTGACAGAATTGAAAAGTTAGTATATATATAGTTAAATATATACAAAAAAAGCCAAACCCGGACTGGGAAGATAACCCAGTCCGGCGAAGTTGCTAAAAACACAGATATAAGTATATAAAAGCTATTAGAAGCGACGGATCATCAATCCGAGTTGTAGAAATTCCAGAAAATGCGTTTAGGTACTAAAATATACCAAAAGTTAGCAAAAACAGCCACGGAACTATGTTTCGGGCATATTCAAAAAACGAAACTCAACGTGCAAGTGTATAAAAGTGCAAAGAAGTAGTAATAACTTTCTGATCGTAAAAATACTCAAAATGGACTGCTACACAGGCTTTTTGCCAGATCGTAGGCTTTAAACGAACGAATCTACCAGTTAATTTTTGATATGTGGTAGTATGTGGATATATCTATGTGTTAGAGTAAAAAAATTTGGGTTTGGAAGACAAGAATATGGCTGAGAAACCAAACGGGCAGGGGTTCAGAGCGTTTTCCAATTGAAAATGAGCTGGGGTGCACTCATATATATAGACCAGGTGGAAGCGGGTCTAACCATGACTGTCTCCACTCTTCTTGCTGCTCCACGTGGCAGGTACGGGTGGTGGGCCCCGTTGTATCAAGGTCCGTGCACTCCGAGCAATGCGATTTCAGGTTCGAAACTTTCTAACTTTTGATCGGAGCGTCCGTTTGAGGCGTGTCATACCTTTTCAGAAAGCTCTTTCCAAGGGCTTCATAATGAAATAGAATTTAACCCTTTTTGAGTCCAAAAAAAGATTTCATAACCAGGTCTTCATTTCCCCGCAGTTTATCCGTTGAGCCGTCTTGCGCTATTTTCACTTGGGATCAATGTCATGGTTCTTTCTGACCTCGATGGAATTAATTTGGCTTAAGTTTGATAGAATTGTCTTCAAGTTGGTAGAATGACCATTTTGCCCCTCCTGGGATTTTTACTATACAGGCACGGCTTTGACTACCTTCCCGGGGTTGTTTCCTGAGGTTTAGCTCCCAGTCGATTCTGTTTGTCCTTAGGGTCGTCTTCGTGGCTGACTCGGTCCTTCCAAGGTTAACTCCAGGGATGATGTGATGCTTTGGTTTTGTCTCTGAAGGTTAAATTGGCTTCCCAGGGTTATCTCTAGGGCTGATATGGATCTCCCGGTTCTGATCAGGGATTAACTGTACCTCCCGGGTTACGACAAGGGCTGAATTGATATCCCGGTATTAAGACTAGAGTTGACCTGATGGCCCGGTATTGAGACTGGGGTTAAACTGATGGCCCGGTATTGAGACTGGGGATGTGGTTGTCCTGGTATTGGTGATCGGGGTTGAGTTGACATCTCGATATTGGTGATCGGGGCTGAGTTGACATCCCGATATTGGTGACCGGGGCTGAGTGGACGATTTTGCCCTCCTGTAGGGTTAGTACCAGAAATGCAAAAAAAAATAATTAAGTGTCTACACCTACAAATTGGGTACTTTTCGAACCTAATTCATTACTACTTCAAGATGTCTTAGTATTGCTTTACTCTTTTATCTATGGTTGTGTTACAAGAATTGGTTTGGACGAAAAACAGGAGCTAAAGGAAAAAGGAGGTAGTTTTCAGCCAGTGTACCCGCCGGGGCGAACGTCTACAAAGTAATTTACCCGCCGAAGCGAGGGTCATAATTTTTCAGAGGATTTGGTACACTCGTCGGGGCGGGAGTTTTCAGTACAATTTACCCGCCGGGGCGGGCTACGCGACAGTCAAGGTGGAGTTTCCTTGTTCGATTCTGATTCTGAAGATCTTTGGCTGATGGAGTTGGAACGCGATTAGAAGAGTATTAAAGGCAAATATAGGGGCAGAGAGGACATTATCCTTATCATTAATAGAAACCTAACTTTTGGATTACAATTGGAGGATTGAAGCAAGGATTTTGAGCACGAAGAACGTAAAGGAGATAGAAGAAGAGCAGCAGTTCCACTTACAATTTTTATTCTCTATCTTCATCTTTGTATTCAGAATGCTAGTATCATTGTGGATCTCAGTTTCTTATTTATTTATCATGAACTAAAGTACTTTTTAAGTCTACAATGGATCTTTATGTTTAACGAGGGTTGACATGCTTCTATATTAATTCATTGAGACTAATTCCAGATTTGTGTACTATGGTTTATGCTTAACTAATAAATTGCTTGATCACCAATTTCTTGACAACCCATATGAACTCGAGAGATGGATTATGGGTTTAGAACTAATCACAGTGGCGTGTGATTGTAATTTTTGCATAACGAGGAGAGTCATAATTTATGCTTAGTATAGAGATATACCTATGCATCGCACGTAATCTTATGAGAACTCGTGATTAAATCTTCTTTAATGATAATTCACATAGAGATATAGTGGATTAGTTAACCAGGGTGTTCTATTTAATTCGATCAATTATGGATTTAAGTGGATATGGGTATAATTCATTGAGAGATGGTTATATCTACTATCGTGTTCTTGATTTACAAGGTGGGATAGTTGATTTGAATTAAAAGGAAGTGTGTCATTCTAAGTGAAGCATCATGTGTAATTGTAGACATAAATCTCCAATACTTGATTAAAAGCGTGTGATAGTTGGTTTTGAATTCATTAGTAGTTTTCAAAAGTTTCACAGATTTGATCGTTAGTTTAATAAAATTGAGATGATATAAAGTTAGTAATTTTTAGGATAAAATTCAGTTATTTTCTCCGTGGGAACGATACTCGACTCATCACTTTATTACTTGTGGACCACATATACTTGCGTGTTGTGCGTAGTTAGATTTTATGTGACGCCCACAAATTCGGGACCGCACTTGGTCGCTCGAATTCGGTTCGCCACGTTCTCATGGTAATACACTAATAACTAAAATCACACATTCACAGTGGAAGATCTAATTTAGAATAATTTACAATGATTTATTATAATTATTCCCCCAAGTCTCGCAACCTACAGTACTTAATAGATTACATAATAATATCGAATAAAGACTTATTACATAATCTAACTTAAGCTTAAACATAGTCAACTCCAATCTTACTACATCAACTTAATACAACATTATAATATTTAAAACATAAAGAGAGACAAGCTAGTCGATAGCCTTGCCCTTGCCCTTATCAACGTCCGAAGGTCCACCCTGTTCTGCCTTAATTGAAATATTTTTAGAGAAAGCAAGAATGAGCACAAATTGCCCAGCAAGTAATATACAATATGGGTGAGTAATATAATTCTAAATTCTCGAAAGGGTATAACAAGGTTTGATAGTTCAAGGATAACAAGAATATCAACAGTTTTCAATAACAGTTGCTAAGGACAGAATAATATCAATGTGATTCAATAATAAATTAATTCAAGATTTCAAGATAACTGAATACTGAGCAGTCTCTAAGGACTATGAACTTCTACTAGAATTAATAGCATTAAACTGATAACCCAAATCAAAAACAAGTACAGCAAGTGATCAGCCTAAAGTACCCTATGTTATGCATAACAATCAATCATACTCAAATGCGCGCGTCGATTTTCCGATAATTATATTTTCCCTTCAAAGAAGGTTGTTCTTCTCAGTCAGATACAAGATCCCGCACCAATCAACTGGTTTGGGTCGCTTTTCAATAATATAAGTCTAGCCGAATCAAATGGCATAGACAATTTCACAATATTCAAGAACAATACCAAATTCAACATGAATAATAGCTTTAATGAAATAAGAGTTCAAATATGCTAATTTAATGCAAACGAGTAAGTAAAGAAACTAGCACGCAATATACATTGATAGAATACTTGCACCGTAAAAGAGTGTAAGTTAGGAAACTTGCCTTAAGCGTAGTTTATCCCCGAAATTTAATCAACACTTTTCGAATCCTATCGTAATATAGTTATGTATTTATGATATTCATTAGTCATATAGTTTAACATTATATCTCATCTCGTATATACGATAATCACATAAGCTAAGTCTTAATCTAGCTACACAGTTATATAGTATCTTATTAATATAACTTTTATCCTTAACGTTCCCCCTCTTAAGTTAAGACACATTCTCATATCATTAATATCACATAAGATCACAACAAATAGCAAACATAATCTTTCTAGCACTTTATAGCATTTTTATAAGCTAACCGTCAAATCGGATTCAAGTAGCAACATGTGATATCACATAACATATATACATATGAAAGGATACTTCTACGTTTATACAACCTTGCCTTGCTCCCAACATACATGATATAGATTCTAAGTCAGTACGTTCAATAACTTAAAGCCATTCAAGGTTATGAAATTACATTAGCTATCATGCTTTGTTATACGAGGTGATCACATAATTATTTTAAGCATGCTTGCAAGTATCTATATTATACACATATAACTAGCACTGTTACAAATTTAATTCATGCTTCACTGGTGCCTAACTAGTTCTCATGGCATCTAACATGGCATGTGTATGTTTATAACATTTTAATGAGGTTATGAGCACTACCAAACATGTCCAAAATTTTCATAATCTAGGCTTCGATATAACATGTCAAGATTTACGTTTCAAACTTACACTTTCACCTAGTAAAGTTCACAAATGAAGTCCACATGCTCATGTCATACTATGAAACATATATAAGTAAGTCAACATGCCTTTCATGCATTTCAAGGCCATATAAACATGCTCAAAAAATTAGAATTCATATATATGTCAAAAGTTCATTTTGTAAAACTTATATTTCCGTTACTAGTGAGGTTTGCATGTTCGTATTTCATTATGAAACTTATCTACACAAGTGAACATACATCTCATGTGTTTCTAGGTCATACAAACATGTCTCAAAAGTCAGAATACCAACGTAAGTCATATATGTTTAAAGTTCAATTATAAACCTTATGTTTATTTCAGAAACTATAACCATTCATTAATCATGTATTCAAACATTGCGGAGCATGCTCATATTAGGTCCACATACCCATATATATACGTACTTAAACTAGCATGCTTTATCTAATCCATCTCAAAACTTAACACTTAGCAGAATCTAAGCAGGAAACAGAAAACAAAAACTGCAAATTGGCGCGGCCGCGCCGCTCCCGTTCCAGGCCAGACAGCAGCCAGACTCGGCAACTTCAAAACCTATAAGCAGAAATTCCTTACGAATATGCTATTAGACTAACTTCTTTAACTTACTAACACACATATATATATATGCTTATATAACAGTCAATCACCATTATCAATTCCCAAATTCATGAACTCCAACTAAATTCAAGAATTTGTTATTTTTACAGAAATTTAGTAGGAAAATGAAAATGAAGGACAAGAAAGCTATGTAGTGATTCCATTATGTATGTATGTTCATATAACAACAATATAAGGGTTCTACAACCCAAACATAATCTAATTTGGTATAATCAAGAAATGAGATTTTAAAGAAAACGAAAATGAAGAATAAGGAAGCTATATTATACCTCTGCTAGAATCTGAACTTGCTGTTACTTCACAATGCTATTATACTACTATGTGTATTATTCTCAACTTAACTTAAGCAATTTATCAGCAAATGAATTAGAGAGGATGAGAGCCATATATATAGAAAAACAATTGTCCAGACATTATTTATACACACCAAATTAAACCAACGAGATTTTAGATTTTCTTGATGGTTAATAGAGAGTAGGTAATTGGTTGTTGGGACTCATCATCATGCCCATTCCCTTGCTCATCATGATCTAGTCTATGTTACTGATTTTGAGGATTTGAAGAATGAAGCTATGGAGTATGGAGTTTTACTGAGTTTGAGGAAGAATATGGAGTAGACTTCGTAATGCTAATCACGTGTATGAGGAATTGGAGAGCAAATGGGATACTTAAAATGGGACAATTGATTTACTTCTCAGTATTTGCAAATACTACACTTGTATACACACACCATATACTTATTTTATATATTGTATGTACTCTTAGGTTATAATTTAAGTCACAATGTACTTCACATAATGTAATAAGTATAATTTTCACACATATAATTCATGTACATTTGTTTTATCGGATATAATTTTAAATCAAATATTATCACATTACAGTATCTCATTCATTATTAAATTCTATTAATTCAATAATTATTTACAATATATATCTACACATGATGTATTCATAACACATAGCTTTAATATGTACAATCATATAGTATAATATACTTGCGCATAACAATTAATATAATCTTATTATATTAATAACTTTACTTATTTGTTTCATTATTCATAATGTCAAATAAATAAATTATCCACCTTATCAATTAATTAACAATAATATTAATTAATCCCTTCCTCGTAATTATTAATAACACTTAATTAATAATCATAGGATTAATTATCACATGAATATAGATCTTATTATATTTATGAACACGTTGCTTATTACTATTATATTATTTGCAATAATAATAATCTCCACATCATCAATTAATTATCATTAATATTCTATAACAATTAATTAATATTCTACGATAACAATTAACAATTAATTAATTATTCACTTAATAACTCCTTCGTTAATTAATATATCTCATCACTGTGCCACACAAGGCTTTCACGAGTTTATTATAAACTCCACATTTTCCCCAATTATTATAATTACTTAATTTAATATAATTGAGTTAACTCACAAAAATCATTTATATTCAAATAAATTCTCAGTTTCATTAATATATTTATTTAATAATATTCAAAAATTCTCGGGTATTACATCCTCCCCCCTTATAAAAATTCCGTCCTAGAATTGCTACAAAGTTACACAAATAAATGGGGATAATCCCTCATTATCCTATCTTCTAACTCCCACGTTGCCTCCTCGACATCGTGGTTATGCCAAAGCACTTTTACAGAAGATATAATTTTATTTCTCAAAGTTTGCTCTTTCCTATCTAGTATTTGGACATGAATTTCTTCATACGCCAAGTTCTTCTCCACTTGAATGGGCTCATAAGAAATCACGTGCTTGTAGTCGGCCTTGTACAGTCGCAACACAAAAATGTGGAACACGTTGTGGATGTGCTCCAACTCGGGTGGTAATGCAACTTTGTATGCCACTTCGCCCACTCGCTTCAATATCTCGAACGGTCCTATGAATCTTGGACTCAATTTTCCTTTCTTGCCGAAATAGATCTTTTCCTTCCATGGAGATACCTTCAGGAAAACCAAACTGCCAACTTTAAAGTCTTGGTCCTGCCGATGCAAATCTGTGTATTTCTTCTGGCGATCTTGAGCTGCCATTAGTCTGGCTCTTATCACTGTCACCACATCTGCGTTTTGTTGTACTAGCTCTGGTCCGAGTATTCGTCGTTCTCCGACTTCGTCCCAACATAATGGCGTTCTGCACTTTCTTCCGTAAAGAGCTTCGTACGGTGGCATACCGATACTCGCATGGTAACTATTGTTATACGCAAATTCTACTAAGGGTAGGTGGTCGTCCCAATTTCCCTTGAAGTCCATCACGCAAGTTCTAAGCATGTCCTCCAGCGTTTGTATTGTTCGCTCACTCTGTCCGTCTGTCTGAGGATGGTAAGCAGTACTTAACCTTAACTGCGTTCCCATTCTTTCTTGCAAACTCTTCCAAAAATTTGAAGTGAAGCACGAATCTCGATCGAAAATAATTGACACCGGCACTCTATGTCGTGAAACAATCTCCTTTACGTATAGGCTCGCTAACTGATTCAAACTATAGCGGATCTTGATTGGTAAAAAATGTGCGATCTTCGTTAGTCGATCCAAGATAACCCAAATGGCATCATAACCTTTCTGCATAACTGGAAGTCCTACCACGAAGTCCATCGTAATACGCTCCCATTTCCACTCTGGTATTTCTAACGGTTAGAGTAAACCACTCGGCCGCTGATGTTCTGCTTTAACGCGTTGGCAAGTCAAACATTTACTAATGCACTCTGCGACTTCCCGTTTCAAATTAGGCCACCAAAAATGTTGGTTCAAATCTCGGTACATCTTAGTGCCTCCCGAATGAACAAAATATATCGTATTGTGTGCCTCGTGCAAAATCTCTTCCCTCAGCTCGGTTATCGCTGGCACCCACACTATTCCTTCAAATCTCAAAATACCGTCTTTATCCATTCGAAATTTCTCTTCTTTATTTTTTGCTATCCTCTTTCTGATCTTCTCACACTCTTCATTTTTCTTCTATGCTTCCTTTACTCTATCCAACAATGTCGAATGGTCTTCCATTACAAACAACTTCTCCCCATACTTCTCTGGTTCTTTTACCTCTATCTCCAATTTCTCCATCTCTCTTATCAACTCTTCCTGAGTCCTCAAACAAAACAGTTTCTCCCTACCTTTTCTGCTCAGAGCGTCGGCAACCATGTTTGGCTTACCCGGGTGATAAAGAATATCGCAGTTATAGTCTTTCTTTAATTCTAACCACCTTCTCTGCCGCATATTCAACTCCTTCTGTGTGAAAATATATTTCAGACTTTTGTGGTCCGTGTATAACTCATATTTCTCCCCGTATAGATAATGCCTCCATATCTTCAACGCAAAACTACTGCTGCTAACTCTAAGTCATGAATATGGTATCGTTTTTCGTAATCCTTCAACTGTCATGATGCATACGCAATGACCTTGCCGTGTTGCATAAGCACACAATCGAGTCCCATGTGCGATGCATCACTATACACCACAAAATTTCGCGTATCATCTGGTAATGATAATACAGGTGCTTCGCTCAATCTCTTCTTCAGTTCTTGAAAACTCTCTTTGCTCTTTTCGGTCCATACAAACTTCACTGTCTTCCTCGTCAAATTGGTCAACGGGGTTGCTATCTTAGAAAAATCTTGGATAAATCTTTGATAGTACCCAACTAACCCTAAGAAACTTCGCACCTCCGTCGGTGTTCTCAGTTGTTTCCAATTACTTACTGCTTCGACCTTTGCGGGGTCTACTGAGATTCGATTCTTATCCACCATGTGGCCCAAGAATTGAACCTTCTCCATCCAAAATTCACACTTTGAAAATTTCGCATACATCTTCTCTTTCCTTAGTGCCTCCAAAATAATCTTCAGATGTTCGGCGTGTTCTTCCTCTGTCTTCGAGTAGATCAAAATGTCGTCGATGAAAACTACTACAAACTTATCCAGGTATGGCTTGAAAACTCAGTTCATCAAGTATATAAATGGTGCCGGAGCATTAGTCAAACCAAATGACATTACCAAAAACTCGTAGTGTCCATAACGGGTTCGACACGCAGTCTTTGGTATGTCCTCATCCCTCACTTTCAGTTGATGATATCCTATTCGTAGGTAGATCTTCGAGAAATATTTCTCTCCCTTCAGTTGATCAAATAAGTCATCTATCCTCGGTAGTGGATATCGTTTCTTGATCGTTACTCTATTCAATTCTCGATAATCAATACAGAGCCTCATCGATCCGTCCTTTTTCTTAACGAATAACACTGGTGCTCCCCAAGGAGACACACTTGGTCGAATGTAACCTTTATCCAATAGCTCTTGCAGTTGTATCATTAATTCCTTCATTTTTACTGGCGCCATACGGTATGGAGCTTTTCAAATCGGTGCCGTTCCCGGTGCTAAGTCTATTACGAATTCGATTTCTTTGTCTGGCGAAAGACCAGGCAGATCGTCCAAAAATATATCTTGAAATTCATTCACTACGGATATACCCTTAATTTTTACTCCCTTTTTTCGAGTATCTACAATGTAAGCTAAATAACCTACACATCCTTTCCTTAACAATTTCTTGGCCTGCATCATCGTAACGCAACACGATTGCTTAAGAGATGAGCTACCATAAAACACTACCTTAGACTTACTCGGAGTCTGAAGGTTCACACATTTATTCTGACAGTCAATTATTGCAGCATGGTTATACAAGCAATCCATTCCCAGTATCACATCAAATTCTCCCGGTCTAATAGGAATCAAGTCTACGCTCAGTTCATGTTCTCTAATGTTTGCGCGATAGTTTCGATAAACGTATTCTATAGGGATTATTTCCTTATTTGCAACTTCTATATTCAAAGGATCTTCTAAACGTTCTCGGGGTGTACTAAGTCTACTAGCAAATTCTTCAGATACAAAAGAACAGGTGGCACCCGAATCAAATAATATATAAGCATTTATATCATTGATTGGGATCATACCTGACACCACGTCCTTCGCAGCCACTGCGTCCTGGACGGTCATGTTAAAGGTTCTGGCGGTTGGGCGGTTGGATTGTGCCAGGTCCGCCAGTCATCAGTTTGTTCCCTCCTTGTTGGCTGCTACCTCCGCCACTTCCCTTCTTCGGGCAATCCTTAATTCGGTGCTCAGTTGAGCCACATGCAAAGCATCCTTGGATCTTCTTTAGTTTTGGGCAGTTGGGCGAGATGTGCCCTTCCTGTCTGCAGTTGTAGCAAGTGCCACGTCCCTTCTAGCACTCACACTAATGGTTCTTTCCAGATTGCTGGCATCCTTCAGCCTTCTTCTTAAATCCTCCATGAAAATTTCCCGATTAATTGTTGTTGTTTTTGTTGTTGTTGTTATTATTCCCCCACTTTCTCTTTCCCAAGTTGCTTCCTCCGCTACTGCTTCCTCTAGTACGGTTCTCTCCTCTAGTATTCTTGTTTTTCTTCTCTTTATTATACAAGCTCAAAGCTTCACTTCCTCCCTCGGCAATAATAGCCTTTTCCAGCAATGTTGCAAAAGAATCTATCTGAAGAACTGACACCTTATTGAAAAGCCAAGGCTTCAGTCCTTGTTCGAATCGTCTCGCCTTCCTCTCTTCATCACCAACTTGGTGCTCCACAAACCACGTTAGTTCGTTAAACTTAGCTGCGTATTGCGCTACCGTTATATCACCTTGCTTCAGTTCTAAGAACTTCACCTCCATCCTATTCTTCATGCTTTTCGGGAAGTAATTCTCAAAAAATTGCATCTTAAACTTATCCCAAGCTATTATACCTTCTCCAGCTCTTTGTTGATTAGCCTCCCACCAGTAGTTGGCTTCACCTCTCGTCATCTATGTAGCGAATACAGTCTTTTGGTCTTCACCCATGCGAGCTCTAGTGAAGAACTTCTAGATATCCTTAACCCATATCTGTGAAATGATTGGGCTGGTAGTACCCTCGAACTCTGGGGGTCCTACACTCCTAAAGTCTTTGAAGTTTGTGACTGGTACTCCTTGAGGATTGGGGCGAACGGGATCGTTGTTCCATTCCCCTAAGGGCCTCTCCTAACAGATCTACCAGCTTCTGGATCGGGTCTACTTGCTCCCTCTCATTGTTCACTGACTCCTCAGGTGCAATCAATCTACGTCTGGGCGGCATTATCTGCATCACAAATTTTTATTTTATTATTACTCAGTTATATTACTTAAGTATTTCTTTTAATACTAAAGGTATAAAATTTTATAACACATTTCTGAAATGAGCTTCATTTATATTCATGATTATCCCTAATATATTTCTATAAATGGTATCACATATCCCCTAATATCACAAAAGAAGGGAATATAACAACCTGCTACCATACTACCCCTCTAACAAATGCTTACTCGAGGTTTACATCACTATCCCATACTTTACACAAAAAGTTGGGATTACAACATAGTATATACATCACATAAGATAAATACTACTACTAAACTGTCTAAGGGTCTCATCCCATCATGCCATGCTCCACAGTGCTCTTATACTCAATCTGGGCTATATACGCAACCAACTCTCGGCTCAAAGTATGTAAGGTCTGTCCCTGCTCCGCTGGGTAGTGGTATACATCGTCAATCACCTCTCAATTGTCGAACGGAACATGTACCCCTTCTTGTTCATTTTCCTCTTCTTGGATCTGACCTCATCTTCCGGGTTATCTGCTCTCTCATGGGCAGCCTCCCACTTCTCCTCAAAGTGTATCCTATCTATAACCTCCAACTCTAGCTGAGTACGAAGTGTTTCCTTCTCGGTCTTTTCACTCAATTCCCTATGTTCTACCCTTTCCAGCTTTTCTGCCAGATCTACATTTCTGGATACTGACCTGTGGAATAAGGTTCCCATCTGGATCCCTGCTTCCTTATGATATGCAATCTCTACCTCTAGCTCCTGCATGGCCAGCTTCCTCTGATGGTCCTCGTCCCTCAGCTTCTGGAACTCCGACTCTCTCTCTTGGGCCTCTGCCTCTAACTCCTGGACTCTGCAGTCCAACTCTAGGATCCGCTCCTCATACTCGCCTAATATATGCTCCTCCATAGGCTCCTCCTCCATTGGCTCGTCTTCCATAGGCTCCTCCTCGGGGCCAAACTCCACCTCGATCTCATCCTCGTTGTCAGACTCGGATGGTGCAACAGCCTACACTAGCACAGCCTCTAAAGGTGCCTCGTATACTATATGTATGTCTCTAGGCTCCTCTTCAATCACTCTATTGGGTACTCACATATCTGCCATCTACAATCACAAACACAAGACAAGAAACAGCAACTCCATTAGAATGTTAAATAAAACATAAGTTCATTGTATAAAAAAAAAGTTACATTTCATAACAGACTAAGTCTCTCAAGGAAAACTCTACATGAGTTTTATCTCCTTCCTAACTTCTAAGTTCTCCTAAGTTATAGTCTAAGGACACTCGTTCATAAGGTTTATAACTACAACTCTGATACCAACCTGTGACGCCCCCAAATTCGGGACCGCCACTTGGTCGCTCGAATTCGGTTCGCCACGTTCTCATGGTAATACACTAATAACTAAAATCACACATTCACAGCGGAAGATCTAATTTAGAATAATTTACAATGATTTATTATAATTATTCCCCCAAGTCTCGCAACCTACATTACTTAATAGATTACATAATGATATCGAATAAAGACTTATTACATATTCTAACTTAAGCTTAAACATAGTCAACTCCAATCTTACTACATCAACTTAATACAACATTATAATATTTAAAACATAAAGAGAGACAAGCTAGTCGGTAGCCTTGCCCTTGCCCTTATCAACGCCCGAAGGTCCACTCTGCTCTACCTTAACTGAAATGTTTTTAGGGAAAACAAGAATGAGCACAAATTGCCTAGCAAGTAATATACAATAAGGGTGAGTAATATAATTCTGAATTCACGAAAGGTTATAGCAAGGTTTAATAGTTCAAGGATAACAAGAATATACAGTTCTCAATAACAGTTGCTAAGGACAGAATAATATCAATGTGATTCAATAATAAATCAATTCAAGATTTCAAGATAACTGAATACTGAGCAGTCACTAAGGACTATGAACTTCTACTAGAATTAACAGCATTAAACTGATAACCCAAATCAAAAACAAGTACAGCAGGTGATCAACCTAAAGTACCCTACGTTATGCATAACAATCAATCATACTCAAATGCACGCGTCGATTTTTTTACAATTATATATTCCCTTCAAAGAAGGTTGTTCTTCTCAGTCAAATACAAGATCCCGCACCAATCAATTGTTTTGGGTCCCTTTTCAATAATATAAGTCTAGCCGAATCAAATGGCATAGACACTTTCACAATATTTAAGAACAATACCAAGTTCAACATGAATAATAGTTATAATGAAATAAGAGTTCATGTATGCTAATTCAATTCAAACGAGTAAGTAAAGAAACTAGCACGCAATATACAAGGATAGAATACTTGCACCATAAAAGAGTGTAAGTTAGGAAACTTGCCTTAAGCGTAGTTTATCCCCATAATTTAATCAACACTTTTCGAATCCTATCGTAATATAATTATGTATATATGATATTCATTAGTCATATAGTTTAACATTATATCTCATCTCGTATATATGATAATCACAAAAGCTAAGTCTTAATCTAGCTACACAGTTATATAGTATCTTATTAATATAACTTTTATCCTTAACGTTCCCCCTCTTGAGTTAAGACACATTCTCATATCATTAATATCACATAAGATCACAACAAATAGCAAACATAATCTTTCTAGCACTTTATAGCATTTTTATAAGCTAACCGTCAAATCGGATTCAAGTAGCAACATGTGATATCACATAACATGTATACATATGAAAGGATACTTCTACGTTTATACAACCTTGCCTTGTTCCAAACATACATGATATAGATTCTAAGTCAGTACGTTCAATAACTTAAAGCCATTCAAGGTTATGAAATTACATTAGCTATCATGCTTTGTTATACGAGGTGATTACATAACTTGTTTTAAGCATGCTTGCAAGTATCTATATTATACACATATAACTAGCACTGTTACAAACTTAATTCATGCTTCACTGGTGCCTAACTAGTTCTCATGGCATCTAACATGACATGTGTATGTTTCTGACATTTTAATGAGGTTATGAGCATTACCAAACATGTCCAAAATTTTTATAATCTAGGCTTCGATATAACATGTCAAGATTTACGTTTCAAACTTACACTTTCACCTAGTAAAGTTCACAAATGAAGTCCACATGCTCATGTCATACTATGAAACATATATAAGTAAGTCAACATGCCTTTCATGCATTTCAAGGCCATACAAACATGCTCGAAAAATCAAAATTCATATATATGTCAAAAGTTCGTTTTGTAAAACTTATATTTCCGTTACTAGTGAGGTTTGCATGTTCATATTTCATTATGAAACTTATCTACACAAGTGAACATACATCTCATGTGTTTTTAGGTCATACAAATATGTCTCAAAAGTCAGAATACCAACGTAAGTCATATATGTTTAAAGTTCAATTATAAACCTTATGTTTATTTCGGAAACTATAACCATTCATTAATCATGTATTCAAACATAGCGAAGCATGCTCATATTAGGTCCACATACCCATATATATACGTACTTAAACTAGCATGCTTTATCTAATCCATCTCAATACTTAACATTTAGCAGAATCTAAGCAGGAAACAGAAAACAAAAATTGCAGATTGGCGCGGTCGCGCGCTGGTTGTACTAGGGAGACGCGCGGCCGCGCATCTCCCGTTCTAGGCCAGACAGCAGACAGACTCGGTAACTTCAAAACCCATACGCAGAAATTCCTTACGAATATGCTATTAGACTAACTTCTTTAACTTACTAACACATATATATGCTTATATAACAGTCAATCGCCATTATCAATTCCCAAATTCATGAACTCCAACTAAATTCAAGAATTTGATATTTTTACAGAAATTTAGGAGGAAAATGGAAATGAAGGACAAGAAAGCTATATAGTGATTCCATCATGTATGTATGTTCATATAACAACAATATACTACAACCCAAACACAATCTAATTTGGTATAATAAAGAAATGAGATTTTTACAGAAAATAAAAATGAAGAATAAGGAAGCTATATTATTCCTCTGCTAGAATCTGAACTTGCTGTTACTTCACAATGCTATTATACTACTATGTGTAATATTATCAACTTAACGTAAGCAATTTAATAGCAAATAAATTAGAAAGGATGAGAGCCATATATATAGAAAAATAATTCTCCAGACATTGCTTATACACACCAAATTAAACCAACGAGATTTTAGATTTGCTTGATGGTTAATAGAGAGTAGGTAATTGGTTGTTGGGACTCATCATCATGCCCATTCCCTTGCTCATCAATATCTAGTCTATGTTGCTAATTTTGAGGATTTGAAGAATGAAGCTATGGAGTTTTACTAAGTTTGAGGAAGAATAGGGAGTAGACTTCATAATGCTAATCACGTGTATGAGGAATTGGAGAGCAAATGGGATACTTAAAATGGGGCAATTGATTTAGTTCTCAGCATTTGCAAATACTACACTTGTATACACACACCATATACTTATGTTATATATTGTATGTACTCTTAGGTTATAATTTAAGTTACAATGTACTTCACATAATGTAATAAGTGTAATTTTCACACATATAATCCATGCACATTTGTTTTACCGGATATAATTTTAAATCAAATATTATCACATTACATTATCTCATTCATTATTAAATTCTATTAATTCAATAATTATTTACAATATATATCTACACATGATGTATTCATAACACATAGCTTTAATATGTACAATCATATAGTATAATATACTTGCACATAACAATTAATATAATCTTATTATATTAATAACTTTACTTATTTGTTTCATTATTCATAATGTTAAATAAATAAATTATCCACCTTATCAATTAATTAAAAATAATATTAATTAATCCCTTCTTCGTAATTATTAATAACACTTAATTAATAATTATATGATTAATTATCATATGAATATAGATCTTATTATATTTATGAACACGTTGCTTATTATTATTATATTATTTGCAATAATAATAATCCACACATCATCAATTAATTATCATTAATATTCTATAACAATTAATTAATATTCTACGATAACAATTAACAACAATTAACAATTAATTAATTATTCACTTAATAACTCCTTCGTCAATTAATATATCTCATCATTGTGCCACACAAGGCTTTCACGAGTTTATTATAAACTCTACATTTTTCTCAATTATTATAATTACTTTATTTAATATAATTTAGTTAACTCACAAAAATCATTTATATTCAAATAAATTCTCAGTTCCATTAATATATTTATTTAATAATATTCAGAAATTCTCCGGTATTACATTTTACCCAAGAGTAATCCTTAAGGGGAGGATTTCTATTTTAATTATGTGTTTCAGTTATTTTCTTATTTACGGGTAGTTAGATATGATTTAATTGGACAGTGAACACCAAATCCTATGGAAATGAAGTACCTGAATTTGGGGGTGTCACAAGTTGGAATTAGAGCTTTAGGTTATGAACCTTAGGTGGGAAAACCTTAGGGTAGTAGCCTTTTAAGAGATTGAAAACATAGTGGTGATAACCTCTTATCGAGTTCTAAGGAATGAATTAAGGAATTCATTGAAGATAATAAAAGACTTTATGTGCTTATGTGTTATAACTTATGTACTCGTGAGTATCGAATAGCATCATATAGTAACTAAACTTAAAATTTTGATTGTTAGGATGTCAAATGTTGGAGGATTCAGTTAGCCTAGGGAGGTTGAGCCCTGAGTAACTAGAGAGGAGGAGCCTTGAGACATTCATACCGTCTGGGAGCAGTTGGTACAGAGAGAGCCATCTCCGTTGATCACAGTTGTGGGTCAGGAGCATGTGTCTGAGTTTGATCTAGAGGAGGACTCTGGGGAGATAAAGGTAAAGGTTGAGGATGATGAGGATCCTGATGAGTTTCCACCGAACTCTATCAGTGCTGAGATGTATGACGAGCTATATAACCGTAACATAGAGTTACAGGATAGCGTTAGAGAATTGAAGGAGCTGGCAGATATACGTCAGGCTGCTATAGAATAGAAGGATTACAAGATTGAGAATCTTGATGAACGTCTTGGAGACGTGAAGTGGAAGCCAGTTCAGATAGAGAGCGAAAAAGGAAGAGATGTCAGCTGAGATAAAGAAACTGAAGAGTGACCTGAGGGAGGATCAGCAAAGCGTGCTAGAGCAGAGGACGCTTGGATGAAGGCTTCTCGACATGTAGATCTTGCTGAAGACAGTGATCGGGCAAAGAAGTCTAAAATTGAGGAGATAGATAATACTTTTCAGACAGTGATTGATAGGGCCTAGGATCGAGTTGTCTTCTATCTAGTCCAGTTTGAGGACTTACCTTGGTACATGCTAGATCGTAGGACGATGTTCCGTATCATGGAGGAAGAGCACAGAAAAGCTATTCGACGTCTTAGCAGGCCGTGATAAGAAGACTAACGAATTAGGTGAATATTTATGGTAGTTAATAATGTAAATTCCAGTGTGATTATAAACAATGGAATATGATGATTTAATCCTGAAGATTCTTTTATCTCGGGAAAGTTGATGTAAATAGCAGTAATGATATCTTTTCTATGTTTAAACTTTTGAATGAATAAAATATCAGAGTTTATTTGAGATGTTATGTGTTTAGTGATAATCTTAAAATGTTTAAGCTAATTCTTAAATACTTAAGAAATTGAGTAATGATCTAATAAGCGTATATCTTAAATAGAAAAATGCAGCCAAGAAGACACCAAACCCGTCAGCAAGCTCAAGTGGGATCGACTAATAACAACAACAATGATGCCAAAGCTAATCCTGTTCAGCAGTTGGTAAACCTGTTAACGAGAGCACTTGCGAATCAGCCGCAAGCTCCATAAGCTACTTTATTTAAAGACTTCAAGGCGGTAGGAAAACCTGAGTTTAGGGGATCCATGAATCTAATTGAAGCCTAGACTTGGGTGATGGAGATGGAGAAATTCTTCGACGTTGCAAGGGTCAACGACGACCAAAAGACTGCCTTTGCAACCTTTATGCTGAAGTCAGAAGCCAGCTACTGGTGGCAGGCGAATAAAGTTAGAGGACGACATGGGATAATCACATGGGATAGGTTCAAGGAGATGTTCTTCGAGATGTATTTCCCGACGAGCTCTCAGAACTAGATGGAGGTTCAATTCCTGGAGCTGAAGTAGGGTAACTTGTCTGTGCCAGAGTACGCCGTTAAATTCAATGAGTTGGCAAGGTTTGCAACTTACCAGGTTAATACTGATGAGAGGAATGCGAGGAGATTTGAACAGGGGTTGAAGCTATGGTTGTATAACAAGGTTTCAATGTTCCAGCTGAACACTTTTACAACAGTCTTGGAGAAGGCAATTATCGCGGAAGGTGGAAGGGATGCTCTGACAAAGTATAACCAGGAACAGAAGAAGACAAAGAATGAAGGTGAGAATAATAAGGCTAGTGGCAGCAATAGTGGTGGTGGTAACAGTCAGAAGAGAATATAGAATGATAGTATGTCTGTTGGGAATCAGCAAGGAAACTAGAAGAAGAGAGTGGAAGTTTGTACTACCTGCGAAAAGAACCACGTGGGGGTATGTATGAAGGGAAAGAGGGTTTGCTACAATTATATTCAGGAAGGCCACATAGCACCAAACTGCCCTAATTCTAAGAAGGGTGCTTGCTTCACTTGCGGGTCAAGAGACCATCTGGCTAGAGATTGTCCCAAGAAGGAAGCAGGAGCAGTAGGAGTGAGTGGAAGTAGGGGAAACAACGGTGGTAGCACTCTGACTGTCACTGGATCAATGCCTTCAAACTGACCCACCGCAAGGACTTTCAACATGACCGTGCAGGATGTTGTTCAGTCACGAGATGTGGTTTTAGGTATCATTTCGATCAATAATATAAATGCTTATGTGTTATTTGATTCGGGTGCTACTTGTTCATTTATATCCGATGACTTTTCTAGGAATTTAGAATTTCTTAAGGAGGAACTAGATTACCCTTTGAACATAGAAATTGCGAATAGAGAAGTAATTCTTGTTAGGTTTGTACAAAAGAACTGTATGGTGGATATTAAGGGAAATGTTATGATCTTAGATCTAATCCCAATTAAACTTGGGGAATTCGACGTTATCTTGGGAATGGATTGGCTATTCAATTATGAGGCGATAATTGTTTGCCAAAAGAAGTGTATTAACCTTATGACCTCGTCAAAGGTAGTATTTTATGGCAGTAAGTCGCATAGACAAGAGAGTTATCTGACGATGTTATATGCCAAGAAGTTGTTGAGACAAGGCTGTGTAGGGTATCTAGCCTACATAATCGATACTTGAAAGGAGAGTGCAAAACTAGAGGAGATACCTGTCGTGAGAGATTTTGTAGACGTATTTCCAGATAATTTTCCAGGACTTTCGCCAAATAGGGAAGTGGAGTTTGTGATCGATCTAGTTCCAGGAACTTCCCCTATATCGAAGGCCCCGTACCGTATAGCTTTGGTAGAGATGAAGGAATTGATGGTGCAACTACAAGAACTTTTGGACAAGAAATATATCCAACCGAGCGTTTCACCATAGGGAGCGCCGGTGTTGTTCGTTAAGAAGGACAGATCGATTCGGCTTTGCATTGATTACAGAGAATTAAACAAGGTCACGATTAAGAGTAAGTATACGTTGCCAACGATCGATGATTTGTTTGATCAGCTGAAGGGAGCTAGGTATTTCTCAAAGATAGATTTGAGAAGTGGGTACCATCAGTTGAAGGTGGGAAAGGAAGATATATCAAAGACAACGTTTAGGACTCGTTATGGTCACTACGAGTTCCTCGTGGTGTCATTTGGTCTAACAAATGCTCATGCAGCATTTATGGACCTAATGAACAGGGTCTTTAAACCGTTTTTGGATAAATTCATGGTGGTGTTTATCAACGATATTCTGGTGTATTCAAAAACCAAGGAGGAGCATGTAGAACATTTGAAGGTGACATTGGAGGCATTAAGAAGAGAGAAGTTGTATGCCAAGTTTTTGAAATGTGAATTCTGGATAAAGCGGGTGCAATTTCTTGGACATGTGATTGATAAGGATGAAATTTCGGTAGATCCATCAAAGGTTGAAGCTGTACTAAACTGGGATCAGCCTAAGACACCGTCGGAAGTAAGGAGTTTTCTAGGGTTGGAAGGTTATTACAGAAGATTCATTCAGGACTTTTCCAAAATCGCGACTCCATTGACGAATTTGACTAGGAAAGCAGTGAAGTTCGTTTGGACAAAAAAGTGTAAGGAAAGTTTCCAAAAGCTGAAGAAGAGGCTGAGTACGGCACCTATGTTATATCTTCCGGATAACACAAGAAATTTTATGGTGTATAGTGGTGCATCGCATAAAGGACTAGGTTGTGTGCTTACGCAAAATGGCAAGGTCATTGCGTATACGTCACGACAATTGAAGGATTATGAGAAGGGGTATCCGACCCATGATTTGGAGTTGGTTGCGGTAGTGTTTGCTTTGAAGATATGGAGGCACTATCTCTACGGGGAGAAATGTGAAATATATACAGACCATAAGAGTCTGAAATATATTTTCACACAAAAAGATTTGAACATGCATCAAAGGAGATGGTTGGAATTGATAAAGCACTATGTTTACGAGATTTTATACCATCCGAATAAAGCGAATGTTGTTGCCAACGCCTTAAGCAGAAAAGGTCAGGAGAAACTGTCTATGTTAACCGCTCAGGAGGAGCTAATCTCAGCGATGGTGAAGTTGGAGTTGGAGGTGACATATCCAAAGGAATCTGACGAAAAACTTTTCTAGATTAAGGCCAGTACAACTTTGGTGGATAAGGTTAAGGAAGCACAACTTTAGGATGAGGAATGTGATAAAATTAGAAAAAGAATATCTGAAGGTGATGAAGTGAAATTCAAAGTCGATACGGAAGGGTTATTGAGATTCGAGGGAAGAATTTGGGTTCCGCCAGTACCAGAGGTTAAGGAGGAAATTTTGAGCGAGGCTCATAGTTCAAAGTATTCAATTCATCCGGGGAGTACGAAGATGTACCAGGATCTCCGAAATCATTTATGGTGGCCGAATATGAAAACGAACGTTGTCGATTATGTGGCGAAGTGTTTGACATGTCAAAAAGTTAAAGCAGAACACCAAAGGCCGAGTGAGTTATTACAACCTTTAGAAATCCCAGAATAGAAATAGGAGCATATCACAATAGATTTTGTAGTAGGTCTTCCGATGACTCAGATAGGTTTTGACGCAGTTTGGGTTATCGTGGATCGATTAACGAAATCAGCGCATTTCTTACCGGTCAAGATCAGATTTAACTTAGATCAATTGGTAAAGTTGTATGTGAAGAAGATTGTTTCAAGGCACGGTGTTCCAGTGTCTATTGTATCAGATAGAGATCCGCATTTCACATCAAAATTCTGGAAGCGACTACAAGAATGCATGGGAACACAGTTAAGAATGAGTACGACATATCATCCTCAAACTGACAGATGGAGTGAAAGAACGATTCAGACATTGGAGGATATGTTAAGAGCTTGTATCATAGATTTCAAAGGAAATTGGGATGATCATCTACCGTTGGTGGAATTCGCTTACAATAACAGTTACCACGCAAGTATTGGCATGCCACCTTACAAAGCTTTATATGACAGAAAGTGCAGAACTCCATTATGTTGGGATGAATTTGGCGAACGTTAATTGCTAGAACCTGAATTGGTACAACAGACTGCTGAGATTGTCAAGATGATCAAGACAAGATTGATAGTTGCTCAAGATAGGCAGAAGAAATATGTTGATCCACATCGCAACAATCGAGAATTTGAATCTGGTAGCTTCGTTTTCTTAAAATTATCTCCCTGGAAAGGAAAAATCCGATTTGGTAAGAAGGGAAAATTGAGCCTGAGGTTCATCGGGCCCTTTGAAGTATTGCGGAGAATTGGTGATGTCGCGTATGAGGTAGCCTTACCTCTGGCATTAGAACACATCTATAATGTTTTTCATGTTTCGGTGTTGTGACGACCCCAAATTCGGGTCCCTTGAACCTCAGACCTGGTACGTTACGGTACTTCATCTTCATACAAATTCTATAAACTAATGCGGAATATATAAACATAAAATATTTATTTCACATGATTCTATAACATTTCTCCAAGGTTTATTAACCTTAACTAAATACATACCTTTAATAACTTAAAAGGTTTACAACATCATTTGCATATGATAACTAAATAGTTATGAATGCGTAACAATCTACTCTTGAAATTTTATCTTTGCCTGTCTTTCTTTGAGCCTTCGTCTTAAATTGAAATTTGTTATCATAATATAGCAAGGGTGAGCAACTAATTTGCCCAATAAGTTTAAATACAACAAGGATATATATCATGATTGAAAGAAAAAATAAGCTCTGAAATTTTTAATAATATAATAATTGTGAAAGAACATGAATAAAAATGTCAATAATTGAATGACTGAATCAATAATGTTTAATGTCAACAAGGACTATGTACAACTTTAACTGAACCTTATGGTAATGAAGGTGATCAGCCTTTCATACCTGATGAACATATGCAACATCCACTAAGTGCGAATCAATAATTAGTATAGATGTGAATAATCAACAATAATTATTCACTAACATGCTATGAAAATATAACTTAAGTTTGAGTTAAGGAAACCTTGCTTGTACCGTCGATTATTGCTACGCAATCTAATTTAATCTCTTTATTGTAAAGACCTATCACTGTTAAGATTGATCTTTCAATCAGTATATCATATCATACCACTACTTTATATGTAAATTATCTAATATTTAATCAAATAATCAAATATTAGATAACTCCTTAACACCATACGTATTCACAATTCTAAACCTAGCACACATCGAGTCTTTAACAGTGTTCAATATAGTATGCTGAGTGGTTTCCCACAAACAACCAACAAATTAGTTTTTCATCTCATCTACACTGTATTTCACAGAGAGTTAGATCGGTTGCTAGTTCGTATATACCTCCGCTCCCTGAAGGAATCGTTTAGCCAAGATACTATACATCAACCATTAAAGAGTACGACTGTACCACTACTTTATCATATAACTTGTGAATTAACACTTAATCTTTCATATTATAAGTTCTTTATATTCCATTAAACCGAATATCTTATCCAGCAACCTAAATTCAAACTGAATTACAATCCAGCAACCTGGATTCACTAATTCAGCAAACCTAATACACCAATTCAGCAAACCGAATCCACCAATTCAGCAACCTGAATACAAACTAACATAATTAATTCAACACACCAAATTCAAATTGTATTCCCTTTTTAACATATTAAATTTCTAATTCATCATACTATACATTCAATATGGCCTATTGAATGTCCAATCAATAACTTAACTTTTAAACTCTCCTTTAATATTATTAATTATTTAATAATATTCAAATCATTTACTAATATTAGTAATCATTAAATAATATTTTAAATCAATGAATTAATAACACTTTAATCCAAATGTTATCAATCACTTAATAATATCTTAATCTAATATTATTAATCTTTTAATAATATTTTAATCATTTATTAAACTTAAAAAGAATTTATTTTAATTATTTAATTTTTACTAATTTATTTATTTAACAACCATATAAGGCCATAAACATAATATCGCATCATCAATGACCAAAACCCCTTTCAAAAATCTGCATATAGCATATCTAGGGTTCTCAAGCCATAAAATCATATTTTCCATATATTTAACATTACATAAGTAATTTAATTCATTTATTCATAACTAGATCATTTCCATGGAAAATACCAACTCATTTTACTATTTTTTTTATCTTTTGGCCACACATACATACATATATTTCATATACAAAAATAATTTTTCTGGAATTTTTTAATTTCCTTAAGTATTTTTCAAAAGTCTGTTTTTAGTTCGTAACTTAAGAAAATTAGCTATATCATGCTCAACTCCAAAAATTCTCAACTCTTGACAGAATCTTACACTTATTAACATGAACTTCCAGTTTAAATTTCGTGACCACCGGAGTTATAGAACTTCAGTATAGTGGTTTTCGTCGAAAAAACCCAAATATTGAAATTACCATAACTCGGACGATTTAAGTCGGAATAAGCTCATCTTTGAACAGGAGCTACTTTATATTATATAATTTCATGTCCCAAAAGGTTTGAATTTATTTCATTAATTAATTTGCCAAAACTGCCACTGGAAAAGTTGGGCAGATAGCTTTTCGGGTTTTTCTAGCTTTTGCCTACTTTGCTAACAACTATTCATACGGAAATTCACAAGGAATTTTGCAGTGATTCCACTTGGATATGTTAGAATACTCATATATCTAACTCTAAAAATTGACCACACTCAAAAATACAAAATAGAATAAGAGATATGATTGTTTGAATTTCATATTACGTTTTCTCAAAAATCTTATTTTCTAACCTTTGTGTTTTGTAAGAAAACTTCCATGATCTCTTGATTAATCAAATATTAACCAACATAATATATCGTAAAACCTCTTATACTCATGGATCTACCATGATCCATGATCTATTTCATCAAACCTTCACCAAACCCAAGAAAAATATAATCTATGCTAAGAAAAAATAAAGACTAGGATTTTCTAACTTTTTAAAAACCTAGTTTCCATTTCTTCTTTAGATCCAATTTTTGATCCTCAAAAGTGATAGATTTACACATAACACACTTATTAACATGTAAATCTAAGGTTTTGGATCTCAAGATCATAAACTTTTTATCATCAAAAATCAAACCAAACAAAAGGAAATACACTATATTAAAGATAAAATTTTGTTATACCTTTGCTTGATTTCCTTTCTTCTTCTTCCTAGGGTTTGCTTAAGGGATTTTGAGCACACAAAGCTCTATCTCTTTCCCCTCTAAGGGCAGCCAAAATTTCTCTCCTCCTTTCTCTCTCTTCCTTTGTTTTGTTTTGATAGCAAATAAGAGATGAGAGAGAAATAAGATGAATTTTGTTTTAATAAGATGTATAGATATGTACCATATATCTATATTATTCTCCCAACCTCTCTTGCTCTCTCTTATGTTGCTTACACTCCACCTCTTCTTATGATCTTGGTTAAATTATTGGTTTGATAAAGGAGTGACACATGTTGTAGTTGGTGGGAGTTGTTGAACCACTTTAGCCACCATTACAAGTAATCATCATTTCACCACATGCTCCCTTATCTCCTCCCTTGTTGGGCCAAAAATTGGGCCTCCTTTCCCCAATCTTGGTTTCGTTTTTTAATGCTCCAGTTTGTTTAATCAAAGGTCCAAAACATCCTACACTTGTTGGGCTTAGTTTGGGTTACTCCTTTAATCTTTTGGGCTTCCTAAATAATTCATTGGGCCATGTAATTAGCATAGTCCTATATTTTAATTTTATCTTATCCTAATCATTTAATTAGGGTTTTTATTCCCCATATTTGTAATTTAAATTCTTACTCATGCACATTTAATTTTTTAACCCAATTAGACTTGCTTTAATTAGGTTATAAAATTAATAAATTGAGATGTATAAAATAAATCTCTTAGGGTTAGTATATATTTTAAATACTAACATCCTTCCCTATTATAATCCTTAGGGTATTTAATTTCCATACCTAATGTATAATTAGGTTACATTAGTTTTTTTTTATTTGTTTATTATATAATAAACAAATATAATCAATCACATAATATTCGTATTCATTTACTCACATATTTATACAAAATAATTTAATAGGTTGATACGTGTTCCGCCAATCTCTTAGATTAAGTCACTAGTATATAATTAAAATACTAAGACCATTAAATAAAGATAACCCTTTAGGTTATTTAGTTCCAATACCTATTAACATTAGGCTACAAATTTTTTTAAAAAAAAACTTCTATCGTTCTCATTTAATTTCTTTCCATTGCTTAAGAATTTAACTAAAACCATATAGGTTCTCTAAAATTTTTAATTACTCCTCAAATTCCTATCTAAGTCTTATTCTTTAACCTTTATTTTAATCACTCAAGATCTTATAAATTTTCAGGTTGTCACATTATTCCCCCCTTATAAGGATTCCATCCCCAGAATCATTATTCACAAAAAATAGATTTTCTATATAAACTTTATTTAATCACCTCTGATTACACTCGTATTTAATGAGTCCATGCTATTTCCTTCTATAAGAATCTCTTCTATCTCCACATGCTACCATGACTATTACCTTGGAGTTTTCACAATTATTCAATAATTATGAAGTATAATAAATAACTTGGAAAGATTTTAACATAAATTCATCTGCAAACCGTTTTATCTGGACACTAACTTCTGTAAATTTGATACAAATTGCATTAACTTGACACCAACTTGTGTCAATTTGATACCAACTTGTATCACGTAATGCTGACATCAACTTGTGTAGGATACCAGTTTGTATCCATTTGATACCAACTTAACATAAGATTCAGCACCAAAATAATTTGGTTTGGCATAAGCTCTCAAATAATACTTGAATTTCATAAACATTTGTCTAGCTGAATCAAATAGCTTAGACGTATACCAATAATTTGAATATCAATCGAAACATGTATCTGGTCAAATTCAATTGGCAATAAATTATCTTTAAAATTCTAAAAATTATTTTATGACGTCATGATATCGCACTTTATTTATAGTCCGTTTGAGGATTCTGTCATTTTGTGACTTTGCCATATTACATCATACCATAGTGGGTTGACGATTCTTAGATCACATTCGACACTATGCAATACTGCATTGATGACTCAATTGTTTTTATCATCTTTGCACCAGGTTCTATGATGCATTGATGATATATAAAATACATTTTGATATTTCAAATCATTTTTTTCTAGCCGAAACAATTAGCATAGGCTCTTCTTAAAAAAGTGCAAAACCATTGAAAAAAAAATTTAGTGTTATCATGCCGCAACAAGTAACGATATGATAATGACACGAAGTCCATCTCTACACCCTTGTCACCATGTTTTGAGGATAACAAAAATTTATTTTATTTCGAAAAGGCACTTCAGTGCGAATTTAGCTTGATTTCAAAATTTTCGATGTCTAGCAT
Source organism: Panax stipuleanatus (assembly GCA_020205555.1). Classification (NCBI taxonomy): domain Eukaryota; kingdom Viridiplantae; phylum Streptophyta; class Magnoliopsida; order Apiales; family Araliaceae; genus Panax; species Panax stipuleanatus. The sequence goes on from CM035120.1 coordinate 123,128,504, forward strand.
AGTTAGAAGATTTAGAATACCTATGTCTCCACCATCAACTTCAATTTCTCCAATGATCCCCTACTTAATAATTCTATCTATTTCCATCATACTTAAAACTTACTACGATAAAAATCATCTATTCTTCATCCACAACTTTTCTATACCCTAATATAGTTCATCAAACATACCACACGTTATGAGTTCAGGAACTTACCACAATAATATGAGTTTAGGAACTTATCCTAGAAATACGTAGTTCAAGAACTAATCAGGAATTGTCCATACGCTTAGGGGTTCAAAAACATACCATATGATTATGATTCACAAACTTACCATAAGCATGAATTTTAAGAACTCGCACCTAATCTTATATCTCTACCTATTAGTTATACACAAGAGAAAAGAATCACCTTCTCAACATACATATAGCGAATATCGTGACACCAATATTTCAATGATTATTAATGTGATAAACTAAGTAGTCGTTAGACCAAGCACAAAACCCCTGCCCATACAAAGGATTGTACAACTCAGCTATCACTTGAGTCCTTAATTGAAATCACACATAATCCTAGCTTTCTCTTTTCTCAATATGAATTTCATTTAATCCGTATCCCATCATCTACAACTCTTTTTTGAGTTTACAAAGTACAATTTCATAGTACAACTATCGTACATCAATTCTGCTATAAAGTTTTTAATCAATCGATTGATCCTCCTATAACCTCATCAGATCACGTTGTGATATCTTCTTATAATCGTGTTATATTATGATTCTTTTCTATCTTATGATCGTTTTGTTTTACAATCTTCTTATCTTAATGATGAATGTCCTAAATTCATCTATTAGCACTTAAACTCTATTTGATTTTATGCCTTATCCTCATCTATGCGGTTATAGCGTAAGATAACCCTACCTAAGGTTAATAACCTACAGCTTTGATACCAACCTGTGACGCCCCCAAATCTGGGTCCATTGAACCTCAGACCTGGTACGTTACGGTACTTCATCTTCATACATATTCTATAAACTAATGCGGAATATATAAACATGAATTATTTATTTCACATGATTCTATAACATTTTCCCAAGGTCTATTAACATTAACTAAATACATACCTTTAATAACTTAAAAGGTTTACAACATCATTTGCATATGATAACTAAATAGTTGTGAATGCGTAATAATCTACTCTTGAAATTTTGTCTTTGCCTCTGTCTTTCTTTGAGCCTTCGTCTTAATCTAAAATTTATTATCATGATATAACAAGGGTGATCGAGCAACTAATTTGCCCAGCAAGTTTAAATACAACAAGGATATATCAAGATTGAAAGAAAGAATAAGCTTTTAAATTTTTAATAATATAATAATTGTGAAAGAACATGAATTAAAATGTCAATAATTGAATAACTGAATCAATAATGTTTAATGTCAACAAGGACCATGGACAACTTTAACTAAACCTTATGGTCATGAAGGTAATCAGCCTTTCATACTTGATGAACATATGCAACATGCACTAAGTGCGAATCAATAATCAGTATAGATGTGAATAATCAACAATAATTATTCACTAGCATGCTTTGAAAATATAACTCAAGTTTGAGTAAAGAAAAACTTGCTTGTACCGTCGATTACTGCTACGCAATCTAATTTAATCTCTTTATTGTAAAGACCTATCACTATTAAGATTGATCTTTCAATCAGTATATCATATCATACCACTACTTTATAAGTAAATTATCTAATATTTAACCACATAATCAAATATTAGATTACTCCTTAACACCATACGTATTCATAATTCTAAACCTAGCACACATCAATTCTTTAACATTGTTCAATACAGTATGCTGAGTGGTTTCCCACAAACAACCAACAAACTAGTTTCCCGTCTCGTCTACACTGTATTTCACAATGAGTTAGATCGGTTGCTAGTTCGTATATACCTCCGCTCCCTGAAGGAATCGTTTAGCCCAGATACTATGCATCAACCATTAAAGAGTACGACTGTACCACTACTTTATCATATAACTTGTGAATTAACACTTAATCTTTCATATTATAAGTAATTCGTTATAATCCATTTAGCCAAATATTTAATCCAGCAACCTGAATTCAAACTGAATTACAATCCAGCAACCTGGATTCACTATTCAGAAAACCTAATACACTAATTCAGCAAACCGAATCCACCAATTCAGCAAGCTGAATATAAGCTAACATAATTAATTCAGCACACCGAATTCAAACTGTATTCTCTTTTTAACATATTAAATTTCCAATTCATCATACTATACATTCAATATGGCCTATTGAATGTCCAATCAATAACTTAACTCATCTTTTAAACTCTCATTTAATATTATTAATTATTTAATAATATTCAAATCCTTTACTAATATTAGTAATCATTAAATAATATTTTAAATCAATGATTTAATAAAACTTTAATCCAAATATTATCAATTACTCAATAATATCTTAATCTAATATTATTAATCTTTTAATAGTATTTTAATTATTTATTAAACTTAAAAATAATTTATTTTAATTGTTTAATCTTTACTAATTTATTTATTTAACAACCATACAAGGCCATAAACATAATATCTCATCATCAATGACCAAAACCCCTTTCAAAAATCTACATATAGCATATCTAGGGTTCTCAAGCCATAAAATCATATTTTCCATATTTTTAACATTATCTAATTAATTTAATTCATTTATTCATAACTAGATCTTTTTCATAGAAAATACCAAATCATCTTATTATTATTTTTTATCTTTTGGCCACACATACATACATATATTCCATACACAAAAATAATTTTTTTGTAATTTTCAATTTCTTTAAGTATTTTTTAAAAATCCGTTTTTAGTTCGTAACTTAAGAAAATTAACTATATCATGCTCAAATCTGAAAATTATCAGCTCTTGGCAGAATCTTACATTTATTAACATGAACTTCCAGTTTAAATTTCGTGACCATCGTAGTTATAGAACTCCAGTTATAGCGGTTTTCGTCAAAAAAAAACCCAAATATTGAAATTACCATAACTTGGTCGATTTAAGTCGGAATAAGCTCATCTTTGGACAGGAGCTACTTTATATTATATACTTTCATGTCCCAAAAGTTTTGAATTTATTTCATTAATTAATTTGTCAAAATTGCTGCAGGAAAATTTGGGTAGATTATTTTTTGGGTTTTTCTAGCTTTTGCCTACTTTGCTAAAAACTGTCCATACGGAAATCCACAAGGAATTTTGCAGTGATTCCACTTGGATATGTTAGAATACTCATAGATCTACCTCCAAAAATTATCCACACTCAAAAAATCAAAATATAATGAGAGATATGATTGTTTGAATTTTAAGTTTTATTTTCTCAAAAATCTTATTTTCTAACCTTTGTATTTTGTAAGAAAACTTCCATGATCTCTTGATTAATCAAACATTAACCAACATAATGCATTCTAATACCTCTTATACTCATGTATCTACCATGATCCATGATCTATTTCATCAAACCTTCACCAAAATAAAGACTAGGGTTTTCTAACTTTTTGAAAACCTAGTTTTCGTTTCTTGCTTTAGATTCAACTTTTGATCCTCAAAAGTGATAGATCTACACATAACACACTTATTAACATGTAGATCTAAGATTTTGGATCTCAAGATCATAAACTTTATATCATCAAAAATCAAACCAAACAAAAGAAAATAAACTATATTAAAGGTAAAAAAAAATTTATACCTTTGCTTGATTTCCTTTCTTCTTCTTCCTAGGTTTTGCTTAAAGGATTTTGAGCACACAAAGCTCTCTCTCTCTCTCTCTTTCCCCTCTAAGGGCAGCCAAAATTTCTCTCCTCCTTTCTCTCTCTTCCTTTGTTTTGTTTTGATAGCAAATGAGAGATGAGAGAGAAATAAGATGGATTTTGTTTTAATAAAATGTATAAATATGTAATGTATATCTATATTATTCTCCTAACTTCTCTTGCTCTCTCTTATGTTGCTTACACTCCACCTCTTGCTTGTGATCTTGGTTAAATTGTTGGTTTGATAAAGGAGTGACACATGTTGTAGTTGGTGGGAGTTGTTGAACCACTTTAGCCACCATTACAAGTAATTATCATTTCACCACATGCTCCCTTATCTCCTCCTTTGTTAGGTCAAAAATTGGGCCTCCTTTCCCCATTCTTGGTTTAGTTTTTTAATGCTCCATTTTGCTTAATCAAAGGTCCAAAACATCCTACACTTGTTGGGCTTAGTTTGGGTGTTGGGTAAAATCTAGTTACGCACAACACGCAAGTGTACGTGGTCAACAAGGAATAAAGTGAAAGTAAAATATCGTTCCCACGAGGAATTATTTAATAAGAATCACCAAGTACTAACCCGTAACCAACTCAATATATTTGAACGAATGAATTTCACGTTTGAATTAACTATTTAATTACACTAATACTAATTACCACTAGTTAAATTAAGATTACGGAGATTTAAGATCACAACTTCACTTATTGCTTCCTTTAAGTTAGCACACTTCTTATCAATTATTCTCACTATTCTGAATTGTTAATCAAGAACAATAAAGTAAAATATGACCATCTCTCGATGCATCATACCCATATCAACTTAAATCCACAGATGATAGAATTAAGAAGAACACCTTAATTAACTAATCTACTATATCTCTATGTGAATTACAATTAAAGAGAGTTTAAGCACAAGTTCTTTATAAGATTACAAATGGTGTAAAGGTATATCTCTATCCTAAACACAAATCATGAATTCCATCGCCATATAGAAAACACAATCACATGCTATTATGATCAGATCTAAATCCATAATCCGTCTCTCGATTTCATATAGATTATCACGGTAATTGTTAGCTAGGAAATTAAGCAGTTAAATCTAAATCACAATAGACAATCCCCACGATAGATCATAACAATTGATAGAGAAGCATATTAAAATAAACTACACAATAAGATCCATTGAAATCTCAAACAAAAGATTTAGTTCATTATCATTGAATTAAAATTAAGAATCTACAATTGAATACACATTAAAAGATAATAAAAAGATTAAAGAAAAGATTAGAATCTGTTGTCGACAAATTTTTCCTCCGTCTTGCTCCTCCTCTTGACCTTCAATGGCCTCCAAGTGCTTTAAATAACCATATAAACTTACATATAATGCAACAAATAATCTATGAATTGTTAGATGAGCAGTATACTTTTGATGACAGTTTATCAAGTATAATAATTTGATCAATTTAAAGAATACTTGAATAAACTTGTTTCACCCACTTATATATATTATATTATATTTGATCTGCGTTGTGAATAATTTGGCTACTTAGGATTTCAAAGACCGTCCAGATAATATTCTTTGTTAAGAAATATCTCCGAATATCGGTATCTAAGTACTGACTAAATTGTTCGATTCACAACTTGAAAATCATAAAAATATTATATAATATTTATATAAATTATCTATATCAGTAAAAGGCCACTTAGGATTTTAAAGACCATTTGGAGAATTTCAAAGAAATTACTTTCGAATTATATGGGTATCTAAATACTGACTTTTTACTCGATATTGATAGATGAAATATAGATATATATATATATATATATATATATATATATATATATATATATAAATGTGTATAGCAATTTATATTTGAATATCTATATATATAAGCAAGTATGAGATAACATGAACAATAATAAATTAATAACTTATCTCAGATACTTTGACCAATTTTTCTCTTCAAAAATAGAATTAGAACTTTGCTTAGAAGAAGAGAGAGTGAAAGCTTAATTGGACAGAATATTTTTGAGTTTAGGGCAAAAATGTAATTTGGAAATTTATTTTTGAATTCAAAGGTCCGGATTGCATGATGAAATTTGAAGGGCTCAGATCAATTTAAAAAGTACACGGATTAGTAGGGTTTGGCCTAATCACTTTTGTTTTGAACATATGAGTCATTATATTCATTTGGCCTAAATGCTTTAAGCCTCAGCTAATATGCCCAAACATACCAGCACCTAACAAAGGCATAATCCTTCTTCAAATTTCAAAGGCACATCATATAAATTCCCACGTCACACACTCACATGCACTATACACATAAACACATGCACACACCGCACATATATACACATACACATACACGGCACACACACACACACACACACACATATATATATATATATATATATATATATATTTAATATTTATATGTATAAAAGGATATATATATATATATATATATATATATATTTAGAAATTTTCTTTTTGCCCATAAAAGATTTATAAAATCATTTTGAAAAAGAAATAAGAATCTCCTTGCCTTAGGAAGTGTTACTATATGAATTTATTTTATTAACACTTGATATTAGATTTATCAAGGTTAGAAAATAAATTCAAATGAAGTTTAGAAATTAATTATTTTTGGTCAAAATATATGAGGTAATTAAAATCAAGTTTAATATTTTTTAATCCTATGGAAAGGATTCTACCCTTTTGACCTATTTACCTAATTTGTTATCATAAAAATAAAATAACTAGATTTGGAGACCTATCAATCTCCCCCTTTTTGATGATGACAATAAGTAAAAATATTTTGGTTTTCAGAACCCCCCCCCTTGGGATCATGAATCGGTTTTTAAAAGGCAATTTTAAATTTTTGAAAAACCATCAGGCAGACCAACCATCCAAACTATCCAGGCAGTTATATAGCAGTTATATCCTACATGCAAACCATCTAGACAGTTATGACAGTTATATAGCAGTTATATCCAGCAAGCAATTTTATCCAGCATACTCATTCCTGTCAATCTCATGAGTATATACTAAGTAGTATATACACATAATCTGATATTTTTCTTCTCCCCCTTTATCTTTAACAACAATGGAGGGGTAAAGAAAAGATACCGAGTACCTGCAAAAACTGTTAGTTAAAACATTTACCTGCAGAGTCAGAATAGTAAGCAAACATGATAGATAATCCTAAGTATCAGTAGTTATGTTAGTATGTTATACATTTATCCCAAATAGTTAGTTTAGTATATATAGATACATTTTTCCAGAATAGTTAGATTTCATCAAAATTAAGAGGGGAGAAATTCAAACTGAGAGTTGGAAGATGAGGATCAGTGGGAGTTTGATCAGTGTGATCAATCTGTGCAGAGTTTGTTGTGGCAGTGAAGTTATAAGGAGGAATGGATACCTTCTGATGTTCCATCAACACACTTATCATATCTTGAATATGATGCACAGATAACTGCAAAGCTTCTAACTTATTCATAATAGCAGTTTGATTCTTCAAAGAGAGTTGATTCATACTGTTTAGAGAATCAATTTGTGACAACAGATTTAAATGAGACTCAATATGATCAGTGCCATTTGGTTGAAAAATGATCAAAGGCTTAGGGGGAAGGTTCAAATGTGACATAATATCACTGTTGTGAACCATTTGAGCCTTATGATAATGAACTGGAATGCCAAAATGTATGAAAATGCGAGTCAACAGAAGACCATGTCCCATGCAATTGTTATAGTAGCAGAACTCAAAAGATGATAGGAGAAAGTATGGTAGACTATATAGCATACATTTAGTCAAAATGCATTTCATGAGTTCTATGTCAAATAGATGCAGAAGTTTGTCATTTCTGACAGGCATAAAATTATTTCGAAGAATTTTTCCCAAAAATTGACATTCAGCACTGAAGAAGTCAAGATGAACTTTGCATAGATAGTCAAAAAAAGTTGCAGGCACAAGTTGTTCAATGGTGACAGAGAGATTGTGTTTGAAAGTGATGCATTTAGTAGTAGAGATCCCTATAGGACAAGTGTATTAATTTATTTTTGGAAAGTCCAAGAAATCATTTCTGAGATTTAGTGCTTGCAGAAGAAGTATTTCATCAATAACATAGTCATGGCCTTGTATACAGGTTTTAATGCAAGTTAAGAAACCAGTTGAGTCACGAACAAATGTCAAGTGAGCATAAAACTCTGCAATCAAACTAGGAAATATTTCCCTATTTTTGAAAGAAATGAGGCAATCTCATCCTATATTTGTTATGTTTTCTAACAAATTAGGAAAACTGTTGAAAGAAGTTTCTACCCCAGGAGTCAAATTATGTCTCATATGCTTATATTTAGTTTTAGTAGTAAGTGTAAGCAGCATAGGGGTATAGATATCAGGATGAGACTCAGTAAGCAATGCAAGTTTCTTTCTTTTGGAAGAAAAGACTAGAGGCATTGTTTTTGAAAGACAGTGTATACAGAGAGATAGAAGTGCAAAGACTGTAGAGAAATAAAACTGGTAGTTTGATGCAGTTAGTTTTGAAAGACTATCCTTTTATAGAAAGAGTATATTACTAAAACTATCAGTTTAACTAATATGATATGACTTGATTGTCAAAATAAACAGTTCTCAAGTAGTGACTGTGCACAGTGAGAAGTGAGAGGGTAAGTCATGCTTAGCACTGTAGTGGGTTTAAAATCATTTGTCAGTTTTTTTAAAAAAACAGATGGGTATGAATGATGGATTAGACTAAGTCAGTTTTATTTTTAAAAAAAAATTAACCAGATGTCCAATCATAAGACATACAAATTTCAGAGATATGCAGGTTATAGGCAGAACACGTATGGTCCAATATCAATAAAGAGATATGTTATCATTGCTTCTTAGCCCATATCAGAAGATAGTAAACCAACATAGAGATTCAACAAGTCAGTGTTAAATATAACACATAGCAATGATAGCATAGACAATAAGATGCAGAACATAAACATGAATATTATCTCTATCACCTAATGTCTATATCCAAAGGTATGATATCACCATTTAATACTCAAACAGTTTATCAGAGAGAGAGAGATAAATCGATATTACCTGAGCAGAGCTGATGTAATCAAGCTAAGTAGCTTTCAGTTGATCCACAGTATATCAAAAACGTATCAGCAGAAGAAGTAGATATACATACAAAAGAAATCACACTCACAGATACATATAGTTGTATATATACACATATTAATAGAGAAAATTTCAGACTTACAGACTCTTGGCAACGGAACCATGTATATATATATATAAGGTATACAGAAGTTGTTACACACATATATAAGATATTTCATTATATATATATATATATATATATATATATATATATTATGATTAAACAAGAACATATCCATATATATATATATATATATATATATTAAATTATTTTTGGAATTTTAGGGTTTCGAAAAATATATATATAAATGAAAAGTAAATCAGTTAAAAAAAATTTCTTAAAAAAAATTAAGGTTTGATACAAATTTCAGACAAAAAAAACTTGGACAGAAAAATTTAGGGTTTTTAACCTAAAAAGGATTTATATTTTTTTAAAAGACAAAGATTGATCAGAGATTAAGAGCAAAGATGTATATATTAATATAAATATATATCAGTTTTCGAGAAACCCCCCTTTTTTTAAGAGCAAAAACAAATAAAAAAAAATTTTATTTAAGGTTTCATACACAGATTTATATATTTTTAAATATTCATATATATATAAAATTTAAATATATATATATATATAATTTCTAAATATTTCTGTATATATATAAGTTTTTAAATATATAAAAAAAATATTTTAAATATATATATATATATATATATGAGATATATATGAACCCGTAAGAAATTTCATCAAGAACTCGAAAGTCTCTTCTTTTAAAAAATGAAAATTTTATATAGATCTAGGGTTAAAAAAATGTTAAGAACACAAAGATAACTAAGGTTTGAAGGCAGTAGATCCAAATTTTTTAAAAAAAAACAAAAAACAAACAAACGAAATTATAGAGACGGTTTTTTTTTTTGAAAGAAATCGAACCCAGGATCATAAAGAAAAAACACAAATCGGTAAAAACATGAAAACGACAATGAAGATTCATTTTATTAAAGGAAATATAAAGAAAACTCACTAGATTGATCGATTTAAGCTGAGAAAGTTTTAGGGTTTGAGAGGATTTGAGAGATAGAGAGAGAGAGAGAGAGAGAGAGAGAGAGAGAGAGAGAGAGAGAGAGAGAAGAAGAAGCCGGCAGAAGAGAGAGAAAAAGAGAAGAGAAATGAATTAAAAATTAGATTTTAGTTATTTATATTTACGTTAATCAGTTTGATCGGAAGGCTGAGGGTCGATCTTGGATTTGATCAACGGTCGAGATGAAATCGAGAGTTTAAAACGGTTGGGCTGACTGATTGACTTTGATCGACGGCTGAGATGGGCTTGTGCTTTCTTTTATTGATCGAACGGTTAGTTTGTGTGATCCGTGTGTTTTGTTTAACTGGCTCCTGATTGGTTGGATTTGATAGACGCGGATATCCTTACAGTTGACCGTTTGATGAGTTTGTTTAATGAACAGCCCAGATCAGATCAGTCATATAAATATATATTAAATGCTATAAAATGTAATTTTTGATAATAATAATAATAATAAATACTAGAATATTTATAAAAAAATCTATAAATTAATAATTTTAATTATTATATATATATATGTGTGTGTGTGTGTTCATAAAAATATTTATAATAGTAATATAATATAATTTTTGCTAGATAATGTGTAATTAAATGGTAAATAAGAAAGATTAATATATATAATTTTTTATTAAAAATATGATAAAAGAGATAAAAATAATAGTATTAATAATATGACTATATAGATCAAGAAAATTATATTTATATTATACTAGTAATGATAAGATATATATTTTTTTTAAATAAAATTTTAATAAGAGAAAGATTTAATATTTTATGAGATAATTTCTAACATTCCTAAATCTAAACGTAATTTATAAAATCTATCAGAACTTAGTGGTGTAGTAAATATATCAGCAATATTAAATTCTGTGTCAATATGTTCTAGTTTAATAATACCATTGTTTACATGATCCCGTAAGAAATGATGTCTAACATCAATCTATTTTGATCTAGCATGTAATACGGTATTTTTACTCAAGTTAATAGTGCTTGTATTATCACATAAGACTTGAAACACAATTAAATTTTATATTGTAATCGACAAGGGTCTGTTTCATCCACAGTATCTATGCACAACAACGTGCAGCAGCTATATATTCGGCTTCGGTGGTTGAAATAGATACCGAGTTTTGTTTTTTAGAGAACCAAGAAACTAAACATCCGCCTAAGAACTGACAAGTGCCACTTGTGCTTTTTCGATCAACATGATGACCGGCATAGTTAGAATCAGAAAAACATACAAGGTCAAATTATTGACCTTTAGGATACCATAGACCTATGTCTGTAGTTCTTTTAAGATATCAAAATATTCTTTTTAATGCAACTAAATGAGATTCTTTAGGGTTTGCTTGAAATCTGGCACATTTGCAGACACTAAACATAATGTCAGGTCAACTAGAGGTGATGTATAGAAGACTGCCAATCATTCCTCGATATTTCTTTGTGTCAACACTTTTTCCATTTTCATCAGCAGTTAGTTTATCAGTAGTTGACATAGGAGTATTAAGAGGTTTCACAGATTCTAGACCAAATTTCTTAATTATTTCTTTGCAATATTTGGATTGAGAGATATGAATACCTTTTTTTGCTTGCTTGATTTGTAGTCCTAGGAATAAATTTAATTCTCCCATCATGCTCATTTCAAATTTCTTACTCATGCTTTCAGAGAAATCATTACACATAGTTATGTTAGTAGATCCAAAAATGATGTCATCAACATATATTTGTAAAATAAAAATATCATCATTTTTATATTTTATAAAAAGGGTAGTATCTACTATGCCCATTTTATAACCACTTTCTAACAAGAATTTACTTAGTCTCTCATACCATGCCCTGGGAGCTTGTTTTAGACCGTATAAAACTTTGTCCAGTTTGCATACATATTCAAGATGATCAAAGTCTTCAAAGCCAGGAGGTTGTTTAACATAAACGTCTTTCTCAATGACACCATTTAGAAAGGCAGATTTGACATCCATTTGAAATAGTTTAAAATCTTTATGGCATGCAAAAGCTAATAACATACGTATAGACTCAATTCTAGCAACAGGAGCATATGTTTCATCATAGTCAATTCCTTCAAGTTGATTGTAACCTTGTGCAACTAATCTTGCCTTATTGCGTATAACAGTTCTATTTTCATCTAACTTGTTACGAAAAACCCATCGAGTTCCAATAATGGAGGTTTCTTTAGGAGTTGGAACTAATTCCAGACTTTGTTTCTGGTGAACTATTCAAGTTCTTCTTGCATAGCTATTATCCAGTCTTCATCAAGCAATGCATCTTTTATATTTTTGGGCTCAATATGGGACAGAAAAGATAGATGACTGGCCATGTTTTGTGCTTGTGATCTCGTAAGAATTCCTTTATCGATATCACCAATTACATTTTCTATTGGATGATTTCTTATAACATGTGATTCTTTGGGCAAGTCATTTAGCTGGGGATTAGGATTTTCAAGAGGATTAATATTGATAGGTGGAGATACATTATCTATTTTTAGTTCTTCCATGTTTCTGAGAATGTCTTCAATGACTATATCATTTTCTACCAGTTCTTTGAATTTTGGAGGGGGTTTAGTTTAATCAAAGGTTACATTCATTGACTCTTCCACGACTAGAGTTCTTTTATTAAAAACTCTATATGCTTTACTATTTAGTGAATATCCTAGAAATATTCCTTCATCAGATTTGAGGTCAAATTTTACTAGATATTGTTTAGTATTTAGAATAAAGCATTTACTCCCAAAAATACGAAAATAATTTATAGTTAGAGTTCTTTTATAAAAGAGTTCATAGGGAGTTTTGAGCAACATTGGTCTTAGCAAGACTCGATTTAAGATATAACAGGATGTTGCAATTGCTTCGGCCCAAAAATATTTAGGTAGTCGATATTCATTAAGCATAGTATTGGCCATTTCTTGTAGAGTACGATTTTTCCTTTCAACTACACCGTTTGATTGTGGTGTGTAAGGTACAGAAAAGTTATGACTTATACCGTGCTCATCACAGAACATTATGAAATCAAAATTGTCAAATTCTCTTCCATAATCAGACCGAATATAAACAATAGAGCTTCCCTGTTGATTCTGAATTTCCTTACATAAAGCAGAGAAGGAGTTTATTGCTTCATTTTTGAATTTTAAAAAATCAACCCAAGTGAATCGTGAATAATCATCAACTAGGACTAAAATATAGACAGCACCACCCATGCTATGTTTAGGAATAGGTCCTACTAAATCCATATGTAAGAGTTCTAGTGGTCGAGAGGTTGATACTGTGAGTTAGGTTTGTGAGATGCATGAATTTGTTTTCCTTATTCACAGGCTTCACGGATATGGTCCTTAAAGAATTTTAGTTTTGGAAGACCTATAACATGTTCCTTAGAAGATATGTTATTAATTAATTTCATGTTAATGTGTCCTAATCTACGATGCCAAAGCTAGGGATCATCATTTGCAGATACAAGACACATATTGTCCAGGTGTGGGTATGAATCTAAATCACACGTGTACACATTTTGACTTCTAGGACATAATAAAATTAATTTCCCAGTTTGATCATATATTGAACAGTTATGAGGACTGAAAGTTATTTTAAAACCACTATCACAAAGTTGACTAATGGATAGAAGATTGTACCTGAGTCCTGTGACTAATTGAACGTTAGAGATTGTTATGTGTTTATTGTACACACTTCCAATTTCAATAACTTTACCTTTGTTGCTATCTCCAAAGGTTACCTCATTACAGTCTTTAGCTTGTAGATTGCTTAGTTTTGTGTTGTCGCCTGTCATGTGTCTTGAACAACCGCTATCAAGGTACCATTTATTTTTACTAGAGTCAGCTGTGAGGCATACCTGCAACATGTATTATATTCACAAATTGGTACCCTTTAATGAGAATGGTCATTTGGGTAAGTTTTCCATTTTGTATAAGGATCACTTGTGTTTTCCTTTACAAAGTGTGGTAGATGATAATAATCATTAGTAGACACAAGTGTTCTATGGGTAGGAAATTTATAATATGTAGGACTAACTCTTTTATTTGAAAGATTTTGACGAAAATTTCTAGATGATCTTTCATGAGAAAGAAATTCTCTTTTTGTGATAATAGGTGTAGTGTAACTTCTTTTTGGTACCCAAATCATTTTTTCTTTGTAGTTTCCATTCTTGGCATTACATGAGTAAATTGAATGACCATTTCTGTTACAGTAAGAACATTTACTAAAGGGAGATGCATGACCTTTTTCTTTACTTTTAATATGATAGAGTCTTTTATCTTTTGTCTTACTAGATTCTCCGATATATCCTAATCCTTCTTTATTAAAACTACATCTTTGTTGGCTGAGAATAACATCAAGATTTTTTTTCCTTTTGTGAATTTAATGACTGTTGAATTTAAGTCATCACGTTCTAGAGTCAACATTCTAATTTGATTCATTAAAGTGGATTCTTCATTTTGCTTTTCTAATTTCTGATATGAGTTTTTCTCTTTACTTATTTCTTGATTTAGTGTTTAAGAATCTTCTATAATCACAGCAAGAGTTGAATTTTCAATTTCAAGATTTCTATTTAATTTTCTTAATTTTTCTAGTTCTTCTTTTAATGCAAGATTTCTTGAAGAATCGTTTTCTAATTTCTCATTTTCTTCTTTTAAGGTTTCATTAATAATAATTAAATTTAAAATTTCTATTTCAAGATTTTTATTTGCTTTAATTAATTTTTCTAATGATATTTTTAATTTAATGAAGTCTTCTTTAATAATTTCATTATCTTCATATAGGTAATTATATGCTTCTTGTAATTCATGTATTCTTCATTTATATTTTCCAAATTATGTGTGATAAATAAAGTGCTAGGTAATTGATGTTCAGAATTTACCTCAGATATTGGTGATGAGTCATTATCTGCCATTAAACATAAATTTGCGATTTCCTCGGTCGGTTCAGTAGGTTCTTCTTCATCACCTAGATCCCAGCCTTCTTCAGCTACTAGAACTTTGTTGTTGACTAGTATTGGGCAGTCCTTTTTGAAGTGTCCTGGTTGGTTGCATTCAAAACATGTATTTGAGTTTTCATTTGAGCCAGCATTTCTGAAGTTGCTGTTGGTAGCTTTAAAGTTCCTTCTAGGTATTTTTGGCTTGAAGACTTGCTTGTTTCAAAAATTATTGAAGTTGTTATTTGATTTTATAAAGCCTTTGCCATATCTTTTTGCTTTTCTTTGGATTACTCTCTTGAGTTGTCTTGATAATAAAGCAACTTCGTTATTATCTAGATTCAAGAGTTCTTCATTCAATTTCTCATCACCGCTTTCTTGATCAACTAGTAAGGCTTTGAAAGCGATTCCTTTTCTTTTGAGATCTGTATCTGATCCTGCTTTTTTGACTAGCATGTCGACTTCGTGGGCACGAAGATTTTCAATGAGGCTATCAAGAGGATAAGCAGTTAGATCCTGCATTTTCTTGATGGCTGTAACTTTCATTTTCCATACAGATGGAAGGGCTTTGAGAACTCTTCTATTCTTCTCATTTTTTGTGTAAGCTTTTCCCAGTTTTTCTAGCTCATCAATGATTCTGGAAAAACAAGTTTCCATATCAATGATTTTCTCACCTTCGTCTAGCTTGAAGCTTTCATACTCTTGGATTAGAGCATCTTTTCTGGTTTCTTTGATATGACCGGTTCCTTCATAGGTTACAATTAATTTTTCCCAGATTTCTTTAGTATTCTTGCAGTTGCTAACTCTTTTGTATTCTTTTTCTATAAGAGCACTGGTTAGCACTTGTTCAGCTTTGGATGCGATATTCATTATCTCCTCATCCTCGGTGGTGAATTCCCAAGCATCTTTTTCGACGATCTTTTCATCTTCAATTTTTGTGGGAATTCTTACACCTTGTTTTATTGCTAGCCAAATTTTGATTCCTTGTGATTTGGCATAGATATTGAATCTATTTCTCCAGGTGGCAAAGTTTGTGCCATCAAATAGTGGAGGTCTAGACATTGATAGTCCTTCTCCGCAACCAGTAGCATTTGTGTAGGCCATAGATGGATCTACTCTTAGATATGCCTGTAATTACTTAACAAACAAGTTAAAGAGCACTGCTCTGATACCAGTTGAAAGTCTAATAATAATCTAGAAGAGGGGTTGAATAGATTATCACTATTTAAAAATTATCTTTGGCCTTTTTGAATTTTTAGTAGGTTAACGTACAGTATTAAGAATTTAATAAGAAGGTTAAAAATTCAATCACACAATGCACAGATATTTATCTGGTTCACAACATATAGCTCGTGTATGTTGCTACGTCCAGTCTCAAGCTCCTCTCCAAGACTTGAGATCCTAATACTCCCTGTAATAAATACTCCTTCAATAGGCGGAGAAGCCTTTACAAAATTTTATAGATAAACTTACAACTATCCACAACTAACTAACTTGGACAGTGAACTCCCAGCTACAACCTCAAGCTTAGTTGAATCTTCTTTTTGAGCTTAGAACTATTCTATGACTTGGTCTTGAAACAACAATCTCTTCCTCACCTCACAAGTACACTAGAGACCCAACTTCCAGCTGACCTCTCTAACACTCTGGTCTTGGTCAAAAAAAATTTGTCTTTCTCACAAGTATAAAATAAACTAACTCAACCTTTTCCTTTTTATAAAAAGTTTTGTTCAGTTTTTGCTTCTAAAGTAAGCAAATAAATTTAGAACAGATACATCTTAGATAAGAAGATATAGAAGTTAAGTATTTGATAAAAATTCAAGACTTTTATGTAGTGTGCTTCTGTGAAAGCAGATAAATAGATTTGAGTACCTTTAACAAAGATTTTCTTTTTCTTTAATAAAGAGTGTGTTTCAATGGTTTAAGAAAAAGATTTTTCTTTTAGAGTGTGTTTCTATTGTTTTAAACAAATGTAACTTTGAGTTTAAATAACCATATAAACTTACATATAATGCAACAAATAATCTATGAATTGTTAGATGATCAGTATACTTTTGATGACAGTTTATCAAGTATAATAATTTGATCAATTTAAAGAATACTTGAATAAACTTGTTTCACCTACTTATATATATTATATTATATTTGATATACGTTGTGAATAATTTGGCCACTTAGGATTTCAAAGACCGTCCAGATAATATTCTTTGTTAAGAAATATCTCTGAATATCGGTATCTAAGTACTGACTAAATTGTTCGATTCACAACTTGATAATCATATAAATATTATATAATATTTATATAAATTATCTATATCAGTAAAAGGCCACTTAGGATTTTAAAGACCGTTTGGAGAATTTCAAAGAAATTACTTCCAAATTATATCGGTATCTAAATACTGACTTTTTACTCGATATTGATAAATGAAATATAGATATATATATATATATATATATATATATATATATAAATGTGTATAGCAGTTTATATTTGAATATCTATATATATAAGCAAGTATGAGAGAACATGAACAGTAATAAATTAATAACTTATCTCAGATACTTTGACCAATTTTTCTCTTCAAAAATAGAATTAGAACTTTGATTAGAAGAAGAGAGAGTGAAAGCTTAATTGGACAGAATGTAGGCAAGGAGAGTAAGCTTTTCAAATTTGTGAATTGGTAAATTGAAATGAATGAAAGCCTCATATTTATAGTATTTTTGAGTTTAGGGCAAAAATGTAATTTAAAAATTCATTTTTGAATTCAAAGGTTCGGATTGCATGATGAAATTTGAATGGCTCGGATCAATTTATAAAGTACACGGATTGGTAGGGTTTGGCCCAATCACTTTTGTTTTGAACATATGAGTCATTCTATTCATTTGGCCTAAATGCTTTAAGCCTCAGCAAATATGCCCAAATATACCAGCACCTAACAAAGGCATAAGCCTTCTTCAAATTTCAAAGGCACGTCACACAAATTCCCACTGCGCACACTCACCTGCACTATACACATATACACATGCATACACCGCACATATATACACATGCACACACACGGCACATATATATATATATATATATATATATATATATATATATATATATATTTAATATTTATATGTATAAAAGGATATATATATATATATATATATTTAGAAATTTTTTATTTGGCCATAAAAGATTTATAAAATTATTTTGAAAAAGAAATAGGAATCTTCTTGCCTTAAAAAATGTTACTATATGAATTTATTTTATTAACACTTGATATTAGATTTATCAAGGTTAGGAAATAAATTCAAATGAAGTTTAGAAAATAAATATTTTTGGTCAAAATATATGAGGTAATTAAAATCAAGTTTAATATTTATTAATCCTATGGAGAGGATTATACCCTTTTGACCTATTTACCTAATTTTTTATCATGAAAATAAAATAACCAGATTTAGAGACCTATCACTCTTTATTGTAAAGACCTATCACCGTTAAGATTGATCTTTCAATCAATATATCATATCATACCACTACTTTATAAGTAAATTATCTAATATTTAATTACATAATCAAATATTAGATAACTCCTTAAAACCATACGTATTCACAATTCTAAACCTAGCACACAACGATTCTTTATCATTGTTCAATATAGTTTGCTGAGTGGTTTTCCACAAACAACTAACAAACTAGTTTTCCGTCTCGTCTACACTGTATTTCACAACGAGTTAGATCGGTTGCTAGTTCGTATATACCTCCGCTCCCTGAAGGAATCGTTTAGCCCAGATACTATGCATCAACCATTAAAGAGTACGACTGTACCACTACTTTATCATATAACTTGTGAATTAATACTTAATCTTTCATATTATAAGTTCTTCTTTATAATCCATTTAGCCGAATATCTAATCCAACAACCTGAATTCAAACTGAATTACAATCCAGCACCCTGGATTCACTATTCAGCAAACCTAATACACTAATTCAGCAAACCGAATCCACCAATTCAGCAAGCTGAATATAAGCTAACATAATTAATTTAGCACACCGAATTCAAACTGTATTCTCTTTTTAACATATTAAATTTTCAATCCATCATACTATACATTCAATATGGCCTATTGAATATCTAATCAATAACTTAACTCATCTTTTAAACTCTCATTTAATATTATTAATTATTTAATAATATCCAAATCCTTTACTAATATTAGTAATCATTAAATAATATTTTAAATCAATGATTTAATAAAACTTTAATCCAAATATTATCAATCACTCAATAATATCTTAATCTAATATTATTAATCTTTTAATAATATTTGAATCATTTATTAAACTTAAAAATAATTTATTTTAAATGTTTAATCTTTACTAATTTATTTATTTAACAACCATACAAGGCCATAAACATAATATATCATCATCAATGACCAAAACCCCTTTCAAAAATCTACATATAGCATATCTAGGGTTCTCAAGCCATAAAATCATATTTTCCATATTTTTAACATTATATAATTAATTTAATTTATTTATTCATAACTAGATCATTTCCACAGAAAATATCAAATCATCTTATTATTTTTTTTATCTTTTGGCCACACATACATATATATATTCCATACACAAAAATAATTTTTCTGAAATTTTTCAATTTCCTCAAGTATTTTATAAAAGTTCGTTTTTGGTTTGTAACTTAAGAAAATTAGCTATATCATGCTCAATTCCAAAAATTCTCAACTCTTGGCAGAATCTTACACTTATTAACATGGACTTCCAGTTTAAATTCCGTGACCATCGTAGTTATAGAACTCCAATTATAGCGGTTTTCGTCGAAAAAATCCAAATATTGAAATTACCATAACTCGGTTAATTTAAGTTAGAATAAGTTCATCTTTGGACAGGAGTTACTTTATATTATATACTTTCATGTACCAAAAGGTTTGAATTTATTTCATTAATTAATTTTTTGAAAATGCCGCTGGAAAATTTGGGCAGATTATTTTTTGGGTTTTTCTAGCTTTTGCCTACTTTGCTAAAACTGTCCATACGGAAATCCACAAAGACTTTTGCAGTGATTCCACTTATCTATGTTAGAATACTCATAGATATTACCCCAAAAATTGACCACACTCAAAAACTCAAAATAGAATGAGAGATATGATCGTTTGAATTTAATGTTTCGTTTTCTCAAAAATCTGATTTTCTAACCTTTGTGTTTTGTAAGAAAACTTCCATGATCTCTTGATTAATCAAACATTAACCAACATAATACATCTTAATACCTCTTATACTCATGGATCTACCATGATCCATGATCTATTTCATCAAACCTTCGCCAAACCCAAGCGAAACATAATCTATGCTAAAAAAATAATAAAGACTAGGGTTTTTAACTTTTTGAAAACCTAGTTTCCATTTCTTGCTTTAGATCCAACTTTTGATCCTCAAAAGTGATAGATCTACACATAACAAAGTTATTAACATGTAGATCTAAGATTTTGGATCTCAAGATCATAACCTTAGATCATCAAAAATCAAACCAAACAAAAGAAAATAAACTATATTAAATGTAAAATTTTGTTATACCTTTGCTTGATTTTCTTTCTTCTTCTTCCTAGGGTTTGCTTAAGGGATTTTGAGCACACAAAGCTCTCTCTCTCTCTCTCTCTTTCCCCTCTAAGGGCAGTCGAAATTTCTCTCCTCCTTTCTCTTTCTTCCTTTGTTTTGATTTGATAGCCAATGAGAGATGAGAGAGAAATAAGATGGATTTTGTTTTAATAAAATATATAGATATGTAATGTATATCTATATTATTCTCCCAACTTCTCTTGCTCTCTCTTATGTTGCTTACACTCCACCTCTTGCTTGTGATCTTGGTTAAATTGTTGGTTTGATAAAGAAGTGACACATGTTGTAGTTGGTGGGAGTTGTTGAACCACTTTAGCCTATATTTTAAATACTAACATCCTTCCCTATTATAACCCTTAGGGTATTTAATTTTCATACCTAATGTATAATTAGGTTACATTAGTTTTCCTTTTATTTGTTTATTATATAATAAACAAATATAATCAATCACACAATATTTATATTTATTACTCACATATTCATACAAAATAAATTAATAGGTTGATACGTGTTCCACCAATCTCTTAGATTAGGTCACTAGTATATAATTAAAATACTAAGACCATTAAATAAAGATAACCCTTTAGGTTATATTGTTCCAATACCTAATAACATTAGGCTACAAATCTTTCTTTTTAAAAATTTTTATTATTCTCATTTAATTTCTTTACATTGCTTAAGAATTTCACTAAAACCATATAGGTTCTCTAAAATTTTTAATTACTCCTCAAATTTCTATCTAGGTTTTATTCTTTAACCTTTATTTTAATCACTCAAGATCTTATAAGCTTTCGGGTTGTCATAGGTGTTACAACCGTATAAACCCAATTACAAGCATGTTATAGAATATGAACCCCTGCAATTTGAAAAAGATTTATCTTACGAAGAAGTTCCTGTTTAGATTGTCGACCGAAAAGAGAAAGTACTCAGAAATAAAGTAATACCTCATGTTAAGGTAATCTGGAGAAACTACAACGCTGAAGAAGCTACGTGAAAACTCGAAGATCAAATGATGAAAAAATACACTCATTTATTTATTTAATCTATGTGTAGCGATTATGGGGACATAATCTTTGAAAAGAGGGGAGAATGTAACGGGATGAATTAATTAAATCGTGATTCTGGGGACAATCCTTTTAAGTAGGGAAGGATGTGACGAATGAGATTTTTGTAATTTATTTTAAATATTTATTGAATTAAATAAATATTTTTATTGATTTATTTATTGAGTTAAATAAATATTTGATGGAATTGTTGTAGATTAATTTAATTAAATGTGTCACATTAATTAAATTAGTGTGGAATAATTTTGTAGTTTGAAGTTTGAATTTAATTGAGATTATTAAATTAAATGAGTTGTTAAATAATTATAATATTGTTCTAATTCATTTAATAATTATTTAGAGATTTATTAATTTGTTATAATTAATAAATAAGAATTTTTATTATGTGATAATTTGATTTAATAAGTAATAGTGGGTTTAATTTAATTGAATTAAAATAATACAATTTGATTAATTAAAGTGTGACAAATAAACTATATAATAAATGAGTTAAATAAAATAAATTTAAAAAGGAGCCTTTTAAATGCTAGCCAAACATGGCCTTGAGAACATGGGATCAGTTAAGGCCTAAGTGCGCTTAACTGATACCCACGAACGTCAGTTATTAATATTATACGTATAGTTATATTAGTTCATTGTTAAGTCTGGAAAACAAAGTCAGAGAGAATTCTAGAGAGAGTTTGAGAGTGAAATTGAGAAATTGAGAGAAGAGATTTTGTAAGAACAAGAAGGAGTAGCAATCAAAGTCTTGTAATCATCTTCTAGCTATCTAAACAATGATTTAAGTTAAAATTCTTAATTTTAAAGTTTTTATTTTCTAAAAAGTTCTCTGTAATTGAGTTCTATGGATGATTGTTGAAAGTATGAGTTTGTATGTGTTAATGGATGTTTATAACATATTTTATATCATTTATTCATGGTTTAGAGTGATCAAATTCGTAGAAATATATTTAAAAGTGAAGAAATCAAATTACAATGAAATAATATATGAATATGGCTTATATGTATGAAAATTTATGTTTAAATTGTACATTAATCGGTAAATTGATGATTGATTATGTTTATACATTAAGAAACGAAAAGAACAAAATTCGTATGGACTGATTTGGTTGAAAAATGAGTCCATGACAGTTGATTTTGTAAAGGATGTCTAAAAATGGAGATTTTACAAAAATATTGAATTTAAGGGTTTAAATTTGATTGTTTATGTTGTTTTGTTGGTTATAATCATGCTCTACATGCTTAGTAACATTTCTGTGAAACCTATATAGTTTGGGTGTGAGTAATTTATTGTTTGAGTGAAGTTTTTGGGCCTATTTTGACTCTGTTCTGTGTTCTTCGAGAACTGCAGGAACTGAATCTACGACGCAGCGCTGCAGCACCTCTTAGAAGGCTATTCGGCGCGCCGCAGCGCCGACTGCAGGCCTTTTGGCCGCGCCGCAGCGCTGCCTGCAAGGCTTTGGGGACGCGCTACAGCGTTGGTTAGCAGAATTTCCCAGAAAAGCTTATTTAAGTGCTCAAGTCCAGAAAATGTAATTTAAACCTAATCTAGTGAACATGAAAATGTAATGATCATGTAATGAGATATTAAAATAGATTAGTAACATGTCAATGATGTTTTTACGTAATTAATTGATAAGTCAAATGCGTACTTAAACTATTATTTTGTGAGATTTTATAAGGTGTTTAAAAGTTAAGGTTTGTGTATGTGGTTAATATAATCAGATATAGAGTTAAGTTAGATTAAAAGAGAATATACTCATGATGCTAGTTGAGTTGTGATTAATTGATATTGTGACTTTAAATGGTATGTAGGATTAATTGAACAACGTGAATTGTAATTTATACCTTACGCACAAGGCAAGTTTCCTTACCATATCTTGATTACAATTACGCAAGTCTTAAATCCTATTCTTATATCGAACAAGTTTCGTACTTATTTTATTCAAGTTCATGATTAAAAATGAGATGATCTATTTCCTTTGAAGTAATACTTCGGTTATTCAATGTTTATTCAGTTATATACATTTGAGATTCAATCTTCGATTTAAATATCAGTTTACATTATTGTATTGAGACCTTTGAATAACTAGCGAACCCTTATTAATTCGACTAGTACATAGTTGATGAGCATTCTAAATTCTAGAATTACTGTTGAAGCTTATTCAAACCAAACCTCCTTTGGTGCGGACTCTTATGTCAAAACTGAGATGAACAACCCTATTATAGGGGATTATATTACGCGATAGCGTTAAGATGTTGTGCACATACATAGTATGAAGGGTTGTTCCCCCTAAGTACGAGAAGTAAGGTCCATATAGTCTTTTGACTATTAAAGGTTTAAAGTAAAAATACTTGATAACCTAGGACATAGTTCATGGTCTTATGACCCTCAGATGTACTTTTGATTCTTATTTTCTAATCTTGATTCAAAAGCCGAGCTTTCTATTATCCAGTATCCATTGATTACTCGCATGATATCATTATTATTGTTATTGTTACACTTATGGGAAATTGTTTGCTCACTCTTGCATAATAACATTGCATCTAAGGTCGAAAGAGTTGACGAGCCTTCCACTAGTAAAGGCAAAGGCAAGGCAAACAAGTGATGAAGACTTGTTTATTTATTTGAATGATGTTTATATATAAGACTTATGGATTATGTTATGTTTTCGCATTTATTGTATTAAGGTTAGATTACCTGGGATTGATTTGTTTAATATGTTGTAACCCTTAAGGGGAGGATTTCTATTTTAATTATGAGTTTCAGTTATTTTCTTATTTAAGGGTAGTTAGATATGCTTTAATTGAACAGTGAACACCAAATTCTGTGAAAATGAAATACCCGGATTTGAGGGTGTCACAATTGATGACGTTTTTGGTGGGGCAAATGACATTCCGCTTTATGTGGCGTCTCACGACTCTTTTTCCATTGACTATCTTGTGAGTATTTTCTTTAGTTAACACGTACTTTTCTCCTTGAATCTTCTTTCTTTCTCCATAGTATATTATGCTTTGTCAATTTATTTTCAAAGCGAGAAGATGAAAGATTTTCCTTTGCTTGTTGAGGCACTTGCTTTATTTGATGCTCTTAATCCGGATGTTGGCACCTCGCCATATAATGACCTTGGTTATCCTATAGATGGACAAGGCTTCGAGGAGTCATCAGCAGTACAATAGTCACACGCTCTTTCATCCTTTGTCCCGTGGGATTCTATGTTGCTTTTAAAGTGTCTCCTGCTAGAGCTTCCTTCAATCCAAGTAGAGATCTTGTTTCTTAAAGGGTTTTCAGATATCCTCTTCCAGTCAGGAAATTCTAGATCGTCTCTTAGCTCAGTTTCCACAGATACTTGACCGACTGACTATCCTTATGGTCCCCATCCTGAATTTCTTTTTGGAACGACTTGCCGGCCTTATTATTGAGTTGCACAATCTTTCTCTCTATTCTTTGCGAACCGAATACTTGGATAGATTTAGCAGTGAGCTTAATTACTTCTCTATTGTTGGATTTGATATGTCTCCCTTTCGCGCTCGGCTGGATCTTTTTAGTTCCAATTTTTAGATTGTTGTACTATGAGCAGAGGTTACTATGTGTCAGTACGATGTTAACTCATTTTCGGAACAACTTTTTGATCTTGAGGAGACCGCAAACAAACTGGAGACCCAACTTCAGGGTTTAAAGTTAACCATTTAAGATTTTCAAAAACTAAAAGTTGCCCATGTTAAGACTCGGGATGCTGCCATTGCTAAATTGGAGGCCAAAGCTTTTCCCCCTCTTCAGTTTGATATGCCATGGCCTTTGGATCATGACTTTTTGTAGTTATTATTTTTTCGTTTCATATATCAAAGAAGCTCATATATATTTCATTTATCATAATAAAGCTTCATCAGCATTAAGACCCAATGGTTAACATTGAATCTCAAGTTATTCAAATTAATACTCCAAGACAACAATATATATATAATAAAAAAGCAAACATGAATTTTGTTAAAGAAAAACATATTTTTTTCTCCATTTCATGTAAACCAACACTTGAATATATACTTTTAAAAATCAAAAAATTATTCAAGTATAATTAAAAATTTGACATTTTATTGATAATCAGATTACTTTTAACGAAAAGCATAACGTTTCAGATTTTTATATAAAAATAAATAAATCTTGCTTTTGTCGGAGAAAGCATAACATTCGCCACTTTTAGAGATAAAGTGTAACTTTCTCGGGTTTGAGGGCTTATACTCAGGTGCCTCAATCACTTTTAAAGTTGAAAGTATAACTTGTCGTGTCCTAGGACTTATAGTCAGGTGCCTCAATTACTTTTAAAGTTTAAAGTATAACTTTTATAGTCTGAGGACTTATAGGCAGGTGCCTCGATTACTTTTGAAGTTGAAAGTATAACTTTTTATGATGACCATCTCATATGTAATATTTCTTTACCAATTTCAAGTTTAATGGGCCTGAGATAGCATCTGATCCCACACGAGATATCTTGCAATACTCACTTATAGAGATCTCTCGTATCCTATATGGGCCTTCCCATTTGGGGTAAAATTTGCTGGTTGGTGTTTCCCTTATGACTTGATTCGCTGTCTTGAGCACCAAGTCCCCCACTAGAATTTTTTGTGGTACCACTGCGTTATTGTATTGTCGTTGCAGTCTTTCATGATACCATTCCAGTTTTTTTCTAGCTGTCTTAGAAGTCAGCTATGGCCTCCAGGGCAGCTGGTCAGTTTTCTTCCTCGACTAAGCTTCGAAGTCTCATCTTAGCCGAAGGGATTTCTATTTCGGCGGGCAAGATAACTTTTTCACCATAGACCAAAGCATATGGGGTTTCACCCTTAGGCTTTCTTTTTAAAGTTTGATATGCCCATAATGTTATTGGTAATTTTTCGGCCCATGTTTTCTGATGATCGTCTAAGGTTTTTGATAAAATTTTGATCAAGGTTTTGTTTGTTGCCACTGCTTGTCCATTACCTTTCGGGTAGTAAGGTGATAATTTGTAGTGTTTCACCTTGTATCTTTCCATCATATTTTTGATATCCCTATTGATGAAGGGAGTTCTATTATCTGACAAAATGATCTTCGGCCCCATAACCCTTTTCAAAGGGACTGCCTCTACCCACTTTGTATACATCTTAGTGGTGATTAAGATCCATATGTTACCTTTGGAATTTGGATGAATGGGACCTCTAAGATCCATTCCCAAAGTATGGAAAGGCCACGATGTTTCTATATTTTGTAAGTCCACAGTAGGAGCATGAATCAAGTTCCTGTGGATTTGGTGAATAATAAGTTGTTTGTACAACTTGGCTCCCTATTAGTGTTCATCTTTATGCATTTGATAGACCAAATCTTTGGCCTCACCTAACTCCAAACACCATAAGGGCTTGCCATTGAACCCTCTTCTAAATAATTCTCCATTTCGTAAGAAGAATCTTTGTGATTTTCTCTTTAATATAATTGCGTCCTTCTTTTCGACATTAAGACTATTGCTTTGTAAAACCTCCACATAAGGGATTCGTCAATCCGCTTTGTCATCAATGAAGGCACATTCTTCCTCCACAGGGTATTCTTGGCATGAAACACAATGTCGTTGAAGTGCGTCTATTTCCTTCTTCATTTTAGGCCAATAATACCCTTAGCACTATAACTGGCGATACAACCCAATATCTGCCAATCTGCAGTTCTCATCATGCATTTGATACAAGACTCTATTTGCTTCCTACCTCCCCAAACATCGTGTCAATACACCATCTGTTTCTTTGTGATACAAGACACCCTTGATAATACTATAGTTCTAGAGTTCGATGGATGGTATTATTCCATCCTTTGTTTGCAATTGTTGAGAGATGTTATATCTCCAATCATCTGTCATGTCTTTGGGGAACAAATCTAACACGGTGGTTAGGAGGGTTCTCTTCACTACCTTCACATCCAAGTCTTCTCCTTGTATATACACCCGAGACGCTACTGTTGCTAATGCATCCGGTTGTTTGTTTTGTCCTCTTGGCACATATTCAATCACCACCTTCTTGAAAGCCTCCATCACTTTTGGTGCTATAGTTCGATATGGTGCCAAGATGGGTTCTTTTACTACGAATTGACCTCTTATTTACTACACTATCAGTTTTGAATCTCCCCTTACTTTAAGATATTTGGCTCCCACCTCTTGAGTCGTCAAGAATCCCAATATAAACGCCTCATATTCCGCTTCATTATTCGTACAAAGGAAATCAAATTTATATGATAAAGCCACTTCCTTTCCTTCTTTGGTGGTTAATACCACTCCTGCTCCTCCTTTTCCTTCTGCAGATGACCCATTAAAGGTCAAACTCCACCATTTTGAGTCTTCATCCACTAAATCAATTGCTTCCTCCTCTCCTCCTATAAGATCCTCAGAGGGAGGTTCATATTCTTCATTCAAAAATTGAGCTAGCAAGTCTGCCAAGGCTTGACATCTGATCGCCTTCGGTGTCACACACTTGATATCATACTGTAAGAACCCGAATTTTTAAATATTATTAAATAAGGATTTAATAAATAAAATTCTTAAAGTGTGAGATGGGTTCGAATAAGAGTATATATATATATATATGTGATATGAGGTATGTGGTATTATATTACATAGGGTAATATGGACTATGTAATATGTGTTTTTGTGATTTATAAATATACTATTAATGTATATTTGTTACTTAGCGTAGAGACGATTCAGTTGAGATAAAGGAAGTGGATAAATTCCTATCGATATTAAATAATTTATAGAATTATTTTATCATAGTAAGTTGGTGACATTAAATATCCTTAATGTATAATCACCATATTCTTGTGTATGTATTAATAACTAGTATGTTTATAATATAGGTTATTAATAGCACTTAGGCTATCCATGAATAGGTTTGGATAGTGAAGCATGAGTTAGTTAAGGAATTAACTAATAAGAATAAATATTAGTTAATTTAAGTTGAGAGTTATATTATGGAATAATATAATGAGAGTATTGAACCTTAATTAACTATGATGATATAGTACAGTGTTTAATTTACTTAAGTAAAGGAGTGAATTAATATGTGTGTCGAATATGTAATTATAGTTGGTACTTTTATATATATTACTTAGAATAGTAATATGTGAGAAAGTCTAATGTACGAATAACGTTAAATATATATATATATATATATATATATATATATATATATATATACACACACACGTTATTAAAGGGAGATGGAAATCATTATATCTTTAAATGAATATTTGAAGAAATTATTTTGGGAACAATTTATAGAAAAGAAAGAGAAATGGTTATTATATATTTTAATAAAGGATATTAAAATAATTTTTAATATTGAATTATTTTAATAAAAGGAGGAAATGTTATTTTTGAATAGTAACATTACCTTATATATTTTGTATAAGGTGTGATTGATTAATATGATAGATATATTACATATTTGCTATATGTAAATAAATTGATAGAAACAATTTATTATAATAGAAAATAAACTCACTATCTATTTTCTATATATAATATATGTACATGTGTTGTACATGTAATTATTTGATATTATATTATATTATAATATCTTGAGTTAATAAATAAAGTATTTTCTAATAATGAATATCTTTATTTGAAGAAAACATAATATTTTATGTTATGGCTAAATACATAATTTCTAATGTATTTTCAAGGGAGTTTAATTAATGAAAGGAAACTAAGTTATTTTAATTAAATAACTTAAGTTATTATTTGATCGTGAATATTATTAGTTAAATATTTAATAGAGTATATATAATAATTATTATAAGCGTAAATGTTATACTTATTATAAGTATAATTAATTGAAGTAATTTAATATTTTAATAGCTTGAGTTATTATATTTCCGTAAAGGTTATATATAATATTTGAATATTCGATTTGTAAAATATTTATATGTGGACCTTGGATTTAATAGTTCTAATTTAATTGAACATGTTATGAGTAGTAATGTGGTGAGAGATGAGTAAGTGATGAGAATAATAATAAGCTTGAGATTAAGCTTGTGAGAAATGCCTTGTGTGGCACGATAATAGATTCGGTAATGGATTGATTAATTCAAAGATGAAAGAATTATTAATTAAACAATTAATCTATATTAATTGTTATTATAATAATATGTTGAATTATTATTATTGCGAGTGATAGCATGATAATAAGTATATTTGTTATAAATATAATAAGACTTATATTTATTTATTGTGATAATTAACTATATAAATGTTAATTAATTATTATGGAAATTATAATTCCATTGATTAATGAGAAATAGATTAATTAATATTATTATTAATTAATTGATGAGATAAGTAAATTATTTACTTCTATATGCAAGCATGCGAATAAAATGTATAGCGTATAGTAACTAACTATATATTGTATGAAGTGTGAAGTGTAGTTATCTTTATTAAGTATAATGCAATGTGACGCATTAATATAGCTATATATTATATATAGACTATATAGTAAGGTTAATTGTAGGTTACATAATAATGTTTATGTGATTACATGTGTGTGGGTGAACCTTATTTAGTACCATGTGAATGTTATAACAAGTAAACAATTGTTAATCGATAAGGATTTCAATAATTGGAATAATAGAGTTGGGATAGTAAAGGTGATGATACGCGATAGAATTATATCCGGAAGGATAAGATATATATGGGTGGTATATGATACATTGTAAATAAAGATTACAATTATAATTCATTTATAACCTAAGCTATATGAAATGAAGATGTATATATATTTTATAGCCTATGTGTTTATAAAATGAAATTTGTGTACCCTAAGTGTATATATAAGGTGTATAAGTGTATAACATTAGTGTAGTACACTTGCTAGTTACAAATGCTGAGATTACTTCTTGTCCCTAATTGTGAGTCCCTCCTCATTTCTCCTCACGTGAATGGCTAGGAGCTATGCCTATCTCCCTCAAACTCAGCAATTGTAGCTAATGATGAGATGGGGAATGGGTATCATGATGGATACCACCAACTCTTTCTTGCACAATGGACTCTCCTTCATTCCATTAGTTTGTAATAAGAGGCAAAGCTATTGTCTGTGTAGTGAGTTTTCTATAAATGAAGCTCCCTCCTTCTCATTTGATGTTGTTGAGTTTTCTGTCAAGTGTAAGATATAGAGTAAGTGTACTAATTGGAGAAGGAGACTAAGAATTGGAGATGTCAACAAGCTTAGAATTTCAATTCACAAAGGTAAAACTTTTACAGTGTCCATAGTTTGATAATTGGAGAGTTCTTGAATTTCTTAAGTTATTGATTATGTTAAATTAGATGGTAATTGAATTGGAGAATGATGGTTAGTTGTTATATAAGCTGTTATACATGTTAGAAATACATTGTTATTGATATTGAGCATGATAAGTAAGAAAATTCTGAGTTTGGACTGGTTTCTACCGAAGCAGAAAAATTCTTGGAGTGGCCGGACACCGGCGCAGCTGCGCCGGGTTTGTACCTGGTGCCTGCGCAGCTGCGCAGGGTCCTGGAACCAGATTTTTGTTTTCTATTTTGTTGCAAATCTGCTAACTGTTGGACAATTGCTATAACTAGCGTGCAAGCATGTGTAATGTGTATATAAGAGTACTTTAAACTAACATGAGCATGCTATATTAGAATCGCTTGCTTGAATAGTGAAGTTATAGATTTCACAATAAACTTAGAGTTTCAAAATTTACATTAACTTATTATATCCGTTTTAAACATTCTGACTTTTGAGACATGTTTGTATGACCTAGAAACACGTGAAATGCATGTTGACTTGCGTACATATGTTTCATAGTATACGTATTCTAATTTTGTTATGTAAAGATCCTATACGTATTCTAATTTTTTTTTGGGCATGTTTATATGGCCTTGAAATGCATGACGGACATATTAACTTACGGATATGGATTTCATAATGAAGCATGAACATGTTGGACTTGTTAGTGAGCTTCACTAATGAAAACACGAATCTTGAACGTGAACGTTAACATGTTACCCTAAGATTTAGATTTTGATGTTTATGGACTTAAGTTTTTATGGGTATTAATTTAGAACCTATATCATGTAAATTGGACGTGAAAAGGTTAAACGAGCATGAAAGTATCCTTTAATGTGTATACATGCTATGTAGGACCATATGTTAATACTTGAATCCGACTTCGACGTTTAATAGCGTATATTTGCATTGTTATGGCCTTATGTGTTAGTAATGATATATGAGAATGATTAACTCAAAAGATGGACTACACTAGCTATATGTAAATAGATTAGTGGTAGACGGACATGTGTATATAAAGAATGTTAGTAAGTACGTATGGTTAAAGTATATGTATACTTACATAGTTATTCTAGGAATACGATAAGGAAGTGAGATGAAGGTTCTAAGAAATAAGTTAGACAACAATGTAACCTTTATTATTACATTGAGAATGCGTGGATACATATAACTAATGAGTGTGATCTCTATGGTTAATATAACTGTGTAGGATTACACAAAGTGCAGAGATTCTTAAGCAGTTAAGTCGTAGTTGTTAAACTACGAATCAGGCAAGTCTTTCAGTTCCTATTTGATATATGAATTCAATAACTGTTAGTTGAATTATATTATGCTGTGATAATGTGAACTTATATATGAACTAAATGAGATTGAAAATTGATCTTTGATGATATATTTGTTATGTGAAAAGTAACATGCATAGTAAATATAAATTGTTTATAAATGCATGAACTGAGTATGATGTTGTATGCTATGTGATGCATGAAAACTGTCAGAATTGCTGAGCTGTCGAGCTCACTCTTGCAAATAACCACTTTTGCAGGTTAAGGACTTACGATAAAGACTTCGTGCTTCTTGATTGATAAAGATAGATAGTATCGAATTGAAGAGTACTATTTAGATTATTGCTTGAACCCTGTTTAGGTTCTAGGAGTTGTATTTGATAGTTGTTTACACTGTTTAATACATGTTGTGCTGTAAAGTTGTATTAGTTAATACATAGAGGATATCAAGTCGAGTTGTAAACGTTATACGATAACTCAAATAGAATGAATCATATTATAAGTTGATTTGAGAATTGTAATTGATTCAAAGTTATGAAATCAATAAAAGATTTTATTCAAGGAGGATTGAAAAAGTTTAAATTATTCCACATTTTAGTAACATCGAATATGATGTAAAGATGAGATCTTGGATATAAATAGAATTTATATTCTAAATTGTAATAAGCAAAATTATTTTCTTTTAATAATGAATAAAAGATGTAATAGTTTGGCGATAGTAGTATCGTGACTGCACCGAATCCGAGGTTTCGAAGGAACGTGGATTTGGGGGCGTCACACATACTCTAAAAGAATCATCATCCATCTGGAAGATCTTCTTACCAATGTTAGCCTAGTCAATAAGTATCTGATCGGTTCAGTTCTAATCGCAAGCTTCACTTCATGTGCCAAAAAGTAATGTCGTATTTTCTGCGTAATGAACACCAATGCTAGGCAATGCCTCTCCACCTGTGAATACCTAGTTTCTGGTCATTTGATTATCCGGATAATGTAATACACGGGTTTTCTTCTCCATCTACCTGTTGTGTGATCAATCCTCCTATAGACTTTTTGGTAGATGTGATGTAAAACTACAACGATATTCCTCTCTGTGGTACTACCATCGTTGTGTTGAAGCCAAAATTCCATTTTCCTTCTTGAAAACCTGTTGTTGGTCTTGCCCTCAGTCCCATTTTGCCTTTCCTTTTAGGAGTTTTTTGAAAGGTTCTGTAACTTCTGCCAATGTTGGCATGAATCTCCTCAGGTAGGAAACCTTCCCTAAAAGTTCTTCAACTATTTTTGCATTTTTGGTGGGAGCATCTCTGTAATAGCTTTAGTCTTTCTTGGGTCTACCTCCAGACTTCTATTATGCACTAGGAAACCCAAAAAATTTCTAACTGACATTCCAAAGGCACATTTACTCGGATTCATCTTTAACTTGTACCTTTGGCACCGCTCAAACACTTTTTTTAGGTCCTCCACATGGGTTGTCTCCTTTTTATATTTTACCACTATATCGTCCACGTAGTCTTCCACTATATTATGAATCATGTCATGAAAAATAGCGTGTATTTCCCTTTGGTAAGTCGCTCTCACATTCTTCAACCCGAATGGCATTACTACATAGTAGAAATTCCCAAACGGGGTACGAAAGGCTGTCAACTCTGCATCTTCTACAAACATATTTATCTGATTATAACCTACAAACCCATCCATTAATAACATAATCTCATAATTGGCAGTTAGATCTACCAAAGTGTCTATGTTGGGTAGCGGGTACATTTTCTTTGGGCACGCCTTGTTTAAGTATCTGAAAACCAAACATATTCGTAATTGTCCATTGGATTTCTTTACTGGTACAATGCTGGATAGCCATATTGGATGTTGAATTGGCTTGATGAATCCTACTTCCAGTAACTTCTTGATTTCCTCCTTTATTTTGGTTTTAACTTCTGGTGCATAGTTACAATGTGCTTGCTTTACTGGCTTTATCCCGGGCTTATGTTCAAATTATGCTCTACCAGCTCCTTATCAATCCTGGGCATCTCGTCGTAGTTCTAGGCAAAAACATTCTCGTACTCTCGTGGTAGCTTGACTAGCTATTCCTTTTGATTATTATTCAGTTCATTATTGACATAAGTCGGTCATGGCGTTCCTCCATCTGTCGCTAAATCAACTTCTTCTAATTCATTTTGATGAGGTCATGGCCTATCCTCAAAACAATCTGGAGCTGGTTTTACCATCTGCTGAACAGCTTCTTCCTCTTCATTACTGTTGGAGTGGGGGACACCTCCTGAGCCATCAAGTTTGAATGTTCCCTCGGGATCTTCCCCCTTGCACCGTCACAAGCGAAATACTATCTTTCCATCGGGTCAACAACCCTTTCCCAATTCGTCTTTTGGCCAGCTTTTGATTTTTTTGTCTGCTTGGCAATTATTATGTTTTTGGCACCTTCATGGTCTGCTGCCATCTTCTTTTCTCCTTTTCCTTCCTTCTCTAAGTCTACTACTAGGGCTTCTTATTTTTGGAACATTCTCCTTTCTCCGAGGTCTTCGTCTTTTCTTTCTTTGCTGGTAAAAACTTATCGTCCTTCACTTCCTCCTAGCTTGGTAGCCTTAGGGAGTCAGGCTTTGTAATCTGGTTCTCTCCCTCTTCAACGACATCATCGAAAAAAGTTGCTTCAGTGATGTGCACCTCCTCTGGTCCAAAGGGATTCCTTGTTACTGGTACCTTCATTTCTTTCCCTTTCTAAATAGTTTTCAGACATTGGTGAAAGACCAAGGGTACTATCCCGTAGTCGTTTTGCCAAGCCCTTCCTATCAAGGCATGATATGCTACATCCACCTCTGTTACATAGAAAATCACAAGTCCCCAGATCTTCCCAACTTGCATATCCACCTTGATGTGTCCAAGGGTTCTTGTCCTTTGGTTAGAAAACCTAGTAATATTTATTTTTGCTTTCACAATCTTTTGCTCTGGCAATCCTAACCATTTAAACACGGTATATGGCATAATATTTACAGACACTCCATTGTCAATGAACGCCCTTCACACTTCTATGTCGTTAATTATGGTTGTCACATAATGTGATCTGTTGTGCGGATATCTTATCTCTCTATCAGCTTTAGAGAAAGATATTTTATTTTCTTCTTCTTCCATTGTCTTCACAAATTACTCACGGCCATATAGGTCTCCTGCATCTCGGCAACTTTAATGATTGCCATAGGCTTCTATCCTTGCTTCCTTGGCCAATCCTATCGGATAGAAAAAATTTCTGAACTTGGCTCCATTCATTAACGCCGTCACCTGCAAGCCTGGATCACATTCGTCTCTTTCTTCCGTCATTTTTAAATTTTCCATCATCTCAACTTTCAGGGTTGCACTATGGGTAATAGTGTTGCACATTTCTTTTCTTTTATAGTTTGGCAGTGGCTTGTCATGCACGTTACTTTCTTTTCCCAGTTTAATTTCTCATGCCACCAACTTCTCATGGTATATCCTTCGCATATTGTAGCAGTCCATAGTGGAATGTCCTGCATATTGGTGGTATACACAGAAGTTCGATCTTCTTTTCATTTCTTATGTCACAACAGATTTAGGCCTTGGAGGTTTCACCACTCCGTGCTCTACCCATTGTTCGTACAGACCTCTGAATGCATTCTCACTGCATATGATAGTCTCCAGGACTGGCATTCTTTCATACTTGTCCCTGGGCTTTCCTCTGCTCCGTTCAAAATTTTTCTCGTACTTCTCCCTTTTGCCTCCTTGTATTTTTGACTGAGAATCTGTCAAAGCCACAGTTATCATCCTCTAACCCTTCCATGTAACCATCGCATGGCTGGTGGGCAATGTCATTATTCCTCCCAAGTCTTGTGGAAAGGACGAGAGAGTCACAAATGAATCGCATACTTTTGTAATGAGATGGGGCTTGAAGGTATCTAAAGCACCATTGTTACATATGCTCACCAAATTCCTTTCTTCAATTGGCTCTACACACTTCTATGCCTGAGCCCTAAATTTGTCCACATAATCTGACAGCTCCTCATTTGGCTTCTGCTTGAATCGCATAATTTCTACAATGGTTACCTATTTCTGTATATAGAAAAATTTCTTAAAAAATTATAATTTAGATCATCCCAATCATGGACTGACCATTTCTATAAATTATAGTACCAACCGAAGGCACTATCTGTCAACGTCTTGTTGAATTCCCTCATCAACAGGTTGTGGTAGTTCACTTCATCACAACCGAACCATGGAGACATCGACTCCACAAACCTGGAAATATGCACCTTGGCGTTTCCTTTCTCCCCATTGTATTTTGGAAACTAAGGGGGATGCTCAATATACCCTGCCGGGTAAGGTTGTCTCTGAATTGGTAGGATTGTAATAATCATGAGCACAATCAAATTGCATAAAATAAGCGGAAGCATGGTAAATTAGAGTTTTAAAATTTTATAAACCATATCCCCGGATCATCCTTTATGCACAGTTATTAATTAAACAAAAAGATTAAGAATATGATTAATACCCTTGAAGATTCTAATTTCCTCAGGTACGAGTTCAACTCCAAATTTTTTTCGCGTTCTACTTGAGTCCACCGGGTTGATTCCTTTCTTTGATCAACGTTATCCACCCAAGTGGTTGGCCTCTATAGGTGACCCACCAAGAAAGAACAAGAATTCAAGAAGAATGGTGTTTGGCAAAACCCTAGTTTCTATCTCTATAGAAAAGGTGTACTCTCCCAACTCTTAGAATAAAGTGTTTAACCTTGTTCCATAATAAGAATTTCTTATTTATAGATGTAGGCAACCCTCCTAAACTATTTAGGATTAGGGTTTCATATTAATTAATTAAACCCTTTTAATTAATTAGGCTTCCTAATCTTATTGAGAATAATTAAACTCTTTTAATTAATTAGCCTCCTAATATTATTAGAAATATATATATATATATATATATATATATATGAGAGAGTATCTTATTAATTAATTCCCAAACTTCTTTAAAAATTAAATAATAATAATAATAATAAAACTCCTCGTATTAATTTATATTTAATATTTTCAAAATATTAAATAATAAATATTAAGCTATTTAATTTATTCTATCACCATAGATTAAATTAAATATACTTAACTTATTATTACGATTATACCATTAGCTTATTTAATAAATATTATTCTTTTTATAGTATGACCCTTTAGGTTCTCCATATTAAACCGGTTGTGAATAAATCAATTAGAACAATTCAAATCTTATTTAAATAAATTAATTAAAATAATAATGTATTTAAATAAATAACATTTATTCTACAATAAGGGTAAGCTCCCTTAGCAATCAACGACTTTTTAGATAATATAGATTTCAACATTAATTATAAAAGAATCTTTAGTAAATAGTTACCGTACAATTCAATCCTTTCCACCATACAATGTCCCAATTAAATATAAGACATGAAATTACTGTCAAGTCTTATGTTATTTAATTATATGTATTTCAATCCAGAAATCCACAACTCCAAATAATGCAAATTAGAAATTCTTTTCTAAATTCATTCCACATTGGCCAAGGATTCCGGGGTTGTCATTTATCGAATCACATAGGATGTCGATGTTGGTTTAAAAAATCCGCGGGTAGGGTCACAATCCGGATCTTTTAATCTCTTTTCCTAAGTTCTCTCTACCCTCACTATTTTTATTTAGGAAAAAGGTTTTGAAGGTTTTTTAGGAGAAAGGCCAACATGTATCATGTCGACGATTTGAACGTTTTAAGAGTCGCTAGTTGATAGATTTGAAATGGTTGTACCAACTCAACCGAGTTTTATTTGAAAGAGGCCCAATTGTTGGACACTGTCGAAACTTGATCTTTGAAAACAAAGTTTTGAGCTCGGGGGCTTGGTTAAGTGTGGGGAAGGTGTTAGGCACCCCACGACTCCCGTGTAAACACGATTCCGCATCTTTTTAATATTTTCCTTTAAAAACTGAAATGTGTGAGTGAATGCTGTTTTAAAATTGAGCCTATTGATTTGATTGATTGAAAGTAGTGCTTTGCTTCGTTGAACCTATATACGAAGGGTTTGATTTGATTTGAAAATCAGTATTTGATTTGATTTTCAAAAGCATTTAATTTGATTTTCTTTGAAAAGTTTTTCTTTTGATTGATTTGAAAATGATGTTTTGAAAGCTGGTTTATCAAACCCTTACGCTGCCATAGAAATTGAAGCCTGTTGATACTTCCAATTTTATCTTTATAGTCTTAAGGCGGCATGTGAATGGTGATTTATCGGGCTGCGAAGCATCCTCGACCACAGAATATACAAGTGTCAGTCTCCTCATGAGTATGAAAACCATCGGAGGGACGCTGACACGACAATCAACATTTTTTTTATTATATTGAGACCTTAAATCCGGATAACCGTTTTAAGGTCTGTTTACATGTACATTTCTACAAAAAAAATTGGCAGGGTACATTTGTAAATCAGAGTTTGTCCATCGTGGGAATTAGATTCCGATCGTTTTGATTGTGAATCCCACGATTCTTAGGCTCACATATGAGTAGCCAAAACTTGCACAGTTCAAATTTGTACAGAAATAGATAAATATCCCAATATTGCCAGAACCGAGGATTCATTCAGTAAATCCTGGTCCGCACGGCCGAAGCATCTCGTTCCCACTAGATAGCGATCTAAGGGACGCGAGGTTTCTTTTGAAGCTGAAACTAGAAAGAAAGCTAGATTTAAGGAAATCTCAGCCATTCTAGCTTCCCGGTTCAGTCTGGAGGTTTTAAACCGTTTGAAAACTAGAATTGACAAGATTTAAATAAATCTAGTCCGCCCGCAGATAGGTCAGCACCAATTCATAGAAGATGAATATTTACAGCTGCAATTGAATAAAATGAGCAAAGAAGTATATATATAGTTATATATATGCAGAAAACTGTAAAGGGCGATGGGTTTTCACGCGCAAGCCCGAACTGGAATTTTTATATATATATATATATTGACAGAAACGTAGTCAACCAAGACTATGAAGAGAACCAGTGATGGTGAAGGCTACTTATATAAGCATAAATATATATAAAAGCAGTAAAAAAAGGCACAGAATGATCTCGGCCGAACTAGAACGTAAATTTACAGAAACGTAGTCAACCAGGGACTGGGAAGATAACCTAGTAATGGTGAAGTGTGCAAAAATAGTATAAAGGCCACGAAATAGTCCAGGCCAGACTAGAATGTAAATTGCAGAAAAGTAGTCAACCAGTGACTTGGAGATCACCCAGTATAGCGAAGAGTGCAAAAACAGTATAAAGGGCGATGGGTTTTCACGCCGGTGCCCGGACTAAAATTGAAATATATATATATATAAATATATATATATATATATATATATTGACAGAAATGTAGTCAACCAATATTGGGAAGAGAACCCAGTTTTGGTGAAAATCGCTCATATATGCGTAAATATATATAAAAACGGTAAACTACCTCAGATTTGACATCCAGGCTTGACAGAATTAAAATATTAGTATATATACAGTTAAATATATAAAAAAAAATGGGGCCAAACCCAGATTGGGAAGATAACCCAGTCCGACGAAGTTGCCAGAACGTGTGTGCTAGTGCATTGAAGCTGCTGGAGCCGACAGATTGTCAATCTGAGTTGTAGAAATGCCAGAAAATTAGTTTATGTACAAAAATGTACCAAATTTTGATGAAAACAGTCACAGAACTAAGTTTTGGGCATTGTTAGAAAACGAAACTTAACGTGCAAGTGTATAAAAGTACGAAGAAGTAATATTCACTTTCTGATCGTGAAAATACTTACAATGGACTGCTACACGGGCTTTTTGCCAAATCGTAGGCTCTATACGTCCAAATCTACCGGTTATTTTCTGATATGTGGTAGTATATGGGTATATCTACGTGTTAGAGTGAAAATATTTGGGTTTGGAAGAGATGTAAAAGTCAAAAAATTGAACTGGCAAAGCTTCGCTGCGTTTTTGGTTTTTTTGAAATGAAGGGGGCACCTTTATTTATAGGCCAGGGAGCCTCCACTCTACCTACTTCTACCGCAGGTAGAGGTGAGGCTCCCCTGGTGGGGCCTGCGGTGCCATGTTCTGTCGTCTCGAAGTACGTGCACTCCGGACAACACGCAGTCAAAGTTAAAACTTTCTAACTTTTGATTGGAGCGTCCGTTTCAGGCGTACGATACCTTTTTGGAAAGCCCTTGCCGAGAGTGTCACAATGACATGGGATAAAACATTTTCCAGGTCCCAGAAGACGGGTTCATAACCAGGTCTTTGATTCCCCGCAGTTTATCCGTTGAGCTGTCTTTTGTCGTTTGCACTCGGGATCGTTATTATGGTTCATTCTGACTTCGATGGAATCAATTCAGCTTGAGTTTGACCAAATAGACTGAGAGTTGATAAAATGATTATTTTGCCCCTCCCGGGGTGGTCCTTAGTGGATCTGGCTTCCTAAGGTCATCTCTGGGGCTGAACTGCACTTCCCGGATTGAGACTGGGATGACTCGACATGTCCTGGGTTGATGTCGAGTTTGACCTGTACCTCCCGGGTTGATACCGGGGCTGACTTGAAGGCTTGATATTGAGATCGAGGTTTGAATTGATGGTCTGATTGGAGATTGAAGCTGGATATACGGTCTGATTGGAGATCGGAGCTAGATAGACGGTTCGATTGGAGATCGGAGCTATATAGACGGTTCGATTGGAGATCAGAGCTGGATAGACTGTTCGATTGGAGATCGAAGCTGGATAGACGGTCTGATTAGAGATCGAAGATAGATATACGATCCGATTAGAGATCGAAGCTAGATAGACGGTTCGATTAGAGATTGAAGCTGGATAGACAGTCCGATTAGAGATCGAAGCTGGATAGACGGTCTGATTGGAGATCGAAGCTGGATATACAGTTTGATTGGAGATCGGAGCTGGATAGACGGTCTGATTGGAGATCAGAGCTGGATAGACGGTCCGATTGGAGATCAGAGCCGGATATACGGTCCGATTTGAGATCAGAGCTGGATAGATGGTTCGATTAGAGATCGGAGCTGGATAGACGGTCCGATTAGAGATCAGAGCTAGATAGATGGTCCGATTGGAGATCAGATATAGATAGACGGTCCGATTAGAGATCGGAGCTGGATAGACGGTCCGATTGGAGATCGAATTTGCCTGGAATACCGACATTGGTGATCAAATTTGACTGGAATACCGACATTGGTGATCGAATTTAACTGGAGTACCGATATTGGGGATCGAATTTGACTAGAGTACCGATAATAGGGATCGGATTTGGGTTTATCGATATTGGGGATTGGATTTGTGTTTATCGACATTGGTGGCCGAATTTAGGTTTATCGATATTGGGGATCGAATTTGGGTTGATCGATATTAGGGGCCGGATTTAGGTTTACCAATATTGGGGACCGGATTTAATTGAATGATCGGCATTGGTGGCCGAATTTGGATTGGAAGCCTGGTATCGGTACCGGGGTTGATTTGATCAAGAGTTTTGCCCTCCTATAGTGTTCGTATTGGGGCAGGGAAAATTTCGAGTGTCTACATAGGACATATCTCTTCTTTTACTAGAAACAGTAGATTCTTTATTGATCATTCATTATCTCCATATATAACTTATTACACCCAAGCATAACCTTTGATATACCCTAAGTGTCTTAAGGGACATGTCAAAGTATAACTCATCATACACAAGATACTATGATGATCTCAAGTCTAAGGATCACTTGTAAAACTATCACTATAGGAATTCTTATTGACAGGCAAGTAAAACTCCATTAGGTATTCCTTAGCGAGCCGCGTTCAGTGAACTTATTCTCCAATAAGCACCTACATACTTGCTTTAGTGTCTACACATAAATGATCATGAGATCAATCATCCTCATCCAATGAGCAAGCAACGTATGTACCAATCTATTCGGATTCACTAATCCCCTTTTTCGTAATCCAACGATTGAGAACAATTTTAGTTTTTAAGCTATCTAAGAATTTAGATCTCATTAGCATGATCATCATCATGATTCTAAAAGCATTGCTTAAAACTATGGGTTTATCACATATTATAATAACAGCATCATGTAGATGAATAAATGCCTTTAAATAAACAATTCTTTTATTAATAAATGAATAAGATTATTACAAAGTATATGTTTTATCATCAAACATGATTGGCTTATGTGAATACTACTTTCAATCTCCCACTTGCACTAAAGTCAATCGTCATGGTATCTAATACCCTTCTTCTCTAAGTGACAATTATCTTGTTATTGGATAAACTTCAATAAATGGATATGCAATGTTGTTCTTGAGACTCCATTATCTTTATAGTGACTTCTCCTCTTTCTATGATTCTCTAATCAAATGAAAGTGTCGCAACACATGTTTAGATCCAAGATGAGACTTAAGAACTATTCCTAGTTCTGTAATGAACTTTTCACCTGAATCATCAACTTGCAGCTTCATTTACAGCTATAAACTTTGTCTTTATCACTAAATCAGCAACACTTTACTGTTTGGAACCTTTCCAATTCACTTCACCACCTTTCAAGGTAACGCTTTACCCTAAAGTGAATTTGTTGTTGTCTTGGTCAGTCTGATAAACTTGAGTCTGTTTAGTCCTCCAGTTTTAATTCAAACCCCCATAAATCCTGATAACATCTTTAGTGTTGGTTAAGTACTTTAAGATGTTTTTCACTATCTTATAGTGATCTTCTCCAGAATATGACTGATCAACATCAAGTCTCGTATATTTTACTGCATACATGATAGTGAATAATGCGATCTCTCTTTTATTGAGGATAATTTAGAGAGATACACTCCATGGCTCATCACCATAAGACCTTTCTTGGAGTTTGTCATGCTAAATGCCTTTAGCATCGAATGAATATACGTCCCTTGGGTCAAACCGAGCATTATTTTAAATCTATCAATATAGATCTTTATTCCCAAAATATAAGATGTCCTACCCAAATCATTCATGGAGGAATGTTTAGACAACTTTATCTTTACTGACTGTAACATTAGTATGTCATTCCTTATCAATCATATATCAACATATAATACTAGGAATGTCACAACGCTCCCACTGACCCTTTTGTACACACTAGGTTCATTCTCATTTTTGATAAAATCAAACTTCTTTGATTGTCTCATCAAAACAAATGTTCCATCTTTGAGAATCTTGCTTCAATCCATAAATGTATTGTTATAGCTCATATACATGATTTGCTTCAACCATTGAAACAAATCCATCTGGCTGTATTATAAATACATTCTCCTCTAATAATTTATATTTGAGGAAGGGCGTCTCCACGTCCATTTGCCAAATTTGGTAATAATAATCTACAATCGCAAGCAAAATTCGAATGGTATTGAGCATTGCTTCAAAGATCCATTTTGGATTTTATGGTCATCTACCATTTCTCTAAGTGTCTACAACTCTTAGTCTCATTGTATATAATTGGATCATCATCCTCTATGATGCGTACCTTATCATCATCATCATCATCTATGATCCATACCTCTAAGGTATCTTCGGTACTACTCCAGATTCACGATTCGGTTGTGCTACAATAGGTCTATCTACAGGTTCCTCCTTTTGACTAATAATGATTTGTGGTTCTTGAACTCCTTTAAGATCTATTATCCTCCCACTAGCCCTTCAATGATAAACACCTTTATCTTAGAAGGAAGCGTGTTTCGTAACAAACACCTTTTGCTAAGTAAGATTATAGAACATATACCCTAAACTTACTTTAGGATGTCTCACAAATCTGTACTTGTTAAATCTTGTCCCAAACTTATCCTTTTGAAACTTTTTCACATAAGTTGGGCAACCTTTTATCTTAACAAACTTAAGATTAGGAATCCTCCCTGTCCATAACTCTTATGAAGTCTTGGGGATGGATTTTTAGGTCACCTTTTTCGTAGATATGCAACCCATTTCTAGGGCATTACCCTAAAAGGATACTGGAATGTCTGTAAAATATTATGGACCGCCCCATATCCAACAATTTATGATTTTTCCTTTCAAATACATCAATCAATTATTGTGTATCAGGAAACGTCCATTATGAGAAAACCATTTAAGATGATCTTAAAACTTATTGCTCAAGTATTTATTCCTCGATCCAATCGAAGAATCATAATTCCTTGCCAATTAGTTTTACTTCTGAATTCTTTGAACCTTTCAAATGATTCAGACTTATTTCACCAAATACAAATATTCCACTCTTTGAATGATCATCTCCTTTCTTTTACTAGTTTGTTCAATTTAAAATTATTTTTCATGTAAGTCATGTATGTAAAGTCCATTTAGTAAATAGCCAACATCATATGAAACATTTTATTATAAATAGAACAACTATTGTTCTTTATTATAATATCAAAACCATCCATATCCAATATAAAATTTGAAATAATGTTTCTTATAATTGTTGGAACATAATATCAATTATTTAAACTAATGGACTTGCCCGTAGGCGGTGCTAAGCAATAAGTTCCAGCAGTTAATGGACCAACCTTAGCTGCATTCCCCACACGCATGAAGACTTT
The DNA here is from genome assembly GCA_020205555.1 of Panax stipuleanatus. Taxonomy (NCBI): domain Eukaryota; kingdom Viridiplantae; phylum Streptophyta; class Magnoliopsida; order Apiales; family Araliaceae; genus Panax; species Panax stipuleanatus. The sequence continues at coordinate 123,173,336 of CM035120.1, forward strand.
CCCTTGTTTAGCTTTCTACTTCTGCTTGATCCCTTTTTAAATCTTTATTTATAAGAACCACAGTCGGTATCCAATACCCAAGTAGAAACTTTACTTACTGAAAGATTTATTTCAATCATGAACAAACCTGTATATGTAACTGAAGCTTCACTAAGCTTCTTCTGGTTAGCCTCTGCAAGATATTTCTCATAGTTTCTATTCTAACGTCTAGGATTATTGCAGTGGAAGCAAACTGCTTTGCTATCCGTATCAGTTTTGTTGTTATTATCCTTTGTATTTGTCTTTCTATTTACCTTCTTTGAATCGTTCTTCTTTTCAGAAGATCATTTAGCCCCTACCAGTAAGACTTGATCTTTCTTGGTTGAAAAGTGACTTTCAACAAGTTTTCAACATGTTAAGCAAATCAGCGAGGCTGACATCTAGCTTGTTCATGTGGAAAATTCACAAAAATTATGAGAAGGAGTTCTAGAGTGAGTGCAAGATCAAATCTTGGCTCAACTCTCCATCCATGGCAAAACCCTGTTATCCTAATTATTCAACCAAATTGATCATTTTTAGGACATGTGTCTGTACTGTAGTACTATCGGTTATTCTAGATCGGAAGATCTCCTTAGATATCTGATATCTATTAGTCCTACTTTCCTCACCATTCAACTACTTGAAGTGCAAGAGTGTAGTAAGAGCATCCATAGTTTCATGCTGACGTTGAAGCTCGTTACTCATGGATGCGAGCATGATGCATTGAGCCAACTGTGCATCATCTTGATACTTTCTAAAAGTAGCAATCTCTTTCTCAGAGGTATTTTCTGCAACCATTGCAGAGATAGGCGTATTAAGGACATAAGATAGCTTTTTAGCCTTGAGAACTATTCTCAAGTCTCTTAATTAATCCGTTTAATTCGGTCCGCTTAATTAGCATCTAATATGCTACGTAGTGATAGTAATTTAAACATTGTAAAATTCTGTAAATAAATTAGTAATTAACAACATTTAGCGTGCATTCTTTTATTAATTACCAAGATAAATTAGGTCTTATTTTTAATTTGTACCTCCCACTATTTTTTCAAACTATATTACCTTCATAATATATAGTTCGGCGAATCTAATTAAAGATTTGCCAGTGATAATAAGGATCCCATTTCAAATATATATAGCCTTGTGTGTGCATAACAAACTATATATAAATAAATAGGTAGACAACTCTTGTCAATTACATCATCATGTAACTCCTTGTATTTTGCTTCTTAGATCATAATGGTCAAGTGTGTCTACATCCGAACTAAAATGATCTAAGCTAAGTCAGACTCAGCATTTTCATATAAGTGAAGAGAAAAATACAGCCCTTGTGTGTGCACAACAAAGCAATAATGTTCAATTCCTTATAAACATTTAATGTAATAAAATAACTTCTTAAATATTTAATACTTGCCTTGTGTGTGCACAACAAACTCATATTAAATATTTAATACTCTATTATTTTACCATGCTAGAAGGTGACGTTCGATATTCTAAATATCTTGTTTAGCGTGCATGCACATATATATATAAAATACGCGTCATATTAATTAACATACGAAGCATATTTTATGATATATAATATATATAATAGTAAGCATGCACATATAGAATACTATATTCTACCCGGATTGATTATGGACTTTATTCTAGTTGGTTAACTAGAGCCACCAAGTGAACCAAGAGGTCAAACCTAGGTGTCGACGTCGGGAAAAAATCTTCTCTTTGGACAAATCTTCCTCTCCCTAAATTTTTGTTATTTTCGACCCTTATTTGTCTTATCTATTTTATGAAGGGTGAAACTTTTAGGAAAAGGCCAACATATATCATGTCGACGATTTTGAAAGGTTTATAGAGTCGCCAGTTGGTATATTTTGAAATGGTTGTACTAACTCAACCGTATTTTGTTTGATTTTTGCAAGTAGGCCCAATTACTGGATGCTGTCAAAACTTGGCCTTCAAAATTGAGATTTTTAAATTTCGGGGGCTTGGTTAAGCGAGGGAAAGGTGTTAGGCAGCCCCCGACTTCCGTGAAACACGGTGTCTTTTCAATATTTCCCTTTTTATTTGCAATTTGTGTGTGTATGCTGAAAGTAATTGAGCCTACGTTTGTTTGATTTGAAAGTAGTGTCATGCTTCGTTGGACCTCTATACGAAGGGTTTGATTTGTTTGAAAAGTCCATTTTTAGACAAGATATGAAAATGCCATTTTGAAATATGGTTTTCAAACCCTCTCGCTCGCATAGGATTTTAAGCCTTTTGATACTTCTATTTTATTATGCCTTTGGATGAATTTGGATTTTATTATCGGAATGCGAAACATCCTCGACCACAGAATGTATATACAAATGTCGGTCTTCTAATGGGCATGACAGCCATCAAAGTGACCCTAGTACGACAAACCACAGTGTATATGAGGAGACCTTAAATTCGAATAACCGTTTTAAGGTCTATCTGATTTACATTTACAGAAAAACAAGTAAGATGTATTTACAATATGGAGTTGTCCATCATGGGAATCGAATTTAGATCCATGTGGTTAATCATTAATCTCATGATTCCTAGGCTCACAGAGAATGATCAAGAAACCTGCACAGCACAGATATTCATATAGAATGTGACGCCCCCAGAATAGGTCCAATCCAACCAACCCATTCTGGATCGCCAAATACATGGTACAGAATCCAAATATAACTTTTATATCACACAGTCATGCAAAATACGACCACACAACTGTGAGTGTCAATACAAATACGTAGAAAATATAAACATTCAAACTAAGTCCTCATTACAATTATTATCACACTATTTTATAAAAATAGTGAGGACTACTACTGCTCTAACTCGGACCATCACTCTGTCCCCCGACTAGTCCCTGCGACATTCTCATTTCCTGAAGAGGACAATAGATGAAAAGGGTGAGCTCAACTAGCCCAGTAAAGAATATTATGACTAAGATAATAAAGAACAATTTATCGCTAGTCTTTAACAAATAAGATAAAATATTATGGACAATAAGTTTTAGATCAACAACTGCAGCGGAAATATCAATTCATTAGAAGAGTTACGTAGAGAATGAAGTCTACTATCTTCTATGATTTAAAAATCCATCATCAATATTTTATCCCTGTAACATTAATCAATATATATCTCAAATCAAATATTCATCTTTGCACTACGGGCCAAAGATATTCATTTGTATCACCGGTGGTCATGTTCATCTCAACACCTGTCCATCTTTGCACTACGGGCCAAAGATATTCATCAGGTAATCATTCATCTTTGCTCTACAAGCCAAAGATAATCAGTTATATCACCATTTAGGACTGAAGATGATGAAAAATATTTTAAAGAACGAATCCAGTGAAATAAATGACAAAAATTAGGGATTCGTAATTTAATTTTTCCAACTTCAAGAATATTCCATAATAATATTTTGTGGAGCAAAATTCAAGAATAAAGATCAAAACTTGGATCCAATCAAAGATAGGAACCATAATAGCCAACTTGGACAAAGAAAAGAAAATTTAATTTTTCTGTGGATAGTACCGTATTCGTGAATAGTGTCAGATACGTGAATAGTAACCCCAATATAAAAAGGTAAAAAATTCACAATAAAATTCATACCAATATTTTGGTGTCATGATATTGAAAGATATAACATCATTTTTAAAAAAAATAACATCCCTTACCTCAAAAGAACAGTACTTCAAACTGGAATATCGGATATAATACTGAAGAAAACTTACACTGAATAGTAACACTCAAAGTATCGAAATACTCACAAAAATGCGCTCGATATTATAGAGAGAGAAAACTTCTGATTCTGGTGTGATTTTTAAATTCTAACTAAGCACCCTATTTATAGAAAAATACTTCAAACGCCAAAGCAGAAAATTTAATAAAATAATATTTTATTTAAAAAAATTTCACGCCCACCTCTTGACCAAAATCATCAGCTCACCACCAGTGGGGCTCACCCATTAAAAAAATATTTTTATTAATAAAAATATTTATAACCCCAAAAATCAATTCAGACCCAATATTTCGGAACTTCCCTAATTCATAATAAATAACCCTTTTATCAGAAAATTTCGAATCTTATGTCCATTCCATAGGAAATTTAATTCTCTACAACTTTGTAGAAAAAAGTTTTTATAAATTCCAAACATAAATTGTCCGAAATTCACATCCGGATGATTTTCCACACCTCCATTCTAACAAAATACTGATAAAACACATCAGCACTAATTCCTTTTTTTATATCCAAAAAAAATAAATATTTTCTTATCATATAAATTAATAATTAATTATTCACAAATAATATTACAGAACTACAATATTGACAACCAGGTCGTTCTTAGGAAAGAGGGGGCCTTCCGATAAGGATTTCTTCTTACGGGCGCGCAATTAAATAACCCCTCCTAGACAGAACTTCCTTAGACATTGCCAATAATGTTAACTAATAATATTATTCAAATAATATGAATTATTGATCTGATAATGGAAAATATTGTGCAGTGATAATTATTGAATTAATAATAATATAAAAATATTGTGCAATACCGTGTGCTACTGTGCAACAACGCGTATTACTTTACTTTACCCATCGGGTATTCTAACAGTGTTAACGGTAACAACTACGCCATTATTTATAAAGAAATTATTCTTGTCGTTTTTTTCATCCGACAGTTTTCCATTATGGGGCCCACAATTGGCTGCGCCGTCGTACAAATATTCCCCGACAGCGAGAATATTCCACGACCAAATGAATATTTCCCGACAACAATGAATATTTTATAACCACTTGCTTATTTAAAATGTTTGTGCATTTTACCCATAACTTCCCACATTAATCAAATCAACCCCTTACTATTTTAAAATAATAAATAGAGGAAATTCAATTTTATTCATAAAAAAAATTGGGGTCTTACATCGATGCCTATTCAAACGGTAGTTTTCAAAGCTTTATCTTACCGAACTGTCTCGATGCCAACTCGAACGGTAGTTTTCAACAACATAATTTTTCCTCGAGTCATGTTATTTAATGCATATGCATATTTAACTCTACTGGGTATGCATGCTTAACTTTTTAATGGATATGTGCGCTGATATAGCGCTCTATGCACATGTGCAGACCAAGCATGATATGATGATCTTAATTTATCCTAGGTTGATGCGTATGCTTAATTTAATTGATGTAGAACCATACCTCACCTTTTTTGAGGAGATTTGGATTTTCTTTTCAGGCATTGATTTTGCTAGGCCTATCAGCTTCAACTCCCGTATGGCTCCTCTTGTCATTCGCAGAGCAGATTTGGATGTTCTTGTAACACCCTCAAATCCGGGTACTTCATTTCCACGGGATTTGGTGTTCACTATCTAAATAAAACATAACTATTGTCCATAAATAAGAAATGCAACATAAATTACAAACTTAATAATTGAATAAATCTTCCTTATAAAAAGGATTACAACCTTGTCAAAAACATTCTCAGGGTTATCTAACCTTAATATCAACAAATGCGAAAAATAAAACATCACATAATAGAATTAAGTCTTATTACATGTCATAAATATAGACAAGTCTTCACTTGTTCATCTTTCTCTTACCTTTACTAGTCGACGGTTTGTCAACTCTTTCAACTTTAGCTGCAATGGTTATATAATGCAAGAGTGAGCAAACAAAAGCTCACTTGAAATAGAAAACAATAGTGATGACATAGTATTGAATAGCTTCAACTGAATAGATAATATTTCATTCATCGATAATCAAGAATAAGATTTAGAATTCATCTGAGGGTCATAAGTCCTTGAACTATGTCACAGGTTATAAACATTTCTATTTAAAACCTTTAACAGTCGTTAGACTATATGGACTCTTAACTCGTACTTAGGGGGATCACCCCTTCGTACCATGTATTGTGCATAAACATCTTAACGCTTTCACATGGTAATCCCATATTAATAGGGTTGTTCATCTCAGTATTTATTTAACGAGTATGCACCAAAGAAAGTTTGGTTTGGATAAGCTTCAATGGTAATTTAGACTTCAACTATCATCAACTAAGAAGTAGTTGAATCAACTTACAATAATTAAAAATTTAATAATAAAAGAATTACGAAATAGCTATGAGTCATAACGATAGACATCATATGCAACAGTCATGCTTTAGAAATAACTTAAAGCATTTGAAAGATAGAATAGACCTTACTTTGAACAATTAAGTAAAGGTCTCATTATTTTAATAATATACTTGCTCAATATGGAATTTAGAGAGTAAAATAACTTGCATAATTATAACAAGAAATGATAGAACAACTTGCTCAACAAAAGTAAAGTTTGATTTTAAAACACTTGCCTCGTGTATAAGCTACAATTTACAATCACGTTCCAAAATTATCCTACATATTATATTACATTTATAATATCGATTAGTTTCATAACCACTACGTTTAACTATTGAACTTCTCACTTAAGTTCAACTTAACAATGTGGTTCGTAAACTTAACTTGCTAGCTAACCACATAACGTGAATCTAAACTCACAATATGCATGACACACGTGTCTAATCTTTTAAACCATCATAATCATACCTTACGAGAACAATATTCAAATTCACACATAACTTGTTAATATGAGACTTCAAATTGTCTCATACATGTCAACAATATGTTATATTATTGTTTTATATACTTAACATGTCATAATATTTATTACATTCAATTAGTTCATCATGTTAGGACTTAAAATACATAACACAAAATTCCAGACAGTAGGAAAGCCCATTGGGGCGGGTAAATGCCAGCTAGGGCGGGTATTTATGCTGATGAAAAATTCAGCTAGCGAACTATGCAGAGAAAAAGTCAATTTGGCTTATTTCCTCGCACCAAACTCAGATTTTTGTACATATAATGCAAATAAAACTTTATAAAATCATAACTTTAAACTTCTAACATATTTTAACATATATAATCCTCACAACACATAATCAAACACCCTTAATTTTATAATTTTGCAGAAAACACCATTGTTAAGCGTTCTTGAAAAAAATTAACACTGTGACTCTGTTTTTAAATCAAACAACATACTTCAAATCATGTTAACTTCGTTTCTTAACATATTATTATAATCTATGATCAATTTACATAACATATCACAATCAAACATAAATTTTGATATTTAAGAAACTATTTTTCAAACTAGTTCACTATAAATTGCTATGAACATGATTTATTCATGTTCATCATATTTACATGAATTGAACCACATAAACAATCATATAAATCATATATAAGCATGTTATAACATAAATTACATATAAACTTCATGTTTACATCAATTTCATAAAAACACTCAAATAAAGAAAACTAACTGTGAAGAAACAATGAAGAACAATAATTAAAATTAGGTTATACCTTTGCTTCTAGAGGAAGAAGATGAAGATGGTGATGATGGTGATTATCTTTATAAATTCATAAGCTTTTCTTCTTCCTTTCTTTCTTTTTCTCTCTTTTCTCTCTAACTCTCTTACTCTGTTCATCTATTTTAACTCTGATTAACTTAACTTAACGTATAATATAATATACATATAACTGATATACATATAATATAACATAATTACATATGATATAACTGACAAAATATTTAATCCCTCTACTAAATACATATCAGTTATATATTTTTGAAAATTAAAAGCCACTAGGGCTTGTTTGGCAAAAACTCTTTAAAATTAAAAATAGATTTTTAGAAGTTAATGTCTTGTTTGGTAAAACATGATTAAAATAGATTTAAGGGCCTTGTTTGGCAAAACTGAATTAAAACTCTTTTAATTTATTTTAATAACTCATTTAACATATAGTTTTCAATGTCACACTTTATCTAATTAAATCTTACTATCCCAATTTAATTAAATTAAAGCTAACATCAATTAACTAAGTAAAATTGTCACATAATACTAAATTGCTACACAATTGTAATTCACTTATTAGTCATAATTCATGTAACAATTTAGTAAATCTATATTAACAAATACCACATAATATTCATCTAATTTAATTATCTCAATTAAATTAGAACTGCACCACAAATTATTACACATCAATTTAATTAACATATTGCACTTAATTAAATTACTCCACAACAACCACATAAATTATTTATTCAACTCAATAAATAAATCAATTAAAATATTTATTTAAAATAGATTTAAGGGCCTTGTTTGGCAAAACTGAATTAAAACTCTTTTAATTTATTTTAATAACTCATTTAACATATAGTTTTCAATGTCACACTTTATCTAATTAAATCTTACTATCCCAATTTAAGTAAATTAAAGCTAACGTCAATTAACTAAATAAAATTATCACATAATACTAAATTGCTACACAATTGTAATTCACTTATTAGTCATAATTCATATAACAATTTAGTAAATCTATATTAACAAATACCACATAATATTCATCTAATTTAATTATATCAAGTAAATTAGAACTGCACCACAAATTATTACACATCAATTTAATTAACATATTGTATTTAATTAAATTACTCCATAACAGCCACATAAATTATTTATTCAACTCAATAAATAAATTAATTAAAATATTTATTTAATTCAATAAATATTTAAAATTAATATACAAAATTCTCGTTTGTTACAATCTTCTCTTCTTAAAAAGATTTTGTCCCTAGAATCACAACTAATAAAAAAAACTCATTCGTTACATTCTTCCCCCCTTAAAAAGATTCAGTCCCCAGAATTGATATACAAGAATTAATCAAATAATTGGGGATAAGTTTTCGTCAAAACATCTTCGAGTTCCCACGTAGCTTCTTAAGCACTGTGGTTCCTCCAGATTGCCTTAATAGAATATATCATTTTATTTCTAAGTACTTGTCCTTTTCTGTCATCTATTTGAACATGAACCTCTTCATATGTTAAGTCTTTATCAAACTGTAAAGGGTCATACTCTATCACATGCTTGTAATGGTGTTTGTATGGTCGCAACACGGAAATATGAAAAAATATTATGAATATGATCTAGCTCCGGAGGTAATGCAACCTCATAAGCTACCTCGCCAAACCTTCGAAGTATTTCAAAAGGTCCAATAAATCAGGGACTCAGTTTCCCCTTCTTGCCAAATCGAATATTCCCCTTCCAGGGAAATACCTTCAGGAAAACGAAGCTTCCTACTTCGAACTCTAGATTTTGTCAGTGATAATTGACATATTTCTTATGTCTGTCCTGAGCAATAACCAATCTCGTTCTGATTATCTTGACGATCTCAGCAGTTTGTTGCACCAATTCTGATCCCAACAGCTATCGTTCACCAACCTCAACCCAGCACAATGGAGTCCTGCATTTTTTGTCGTACAATGCTTCGTAAGGCGGCATGCCAATACTTGCATGGTAATTGTTGTTGTAGGCGAACTACACCAACGGTAGATGATCATCCCATCTTCCTTTGAAGTCTATAACACAAGCTCTCAGCATATCCTCTAGAGTCTAAATCGTTCTCTCGCTCTGACCATCAGTCTGAGGATGGTACTCCATACTCATTCGCAATTGCGTTCCCAAACATTCTTGTAATCGCTTCCAGAAATTCGACATGAAATGCGGATCCTTGTCGGACACAATCGATACTGGAACACCGTGTCTAGAAATAATTTCCTTTATGTACAGCTTCGCCAACTGATCCAAGTTGAATCTAATCTTGATCGGTAAGAAATGTTCTGACTTTGCCAGTCGATCCACTATAACCCATACTGCATCAAAACCCTTCTGATTCGTTGTGTAAGACCCCAACGTTTTTATGAATAAAATTGAATTTTCTCTATTTATTATTTAAAATAGTAAGGGGTTGATTTGATTAATGTGGAAAGTTATGGATAAAATGCGCAAATATTTTAAATAAGCAAGTGGTTATAAAATATTCATTGTTGTCGGAGAATATTCGTTTGGTCGTGGAATATTCTTGCTATCGGGGAATATTCGTACGACGGCGTAGCCATTTATGGGCCCCATAACAGAAAATTGTCGGATGAAGAAAATGACAAGAATAAATTTTTTATAAATAACGGCGTAGTTGTTACCTTTAACACTGTTGGAATACCCGGTGGATAAAGTAAAGTAATACGCGTTGTTGCACAGTAGCACACGGTATTGCACAGTATTTTTATATTATTGTTAATTCAATAATTGTCACTGCACAGTATTTTTCATTATCAGATCAATAATTCATATTATTTGAATAATATTATTAGATAACATTATTGGCAACATCTAAAAAAGTTCAGACTAGGAGGGGTTATTTAATTGCGCGTCAGTAAGGAGAAATCCTTATCGGAAGGCCCTCTCTTTCTTGGGAATGACCTGTTTGTCCAATATTATAGTTTTGTAATATTATTTGTGAATAATTAATTATTGATTTATATGATAATAAAATATTTATTTTTGTGGATATAAAAGAAGGAATTAGTGTTGAGGTGTTTTTATCAGTATTTTGGTATGAAAAATTATCTGTTTGTGAATTTCGGCCATTTTTCGTTTAGAATTTGAAAAAACTTCCTTCTACAAAGTTGTAGAGAATTAAATTTCCTATAAAAAGAACATAAAATTCGTATTTTTCTGATAAAAGGGCTATTTTTATGAATTATGAAAGTTCCAAAATATTGGGTCTGAATTAATTTTTGGGGTTATAAATATTTTTATTAATAAAAATGTTTTTTAATGGGTGGGCCCCACTGGTGGTGAGCTGATGATTTTGGTCAAAAGGTGGGCGTGAAATATTTTAAAATAAAATATTATTTTATTAAATTTTCTGTTTTGGCGTTATAAGCATTTTTCTACAAATAGGGTGCTTAGTTAGAATTTGAAAATCACACCAGAATCAGAAGTTTTCTCTCTCTATAATATCAACGTATTTTTGTGAGTATTTCGATACTTTGAGTATTACTATTTAGTGCAAATTTCTTTCAGTATTATATCCGATATTTCAATTTAAAATACTGTTCTTTTGAGGTAAGGGATGTTATTTTTTTCAAAAATGATGTTATATCTTTCAATATCATGACACCAAAATATTGGTATGAATTTTATTGTGAAATTTTTACCTTTTCATATTAGAATTACTATTCACGTATACGGCACTATTCAAGTATACGACACTATTCACGAATACGGTACTATTCACAGAAAAATTAAATTTTCTTTTCTTTGTCCAAGTTGGCTATTATAGTTCCTATCTTTGATTGGATCTAAATTTTGATCTTTATTCTTGAATTTTGCTCCACAAAGTATTATTATGGAATATTCTTGAACTTGGATAAACTAAATTACGAATCCCTAATTTTTGTCCTTTATCTCACTGGATTCGTTCTTTAAAATATTTTTCATCATCTTCAGTCCTAAATGGTGATATAACTGAATATCTTTGGCTTGTAGAGCAAAGATGAATGATTACCTGATGAATATCTTTAGCCCGTAGTGCAAAGATGGACAGGTGTTGAGATGAACATGACTACCGGTGATACAAATGAATATCTTTAGCACGTAGTGCAAAGATGAATATTTGATTTGAGATATATATTGATTGATGTTACAGGGATAAATATTGATGATGGACTTTTAAATCATAGAAGATAGTACACTTCATTCTCTACGTAACTCTTCTAATGAATTGATATTTCCGCTGCAGTTGTTGATCTAAAACTTGTTGTCCATAATATTTTATCTGATTTGTTGAAGACTAACGATAAATTGTTCTTTATTATCTTAGTCATAATATTCTTTACTGGGCTAGTTGAGCTCACCCTTTTCATCTATTATCCTCTTCAGGAAATGAGAATGTCGCAGGGACTAGTCAGGAGACAGAGTGATGGTCCGAGTTAGAGCAGTAGTAGTCCTCACTATTTTTATAAAATAGTGTGATAATAATTGTAATGAGGACTTAGTTTGAATGTTTATATTTTCTACATAGTTGTATTGACACTCACAGTTGTGTGATCGTATTTTGCACGACCGTGTGATATAAAAGTTATATTTGGATTCTGTACCGTGTATTTGGCGATCCAGAATGGGTTGGTTGGATTGGACCTATTCTAGGGGAATCACAGTTAGTATCAGAGCTTAGGGATATGATCTCTGTCGGAGATCGGGGAATAGAACTAGGAGGGGAGAGATGAATAAATCCTTCGCTAGTGTGTCCTACCTAAGCTTATTTGATATTTAATTGGTCAGTCGGAGCATAGGGTTAGCATGTGATATATTAAATTGTATAATTGACCCTTGTTTTATGGTAGTATTTGAGAATGGCAGCTGTGAATGTTAACAATGGAGTGAAAGAGACCGTGGAGACACCTTTAATCACCAACCAGGAGAACGTGCAACAGAAAGGCAATGTTCATCCTGAAAATAACACTGATTAGACGATAAAGGATGAGATGTTTAGAAGCTTTTTGCAGTTCATACAAAACCAGATGAGGGAGACTCGAGTGCAAAATACAGGTGGAGATAATAGCAACTCGCGGCTTATCACTGCCAAGCAGTTCAAAGAGTTGGGACCACCAGAATTTTTGGGAAAGCCAGATCCGATCAAGGCGAAAACGTGGGTTAAACAAATTACCAAGATATTTGATGTCTTGGGATGCACGGAGGAACAGAAGGTTCCTATTCGCCACCTTTATGTTCCGTGGAGAGGCAGATTACTGGTGGGAGTCTGTGAAGCATACCCAGCCTGCCGCACTTAAGATATCTTAGGAAGCGTTCCAGAAACTGTTCAATGACAAGTACTTTCCTGAAAGTATTCTTTATATGAAGGAGGTAGAGTTTATCAAACTGGAACAAAACAACATGACTGTGTCCCAGTACGAGGCTAAGTTCGCGGAGTTGTCCAGGTTTGCACCTCATTTAGTAGAGAATGTGGAACGTATGACGCGGATGTTTTTGAGAGTTTTGAAACCTGAAATTCGTCAATACCTCATTTCTCACAAATTTTCTCTCTATTCAGATGTAGTAAACAGGGCTCAGTTATTAGAACGAGATAATGAGTCCGTTCAACCAAGGGATCACAACTAGGGTCGTACCAGTGGCAGTAGTCATCGGAGCAATGACAACCAGTGGGGAGGAAAGTATTATGACAGAAGCAGTAACCACTCCGGTGGTAATTGTGGCCATTATAATAGAAGAAGTGTGTCGAGAGGAGATTCCAAGAAGAGAATGTACAACAATGAGAATGTGAAGACGCCGACATCAGCACCAGCATCAACTGTTTCTAGGGGAGCATCGGTCGTATGCTATAAATGCGGGAAAGATGGACACATCAGCCCAAACTGTCCACAACAATTTTGGGCATGCTATAATTGTGGAAAAGAAGGACATATAGCTCGAGATTGTTCTGTAGCGAAACCAAGTCCAGCAGGGGTGGTGATTCCAAAGGCGGTTTCGGACAAGTCAAAGTCGGTGGTTCCCGGAAGAGCGTTTGTCGTGACTGCCCAAAATACGAGGAACTCGAACGAGGTGATCACGGGTAAGCTAATCATAAATTCTTACAAAGTTTACACTTTGTTAGATACCGGTGCTACCCATTCTTTTATTTCACCAGCTTGTGCTCAACGTTTGAACTTGACTCCTGAGAAATTAGACTTTGACTTATCTGTTGAGACTCCGTTGGGAGAAACCTTGGTTACATCTACAGTTTACAAATCTTGCTTGATTCAGATTGGTACCCTTACCTTACCTATTGATCTTATATCTTTGAAAATACTTGCATTTGACGTGATTTTAAGAATTGACTGGTTAACCACTTATCATGCCAAAATTGATTATTTTCGTAAGGTTGTTAGTTTTTATATTCCTAACCAACCTATTGTGCGAATTCAAACCACCAAACCACTAAAATCTGTCAATATCATTTAAAGTCACAAAGTTATTCGTTTATTAAAAAATGGATGTCAAGCTTTCTTAGCTCATGTCACTGATCTAAACCAGAATATGTCAGATTTGAATAATATTTCTATTTTTAATGAGTTTCCTGATGTATTTCCCGAAGAACTTCCCGGTCTACCCCCAGAACGTGAATTTGAATTCTTTATTGACCTTGAGCCCGGTACAAAACCCATTTCTAAAGCCACATATCGAATGGCTCCTATTGAACTTCAGGAGTTAAAGGTCCAACTACAGGAGTTGTTAGACATTGGTTTCATTCGTCCTAGTATGTCTCCTTGGGGTGCTCCTGTTTTATTCGTAAAGAAAAAAGACGTGAGTATGCGACTTTGTATTGACTATCGGGAGTTAAACCATGTCACCATCAAGAAAAGGTATCCGCTACCTCGTATTGATGACCTGTTCGACCAGTTGCAAGGAGCACAATTCTTTTCAAAGATCGATCTTCGTTCTGGATATCATCAGCTGAAGATTAAAACTGAGGATATTCCAAAAACTGCCTTCAAAACTCGGTACGGGCATTATGAATTCTTAGCCATGTCTTTTGGATTGACTAATGCTCCTGCTGCTTTCATGGATATGATGAATCGTGTATTCAAGGAGTATTTGGATCAGTTCATGGTTGTCTTTATTGATGACATCCTCATCTATTTCAAAAGCCGTGAAGATCATGAGCACCACTTGAAGCTGGCACTTCAAAGGCTTCGTGAAAACAAGTTATATGCCAAGTTGAAGAAATGCGAGTTCTGGCTTGAGGAAGTAGCATTCCTTGGGCATGTGGTGTCAAAACATGGAGTATCTGTTGACCCAGCGAAGATTGAAGCAATACAAAGTTGGGGGCAACTGAAGTCGGTGACCGAAGTACGTAGCTTTCTGGGCTTAGCTGGTTATTATCGGAGATTCATGGAAGGATTTTCTCGACTTGCTACTCCATTAACTCAATTGACTCGAAAGATACAAAATTCATTTGGAGTGAGGAATGCGAGAAGAGCTTCCAAGAGCTCAAGAAGAGGCTCATCTCGGCACCTGTTCTGACAATACCATCTGGTTCGGATGGATTTGTTATCTACAGCGATGCTTCGGGCAAAAAGTTAGGATGTGTTCTCATGCAACATGGGAAAGTCATAGCCTATGCCTCGCGACAACTCAAGGAATATGAGAGGAATTATCCTACTCATGATCTAGAGTTGGCAGCAGTTATTTTTGCATTGAAGATCTAGAGACACTACCTGTACGGGGAGAAAGTGGAGATTTATACGGATCATAAGAGCCTTAAATATTTCTTCACTAAAAAGTAACTCAACATGCGGCAACGACGTTAGCTTGAGCTATTGAAAGATTACGATCATACCATCTAATACCATCCGGGAAAAGAGAACGTGGTAGCTGACGCGTTGAGTAGAAGATCATATACGAAAACGAGTGCGATGCTGTCGACACAAAGGCCTATTCTGTGTGACTTACAAAAGATAGAGATAGAGTTCAAGGCTCTGGGGACCCACGTGATGATGTCAAGTATACGCATAGAACCAGCTTTGATTGAGAAAGTTAAAGCTGCTCAAGCTACGGATCCGGAGCTGATGAAGATGAAGAAGAAGGTGCAAGAAGGTGCGGTTCCAGAAGCAAGAATCGATGAAGAAGGAATACTCCGAGTCAACTCCAGACTTTGTGTTCCTAACAATTCTGATTTGAAGTATAGAATCATGATGGAGCCTCATAACACACCATTTGCAATCCATCCCGAAAGTACCAAAATGTATCGTGATCTTCGACATACATTTTGATGGAACAATATGAAGAAAGAGATTGCGGAGTTTATTTCGAGGTGTTTAACTTGTTAACGTGTAAAGGCGGAGCATCAAGTACCAAAGAGTCCATTGCAACCACTTGAGATTCCAAAGTGGAAGTGGGAACACATTATCATGGATTTCATTACAGGTCTTCCCAAGGTTTCTCAAGGCATAGATGCGATTTGGGTTATTGTTGATAGATTAACCAAGAATGCCCATTTTTTGCCGATACGGGAGACCTATTCCCTTGAACGTCTTTCTCGTATGTACGTGAATGAGATTGTGAGATTGCATGGCATGCCAGTATCCATAGTTTCGGATCGTGACCCAAGATTCACTTCAAGATTTTGCGTTAGCTTGCCGAAAGCTATGGGCACGAACTTACGATTCAGTTCGACATATCATCCTCAAACAGACGGGGGTATCGGAAAGGACTATTCAGACTCTTGAAGATCTATTAACACTCTGTGTTCTAGACTTCAAAGGTAGTTGGGATAAGTACCTACCATTGGTGAAATTCTCCTAAAACAATAGTTATCAGGCAAGTATAGGCATGGCTCCATTAGAAGCGTTGTATGGGAGAAAGTGTCATTCTCCAGTATGTTGGGATGAGGTGGGTGAAGCAACATTGTTGGGACCTAGAGTTGGTACGTATGACTACGAAAAAGATCCAAATGATCCGCCAAAGTATACAAACGGCACAAGATCGACAAAAGAGTTATGCGGATCTTCATCGAAAGGACGTGAAATTTAATATTGGGGATCATGTATTATTATGCGTTGCTCAGTGGAAAGGGGTTACGAGATTTGGGAAGAGAGAAAAACTCAATCCACGATTTATTGGTCCATTTAAGATTCTTGACCAAGTAGGAAATGTGGCCTATAGACTCGCTTTACCTCCAATCATGTCTCGTGTTCATAACGTGTTTCACATATCCGTGCTACGTAAATATGTGAAAGACCCAAACCACATTATTGAGTTAGAACCAGACGAGATAGCCGAAGATTTAGCAAACGAGGAGGTACCTGTCAAGATTTTGGATAGGAAGGAGCATGTCCTACGCACAAAGGTTATACCACAAGTCAAAGTTTTGTGGAGGAACCATGCTATTGAGAAAATGAGCTGGGAGTTGGAATCGAAAATGAAAGCGAGATATCCTCACCTTTTCGAAACACCAGGTACCTACGTCAATTTCAAGGACGAAATTTTATAAGGGGGGAGGTTGTAAGACCCCAATTTTTTTATGAATAAAATTGAATTTCCTCTATTTATTATTTTAAAATAGTAAGGGGTTAATTTGATTAATGTGGAAAGTTATGGATAAAATGCGCAAATATTTTAAATAAGCAAGTGGTTATAAAATATTCATTGTTGTCGGGGAATATTCGTTTGGTCGTGGAATATTCTTGTTGTCGGGGAATATTCGTACGACGGCGCAGCAATTTATGGGCCCCATAACGAAAAACTGTCGAATGAAAAAAATGGCAAGAATAAGTTTTTTTTAAATAACGGCTTAGTTGTTACCGTTAACACTGTTGGAATACCCGGTGGGTAAAGTAAAGTAATACGCGTTGTTGCACAGTAGCACACAGGTATTGCACAGTATTTTTATATTATTGTTAATTCAATAATTGTCACTGCACAGTATTTTCCATTATCAAATCAATAATTCATATTATTTGAATAATATTATTAGATAACATTATTGGCAACATCTAAAAAAGTTCTGACTAGGAGGGGTTATTTAATTGCGCGCCAGTAAGGAGATATCCTTATCGGAAGGCTCCCTCTTTCTTGGGAACGACCTGGTTGTCAATATTGTAGTTCTGTAATATTACTTGTGAATAATTAATTATTGATTTATATGATAAGAAAATATTTATTTTTGTGAATATAAAAGAAGGAATTAGTGTTGAGATATTTTTATCAGTATTTTAGGTGTGGAAAATCACCCGTTTGTGGATTTCGGCCATTTTTCGTTTAGAATTTGGAAAAACTTCCTTCTACAAAGTTGTAGAGAATTAAATTTTCTATGAAAAGGACATAAAACTTATATTTTTCTAATAAAAGAGCTATTTTTATGAATTATGGAAGTTCCGGAATATTGGGTCTGAATTGATTTTTGGGGTTATAAATATTTTTATTAATAAAAATGTTTTTTAATGGGTGGGCCCCACTGGTGGTGAGCTGATGATTTTGGTCAAAAGGTGGGCATGAAATATTTTAAAATAAAATATTATTTTATTAAATTTTCTGTTTTGGCTTTATAAGCATTTTTTTTATAAATAGGGTGCTTAGTTAGAATTTGAAAATCGCACCAGAATTAGAAGTTTTCTCTCTCTATAATATCAGCGCATTTTTTTGAGTATTTCGACACTTTGAGTGTTAATATTCAGTGCAAATTTTTTTCAGTATTATATCCGATATTTTAATTTAAAGTACAGTTCTTTTGAGGTAAGGGATGTTATTTTTTTCAAAAATGATGTTATATCTTTCAATATCATGACACCAAAATATTGGTATGCATTTTATTGTGAAATTTTTACCGTTTCATATTGGGGTTACTATTCACGTATACGGCACTATTCACGTATACGACACTATTCACGAATACGGTACTATTCACAGAAAAATTAAATTTTTCTTTCTTTTTCCAAGTTAGCTATTATGGTTCCTATCTTTGATTGGATCTAAATTTTGATCTTTATTCTTGAATTTTGCTCCACAAAGTATTATTATGGAATATTCTTGAACTTGGATAAACTAAATTACGAGTCCCTAATTTTTGTCCTTTATCTCACTGGATTCGTTCTTTAAAATATTTTTCATCATCTTCAGTCCTAAATGGTGATATAACTGAATATCTTTGGCTTGTACAGCAAAGATGAATGATTACCTGATGAATATCTTTGGCTCGTAGTGCAAAGATGGACAGGTGTTGAGATGAACATGACCACCGATGATACAAATGAATATCTTTAGCACGTAGTGCAAAGATGAATATTTGATTTGAGATATATATTGATTGATGTTACAGGGATAAATATTGATGATAGACTTTTAAATCATAGAAGATAGTACACTTCATTCTCTACATAACTCTTCTAATGAATTGATATTTCCGCTGCAGTTGCTGATCTAACACTTGTTGTCCATAATATTTTATCTGATTTGTTGAAGACTAACGATAATTTATTCTTTATTATCTTAGTCATAATATTTTTTACTGGGCTAGTTGAGCTCACCCTTTTCATCTATTGTCCTCTTCAGGAAATGAGAATGTCGCAGGGACTAGTCGGGAGACAAAGTGATGGTCCGAGTTAGAGCAGTAGTAGTCCTCACTATTTTTATAAAATAGTGTGATAATAATTATAATGAGGACTTAGTTTAAATGTGTATATTTTTTACATATTTGTATTGACACTCACAGTTGTGTGGTCGTATTTTGCACGACCGTGTGATATAAAAGTTGTATTTGGATTCTGTACCATGTATTTGGCGATCCAGAATGGGTTGGTTGGATTGAACCTATTCTGGGGGCGTCACACGTTGGTAGACCAACCACAAAATCCATCGTGATATGCTCCCACTTTCATTCTGGAATCTCCAGCGGTTGCAATAATCCACTTGGTCTCTGGTGTTCTGCTTTGACCTTTGGACACGTTAAACATTTCGCAACGCATTCAGCAACGTCTCTTTTCATATTCGGCCACCAGAAATGTTGCCTGAGATTCTGTTACATCTTCGTACTTCCAAGGTGAATCGAATATCTCGAACTGTGAGCTTCGCCCAAAATTTCCTCTTTGACATCCGGTACTGGCAGTACCCAGGTTCTCCTTTCAAAACGTAGCAGTCCATCATTATCAATTTTGAACTTTATCTCTTCACCATCGGCTATTCTCTTACGGATCTTCTCGCACTCTTCATCATGTAGTTGGGCTTCTTTTACTTTGTCCACTAAGGCTGAATCGGTAGTTACTTGGAATAATTTCTCATCCGCCACTTGCGGATACTTAACTTCTAGCTCCAACTTAGCCATCTCATCTACCAACTGTTCCTGAGCAGTTAGCAACATTAACTTCTCACGACCCTCTCTGCTTAAAGCGTCGGCAACCACGTTAGCTTTACCTAGATGGTAAAGAATCTTGCAATCATAGTCCTTGATAAGCTCCAACAATCTCCTTTGGCGCATATTAAAATCTTTCTGTGTAAAGATGTACTTCAGACTCTTATATCTGTGCATATCTCACACTTTTCTCCATAAAGGTAGTGTCTCCATATCTTCAGAACAAACACTACTGCCGCCAATTCCAAGTCATGGGTCGGATACCATTTCTCATAATCCTTCAGCTGTCGTTTTGCATCAACACACAGCCTAATCCCTTATGTGAAGCATCACTATATACCACAAAATTTCCTGTACTATCTGGCTATGATAACACAGGCGCAGTACTCAACCTCTTCTTTAGTTCCTAAAAACTTTCCTCACACTTTTTCGTCCAAACAAACTTAACCGTCTTTCGAGTCAAATTCGTCAACGGAGTTGCGATTTTGGAAAAGTCCTGGATAAATCTTTTGTAGTAACCTACCAATCCTAAGAAACTCCTCACTTCTGATGGTATCTTCGGCTGATCCCAATTCATTACAGCTTCAACCTTCGATGGATCTACTGAAATTCCATCTTTGTCGATCACGTGGCCAAGAAATTGCACACGCTCTAACCAGAATTCACACTTCGAGAATTTCGCATATAGCTTCTCTCATCTCAGTAATTCTAATGTCATCCTCAAATGTTCAGTGTGTTCCTCCTTAGTTGTGGAATAAACCAAAATGTCGTCTATGAACACCACTATGAACTTTTCCAAAAATGGCTTAAACACCCTATTCATTAAGTCCATAAATGCTACTGGTGCATTCGTTAGACCAAATAACATCACTAAGAACTCGTAATGTCTATACCGAGTTTTAAAAGCCGTCTTCAGTATATCTTCTCTTCTCACCTTCAATTGATGATACCCACTTCTCAAATCTATTTTTAAAAAGTATCTAGCACCCTTCAGTTGATCGAACAAGTTATCAATCCTAAGTAAAGGATACTTATTCTTTATCGTGACTTTGTTCAACTCCCTATAGTCAATGCAAAGCCGCATCGACCCGTCCTTCTTCTTCACGAACAATACCGACGCTCCCCACGGTGATACGCTCGGCTGAATGTACTTCTTGTCCAGCAATTCCTGTAGTTGAACCATCAACTCCTTCATCTCGACCTGGAGCCATTTTGTACGGGGCTTTCGATATCAGAGCAGTCCCCTGTGCTAAGTCGATCACAAACTCTATCTCTCTATCTGGTAGAAGTCCTGGAAAATTGCTCGGAAATACATCCACAAACTCCCTAACCACTGATATCTCTTCCAGCTTTGGACACTCCTTACGAGTATCCACTATGTAGGCTAAATACCCTACACAACCTTGCTTCAATAACTTCTTGGCTTGCATAATCGTCAGACAACTCGCTTGTCTAGGCGATTTGTTACCATAAAATACTACCTTCGACGGAGTCATAAGGTTTACCAATTTCTTCTGGCAATCGATTAACGCACCATGGTTGAACAACCAATCCATACCCAGTATAACATCAAACTCCCCAAGTTTAATCGGAATCAAATCTACCCTTAATTCAAGACCCTTAATGTCCAACCTACAGTTCTTGTGAACAAACCTAACAGGAATAACCTCCCTATTCGCAATCTCTATGTTCAAGGGGTAAACTAATTCCTCTTTAGGTAAGTCTATAGTATTAGCAAAGTCATCAGATATGAATGAACAAGTAGCACCCGAATCAAATAATACACAAGCATTAATACTATTGACCAGAATAATACCTGACACCACATATTTTGACTGCACAGCATCCTGTACCGTCATGTTAAACTTCCTAGCAGTGGGTCGGCTCATCGGCGGGGGTCTAGTGATAGCCAAAATACTGCCGCTGCCATTTCCTCCACTTCCTGTTGACCCTCCTGCTGGCTTCCTTGGGCAACTTCGGGCCATGTGATCCTTAAATCCACATATATAGAAAGCTCCCTTCTTTAGGTTAGGACAATTCGGCGCAATGTGGCCTTCCTGACCACAGTTGAAACATACTCGCCTTCCCCTCAAGCACACTCCAGTGTGATTCTTTCCGCATATAGCACATGTTTCAATTATCCTCTTCTGCTGACTTCCCTGTTAACTCCAAGCAGATACGTTGTCGTTCCACTTCCTTTTCTGGATGTTAGCACCGCTACCCCCAATCTTGTTTTCTAACTCATTCTTCTTCTTCTTCTTCAGGTCCGGATTATATTTGGTCAAGGCATCGCCACCACCTTCTGCGATGATCGCCTTTTCTAGTATAGCTGCAAACGTGTTCAGCTGGAACATGGAGACCTAACTGTAGAGCCAGGGCATTAATCCCTGTGCAAATCTTCTCGCCTTCCTTTCGTCAGTACTGACCTAGTATGTTGCAAACCTTGCCAGCTCGTTGAATTTCGCAGCATACTCTGGCACAGTCATCGCTCCCTACTTTAGCTCTAGAAACTAAACCTCCATCTGGTTCTGCAGAGCTTATTGGGAAATACATTTCAAAGAACATCTCTTTGAATCGGTCCCAAGCTATCACACCTTCTCCTTCCCTAGTCTTGTTGGCCTGCCACCAAAAGCTAGCTTCCAACTTCAGCATGAATGTCGCAAAAGCCGTCTTTTGGTCATCGCTAACTCTGGCCACATCAAAGACCTTCTCCATTTCCATCACCCACGTCTAGGCCTCTATCAGGTTCACCGATCCCTGGAATTCTGGCGGTCCTACTGCTTTGAATTCCTTAAATGTCGTAGCTTAAACTTGCAGCTGATTCGCAAGAGCTCCCGTCAGTAAATTCACCAATTGCTGAACTGATTTGGCGTTTGCCCCATCGTTGTCATTATTATTATTAGTCAAACCCTCTGGTTATTGACGTGTAGGTCTTCTTCTAGGAGGCATCTTTCTGTTAAGATTTATTCTTATTAGATCCCTTACCCATCTCTTAAATATTCAAGTTCAAACTTAAACATTTAAAATAACTCAATTCACACTTAAGCACATAGCACGTAAATAAACTTCGTTATTTATTCATTCATAGTTTTAAAAACATAGAATAGATAGCATCTCTGCTATTTACATCATCTTTCCTGAACTAAAACAAGTTACAGGATAACATCATTGTCTTATCCCATTATTATTTCAAATTCTGGGATTTACAATTACTTATTACATAAGGAAATATATAATATATTAATATACTATCTAGGCATATTAAGACGTCGCACAGTCTCTCCACGTTCTTCTTCCATCACCCGGAACACTATTCTGCGATCCACCATATACCACAGTAAATCTTTGAACTGAGCTGGGTAATAAAAGACACGATCCTGGGCCTTATCTGTTGCTGAATGAAAATTGTATTCTGTCTCCTTCAGCTTGGCCTTCTTCACTTGAACCTCATCTTCAGCTCGATCTGCACGTTGAGTAGCCCTCAAGCAAGCATCCTCAGCTCTGGCATGCTTCGTTGACTCCTCTTTGATGTCGTTCTTCAGTTTCGCTAATTTAGCCAGTGCATCATCTCTTTCGCTCTTCACGTGGACTAGATCCCACTTAGCATTTCCAAGCTCATCGTCCAGTTCTTGAATTGTCTCCTACCTTATCTGTATGGTAGTTCGACTCTCGTCTACCAGTTCCTCAAGCTCTCCGACTCTACCATGTAGCTCAATGTTGAGGTCATAGACCTCCTCGTACAACACAACGCTAATAGATTTAGGTGGAAATTCCTCTTCAAGATCCTCCTCCTCCTCTGACTCATCCTCGTCATCTCGATCAAAGACTGGCTCATGCTCGTGACCAACTAAGGTGATCAATGGAGATGGATCTCTCTGAACCAACTGATCCCAGACAATATGGATTTCTCGAGGCTCTTCGTCCCTAGGCATCTGGGGTAACTCCTCCCTAACCTGACTGTACTCTCCAACATTTGTCATCCTGACAACAAAATTTTAAAGTTTAATTATTACGTGATATCGATCGAAACTCTTCGCGTACATAAACGTAAACACATAGCACGTAAGGTAGTTTATTATCTTTAGCTATCATCAATATCTTTTCAATCTCCTATAAGGCTACTACCTAAGGTTTCCCCACCTAAGGTTCATAACCTAAGCACTTCTTTGATACCAACTTATAACACCCCCAAATCCGGGTACTTCATTTCCACGGAATTTGGTGTTCACTATCTAAATAACACATAACTACTGTCCATAAATAAGGAATGCAAAATAAATTACAACCTTAATAATTGAATAAAATCTTCCTTATAAAAAGGATTATAATCTTGTCAAAAACATTCCTAGGGTTATCTAACCTTAATATCAACAAATGCGAAAAATAAAACATCACATAATAAAATTAAGTCTTATTACATGTCATAAATATAAACAAGTCTTCACTTGTTCATCTTGCTATTACCTTTACTAGTTGACGGTTTGTCAACTCTTTCAACTTTAGCTGCAATGGTTATATAATGCAAGAGTGAGCAAACAAAAGCTCACTTGAAATAGCAAACAATAGTGATGACATAGTATTGAATAGCTTCAACTGAACAGATAATATTTCATTCATAGATAATGAAGAATAAGATTTAGAATTCATCTGAAGGTCATAAGACCTTGAACTATGTCCCAGGTTATAAACATTTCTATTTAAAACCTTTAACAGTCGTTAGACTATATGGACTCTTAACTCATACTTAGAGGAATCAACCCTTCGTACCATGTATTGTGCACAAACATCTTAACGCTTTCGCATGGTAATCCCATATTAATAGGGTTGTTCATCTCAGTATTTATTTAACGAGTATGCACCAAAGAAAGTTTGATTTGGATAAGCTTCAATGGTAATTTAGAGTTCAACTATCATCAACTAAGGAGTAGTTGAATCAACTTACAATAATTAAGAATTTAATAATAAAAGAATTACGAAATAGTTATGAGTCATAATGATAGACATCATATGCAATAGTCATGCTTCAAAAATAACTTAAAGCATTTGAAAGATAGAATAGACCTTACTTGAACAATTAAGTCAAGGTCTCATTATTTCAATAATGAACTTCAATAATATACTTGCTCAATATGGAATTTAGAGAGTAAAATAACTTGCATAATTATAACAAGAAAGGATAGAACAACTTGCTCAATAAAAGTAAGGTTTGATTTTAGAACACTTGCCTCGTGCACAAGCTATAATTTACAATCACGTTCCAAAATTATCCTACATATTACATTACGTTTACAATATCGATTAGTTTAATAACCACTACGTTTAACTGTTGAACTTCTCACTTAAGTTCAACTTAACAATGTGGTTCGTAAACTTAACTTCCTAACTAATCACATAACGTGCATCTAAACTCACAACATGCATGACACACGTGTCTAATCTTTTAAACCATCATAATCATACCTTACGAGAACAATATTCAAATTCACACATAACTTGTTAATATGAGACTTCAAATTGTCTCATACATGTCAACAATATGTTATATTATTGTTTTATATACTTAACATGTCATCAAATTCATTATATTTAATTAGTTCATCATGTTAGGACTTAAAAGACACAACACAAAATTCTGGACAGCAGAAAAGCTAGCTGGGGCGGGTAAATACCAGCTGGGGCGGGTATTTATGCTGATGAAAAATTTAGTTCGCGAACTGTGCAGAGAAAAAACCAATTTGGCTTATTTTCTAGCACCAAACTCAGATTTTTGTACATGTAATGCATATAAAACTTTATAAAACCATAACTTTAAGCTTCTAACATGTTTTAACATATATAATCCTCACAACACATAATCAAACACCCTTAATTTTACGATTTTGAAGAAAACACCATTATTAAGTGTTCTCGAAGAAAATTAACACTGTAACTCTGTTTTTAAATCAAAACACATACTTCAAATCATGTTAACTTCGTTTCTTAACATATTATTATAATCTATGATCAATTTACATAACATATAACAATCAAACATAAATTTTGATATTTAAGAAACTATTTTTCAAACTAGTTCACTATAAATGGCTATAAACATGATTTTTTCATGTTCATCATATTTACATGAATTGAACCGCATAAACAATCATATAAATCATATATAAGCATGTTATAACACAAATTACATATAAACTTCATGTTTACATCAATTTTATAAAAAAAAAACTCAAATACAGAGAACTAACTGTGAAGAAATAATGAAGAACAATAATTAAAATTAGGTTATACCTTTGCTTCTAGAGGAAGAAGATGAAGATGGTGATGATGGTGATTATCTTTATGAATTCACAAGCTTTTCTTCTTCCCTTCTTTCTTCTTCTCTCTTTTCTCTCTAACTATCTTACTCTATTCTTCTATTCTAACTCTAACTAACTTAACTTAACGTATAATATAATATACATATAACTGATATACATATAATATAACATAATTACATATAATATAACTGACAAAATATTTAATCCCTCTACTAAATACATATCAGTTATATATTTTTTAAAATCAAAAGCCACTAGGGCTTGTTTGGCAAAAATTCTTTAAATTTAAAAATAAATTTTTAGAAGTTAAGGCATTATTTGGTAAAACAGGATTAAAATAGATTTAAGGGCCTTGTTTGGCAAAACTAAATTAAAACTCTTTTAATTTATTTTAATAAATCATTTAACACATAGTTTTCAATGTCACACTTTATCTAATTAAATCTTACTATCCCAATTTAATTAAATTAAAGCTAACATCAATTAACTAAGTAAAATTGTCACATAATACTAAATTGCTACACAATTGTAATTCACTTATTAGTCATAATTCATGTAACAATTTAGTAAATCTCTATTAACAAATATCACATAATATTCATCTAATTTAATTATCTCAATTAAATTAGAACTACACCATAAAATTATTACACATCAATTTAATTAACATATTGCACTTAATTAAATTACTCCACAACAATCACATAAATTATTTATTCAACTCAATAAATAAATCAATTAAAATATTTATTTAATTCAATAAATATTTAAAATTAATCTACAAAATTATCGTTTGTTACAGTTCCCCTTTCATATGTCGTCTTTGGTGGGGATCTCGCAGAGGCTACTATTTTTCTTTCTGAATCTAGATATGGTGCTGGTACCTCTGACGATTCAGACACTGATGGCTTTACTAGGAGATATCCCGATATATTTGTTGAAGTAGTGTTAAACGGCTTATATTACCGGATCTTTCCCCGATACTACGTTGGATTGACACCAACAATTTGATCATTGATTATGAAAAGGGGCGAGCTCTTTACTTGCACCCTGCTGGATGAGATACTGGCTTAGCTGATGACCCGGGTGTTGCTAACATCCTGGAGGATGTAGCCCGTTCTTTCATTGGCCATATTTGAACTTCGGTGTAGAGGCCTCGACTTGTGAGGACTTGGCGCATGTTGACATGTTTAATGGTGTAGATTTCATTCGCTAGACCTTTTCTCGTCGGGCATCTGTTTTTGAAATAATGACTTTCTTGAGAATTTTTCCCTTTTTGCAGAGGGACAAGCTTATGTCGCCTTGATTTCTTTAAGGAATTCTTCCCCTTTCTTTTGATGAGAGGCTTGATCCCACCTTGGATTCCTTCCATTTCCTGGAATCGAAAAAATGTCCCAGTACTTTCGCACGTTGTTACTAGGATTCACATAAGAAACTCACTTCGTCGCCCACATCCAGAATGAGCAATATCATGCACATTAGACAAATAACAAAATGTGCCAAAAGCTTAACGGCTCGGGCCGTCGGGATTAGTATGATCTTGTGAATGAGGCATTTGAAATTAAATTTTATGAAATTGAATGTTTGTATTCACTAAGATTTTATCTTATCACTAAAGATCTTGAAATTGAGTATGAAAATGAATTTTTCCTAAGGAAATCAAAATTTTCGTTTGACAAGTTATGAAATCGCAAGAAAACTTTTAAGCATCCATGGTCATTTTTCATGGGTAAGATCAGATTCAAAAGACTTATCTCCCTTTATCAGAGACACCTTATCTTCGCTCTAGACACCGCTCTTCACAAAATTAACATCATATGACATGTTCACTATGAGTGACGCAACCCTTAGTAGGGGTTTCTCTTCTATGACTTTAGATGATCTCATTTTTAACTTGCAAAAATTTATTTGCTTTCCTCGCTTAACTTTGTGTCATTTTTTTAGGCTATTCAGGGTTACCCATGTAACGAGTTTTGGACCAATGACTCCTAAACCAGACGGCTTTAAAATACTAGGTGTTAAGACACCCCTTTGGGTTTATTAGCTCGAGTAACAAAGGCCACACTTCGAGACAAGTCAGGCAGTCTACTCTATTTGATCCTCGCCTGAGCTTGTACAAGATTCATTTTCTTAGGCTCTAAATTATCCGTGTAGCGAGTGTTGGGTCAGTGACTCCCAAACCAAACGACTTTAGGGCACCAGGTGTAGAGACACCCCTCAGGCTTAATTACTCGAGTAACCTAGACCATGATTTGGATCTATTCAGGTTTTTCCTTCTTCTTGTAATGCTCATTTTCTTAGGCACTGCGTTACCCATGTAACGGGCGTTAGGCCGGTGACTCCGAAACCAGATGGCTTTAGGGCACCAGGTGTACAGACACCCCTCAGGATTAATAACTCGAGTAACCCAGGCCACGATTCGAGACATTAGGCTAGCTACTAATTGTAATCCCTGTCGCCATAGTTTCATACCCCACAACTAAGAGTTAGGGCAATCGCAAATTGCAGACATGCATATGAGGTCAAGTCTGTTCCAAAAAGCACTTTAAACTAAGATGTCGTGCCTTATCAAAAGGTTGAATTATCTTAATTCTCTAATCGTTCCTATGATTCTTGCTCCACAGACGCTTATCGGAATTATTCCAATTCATAACAAGTTAAGCAAAAATCTTCTCTTTTTAAAACCTTTTTCTAAGATTCTAACGCAAGATTTATCTATACTTAACATGTCTATCATTGCCAATGCATGTAACTGGAAATTGAAAGCACATAAAGAGATGAAAGAATCGTACCTTATCAGTGGATCGCAGTATTTTAAGAAAATTATGATTGGAAAAGACCGATTGATCATACCGGATCGCCAATAATGGAAGCTTTGATGATGACAGACCATGCTGATTGTGCCGACTAGTGCATTTTCATTGGATGGTTGACAAATTCCCCAGTGTTGAGTTGTCGTGATTTCTAAAATTGCCCCAGTCTTGTTGTAAGGGCCCCAACATCGAGTTGTCACCGATTCTAAAATTGCCCTGGTCTTGCTTGTCACCTAGGGTGATTGCTTTGTTGTATATTTGAAAGATGGGCTTATAAGACGCCGAGATTGTAAGAGTCTTTTACCTCATAACCCACATGGTAAATAGGTAGTGGATATGGGCCTTGATGTTTGGATGCCCCAATCAACGTTTCTGACTTGTGGACGCAATTGACTTTGATGGTTGATATCGAAAGGCCTACGGATTCCACTGAATTGGACTCAAGGGTTTGTGATGGTTGGTGATGTGATGGCTTTAACCTGATTTGGTTTGACCTGTGAGGTTTAATCCGTGGCCTTCTGCTAAGGGAACAGATCATCTGGTATGAGATAGACTTTTTCATGACGGTTGCCCCTATTCTTCTATAGGTCAAAAGAGATCAAGTCTTCTCGCACTTCAGGAGTGATGAGTTGCTGAAGGTTTGCATCTTAGGATGTATGCTATTTCATCACTAGGACTGGCTGTCTTAATGCATCGCTACTTCTTCCTTTCCAGACTTGCTCCGAATTTGATGGAACAACATTGAGGTGTCGTTGGGTCCTCTCAACATGGGTCATCAATCTTGAGTGTTTTTCTTGGATGTAGGCTTTTCAGGTTTGATTTGGTGTCTTGAGACTTGTATTTGGGTTTATATTTTTGATGTTTCTTTTAAGGGTTAGACCGCACCAGAGATAGCTGCCTATGTACTCCCGCGGCTGGGGAAGATCAGGTCTTACGTAGTTCAGGCTTGGCCTAAACAGTTAAAAAGTGTTTATTTGGGTTTGAGCTTGGTTTGATGGGTTTTTGAATTTTTTGATTGGTTTGATCGCACCATAAATGGTTGCCTACGTACTCCTATGGTTGAGGAAGATCAGGTCATTCGTAGTTCAAATTCGGACAAGACCTGATTGGTTTAATTTTTTTATTGATTTTAATTTTTTAATTTTTTGATTTTTATTTTTATTTTATTGTTAATATTTATATGCATGGAAAATAAAAGGCATAACGCTAAGAAAGTGATAACGTTCCAACATCTCTTGGAACTCGCAACTTTCCTCTGGATCTACGTCTTCTTGGCTAGCTGAGGCCTGATAGTCCAGTTGTCAGTAGTTATGTTACCTTCGAGGCTCGTGATATAATTTACCTACTGCTTCTAAATATATTCAATCATGGCCATAACTTGATCGTCTTCTGATTCAGCATATCCCTTAAGGAGGCTCAAATTGGACTCGTGGCAAAAAGGGATGAACTCTAGATTCCTCGATGGGTTAGCTTCCCTGACAACTTCACCACTTTCTTTTTCATTTGTTCCTTTATCTTTTTCATGGGCTCGAGAGGATTTGACTATGAAATCACTCTCGAACTGTTGTTGTATTTCTCGTAAAGAACTTTCCTTTTTGGCTTTTTCCACACTAGGAAGGATCAGTATTTCCTCCTCATCATCCAGGAGGGTAAAATCAGGAATGTGGTTGCTGGCTTTAGGCAACAAGATATTTGATGGTGGCAGATGAATTTCCTTAGAGGACTCTCTTGGCTCCTCTGTCACTCCCAGCATTAAGATCAGTCCACCTTGTGTTCTGCCAGGATTAGTGCTCACAGCCGTCACCTCCTTTGAACTGCCTATCTCGAGTGGACATCTTAAGCTCTTTATTTCCCTTTCGTATTTTCTAGTCACGGGGACTTCAATATTCAGTTCTCTATTTTCAATGAGATTCTGAATTTTATGCTTTAGAGACCAGCATTCCTCAGTTGCATGTCCAGGTGAGTTAGAATGGTATAGACATATCTTGGTGGAATCATAACTTTTCATCTTGGGATTTGCAGGAGGCAGAAACTCAGTAATCTTTTTCTCCGCAACCAACAATGCTAACATATTTTCCAACGAGTCCCCCAAAGGCGTGAATACCCTTCTCCGCCTACTTTCCTCGACTCTCAGTGCCATAGGATTTTGAGGGTTTGCCAGTGTTTGGAATGTTGCTTGATATTTCCTATTTGGGAATTCGCATTCCTCTAGACGACTTTTCCTTTGGCAAGATCTTCTAGTAATTTTATCATTCCACCTTTCTCGTCCATTCAGCATGCTTTGATCTTCTTCATTTAGCTGGCTAATCTTGGAGGGAGATAGGCTTACTTTCGAATAACCTCATTTTTCTCTTGGCTTTCTGATAGTTGAGTGAAAAGCAGCCTTGTATCCTGATGTTGGCGCACTATCAGATTAGCCAACAGAGTTACTTGATGCTGGATTGTATCCAATTTTTGCATTACTGTCATACCCTCCTCTGAATTTTCCAACTCTGGGACATTTATTCTGTTCCTTTGGGGGTATTCCTCCATCCTTCGTATGTATTTACGATTTAGACACATTTCGACGCTTCCTGACCCGATCATGTTCACTTCCTCTGTATCATACTATAACAAAAGGTTGGTGTTGACATTTGGATGGTCAAGTTTTGGGCCACAACTTTGCCGTTTTTAATCAGATTTTGGATTTTATGCTTTAAAGACCAACAATCTTGTGTATTGTGTCCCGGAGACCCTGAGTGATAAGCACATCTCTGGCTTGGATTGTATCTTTTACTTTTTGGATCCATAGGTGGAGCTAATTCGATAATTTTCTTCTGCTTGATTAGTAACTCCAATACATTTTCCAGGGAATCACCTAGTGGAGTGAACACCTGATTTTTTGTTCTTTTAAATTTTCTCTTTCGGTCCTGGCATTGGTTAAATGTAGTTTGTTGTTGTAATGACAGATTGTCTTCCCTCTTCCAAATAGGGGGACTATGGTTGGGTCTCCTAGCTTGCCCTTGTAAAATGAGGGATACTTCTTCATCGCCTTTCTTGGGTACCCTCATGTGAGTGTTCGCATAGTTGCCACACTGTATATGTTCAGCGACTGCTTTCAAGGCAGTGAGATCTTTAATCTTGCCAGCTTTCAGGCCCATCTCTGCCATTTCGCAGTGTTTGATCATCTCTGAGATTGGCTTTCCTATTCCAGCTAGGATCCTCTCATAGTAAGGTGCCTCTTGAATGTCTATGAAAGTTATCACCAATTCAGTTTTTGTCATAGGCGGGCTGACTTGTGCTACCAGACGTCTCCATCTTTGGGCATACTCACGGAAAGACTCGTTGCTTTGCTTTTTGACCTTAGTCACTTGATATCGATCCGGAGCCATCTGAGACTGGAAGCTATATTGATTTAGGAAGGCATGAGCTAGCTCTTCCCATCTATGAATTTTGGCATTGTCAAGTCGGGCATACCATGTCCTAGCCTCTCCAAGGAGACTCTTTTGGAAAAGCTGCATTCTGAGGCTTTCATCTTCAGCATAAGACCCTAGCTCGCTAATGTATACTTTCAAGTGCGTATAGGGATCGCCTGTCCCATTGTACTATTCAAACTCTGGGACTTGGAATTTGTCAGGATATCTAGCCCTTGGGAATATGCAGAGATATGAATAGGTGACACTTCCAAGGTTTCCAGTCCCATTGATTGCCCAGATGGTTTCTTCCATTTGTTGGACTTTCCTTCGGATATCGCCAGTTTCTCGATCTTCCCTTAGATTTGTGATTTCAAGAGTTTTGTTGGTTCTTTCACTGGATCGAGGTTCAGGGATCTGCATTTTTCACTTTTTATCAGCAGTTTGATTGCCACCCTGTGAAGAGGACTCTGTTTGATTGGGCATTGCCTGGTCCTGACTTCTTTTACTTTATTCTTTTAGGAGGATAACCACTCTGTTATTTAATTCTTAAGTCCTTCAAACTCCTTTCGAGATACAAAACCTGATTTATGTTGGGCCATTTCTGCCATGTCGGTGGATAGGCTTTGTGCTTTCTTAGATTTCGATCTGATAATGAGACTAATCTTGCAATGTGTCAGTTTTAGGGCTTTTTATTTTCCTGCAAAACAGCTGTTAGTTATTTTGATGGCAGGATTTGATATCTGTACAATAATGGAATTGACAGGGAATGGAATGGTATTTACATTTATTTGATATTTACATAAAATCTAAATTTATATTGAATTGAAAGGGAAAGCATGAAGAGACTCCCTTTCGGATTAGATTTATCAAAAGCTGGCCTATCTTAGGCTACTCTTGCGGCTTTTCGGCATGAAGGTCCCCATATCATTGCAATTTACTAGAGGGGAAATTAATCCATTCTTTCAATTAGATCGGATCTGAGTGGAGTCTTTCCTGAGCCTCGCAGGATTAGTCTCCTTTGAGTCCAATAATCAATCGCCGACGGGTTTGCCTCCTGGTGGAGGAATCACACAACATACATTCACATACAACGTGTCTCACCGTATGAAATGATGACATTATGCGAAGCACTAATATAAAGCAATAAAATAGTTATTTATAATTATTCAATGTAAAACACAGCATCCACACACACGTAGATAAAAAGAGAAATTTTGAAAAGATTTGAAGTGCGGCTTAAGCCCTCTACTGTCCCCAGCAGAGTCACCACCTGTCGACGTCAGAGAAAAATCTTCTCTTTGGACAGATCTTCCTCTCCCTAAATTTTTGTTGTTTTCGACCCATATTTTTCTTATCTGTTTTATGACTTTTAGGAAAAGGCCAACATGTATCATGTCGACGATTTTGAAAGGTTTACAGAGTCGCCAGTTGGTATATTTTGAAATGGTTGTACCAACTCAATCGAGTTTTGTTTGATCTTTGCAAGTAGGCCCAATTACTGGACGCTGTTAAAACTTGGCCTTGGAAATCGAGATTTTTAAAGTACGGGGGCTTGGTTAAGTAGGGGGGAAGGTGTTAGGCGCCCCCCAACTTTCTTGAAACACGGTTACCGCATCTTTTTAATATTTCCCTTTTTATTTGCAATGTGTGTGTGTATACTGGAAGTAATTGAGCCTACGTTTGTTTGATTTGAAAGTAGTGACGTGCTTCGTTGGACCTTTATACGAAGGGTTTGATTTGTTTGAAAAGTCCATTTTTAGACAAGATATGAAAATATCATTTTGAAAGATGATTTTCAAACCTTCTCGCTCGCATAGGATTTGAAGCCTTTTGATACTTTCATTTTATTATGCCTTTGGCTGAATTTGGATTTTATTATCGGAATGCGAAGCATCCTCGACCACATAATGTATATACAAATGTCGGTCTTCTTATGGGCATGACAGCCATCAAAGTGACCCTAGCACGACAAACCACAGTGTACTATGAGGAGACCTTATATCCGGATAACCGTTTTAAGGTCCATCTGATTTACTTTTACAGAAAAACTGGCAGGATGTATTTACAATATGGAGTTGTCCATCATGGGAATCGGATTTATATCCATGTGGTTGATCATTAATCCCATGATTCCTAGGCTCACAGAGAATGATCAAGAAACCTGCACAGCACAAATATTCATATAGAATACAAACTGTACTCTAGACATCGCAAAACAAAGGATTTATCAGTCAAATCCTTACGTGCGAGTAGCCAAAGCTTCCCGTTCCCACTAGATATGGATCTAGGGTCGCGTAGTCGCTTTAATATTTACAAAGCTAGAAAGAAAGCTAGATTTAAATAAATCTTAACATCCTAGTTCCCCCGGTTCCGATTTGATCGATTTTTATCCGTTTGAAAGTTAAAAAGGGCTAGATTTAGATAAATCTAATCCACCAAATTTACATTAAAACAAATTCATATCAAATGAATAATTAAAAAAATAGATATTTAAGCACAATGAATAAAGAATATATATATATAATTATATATATAGAAAAGTTGTAAAGTGTCACGAATTTCCAATCCAGGCCAACTGACAAATGTAAATATATATATATATATATATATATATATATATATAAAGCTGTAAAGAGCCACGAATATACAATCCAGGGTCAACGAAAATGTAAATATATATATATATATATATATATATATATATTTGTAAAAGCTGTAAAGAGCCACGAATTTTTAATCCAGGCTAGCTGAAATGTAAATATATATATATATATATATATATATATTTATGAAAGCTGTAAAGAGCCACGAATTTCTAATCCAGGCTCGACTGAAATGTAAATATATATATATAAGCTGTAAAGGGCCACGAATTTTTAATCCAGGCCCGACTAAGAAATGTAAATATATATATATAAGCTGTAAAAGGCCACGAATTTCCAATCCAGGCCAAACAAAGTTAGAATAATTATATATATATATATATATATATAAAAGCAGTAATGTCATGGATTTACAATCCAGGTTTGACAGAATTGAAAGTTAGTATATATATAGTTACTTATATATATAATAAAGCTGAAAAGGCCATGAATTAGCAATTCAGGCCGAACAAGTTAGTATATATAAATATATATATATATATATATATATATATAAGCGAGTAAAAGTCACAGATTAACAATCCAGGTTGTGCAAACAAGGAAAAACGTATATATATACTTGTATATACTAAAAAGTAAGCTAGAAAGGCCACGGATTTGAGATCCGGGCAAAACCAGAAGCTAAATTTTCTTACGCACGTTCACATATGTATGATAAAATAGAAAATAACTTCTGATCGTAAAAAAACTTACAATAGGCAGCTCTACAGGGCTTTTTGCCACTCGGAGGGCTTCAAGTCTCCATTTCTACCTCTGGTGATAAGGTCATGAACTTGACCATACTGATGAAAGTTGAGATGTGGAGGTTTATAGCAGTATAGGGCCTCGAAAGGAAAAGTTTTCAGCCCACTATGATAATGAGTGTTGTACCACCACTCAGCCAATGGAAGCCATGATAACCAACTCTTAGGTCTCTGAGATATCATACATCTTAAGTAACATTCTAACACTTGGTTAAGCCTTTCAGTCTGCCCATCAGATTGAGGGTGGTAAGCCGAGCTCAAATGAAGTTTGGTACCCACCAACTTAAAGAGTGATTGCCAAAACAAGTTGACAAATATTTTGTCCCTATCAGATACAATGGTTGAAGGAAATCCATAGAGCTTGTAGATATTACTAATGTAGACTTGAGCTAATTCTTGAGTAGTGAAAGGGTGTTGAAGAGGTATGAAATGGCCATATTTGGTTAGCCTACCTACTACAACCCAAATAACTGTGTAACCTTTAGATTGTGGTAGGCCTTTAATGAAATCCATAGATATGTCATTCCATGGTGCCTCTAGTATAGGTAGTGGCTGCAACAAGCCTGGTAAAACCTTAGTCTCATATTTTTGCCTTTGACATACTTCACATTCCTGTACAAATCTGATAACATCAGCCTTCATTGTAGTCCAAAAGAAATAAGTACTAAGCCTCTTGAAAGTCCCTTTTATGCCAGAATGACCCCATTGGGAGAGTCATGGAACTCAGTCAAAAACTTGTTCTTCAAAGACATATCTGGACCCACTACTAGTTTATCTTAAAATTTAAGCCTGCCATGATTGAAAGTATAGCCAGGTAGTGAATTTACAACTGGATAATCATTTCTTTCAATCCAGGTTCTAGTTCCCTCGATTGAGCTATCTCTGTTATCCAATGGGGAATAACTGTGGATATAGCAGCACAAATGGAACCCATTTCAGCAGTACCAACTTGTCTGAAAAGAGAATCTGCAGCCACATTTTTTTTACTCTTCTTATACACTATCTCATAGTCTAATCCCATCAATTTAGTAATCTACTTTTGTTGGTTAGTAGTGGTCACTCGTTGGTCCAACAGGTACTTAAGACTATGATGATCAGTTTTAATAAGCACCTTATTACCCAACAGATAATGTCTCTATTTATTAGTAGCATAAATGACTGCCATCAATTCTTTCTCATAAGTAGGCCAACCCAAATGTTTTGCAGCTATAGCTTTACATAGATAAGCTATAGGTCGACCTTGCTGCACTAATATAGCTCCTATTCCAGTATGAGAAGCATCAGTTTCCAAGACAAATGGTAATTTGAAATTTGGCATGGCTAACACTAGAGCTTTAACCATAGCTTCTTTAAGGGCCACAAAAGCTTGAGTAGCCCTATCCTGCCACTGCAACTTGTCCTTTTTTAACAATTCAGTCAAAGGTTTGCTAACTAAACCATAAATGTGGATAAACTTCCTATAATAGCCTGTCAACCCCAAAAAAACCTCTCAAACTCTTAATGTTTATAAGTAAAGGCCATTTGGTCATGCAGTCAATCTTATCCAGATCAGTAGAAACCCCATGCTTATTAATAACATGTCCCAAATATTATATCTGTTCAGTTCTAAACTCACACTTACTTCTCTTAGCAAAAAGTGAATTATCCCTTAAGAGCTGCAAAGTTAACTTCAAATGTTCTAAATGTTCTTCATAGGTCTTGCTGTAAATCAGGATGTCATCAAAGAAAACTAGGATAAACTTCCTTAAATATGGCTGAAATACTTAGTTCATTAATGTCTGAAAAGTGGCTGGTGCATTGGTGAGGCCAAAGGGCATTACCAAGAATTCAAAATGTCTTGTAGGTGTCCTAAATGCAGTCTTAGGGATGTCTGGGGCATGCACTCTAATTTGATGGTACCCAGACCTCAAATCTAACTTGGAATACCACCTAGATCCATGTGACTCATCCAACAATTCATCAATGGCTGGTATTGGAAACTTATCTTTAACTGTCATATCATTCAATGATCTATAATCCACACACATCCTCCAGGATCCATCATGTTTCTTAACTAATAATACTGAAAAAACATATGGACTGTTGCTTGGTTATATCACTCCGGATACCATTAACTCACTAACAATCTTTTTAATTTCTTCCTTTTGCACATAAGGATATCTGTAAGGCCTCTGATTTACAGGTTGGCTACCTTCCTTCAAATTGATGTGGTGGTTATGAGATCTATTTGGAGGGAGACCCTTTGGTTCTTGGAAAATTGAGGAATAGGAGTGCAGCACTTCATCCAACTGTTTCTGATTCTAAGTTTCCTTTTTGTTATTTTTATTTAACACATTTGATTCTATGTTATCAGTCTGTTGCAAGGCATCTTGAACCATTCCAAAAAGATATCCAAAATAACCATGAGTTGTAGTATTCAATGTTTGCTTGAACTCTCCAGATGACATCATCTGTATAGTAGGGGCTATCCTATCAGATTCTCCTTGCAATACCACTGTCTGACCTTCTCTATTAAAAGAAACTTGTAGCTGATCGAAATCAAAGGTAACTGGATTGTAGTTTTTTAACCATTGGACACCCAAAACTGCATCAATTCCTCTTCATGGAAGAATTCTGAAATCTATATTAAAAGACTCCCCTTGTATTCTCCAAGTAAAAGATCTACACTCTTGGAGACTAGTAACTTTAAATCCATCAGCTACAGAAACTGCTACAGGATTTATTTCCTGCAATCTAGCCTTAACTCTTCTAGTTGCTTAAGGATCCAAAAAATTATTGGTGCTGCCACTATCAATTAGGATTCTCAGTAATTTCCCAGTAGCCATTCCCACAATCCTTATAGTATTGTTAACACTGTGGCCAGATAAAGCATGAAGTGTGATATGAGCCTCCTGTGATTCAACAGTCTTCTCATCTTCCTCTATTTCTTCCTCTTCACAACACTCATCATTCCCATACTTGTTATTATCTTCAATAGAGGGTAACAACCCGAATTTTTAGAAATTATAGAATAAAAATTTAATAAATAAAATTCTTAAAGCGTGAGAGGGGTTCGAATAAAAATATATATATGTGATACGAGGTATGTAGTATTGTGTTACATAGGGTAATATGAACTATGTAATATGTGATTTTGTGATTTATAAATATATTATTATTATATATTTGTTATAAATTGTAGAGACGAATTATCAAGAAGATGGATAAGATTTATCTATCGGTATTAAATAATTTATATAATTAATTATCATGGTAAGATTGGTGACATTAAATATATTTGATAATCACCATTTTCTGGAGTATATGTACGTGGTTGAAGAGAGAGAGAATAAGACCAATATATCTTTAGATAAACATTGGTTAGTAAATTATTAGTTGATTTAATATACTGCGAGAAGTAGATTAACAGAATATACAAATGTGTTATATATATATATATATCTTGAATTATGTGAAAGGAATTAGATATATATGTGAGATCTTTATAGTTAATTAACTATTAAGGGAAATAGAGTTTGAAATTGAAGTTAATCTCTAAATCATTGAAGAAGGTTGTGATAGATGTTAGTTAACTGGTATAGCAAGTTAGTAATTTAAAAGCATGAAGTATTTATGAATTGAAGCTAAGTTTATGCTCAAGCAGAACTTGTTTGCCTCTAAATTTGAGGTGGTGCAGCTGCACCACTTCTAAGCATAAGACCAGCGCAGCTGCGCCGGTCTGCAGAAAGTTTAAGAAATTATGAAATCTGAACTTATCATATTAGTAACTAATATGTTGTCATAATTAGCATTTAAACTACCCATGAGTAGATTAATATAGTAAGACATGAACTAGTTAATTAAGGGAATTAACTAACTTATAATAATCACTGGTTGGAGATGAAAGTATTATATTAATAATTAATAAATGTCATCAAGCCATTCGATAATGGATTAAGGTGGCAAAGCGTGAATTGAATTAGTATTAATTACGGGAATTATTAATCCAGTATAAATATTAGTTAGAGATGGAGGTAGTATATTAACATTGAGATATGACTAAAATAAAGATTTAATATGGTTGTATTAAGACAATCGGATAATTATGCGTAAATGGTATAATTTGAATAATTAATAGAGTAGACATTAATTACTATAAGTATAAATGTTATACATATTAAAGGATATTAAAGCATGGTGAAAGTGATAATGAGCTTAAGGTAAGCCGGTGAGATAGGCCTAGTGTGGCCAAGTGGTGGGATAAGCAATTCCTTAAATAAATTTATGAAGGAATAATTAAACGGAACTAATTAAAGTATTATGAGAATTAATTGCTAGATGCAAGTATAAATGTTATGAGAACATATATTGTAATGATAATACTTCATGAACATATTATAAGATGGG
The DNA here is from genome assembly GCA_020205555.1 of Panax stipuleanatus. Taxonomy (NCBI): domain Eukaryota; kingdom Viridiplantae; phylum Streptophyta; class Magnoliopsida; order Apiales; family Araliaceae; genus Panax; species Panax stipuleanatus. The sequence continues at coordinate 123,213,472 of CM035120.1, forward strand.
ATATTGAGAATAATATTATGAAATTATATTATTATAAGCTTGTGGGCTATTAACTACTAAAGTTCACATAATTATGGCTTGTGTGGCTTAGATAGTAAAGTTAAATCAATTAGAGGTTTAACATGAATTATTAAAAAAGAGTTAATTGGTAAGTTAATGAATAATTGATATTAATTATCATTATAACATTTGAGTATATTGAAAATGGTGAGATAATAATACCCAACTATATTATATAATTAGCTCAATTAAAATATTATTGGATTAAAGCCAAGGTACATGAGGTACATTATTATAAGTGGTGGTATACTTGTTTACATGTAGGTGTACATATATATATATATATATATATATATATATATACATATATATGGGTATCCATAACTTATATTAAAGTGACATTATTAAGCCAATGTAATTGACTTAAGAAGCAAAGAAGGAAGTAAAAGGGGTATATTAGTATCTAACTATTAGTAAATGCTGAGTTAAAGGGAGTTGTCCCATTATATGAGTCTCATTTCTTCATCACGTGAGTAGGCCATTGGCCTATCCTAATTTCTTGTTGCTAAGAAAACAAAAGGCTAGCATAGATAGTGATAATGGCTAGAAGAATGGAGGGGAGGGAGCAGGTAACTACTTTTCACCAAATCCTTCTTACCTTCTAGGTTCCTCTTCTTTCGATAAATCAAAATGTTGCGTAAAGGTATTGTATGGTTAATAAATTTCTCTATAAATAAAGCTCCTCTCTACTCCAATTGAATTGCTGAGTTTTTATATTAAGTTAGAATAGAGAGTGAGTGTACTAAGATGGTGGGAAGTCTGAGATTGAGGAAGTCTAATATAGCAGTAAACCCAATCCAAGCTTAGCAAAGGTATAACACCTTATTGTTCTTCACTTCCTATTTTCTGCAATTTTCTTGAATTCTTGATAAGTTGATTTCAAGTTGATATAGAAGTGATATTAGAGCTATATATACATGTGATAGAAGTTAAACGAACCAATTTGAGTAATAAACGAATCCGTAGTGGTGGAATTAGCTAAACTTGGTAAAATATGAAAATATAGTATGAACATGAGTTTTGAATTAATATGTGGGTTAGTTAATATTTATGTTAATTATTAATTATTTGGTATGTTGTAGTTTTATGAGTTACGAATCCATAGAATCAAAAACGGACTAATTTGGATGAGTATAACTCGCGTTATGGCAATCGAAAAGTGAAACGGTCTGAAAATTTGCGAAGGAGCAAGTCTGGAACAACCTTCTGCTTCTTGTGGCGCAACTGCACTGCCCCAAGGCCATTTGGGGCGTAGCTGCGCCGTGCATGGTCAGACAGAAGAAAAAAAAATACTATTTTGTGACTGCTCCGTATTCAGAAGCAATCGGAGGGCGTCGGACATGCACATACACAATTGTAGTGCTCCCGACGATGAAATATGTTCTTCTAAGTGATAAAATATAAAGATGCATGATAATAGACATGTCATATAACTAAGATTACTTTACTCATAATGGAATGCTTTAACATGATTTTCTAAAAGAAAACTTAGAGTTTTTGAGAAACGGAAGTTGATGAATTTGGTGTCCTTTGAGTTCTGACCTTGGACCCTATGTACGCGTATCAACGTGTATGAAATGTAGTTTTAAAGTTACCTTGCATATACTAGATTGATATAGCTTGGTTTAAAATATTTTGAAAGAAAACTCGAAAGTTTTGAGAACTAATAGTTTCAAATATTGTGTAAAGTATACTCTGACCTTTCTAGCATGAATATTAAGATGCCTTATGCCTCTAGACATGACGAATATGTTCATCATCTAGCTAAGCATAAATTGGACCTTTCAAGTGTGGTTTAAAATACGTTTTCAAATAATGAACTATACTATGTCTATGTAAATAAGATATATACATGTGAGCATGCTATTAGAGGCTTATTAGTACCAATATATGGTTTAAAAGATTATAACATCGAATCTTGTTAAAGAAAGTTGTTAAGCCTTATTGATTGTAATAAATCATTATGGAGCTAAGTAGTTTGAATATGAACTCTGAAAATCGTAGAGTGCAGATAGTAGAGTGAAAATCGTAGACCGAACTCTGAAAATCGTAGAGTGAACTCTGAAAATCATAGAGTGCAAATAGTAGAATGAAAATCGTAGAGTGAACTCTGAAAATCGTAGAGTGCATATAGTAGAGTGAAAATCGTAGAGTGAACTTTGAAAATCGTAGAGTGCAGATAGTAGAGTGAAAATCGTAGAGTGAACTCCAAAAATCGTAGGGTGCAGATAGTAGAGTGAAAATCATAGAGTGAACTCTGAAAATTGTAGAGTAAAGTGTATATTACAACTACTATGCATTGCTAATAGTTGATGTGCATGATTATACAATTGTGTAGGGCACGTGAAGTGCAGATAGCTATAAGCTATTAATCTGTTATTAGTAAACAACGTGCCAGGCAAGTCTTTCAGTTCCTATTTGATATATGAATTCTATAACTGTTAATTGAGTTATATTATGTTATGAGAATGTTGATGTATATATGTGAAACGTATATGAGATATATATGAGATTGAAAGTTGATCTTTGATGATATACTTGTGAAGTGAATCTCTATGCCTGTTATGTGAGAAGTAACATGTGTAGGAAATATTAATTGATTATGAATGCATGAACTGAGTATGATATTATATGCTATGTGATGCATGAAAACTGTTAGAATTGCTGAGCTATCGAGCTCACTCTTGCAAATAACCATTTTTGCAGGTTAAGGACTCACGGTAAAGATTACGTGCTTCTTGAATGATAAAGTTAAATAGTATCGCAACGAAGATTACTATTTAGATTATTGCTTGAACCATGTTTAGGTTCTAGGGGTTATACATGATTGTTATTACGATGTTTAATACTTGTCGTGTTGTAAAGAGGTACTAGTTGATATATAGAGGATATCGATTTGAGATGTAAACCTTTAACAGTACTTCGAATAATGTGAATCATATATAATTGATTCAAGGTTTGTAACTGATTCAAGTTATGAAAAATCAATAAAAAGGTTTTATTCAAAGGAGATTGAAAAAGTTTAAGTTAATCCATATTTTTGTAACATCGAATATGATGTATAGACAGGAATGTTAAATGACCGAGATTGAAACTTATAAAAGTTTGGGGACATTATACAGATCCTGGAAATGGAAAGAATTTATATTCTAAATTATAATAAAGTGAAGTTATATTCTTTAAGTAATGAATAAAAGATGTAATAGTTTGACGATAGTAGTATCGTGACTGCACCGGATCCAATATAATAAAGGGACCCGAATTTGGGGGCGTCACAGGTTGGTATCAAAGCTGTAGGTTATAAACCTTAGGTAAGTATACCTTAGACTATAACCTGAGAGAGTGAAAGATAAAGATTAAAATATATCTAAGCGAAGATTTAAAGAAGAATCTCGAAGTATCTAGAGAATGAGAATTAGGAGTTTCCTAACTCCGGTAATGAAAATGTTAAGACGATGTCTATAAGATGAATATGACAAACATAATAAGAATGAACTCGAATGGAGTTTGGTTGATAATAGGGAAAGAACCCTAAAAGTAAACCGATGATCAGGACGTGATCGAATTGAACTGTGAAATTATAGATAATCTGTAACGACTAAGTGTGTATAGCTTGGTGCTATGAAAGAATGTACTATGAAATAGTACGAGATGAACTCATAAGGAGTTGTATGTGATAAAACATAGAAAGTTCGTAACGAGCAAGCTAAGAGTAAGATAGAGTTAAGTGTTGGATTTCCATTGAGGACTCATGTGATGACTTAGTTGTACAAACTTTTGTATGGGCAGAGGTTTGTGCTTGCGCTAAGTGCATTCCATTGATAATCGTTAGAATGTTAGTGTCGCGCTATCATTATACATATGATAAAAAAGTGATTCTTTTCTTATGTTTATTTTGATAGATAGAGATTTCTAAGATTAAATTAGATAATATTAAGATTAGGTGCGAGTTCTTAAGACTCATGCCTATGACAAGTTCGTGACTCATAATCTTATGGTGGAACCCCTCAGCGAATGGACGACTTTGGTCTGACTAGGATAAGTTCCTAAACCCATATGATTGTGGTAAGTTCTTGAACTTCCATGGTGTGGTAAGTTGTTGAACTGTACTAAGAATAGATATATTATATATCAAGAATTAAGTGTTTTAGAATAGTGAGCATTGATGGTAGTAAGAGGTCGAAGTAATGGAGAAATTTGGATTTTTTCTAAATCTTCTAGCTATGCTAGATTTTCAAAATTTATTGACTTCGTGCTAGTGTTTGCACTTCAGTTTTCTTGAGAAAACATTGGGTCAAGTGACTGAACCAATGAGTGTTAAAATCAACACCGTTATTCGTATATCTAAGCTATTTGTTTCGGCTAAGACAAAAATGATTTGAAAATCTTTCAAAACGTATTTTAACTATGTGCATCATTTGATATGGTGTACGATGGTAAACGATGGAGTCATCAATGCAATCAAACCTAGTGTCGGAAGTGATCGTAAGATCGTCAGCCCACTATGGTATGATGTAATATGGCAAAGTCACAAAATGACGTAATCTTCAACGTACTACTAAGTTGGTGCGGCATTTTGAAGTCATAAAACGATTTTTGGTTTTCTTTTGAATTATGAAAAGTTGACTAAATTATTTCGATTAAGAATTGTTAATAAGAGTCTAAGCTATTTGATTCGGCTAGGCGACTGTTGAAAAATGATTATAGAATTCAAGCATTCTTGTGTATTTATGCCAAACCAGATTGCTCTGGTGCGAATTTAGATGTTGAAAAGCTGAGGTGAACAACCCTATAAAAGGGGACAGGTTTTCGGGGAAAATGGTTCCGAACGTAACGCATATAGTCATTACAAAACACTACGTTGTGGCTCAATGTAGTGGTACAATAGGCTAGCCACCTAGAGTACGCGTGGAGGGTGTTTTCAGTCTTTGTGATTGATAAACACTCTGGTTTACAGTGTGGAGACTCGTGTTGAGGCATTTGTAAATGTGGAGAAAAGTTCACGGTCTTGTGACCCCTCGGCATAATCTGGAATCTGAGTTATTCATACTACTTCCCGATTATTAAAAAATTGTGGAAGATTCTTATTCTTCTGAAGGATGAATGTAGTAAGTAGAATGTTCCTTAGAAAGGAGAAAATAGTAGAATGCGATTGAGAAGGTTATAATAATAAAACTTCCGAAAAGATAATGAACAAAATTATTCAAGAGAATATGTAATATTCAGAATAGCACTGAGTAGAGGAGGTTTCGGTGATTCCAAGGACAGAATCCTTATAAGGGGGAGAGGATGTAAGAACCCGAATTTTCAGAAATTATAGATTAAGAATTTAATAAATAAAATTCTTAAAGCGTGAGAGGGGTTCGAATAAAAATATATATATATGTGATACGAGGTATGTAGTATTGTGTTACATAGGGTAATATGAACTATGTAATATGTGATTTTGTGATTTATAAATATATTATTATTATATATTTGTTATAAATTATAGAGATGAATTATCAAGAAGATGGATAAGATTTATCTATCGGTATTAAATAATTTATATAATTAATTATCATGGTAAGATTGGTGACATTAAATATATTTGATAATCACCATTTTCTGGAGTATATGTACGTGGTTGAAGAGAGAGAGAGAATAAGACCAATATATCTTTAGATAAACATTGGTTAGTAAATTATTAGTTGATTTAATATACTGCGAGAAGTAGATTAACAGAATATACAAATGTGTTATATATATATATATATATATATATATATATATATCTTGAATTATGTGAAAGGAATTAGATATATATGTGAGATCTTTATAGTTAATTAACTATTAAGGGAAATAGAGTTTGAAATTGAAGTTAATCTCTAAATCATTGAAGAAGGTTGTGATAGATGTTAGTTAACTGGTATAGTAAGTTAGTAATTTAAAAGCATGAAGTATTTATGAATTGAAGCTAAGTTTATGCTCAAGCAGAACTTGTTTGCCTCTAAATTTGAGGTGGCGCAGCTGCGCCACTTCTAAGCATAAGACCAGCGCAGCTGCGCCGGTCTGCAGAAAGTTTAAGAAATTATGAAATCTGAACTTATCATATTAGTAACTAATATGTTGTCATAATTAGCATTTAAACTACCCATGAGTAGATTAATATAGTAAGACATGAACTAGTTAATTATGGGAATTAACTAACTTATAATAATCACTGGTTGGAGATGAAAGTATTATATTAATAATTAATATATGTCATCAAGCCATCCGATAATGGATTAAGGTGGCAAAGCGTGAATTGAATTAGTATTAATTACGGGAATTATTAATCCAGTATAAATATTAGTTAGAGATGGAGGTAGTATATTAACATTGAGATATGACTAAAATAAAGATTTAATATGGTTGTATTAAGACAATCGGATAATTATGCGTAAATGGTATAATTTGAATAATTAATAGAGTAGACATTAATTACTATAAGTATAAATGTTATACATATTAAAGGATATTAAAGCATGGTGAAAGTGATAATGAGCTTAAGGTAAGCTGGTGAGATAGGCCTAGTGTGGCCAAGTGGTGGGATAAGCAATTCCTTAAATAAATTTATGAAGGAATAATTTAACGGAACTAATTAAAGTATTATGAGAATTAATTGCTAGATGCAAGTATATATGTTATGAGAACATATATTGTAATGATAATACTTCATGAACATATTATAAGATGGGATATTGAGAATAATATTATGAAATTATATTATTATAAGCTTGTGGGCTATTAACTACTAAAGTTCACATAATTATGGCTTGTGTGGCTTAGATAGTAAAGTTAAATCAATTAGAGGTTTAACATGAATTATTAAAAAAGAGTTAATTGGTAAGTTAATGAATAATTGATATTAATTATCATTATAACATTTGAGTATATTGAAAATGGTGAGATAATAATACCCAACTATATTATATAATTAGCTCAATTAAAATATTATTGGATTAAAGCCAAGGTACATGAGGTACATTATTATAAGTGGTGGTATACTTGTTTACATGTAGGTGTACATATATATATATATATATATATATATATATATATATATATATATATATATACATATATATGGGTATCCATAACTTATATTAAAGTGACATTATTAAGCCAATGTAATTGACTTAAGAAGCAAAGAAGGAAGTAAAAGGGGTATATTAGTATCTAACTATTAGTAAATGCTGAGTTAAAGGGAGTTGTCCCATTATATGAGTCTCATTTCTTCATCACGTGAGTAGGCCATTGGCCTATCCTAATTTCTTGTTGCTAAGAAAACAAAAGGCTAGCATAGATAGTGATAATGGCTAGAAGAATGTAGGGGAGGGAGCAGGTAACTACTTTTCACCAAATCCTTTTTACTTTCTAGGTTCCTCTTCTTCCGATAAATCAAAATGTTGCGTAAAGGTATTGTATGGTTAATAAATTTCTCTATAAATAAAGCTCCTCTCTACTCCAATTGAATTGCTGAGTTTTTATATTAAGTTAGAATAGAGAGTGAGTGTACTAAGATGGTGGGAAGTCTGAGATTGAGGAAGTCTAATATAGCAGTAAACCCAATCCAAGCTTAGCAAAGGTATAACACCTTATTGTTCTTCACTTCCTATTTTCTGCAATTTTCTTGAATTCTTGATAAGTTGATTTCAAGTTGATATAGAAGTGATATTAGAGCTATATATACATGTGATAGAAGTTAAACGAACCAATTTGAGTAATAAACGAATCCGTAGTGGTAGAATTAGCTAAACTTGTTAAAATATGAAAATATAGTATGAACATGAGTTTTGAATTAATATGTGGGTTAGTTAATATTTATGTTAATTATTAATTCTTTGGTATGTTGTAGTTTTATGAGTTACGAATCCATAGAATCAAAAACGGACTAATTTGGATGAGTATAACTCGCGTTATGGCAATCGAAAAGTGAAACGGTCTGAAAATTTGCGAAGGAGCATGTCTGGAACAACCTTCTGCTTCTTGTGGCGCAACTGCACTGCCCCAAGGCCATTTGGGGCGCAGCTGCGCCGTGCATGGTCAGACAGAAGAAAAAAAAATACTATTTTGTGACTGCTCCGTATTCAGAAGCAATCGGAGGGCGTCGGACATGCACATACACAATTGTAGTGCTCCCGACGATGAAATATGTTCTTCTAAGTGATAAAATATAAAGATGCATGATAATAGACATGTCATATAACTAAGATTACTTTACTCATAATGGAATGCTTTAACATGATTTTCTAAAAGAAAACTTAGAGTTTTTGAGAAACGGAAGTTGATGAATTTGGTGTCCTTTGAGTTCTGACCTTGGACCCTATGTACGCGTATCAACGTGTATGAAATGTAGTTTTAAAGTTACCTTGCATATACTAGATTGATATAGCTTGGTTTAAAATGTTTTGAAAGAAAACTCGAAAATTTTGAGAACTAATAGTTTCAAATATTGTGTAAAGTATACTCTGACCTTTCTAGCATGAATATTAAGATGCCTTATGCCTCTAGACATGACGAATATGTTCATCATCTAGCTAAGCATAAATTGGACCTTTCAAGTGTGGTTTAAAATACGTTTTCAAATAATGAACTATATTATGTCTATGTAAATAAGATATATACATGTGAGCATGCTATTAGAGGCTTATTAGTACCAATATATGGTTTAAAAGATTATAACATCGAATCTTGTTAAAGAAAGTTGTTAAGCCTTATTGATTGTAATAAATCATTATGGAGCTAAGTAGTTTGAATATGAACTCTGAAAATCGTAGAGTGCAGATAGTAGAGTGAAAATCGTAAAGCGAACTCTGAAAATCGTAGAGTGAACTCTGAAAATCGTAGAGTGAACTCTGAAAATCATAGAGTGCAGATAGTAGAATGAAAATCGTAGAGTGAACTCTGAAAATCATAGAGTGAACTCTGAAAATCGTAGAGTGCAGATAGTAGAGTGAAAATCGTAGAGTGAACATTGAAAATCGTAGAGTGCAGATAGTAGAGTGAAAATCGTAGAGTGAACTTTGAAAATCGTAGGGTGCAGATAGTAGAGTGAAAATCATAGAGTGAACTCTGAAAATTGTAAAGTAAAGTTTATATTACAACCACTATGCGTTGCTAATAGTTGATGTGCATGATTATACAATTGTATAGGGCACGTGAAGTGCAGATAGCTGTAAGCTGTTAATCTGTTATTGGTAAAGAACGAGCCAGGCAAGTCTTTCAGTTCCTATTTGATATATGAATTCTATAACTGTTAATTGAGTTATATTATGTTATGAGAATGTTGATGTATATATGTGAAACGTATATGAGATATATATGAGATTGAAAGTTGATCTTTGATGATATACTTGTGAAGTGAATCTCTATGCCTGTTATGTGAAAAGTAACATGCGTAGGAAATATTAATTGATTATGAATGCATGAACTGAGTATGATATTATATGCTATGTGATGCATGAAAACTGTTAGAATTGCTGAGCTGTCGAGCTCACTCTTGCAAATAACCATTTTTGCAGGTTAAGGACTCATGGTAAAGATTACGTGCTTCTTGAATAATAAAGTTAAATAGTATCGCAACGAAGATTACTATTTAGATTATTGCTTGAACCATGTTTAGGTTCTAGGAGTTGTACACGATAGTTATTACAATGTTTAATACTTGTCGTGTTGTAAAGAGGTACTAGTTGATACATAAAGGATATCGATTTGAGATGTAAACCTTTATACAGTACTTCGAATATAGTGAATCATATATAATTGATTCAAGGTCTGTAACTGATTCAAGTTATGAAAAATCAATAAAAAGGTTTTATTCAAAGAAGATTGAAAAAGTTTAAGTTAATCCGTATTTTTGTAACATCGAATATGATGTATAGACAGGAATGTTAAATGACCGAGATTGAAACTTATAAAAGTTTGGGGTCATTATACAGATCCTGGAAATGGAAAGAATTTATATTCTAAATTGTAATAAAGTGAAGTTGTATTCTTTAAGTAATGAATAAAAGATGTAATAGTTTGACGATAGTAGTATCGTGACTGCACCGGATCAGAGGTAATAAAGGGACCCGGATTTGGGGGCGTCACAAACATCATAAAAAGATGTGGTTTGTTACACATAGTGTAAGGCTCATCACAAGAGAAACATAATTTCTTTCTCCTCTTCTTAGCAATTTGTTCCCTTGTTAGACCCCTAATAGGTAATGATCTACCCACCTCCATGCTTGGGTAATTAGCAGTGTGCACAACAGCAGAACCACTCTCATTAGTCTTACTGTTATTCATCAGATTGCCTCTTTGATAACCCCCCATAGCTGACTTGATTCCCAATCTACTTCTCTTTAACCAAGCCTCCAATTTAGCTTCTTCCACCCTATCTAATCTGATTAAGTCTTTGAGAGTATTTATCTTTAACTCTTGAATACCTAATCTGATTTCCTCCTTTAAGCCTCCCACAAAACAATCCATGAAAAAAGACTCATTCAACACAGGATTTCTCAATAATGCATAACTCTTTAATTCCTCAAATTTTCTTCTATACTCATCTACAGATCCAGCTTACTGCATATTTTTTAACTCTCCTATCTGATTAATCTGAACTTCAGGACTGAATCTAGCAGTAATTTCTTCAACAAACCCTTTCCAAGTCAATTCCTCTCCTTCATGGATAAATCCAGAATACAATTCCTTTGCCTCACCTTCTAGGTTCATAGTAGCTAAATATAACTTTTGATTTTCATCAACCATATGATGAGCAAACAACTTATTACATTTCCTAATCCATATTCTGAGGTTAGATCCATCGAATTTAGGAAATTCAAACTTAATAGTTCTGAATATATTGTTACTAGATTTTTTATTACCAATTTCACCTTCAAACGATCCCAAAACTGAAGACTCTGAGCTGTGGAAATTACCTGGTATATCTTTTGGTTGAGGTCCCCTCACAGCAAGGAGAGCTTCTATTCCTTTCATCATTTGCTGCATTTTTTGTTCTATTTTCTGCTCAATTTTGTCCTCAAAGTCCTATTTAAGGCTAGCAACCTGATTCCTGTAATTGAGTTCTCAACTGTTGAAATGAGTTGGTATGCTCAGTAACTTGAGTTTCGAGATTATGAAATCGCTGATTGTTAGTTTTCATAATTGGATCGAGTGGCTTTGATACCAATTGTAAGGATTTAACTATCAAATCTCTTACTAAGCTCAGATTCAGCCAATCAATGGAAAAATATGTTTAGAAAGGAGATTCAGAGAGAGAGAGAGAAAGCAATATTGAGGGAGAAGTAGATAGATTCAGAAAATAAGGAAGAAAAAGTGATTCATTATCATTCATACTTCACATTACAAAGGAAATCTCTATATATAGCTAACCAATTCTAGCTCAGCAATCACACAATTGATGCCTACTGAAATGGACCAGCTTATTCAAGACTATATTAGCCTTACAATTAAAAGGAAAAGACAATAATACCCTATTATAACCAACTAAGGTAATCAGCAATCTAGTCCAACTATATATCAGAACAAAGCCGGTTGCATGATCTTCCAGCATGTTAGCATCCTTACATTGACCTATTGATAAAGTATATACAGGCAACAATACGTTTGTCTTGGTCAAACTTTCATCCTTTATCCATTCAAAATATAATTTCAATAAGATTATTATGATTTTATTTAAATTAACTTAAAAGATTTTTAAATTGAAAATTAATATAAATTCATTTAGTTTTAATTAATAGAATTATAATATTGCAAACATTTAAAATCACTGCTAAGATTTATTATTTTGTAATTTTAGTGAATAACGACAATTTTGACTTTTAAAATAATTCAAATTAACTTTCAAAAATTGATAATGATGTAAAAAAATTGGAACATAAGGTGTAGATTATATATACATGGGAAATACTAGAGGTCTTAATTTTTTTTCTCAAATAACAAATCATTGAATATTTTAATAATAATTTATAACATAATCAATCGCATAAAATTTACCTGAACTATTTCGTGATAGCAAATCATTTGAGATATTTTTCGAGAAAAAATAAATAAATTAAAACCCCTAACATCACCTCTATCTATTTTACACTTCACAAACATCACTCTTAAGATACTCCATCCGTACCCAAAAAAAATAGTTATTTTGTGATTTTATTTATTAATATTAGGCTTGTTTAGAACACACCTCCAAACATAGATCTCATTTTCTTTTTCTTTAATTTTTTTTAAAAATTTATTTTGTCCAAATAAATACTGAATAAAATTTATCAAGACAAAAAAAATGGGACTTTTTAAGATGGAGATATGATGAAATATCAGCATTGTCAAAAAGAGCAGCACATGCAATACAAACCGGAATGAGTGAGAGCTGTAAAGCCTTGATATTAGGGGAGGAATATATATCTTCTCACTTGCTGCTGATTGCTAAAGACAAAATCTATGTGCAGTTACTTGGTATTTGTGAGGTATTTTTATTCCTTGAAGAACAACTTGGCTGCGAAAATTGCGCAAAACTGCCCTTGTACTCCTACTTGCACAAATCATAAACCAGAATGTCTTGAGTTTGGCTCCCACTAACATCAAGCATAAGGGTCACGAACCGCAAGCGTGAACTTGTCGTAATGCCTGAAAATTCCACTTTATAAAAATAAAAAAGGGTCGAACATACTCAATAGTCTAGATTAACCCATTACCCTGTGGAAAAACATGCAAAAAAAGGAGTACTTTACATAAGAACCATACCTTAAAGCTGCTATAAAATGAAACATAATACCTTCCAATAAAAGAAGAAGAGTATACAAAGAGACCTCAAGAGGTTAGCTCAATTGGCTAGCAGCCATGAAAAACCTTGTGGTTGATACATGAAATTAACTATAGATTTAGTCCTCAATCTATAATTGTTTTTCATATTTATTTCTCTTCAGTTGTTCTGTTTTCGTAAGATTTGACAGAGATTGCAGAAATAATAAAGTTTGATGATGAAATACACAGAAAAAATAATTAGGGGACTAAATGTGAAAAATAACTATAGTTTGGTGACCAACATATTAATTAGTTATAATGACTGTTCTATGGCAAGGTTACAAATTTAGTGCGACGGGAAACTAAATTAAAATAAAGAAGTCAAATATCCATGGCTAAATCGAATAGCTAAAAAGCATACAATGTGGACCTAAGAATTTCTGCAGATAGAAAGCATGACAAATGACAGAATCAAAAAGCAATAACCCAGGAACCACCCAATCCATTTAAACCCGTGTGTTGCGCATTATATCACAAAAGCACAAACTATATCATTAATTATTTTAAACTCTTCTATCCATCACCTACTTAGGAATCCATACTAGTGGGATGCTTCAGTTTTGGCCATCAACCTTTTCTAAGTCACAAGACACATACAGTAGTTAAACAAAAACAAAACAAAAAAAAAAAAAAAAAATTGGTTGCTTCAAGGCAAAATTGCATTCATTGATACTTAATGTTTGGAGCGTAATACTTCATGGCAAAATTGCATTCATTTCATGCAAAACAAAACACAACGTTTGGAGCGTTTAGAAGTCGAAGTCGAACACACTTGAAAAATCTTGTTTATTTTAGTTGCAACTTATTTCAACATGCAAACAAACGCAGCGTTTGGTGTTCAAACGCAATGCACAAAAAATGCTACGGTGCATTTGGAAGTCCAAATGCCAAATGGTACCCTAGCAAATGTTACAAACGTTAGTAACCGAACAAACCCTTAGTGGACTTCTAATTAAATCAAACCATCATGCAAGGAAATACCAACAGTTATGACCAAGTAAGAGGTCACTTCAAATGTATGACCAAGTAAATGAGATTAAAAGGGGGAGGGGAGCTACATAATATGAGCATTAAAATAATATTACCTTTAGAAAAAAAAAAATAGATGGCCACACCATCAAACAATGCTTACCAACCTTACTATTAATAATACCCCATAAGCAAACTGGCAAGCATAAAGCAGACAAAGTTTCTAGGTACAACTAGATATTAGTTTATAATCTACCATGAACCTGTGGATCATAAGAGAAATAATAATGATAAAAATATATATAATCTAGACACAAAGATGAAACATGTCAGATTTGGTTAAGTAGGCAACTCTATTAGAATTTTTTAATGACCACCTATGATTGCCCTCTGCTTATCACTTCAGATAAGGTGGTTGATATTATCAAAGCAAAAATAATGTTCTTAGAGCAACAAGTGTTGCTTAAAGTTTTAAGTGTAGCTAGAATAATTATAAAAGTGTGGCTTAAACTTTTAAGTGTATCTAGAACAATTATAAAGTGTCACTTAATGTATATTTGCTCTGCCAACATTTACACTGACAATATCAATAGCTTAAGATAAAGGTTGAGTTACGTAAAGTCACAGAAATTCGATCATTTTGGTTTCTATTTAGAAATTCTTAAAAACCCAAATACAGTTCTTCATTTATTTGTGAGAATATGACAGGGTGACATTGATACTTTAGTAGGAAATCAATTGTTACCCAGCCAATGTCTTATGGATAATAATTTCTTAGACAATAAAATAAAATAAAATATTCTTAATCTCAATCTACAGCAACTTCCAAGTGGATCATATATTGCAAACATGTAATGTACTATCATGTACAATTCCAAATGTTCTTGTTAGGTATTTTATATACTAGTATCCAGGATACACACAGAAGTGGGTGCATTTTTTATTCTTAATTTTCTTTATGTTTATTAAATATATAATTTATAATTCAAAATGTTAATGGGTAATTGGGTGTATAGAAATGGTAGAGAAATTATAGGTAGGGGGTTATGATCTCATAGGTAATTATAGATTCTTAAATTGAAAAACTTATGGGTGTTTACTTGAATGAAGGTTATTCTCATCCAAGTGAAAATGTGACACTGCTTCAAAATAAAGTAACACCAATACACTGCTCATACTTTATTAATAGAAAGAGATGATTAAGATGAAATATGAAATAACATGTGGCCTACATTAATTAGTACTCCAAACTCTACTAAATTTTATTTGAACCATCTAGATAGCAAGAGATAAATGATTAATCCAGCATCTTGCCTCGAGCAAATTCTTGTAGAAAGATACTAAGTTAAATTGGACTAAAATCTCAATTGGTTTAAATAAATATTAGGGAATGAATATTCACACTAATTTCATTGACAAAGTAATTTTTACACATTCACAACGTCAGAAAGGCTCGGAAATGAAAAAAAAATTTAGTAAATTTTCTAAAACTCAGAAAGTTCTTCATGGAATTGTAGAAACCATACTCATTCAGATGGCTCATTCATATCAAGGATTTTTATCAAGCACCTTCTCTTTGCATAAATTAATACATTCTTCAACAAGAATAAACTTTAACTAATACATCATTTCGAGACAGGAAGTTTATCATACTAGCACAAACAGCAACAGCATTACCATCAAAATAATAAGCAGAGAACTTTACTGAACAAATTTTTTGTTATTCATTTTGCTTTGCGTAATGAGAAAAAGAGACAAAAGGCAAACAGCTCATGAAAGATACATAATCAGTGTACTTTTAATATACAATTCACCAGCATGCCTGCTTCAACAAATAGATTAACCAATGCAATAACACTCGAGAGGGAAAATAATTGAAACCCATAAAGTATAAGATCAATGTGATTTGAAAGCAAGATAAGCTTACATTTTGAGCTTCGCTTGATTGTCAAATCAGGAATAGAATCTGAATTGTTCTGGGAAGTAGATTTCGAATAAACTAGCTACAATCAGTTGGCTTTGAATTATAACTTGATCAGCCAAGTCTGCCATGTCTTCTAGAATACATATCTGCAGCACTCTCCCTGAATGACTGGCTTTGTATCAAGTCAAAGACATTTCCATTGTCATCTTCAGGAGCATGAGATCTATTGCTCCTTCTGCCAACAACTCTTTCACTAACACTTCTAAAACTTGAACCTCCACTTTTTGATTTCAATTTTGGCTCAACTTTATCATCCTCTCCCCGAAAGCCAGACCCCCCATCAGTTCCAACCATGAGATCCATCAGATTATTCCTAAATCCCAAATCAGAGTAAACTCTCCGTGAATTTCCCAATGGCCTAGCAAACAAAGCATCCAAACCATCCAAATTCCCTCCTTCACCATTCTTTGTTCCGACACTCAACTGAGTATTCCCCACAGGACATCCCACATTCTCAACCATCAAGCAAGGATTACTAAAACCATTCCATGAATGAAGAGGAACCAATTTACTCAACTTACTAAGACACTCAACAACCTCAGTCATCGTAGGCCTCCTCTCCCTACTAGACCTCACACACTTTGCGGCAATCACTGCCAATTGCCTCCTCACCAAAGGATCTCTAGGAGGCTCAACACGCGGATCAAAAACAACCAAAAGCCTCTCTCTCCTAATCAATGGAATAGCCCAATCAACAATAGAAGGCGGTGAATGCCCAACATCAATAGCCTTCCTACCACTAATAATCTCCAACAACAAAATCCCAAAACTAAAAACATCCGTTTTTGTACTCAAATTATCAGGTGTCACATAGCAAGGATCAAGGTAACCCATTGTGCCAGCAGGAGGTGTAGACATTAGCCTATAAATATCATCAACATGGCATCTAAGTGCCAAACCAAAATCACCCAATCTAGCATTGAAATTTCTGTCAATTAAAACATTAGCCGACTTAATATCGCGGTGAATTACAGGAGGGTTTGAAGAATGAAGGGTCTCCATTGCTTTTGCAGTTTGTAAGGCCAACCTAATCCTTCTACCCCAATTGGGTGGCCTAGAATTCAAGTGAAGAACATCATAAAGGGTTCCATTACTCATAAATTCCACCACCAAAAGCCGATCCTGAGGGTCATTTGTAAAACCCAACAAATTAACAAGTCTTGGACTATGAATTTTGGACAAAATCTCAATCTCATTTTCAACTTCATTTGGGTTTTCAGGTATCAAAGAAGAGGAGATTCTAGGCTTTAAGTGAGTACCTCTGGAGGGTCTTTTTACAGCAACATGTCGGCCGTTCTTGAGAATGGCTTTGTACACTAAGCCATGGCTTCCCCTGCCTAAGAGCTTTTGAGGAGAGAAGTTGTCGGTGGCTGCTTCAAGATCACTGTAATTAAATTCTTGGATTTTGATGGGTTTTTCATGGCTTGGGTTTTGTTGGGTTTTGTTCTTGGAAGAAGAAGAAGATGATGATGAGACTTGGGTTTGAGAATTGGAAATTGAAACGGAAGATTCAGCTTTACAAGAAAGGTAACCCATTAATGTCTGAATTTTGATATTATAAATGTATTTCTTTTTCTGTGTATAATTATATATGTATATATAAGTATGTATGTGTGTGTAGATCAATGGGGAAGAGAAAAGGGAAGCAGATTTTATGGGTTTTTGGCTTATGGGAATTGCTATGTGATGTTGCTCGGCTGTGGGGGAAAAGGAGAGGAAAGAGATTAATTCAATAATGATAACAGGTCAGAGTCCGAATGACCTTTCTCATATCCTGTCTCATATGGTATCTCATATCCTGTCTCATATGTAGGGCGATAATGGTAATCGGATTCGTCCGCATCCGTATTCAAAAAAAACGAATATTATTTGTATTCGAAAAAAAAATATATATTCGTATTTGGTTTAAAAATATTCGCAAATAAACGGATACGTATACGGATATAGGCGTATTCGTATTCGTTTAACATCCGTCCGTAAATATATCCGACGGATAGCGAATATCCGAAATCCAATATTCGAATTCGTATCCGTATTCGAAATCCGTATCCGAATAACTTTTATATATATATATATATATATATATATATATATATATATTAATAACTTACATTCATTAATTAATAGCTTATACATATATATGTATGTATATACGAATAACTTACATATATATAAGTTATTAATTTATATACATATATATAAATAACTTATATTAATTAATTAATAACTTACATATATATATATATATATATATATATTAATAACCTACGTTCATTAATTAATAACTTACACACACACACACACACACACACACACACACACACACACACATATATATATATATATATATATATATATATATATTAACTTACAAAACTATCTATAGCTATTAGTTTGTTACATATATATTAATAACTTACATTCATTAATTAATATCTTACATATATATATATATATATTAACTTACAAAACTATATATATTAGCTTGTTACATATTTATTAATAATTTACATATATATATATATATATATATATTGATAACTTATATATATATATATATATATATATATATTAACTTACAAGACTATAGCTATTAGCTTATTACATATATATTAATAACTTACATATATATATATATATATATATATATATATATATATATATATATTAACTTACAAAATTATAGCTATTAGCTTGTTACATATATATTAATAACTTACATTCATTAATAACTTAAATTTATTGATTAATAACTTATATATATATATATATATATATATATATATATATATATATATATATATATTAACTCACAAAACTATAACTATCAGTTTGTTACATATATATTAATAACTTACATTCATTAATATATAGTAATTAAATAAAATCATGGTAATTTAGCAAAAAAAAATCTTAGTTTTTAAATCTGTCGGATACGAAAACGAAAACGGATATTATCCGTATTCGGATATTATTCCGAATACCGGATACGGATAATATTTTTAAAATTCGCCGGATACCGGATACGAATACGGATGCGGATTAAATTTTTCAGATACGGATACACTGATATCCAAATCCGTATATATCCGCTTACACCCCTACTCATATGGTATTGGTATCTCATATCTCAAATATTATGTATTTTTTTTATTTGTAATATTGTTACTTTATTATAATTAATTTTTTAAATAAACAGATATAATTTGACATTAATACATAATATATGTGACGCCCCCCCAGAATAGGTCCATTCAACCCAACCCATTCTGAGTCGCCAAATACATGGTACAGAATTCAAATACAACTTTATATCATACGGTCGTGCAAAATACGACCACACAACTGTGAGTCTCAATACAAATATGTAGAAAATATGAAGATTCAAACTAAGTCCTCATTACAATTATTATCACACTATTTATCAGAAATAGTGAGGACTACTACTGCTCTAACTCGGACCATCACTCTGTCCCCCGACTAGTCCTTGCAACATTCTCATTTCCTGAAGAGGGCAACAGATGAAAAGGGTGAGCTCAACTAGCTCAGTAAAGAATATTATGACTAAGATAATGGAAAATAAATTATCGTTAGCCCTCAATAAATCAGATAAAATATAATGGACAACCAATCTTAGATCAATGTTCGCAGCGGAAATAACAAATCATTAGAAGAGTTAAGCAGAGAATGAAGTCTACTATCTTCTATGATTTAAAAGTCCATCATCAATATTTTATCCCTGTAACATCAATCAATATACATCTCGAATCAAATATTCATCTTTGCACTACAGGCCAAAGATATTCATTTGTATCATCAGTGGTCATATTCAACACCTGTCATCTTTGCACTACAGGCCAAAGATATTCATCAAGTAATCATTCATCTTTGCTGTACAGGCCAAAGATATTCAGTTACATCACCTTTTAGGACTGAGAATGATGAAAAATATTTAAAAAACGAATCCAGTGAGATAAAAGACAAAGACTAAGGATTCGTATTTTAGTATATCCAATTCAAAAATACCTCGTAATAATCAATTATGGAGCAAAATTCAAGAATAGAGCTCAAAACTTGGATACAATCAAAGATAGTAACCTTAACAAGCAATTTGGACAAATAGAAGAAAATTTAATTTTTCCGTGAATAGTGCCGTATACGTGAATAGTGTCGTATACGTGAATAGTAACCCCGACGAAAAAAGTAAGAATTTTAACATAAAATCCATGACAATATTTCTGTATAATGATATTGAAAAGAATAACATCATTTACGAAAGAAAATAACATCCCTTACCTCAAAAAGATAGTACCTCTGACTGGAATATCGGATATAATACCGAAGGAAACTTGCACTGAATACTAATACTCAAAGTATAGAAATACTCACAAAAATACGCTCGATATTATAGAGAGAGAAAACTTATGATTCTGGTGTGATTTTCAATTATAACCTAAGCACCCTATTTATAGGAAAAGCTTAGGATGCCAAAGGAGACTAAAATAGTAAAATAATATTATTTTTTCAAAATTTCCGCCGCCTGGCGGCTAAATTTTTTTCCAACAAAAGTGGGTCCCACCCATTAAATAATATTTATTTTCCTGAAACTTCAATAATTCATAACAAATAGCCCCTTTGTCAGAAAAATACAAATTCTATGTCTTTCCATAGAAAATTTAATTCTCTACAACTTTGCAGAAGGAAGTTTTTCCAAATTCCAAACATAAATTATCCGAAATCCAAAAACAGATGATTTCTCATACCAAAATATTGATAAAAACTCACCAGCGCCAATTCCTTCTTTAATATCCACAAAATAAATATAAATCAATAATTAATTATTCACAAATAATATTATAGAACTACAATATTAACAACCAGGTCGTTCCCAGGACAGAGGGGGCCTTCCGATAAGGACTTCTCCTTACTGGCGCGCAATTAAATAACCCCTCCTAGACAGAACTTCCTTAGACATTGTCAATAATGCTATCTAATAATATTATTCAAATAATATGAATTATTGAGTTGATAACGTGAAATACTGTGCAACGACAATTATTGAATCAATACTACAAAATATCAACTGTAGCCATTATTGAATCAATCATATAAAAATAGCAACGTAGCAATTATTGAGTCAATAATATAAAATATTGAACAGTAATTACTGTAACAATAATTGAGTAATAGTTTCTCACGTAAGACTCAATAATTCAAAATACTGTGCAATACCGTGTGCTACTATGCAACACCGCGTATCACTGTATTTTAACCACCGGGTATTTCAACAGTACTAACTACTAACGGTAACAACTACGCCGTTATCTTGTAAAAAGTTATTTCTGTCGCTTTCTATATCCGACAGTTATTCCGTTGTGGGGGCCCACAAATAGCTGCGCCGTCGTACGAATATTCCCCGACAACAAGAATATTCCACGACCAAACGAATATTCCCCGACAACAAGAATATTTTATAACCACTTGCTCATTTTAAAAATATTTGCAAATTTCACCCATAACTTTCATATTTATTAAATCAACACCTTACTATTTCGAAATAATATATAAAGAAAACTAAATCTTTATTCATAAAAGTTGGGGTCTTACAACCTCCCCTCCTTATGAAATTTCGTCCTCGAAATTGACGTACGTACCTGGTATGTCGAAAAGGTGAGGATACCTCGCTTTCATTTCCGATTCCAATTCCCACGTCATTTCCTCAATTGCATGGTTTCTCCACAAAACTTTAACTTGAGGTATAATTTTCGAGCGTAGGACATGCTCCTTCCTATCCAAGATTTCGACAGGTACCTCCTCGTACGTTAAATCTTCAGCTATCTCGTCTGGTTCTAACTCAATAATGCGGTTTGGATCCTTCACATATTTACGTAACACGGATATGTGAAACACGTTATGAACACGAGACATGCTTGGAGGTAAAGCGAGTCTATAGGCCACATTTCCTACTCGGTCAAGAATCTCAAATGGACCAATGAATCGTGGGTTGAGCTTTCCTCTCTTCCCAAACCTCGTAACTCCTTTCCACGGAGCAACACGTAATAACACATGGTCTCCAACATTAAATTCCACGTCCTTTCGATGAAGATCCGCATAACTCTTTTGTCGATCTTGTGCAGTTTGTATACGTTGTCGGATTATTTGGATCTTTTCTGTAGTCATACGTACCAACTCCGGTCCCAACAATGTTTCTTCACCCACCTCGTTCCAACATACTGGAGAGCGACACTTTCTCCCTATACAATGCTTCGAATGAGGCTATGCCTATACTTGCCTGATAACTGTTGTTATAGGAGAATTCCACCAATGGTAAGTACTTATCCCAACTCCCTTTGAAGTCTAGAACGCAAAGTCTCAATAGATCTTCAAGAGTTTGGATAGTCCTTTCCGATTGTCCGTATGTTTGAGGATGATAAGCCGAACTGAATCGTAAATCCGTACCCATAGCTTTCTGCAAACTGATCCAAAATCGTGAAGTAAATCTGGGGTCACGATCCGAAACTATGGATACTGGCATGCCATGCAATCTCACAATCTCATTCACGTATATATGAGCAAGACGTTCAAGGGAATAAGTCTCTCGTATCGGCAAGAAATGAGCAGACTTGGTTAATCTATCAACAATAACCCAAATCGCATCTAAGCCTTGAGAAACCTTAGGAAGACCCGTAACGAAATCCATCGTAATTTGTTCCCACTTCCATTTCGGAATCTCCAGTGGTTGCAATGTACCCTTCGGTACTTGATGCTCCGCCTTTACACGTTGACAAGTTAAACATCCCGAGATGTACTCCGCGATCTCTCTCTTCATATTGCTCCACCAAAATGTATGTCGAAGATCACGATACATTTTAGTACTCCCAGGATGGATCGCAAACGGTGTGTTGTGTGCCTCCATCATGATTCTATACTTCAAGTCGGAATCGTTAGGAACACAAAGTCTGGAGTTGACTCGAAGTATTCCATCTTCATCGATTCTCGCTTCTGGAATTGCACCTTCTTGCACCTTCTTCTTCATCTTCATCAGCTCCGCATCCGTAGCTTGAGCAGCTTTAACTTTATCAATCAAAGCTGGTTCTACGCGTATACTTGACATCATCGCACTCGTTCCCACATATGATCTTCTACTCAACGCGTCAGCTACCACGTTCGCTTTTCCAGGATGGTATTGGATAGTATGACCGTAATCTTTCAACAACTCAAGCCAACGTCGTTGCCGCATGTTGAGTTCCTTCTGAGTGAAGAAATATTTAAGGCTCTTATGATCTGTATAGATCTCCACTTTCTCCCCGTACAGGTAGTGTCTCTAGATCTTCAATGCGAAAACGACTGCTGACAACTCTAGATCATGAGTAGGATAATTCCTCTCATATTCTTTGAGTTGTCGCGAGGCATAGGCTATGACTTTCCCATGTTGCATGAGAACACATCCTAACCCTTTGCCCGAAGCATCGCTGTAAATAACAAATCCATCCGAACCAGATGGTATTGTCAGAACAGGTGCCGAAATAAGTCTCCTCTTGAGCTCTTGGAATCTCTTCTCGCATTCCTCTCTCCAAACGAATTTCGTATCTTTCCGAGTCAACTGAGTTAATGGAGTAGCGATTCGAGAAAATCCCTCTACGAACCTCCGATAATAACCAGCTAAGCCCAGAAAGCTTCGTACCTCGGTCACCGACTTAGGTTGCTCCCAGCTTTGTATTGCTTCAATCTTCGCCGGGTCAACAGATACTCCACGTTTCGATACCACGTGCCCAAGGAATGCTACTTCCTCAAGCCAGAACTCGCATTTCTTCAGCTTGGCATATAGCTTGTTCTCACGAAGCTTTTGAAGTACCAGCTTCAAGTGGTGCTCATGATCTTCACGGCTTTTAGAATAGATGAGAATGTCATCAATAAAGACAACAACGAATTGATCTAAATACTCCTTAAATACACGGTTCATCATATCCATGAAAGCAGCAGGAGCATTAGTCAATCCAAAAGACATGACTAAGAACTCATAATGCCCGTACCGTGTTCTGAAAGCAGTCTTTGGAATATCCTCAGTTTTAATCTTCAACTGATGATATCCAGAACGAAGATCGATCTTTGAAAAGAATTGCGCTCCTTGCAACTGGTCGAACAGGTCATCAATACGAGGTAACGGATACCTATTCTTGATGGTGACATGGTTCAACTCTCGATAGTCAATACAAAGTCGCATACTCCCGTCTTTCTTCTTTACGAATAAAACAGGAGCACCCCAAGGAGACGTACTAGGACGAATAAAATCGATATCTAACAACTCTTATAATTGGACCTTTAACTCCTGAAGTTCAATAGGAGCCATTCGATATGGGATTTTAGAAATGGGCTTTGTACCGGGCTCAAGGTCAATAAAGAATTCAACTTCACGTTCTGGAGGTAGACCGGGAAGTTCTTCGGAAAATACATCAGGAAACTCATTAACAACGGAAATATCATTCAAATCTGATGTATTCTGGTTTAGATCAGTGACATGAGCTAAGAAAGCTTGACATCCATTTTTTAATAAACGAATAGCCTTGGGATTTGAAATGATATTGACTGATTTTAGTGGTTTGGTGATTTGGATTCGCACAACAGGTTGATTAAGAATATGAAAACTAACAACCTTACGAAAACAATCAATTTTGGCATGGTAAGTGGTTAACCAGTCAATTCCTAAAATCACGTCAAATGCAAGTATTTTCAAAGATATAAGATCAACAGGTAAGGTAAGGGTACCAATCTGAATCAAGCAAGATTTGTAAACTGTAGATGTAACAAAGGTTTCTCCTAACGGAGTTTCAACAGATAAGTCAAAGTCTAATTTATCAGAAGTCAAGTTCAAACGTTGAGCACAAGCAGGTGAAATAAAAGAATGGGTAGCACCGGTATCTAACAAGGTGTAAACTTCGCAAGAGTTTATGATCAGCTTACCCGTAATCACCTCGTGTGAATTCCTCGCGTTTTGGGCTGTCACGACAAACGCTCTTCCAGGAATCACCGACTTTGACTTGTCTGCAACCGCCTTTGGAATCACCACCCCCGCTGAACTTGGTTTCGCAACAGGACAATCTCGAGCTATATGTCCTTCTTTTCCACAGTTATAGCATCCTTTGAACTGTTGTGGGCAGTTTGGGCTGATATGTCCCTCTTTCCCGCATTTAAAGCATACGACCGGTAGTCGTTCTCCTCCCCTCGAAACAGTTGATGCTGGTGCTGATGTCGACGTCTTCACGTTCTCATTGTTGTACCTTCTCTTCTTGAAATCTCCCCCCGATTCGCTTATTCTACTATCATGACCACGATAACCACCGGAGTGGTTACCGCTTCTGTCATACTTTTCTCCTTGCCGGTTGTCATTGCTCCGATGACTGCTGCCACCGGTACGACCTTGGTTGTGGTCCTTCGGTTGAACATAATCATTATATCGTTCTAATAACTGGGCCCTGTTTACTACATCCGAATATAAAGAAAATTTATGAGAAATGAGGTATTGACGTATTTCGGGTTTCAAACCTCTTAGAAACATCCGCGTCATACGTTCCTCATTCTCCACCAAATGAGGTGCAAACCTGGACAGCTCCGCGAACTTAGCCTCGTACTGGGATACCGTCATGTTATTTTGCTCGAGTCTAATAAATTCTACCTCCTTCATATGACGAATACTTTCAGGAAAGTACTTGTCATTGAACAGTTTCTGGAACGCTTCCCAAGACATCTGGAGTGCGGCAGGCTGGGTACGCTTCACGGATTTCCACCAGTAATCTGCCTCTTCACGGAACATAAACGTGGCGAATGGAACCTTCTGTTCCTCCGTACATCCCAAGACATCAAATATCTTGGTAATTTGTTTAATCCACGTCTCCGCCTTGATCGGATCTGGCTTTCCCAGAAACTCTGGTGGTCCCAATTCTTTGAACTGCTTAGCAGTGACAGCTCGCGTGTTGTTATTATCTCCACCTGTATGTTGCACACGAGTCTCCCTCGTCTGATTTTGCATAAACTGCAAAAAACTTCTAAACATCTCATCATTTATCGTCTGACCAGCGTTATTTTCAGGATGAACATTGCCTTCTTGTTGCACGTTCTCCTGGTTAACGATTAAAGGTGTCTCCACGGTCTCATTCACTTCGTTGTTAACATTCTCAGCTGCCATTCTCAAATACTGCCATAAAACGAGGGTTAATTAAACAAATAACATATCACATATTAACCCTATGCTCCGACTGACCAATTAAATACCACATAAGCTTAGGTAGGACATACTAGTGAAGGATTTACTCGTCTCTCCCCTCCTAGTTCTATTCCCCGATCTCCGCCAGAGATTATATCCCTAAGCTCTGATACCAACTGTGACGCCCCCCAGAATAGGTCCATTCAACCCAACCCATTCTGAGTCGCCAAATACATGGTACAGAATTCAAATACAACTTTATATCATACGGTCGTGCAAAATACGACCACACAACTGTGAGTCTCAATACAAATATGTAGAAAATATTAAGATTCAAACTAAGTCCTCATTACAATTATTATCACACTATTTATCAGAAATAGTGAGGACTACTACTGCTCTAACTCGGACCATCACTCTGTCCCCCGACTAGTCCCTGCAACATTCTCATTTCCTGAAGAGGACAACAGATGAAAAGGGTGAGCTCAACTAGCTCAGTAAAGAATATTATGACTAAGATAATGGAAAATAAATTATCGTTAGCCCTCAATAAATCAGATAAAATATAATGGACAACCAATCTTAGATCAATGTTCGCAGCGGAAATAACAAATCATTAGAAGAGTTAAGCAGAGAATGAAGTCTACTATCTTCTATGATTTAAAAGTCCATCATCAATATTTTATCCCTGTAACATCAATCAATATACATCTCGAATCAAATATTCATCTTTGCACTACAGGCCAAAGATATTCATTTGTATCATCGGTGGTCATATTCAACACCTGTCATCTTTTTGCACTACAGGCCAAAGATATTCATCAAGTAATCATTCATCTTTGCTGTACAGGCCAAAGATATTCAGTTACATCACCTTTTAGGACTGAGAATGATGAAAAATATTTAAAAAACGAATCCAGTGAGATAAAAGACAAAGACAAAGGATTCGTATTTTAGTATATCCAATTCAAAAATACCTCGTAATAATCAATTATGGAGCAAAATTCAAGAATAGAGCTCAAAACTTGGATACAATCAAAGATAGTAACCTTAACAAGCAATTTGGACAAATAGAAGAAAATTTAATTTTTCCGTGAATAGTGCCGTATACGTGAATAGTGCCGTATACGTGAATAGTAACCCCGACGGAAAAAGTAAGAATTTTAACATAAAATCCATGACAATATTTCTGTATAATGATATTGAAAAGAATAACATCATTTACGAAAGAAAATAACATCCCTTACCTCAAAAAGATAGTACCTCTGACTGGAATATCAGATATAATACCGAAGGAAACTTACACTGAATACTAATACTCAAAGTATAGAAATACTCACAAAAATACGCTCGATATTATAGAGAGAGAAAACTTATGATTCTGGTGTGATTTTCAATTATAACCTAAGCACCCTATTTATAGGAAAAGCTTAGGATGCCAAAGGAGACTAAAATAGTAAAATAATATTATTTTTTCAAAATTTCCGCCGCCTGGCGGCTAAATTTTTTTCCCAACAAAAGTGGGTCCCACCCATTAAATAATATTTATTTTCTGAAACTTCAATAATTCATAACAAATAGCCCCTTTGTCAGAAAAATACAAATTCTATATCTTTCCATAGGAAATTTAATTCTCTACAACTTTGCAGAAAGAAGTTTTTTCAAATTCCAAACATAAATTATCCAAAATCCAAAAACAGATGATTTCTCATACCAAAATATTGATAAAAACTCACCAGCGCCAATTCCTTCTTTAATATCCACAAAATAAATATAAATCAATAATTAATTATTCACAAATAATATTATAGAACTACAATATTAACAACCAGGTCGTTCCCAGGACAGAGGGGGCCTTCCGATAAGGACTTCTCCTTACTGGCGAGCAATTAAATAACCCCTCCTAGACAGAACTTCCTTAGACATTGTCAATAATGCTATCTAATAATATTATTCAAATAATATGAATTATTGAGTTGATAACGTGAAATACTGTGCAACGACAATTATTGAATCAATACTACAAAATATCAACTGTAGCCATTATTGAATCAATCATATAAAAATAGCAACGTAGCAATTATTGAGTCAATAATATAAAATATTGAACAGTAATTACTGTAACAATAATTGAGTAATAGCTTCTCACGTAAGACTCAATAATTCGAAATACTGTGCAATACCGTGTGCTACTATGCAACACCGCGTATCACTGTATTTTAACCACCGGGTATTTCAACAGTACTAACGGTAACAACTACGCCGTTATCTTGTAAAAAGTTATTTCTGTCGCTTTCTATATCCGACAGTTATTCCGTTGTGGGGGCCCACAAATAGCTGCGCCGTCGTACGAATATTCCCCGACAACAAGAATATTCCACGACCAAACGAATATTCTCCGACAACAAGAATATTTTATAACCACTTGTTCATTTTAAAAATATTTGCAAATTTCACCCATAACTTTCATATTTATCAAATCAACACCTTACTATTTCGAAATAATATATAAAGAAAACTAAATCTTTATTCATAAAAGTTGGGGTCTTACAATATATGTTACATTATTCATATGTAAAATTTAAAATAGGGTGATGTTAGGAGTTTTAAATTTATAATTTCAAAAAGTGTCACAAATAATGTGTCATTTATTGGATAGATTTCATTTGATTATTTATGCTATAAATTAACATTAAAATATTAAATGTCTTGTCATTCGAGATCAATTTGAGACAAAAAAAGAAATAAAGTTCCTAACATTACTCTTTAAGATAATATGTTTTCTTTATTTTAATTTATAAGATTAATATTATTTTTGAAAGTCAAATTTTAATAATTTCAAATTCAACATTTATGAGATTAATAATTACGAAATAATGAATTTTATTAATTTACAGTACAATCAATGCATTAATTATAGTTTAAATCAATTTTGATCAAATAAAATTTTAAGATGTTATAAATTAATTTTAAATAAAATACATTTTAATCAATTTTGTTTAAGATATTATCAATTAATTTTAAATGAGCAACATAAAGGAGAGAATATCAAACAAACTCCATGTTTCGCATAATAGACCCCATGTATTATACTAGTATATTAGAGCATCTCTAATAGTAGTAAAAAAAAATCTTTAAATTGAAATTTGTTGACCTACGTGGTAATTTAAAGAGCATTATTTGTTATTTTTATATTTTGTACTTTATCAGTCTCTTCAATTCAATGAGCTGTACATCAAACACATCAAGCGTAATAAATATTTTTAGCATTTAATTATAGATTTGAAGAGTGAGAATAAGGTTGCAGATTTGAAAAGTAAAAAGAATGTTACAGATTTGATACTAAGGTTGAATAAGGTGTTGGAGAGGAAGAAGGTTGCAAATTTGATACTAATATTGAAGAGGCTCACTTATTTGAGAAACATAAAGTGGTTGAGAAAAAACTGTTAGAAATGCTCTTAGAGATTTTTCTCTCTCTCTCTCTTAAAATTAGTGGACATCAGGAAAATACTTTTGATAATAAAAATAGTGTTTGTATTATATATTAGTGTTATTAAGTTGTCTTTCATAATTTATTTTTTTAGTACTTAAATTATTAAAATGATATTATTTTTATGAGAAAAATGGTCTTCAAATTGTCCATTACAATTCAACCTTTTTCCATACAATGTCACATCATTCATCCATGTAGGACCCATTAGCCTTGGATTGTGAGAAATCGAGTGAAGAAGTAGTCAACAACCGAAATTGCAGAATATCCGTAGCGCAATAATACATCTTCCAAAAAAATATTTCAAAATTTTGCAAGGAATAAACACATTAATAAATTATGGAAATAGATATTTTTATATAAATAAAAAATAATATTTTTATGAAAATCTCTCACACATAAATGTAGACTCGTTCATTATTCATATGAGAGAGATCAGGTGAAAATATTTTTTTTCAATGTAAAAATATTATTTCTCAATGTGAAAATATTAATTTTTTAAATTATTTATATAATTGTACCTATTTAGGGACTATTCAATTTACTCATAACAAAAGTCAGCAAGTTTTTTTTGAAATATGTAACAGAACTCTATCTAATAAAGAGTACAAGTTTAATAACTCGTACAAATCAAGGATAAGATTAGAAACGATTTATCAGATAATTTTTAAATATGACATATTTTAACGACAATATTTACGATAATAATTATTTGTTTAATTTCAGATGAATTCACTACAATATGACATTTTAATTGGAATAGGGAATAAAAGGGGTATAATGCATATAGTTATGAATTTGAAAGTCATTGTAAGTTTATGAAGTGAAGTCATTGTAAGCGAATTTATGACACGCAAAAATAGAAAATTATAAAAACTTTTGGATTGCTGAATCATAAAAAAATTTCTTCTTAGACTACTGAGTTAACTTAAGAACAACGAAAACTACTTAGTATTTGACATATTATATTGTGGCATTGATATGTCATATTTTTTTTGTCTAATTAGAATGTCTGATTTGTACATATTGCAAAACACGGGCGAATTCAAGATTTTTTTTCCAGCAGGGGCGGATTTTAATTAATTTTTTTATTGAAGTTAAATAAATAAAACTTGAACTATTCATAATAATGTTTACAAATTACAGTAAAATATTCATAATCCAAACTAAAAAAAGAATTTCAAATAAAAAGTATTTAGATACAATTTAGAAACTTAATTCGGTTATTTGTCATAGTTCAATTTGAATGATTATCCAAATGCTCAAAGTCTCAAACCAAATTTAGTTTCTATATTCAAACAAAAACCATGAATTAATTTCAAAACATAAACAAGTTTTGATAACTTTTTATAAGTTTCAAATAAGTTTTACGTGAAATAAGAGAAACAAATCATCCAAAATTTATACTCAGAACACCAAAAATTCTATAGGGCCCATTAGTTAGATGCAGAGAAGTAAAATGATTATAACAACTAGAAATGAGGGGCTGCTAAAGGCTCATAGTCATTTTTCATTTTAAATTTCCCAATATAAAATAAGGCAAAATCATTGTAAGATATCACAATAAAAGACAGAAACTACTTGTGACACCCTTAAATTCAGGGTACTTCGTTTTCACAAGATTTGGTGTTCACTTTCTAAATAAAACATACATCTACCTAATAAATAGAAATATAAAATAAATTACAACCTCATTAATAAATAAAATATTCCTTATGAAAAAGGGTTACAACTTTAATCCAAAACTATCCCAGGTTTGCTAATCTTAACATAATAAATAAGTGCGAAAATAAAACATCATAAACTAGGTCTTATTACAATCAAGATTCAAGATAACAAGTCTTCACTTGCCCATCTTTCATTTCCCTTTACTTGTTGACGGTATGTCAACATTCTCGGCTTTAACTGCAAGGGGTTATAAAATACAAAAGTGTGAGCAAACAAAAGCTCACTTAAAATGTACAATGATATGCCATGAATGAATAACTTCAAAAGAATTTGAATAACTTTACTTTCGTTAAAATAAAGAATTGAATAATAATTCTTTCATCATATTTAGAATTCAAATATAGAATTTATCTGAGGGTCATACGACCTTAAACTATGTCTTAGGTTATAAATATTTCTATTTAAACCTTTAACAATCATTGAGACTATGGACCTTTAACTCGTACTTAGGGGGATCAACCCTTCGTACCATGTATTGTGCACAAACATTCAACGCTTTCGCGTAGTAACCTCCCCTAATAAATAGGGTTGTTCATCTCAGTATTTGAATACAAGTCCGCACCAAAAAAAATTTGGTTTGGATAAGCTTAAAGGAAATTTGGAGTTTCAACCATCATCAACTAAGGAGTAGTTGAATCGACTTACAATACTTTATCAGTTCGATAATATAAAAACTATGAACCAATTGTAAGATATAACAATAGACTTCATAATAAGTAGGCATGCTTTAAAAATAACTTAAAACAATTGAAAGATTAAGTAGATCTTGCTTGAACAATTAAGTCAAGATCGCAATACTTCAATACTTGTGCATTATGAATATTAGAATACAACATAACTTGTACAATACATAACAAGTTAAGAATCAAAAATAAACTTGCATGATATTATGAGCAAGGTTAGAAACTTGCACAATGAAAAGATACCATGAAAGAACTTGCATAACGTAGAAGAATAATGATTAAAAAACTTGCTCAAGTAAGAGATAAGGAGTAGAGAACTTGCCTCAAGCGTAAGCTACACTTTACTATTACAACCCACTTCCACAATTATCCTACACATCACGTGGTTTTTATAATATCAATTAGTACATGATTGTTACGTTAGCGTCGTTGAACTTCTACTTACGTTCAACTCACAACATGGTTTACAACATAAGTCGCTAACTAGCCACAAATATGAGTTTAACTTACAATCATACACGTATAGCACTTTAAACTATTATATCGTACTCTAGGATAATAATTGCCAAGTACACACCTAATATAATAACATAATACTTCAAATTATCTTAAACACATCAAAAGTATGTTATCTCATTATCTATTACACTTAACAAATCATCAATATGCGTTAGCTAAATAAACACGACACAAAAACTCATCGAAGCACAAACCACATCTCCAGACAGCAGGGTGCCCTGCTGGGGCGGGTCCTCATAGGGTAAAAGCCCCGCTGGGGCGGGGCCCACTACTGGTGGGAACCCCCAGCTCGCAAACGGCAGAGAAATAAGCCAATTTAATTTATTTCTTTACACCAAAATTCGATTTTTCTCAACAAGATGTACATGAAACTTAATGACAACAAAATTTTAGACTCTTAGCATGATTATAACCTACAAAATCATTACAACACATAATCAGAACATAGTTTTCATAATCTTTTGAAGAAAAACACAATATCAAGCGTTCTTGATAAAATTGCTACTGTGAATTCGATTTTAAACCAATTCATGAAATTCCAATTGTACTAACTCTAATTCTTAACATATTAACATAATCCATGATCAATTAACACAATAATCAATAATCAAACACCAATTTGATAGTTTAAAAAGGCTATTTTCAGAATTAGTTTACAGTAAATTACTATGAATATGATTTCTTCGTGTTCATCGTAATTACGTGGATTGAATCCCTACAACAACTATATAACTCATATATAAACATATATTACACATAAATTTCATGTTTACATCAATTTTTCATTCTAACTCAACCAAAAATATGAAAATTTCATAAGAACACAATTTCTCCATAAAAACTTGTTTCTACAACAATTTAATTTCTAAAAACTTGTTTATGGCATACTATTCAATTATAAATAGTTTGTAAACACAAATTCTACAACAACATCACCAATTCATGAAGAATATTTTCACAGAGAACTCAAAATAAAGAAAACAACTAAATAAAGTTCTTAGAGTTTTAAGGTAGTAATTATACCCGTTTTGCTTTGATGTTTGAAGAAGAAGATGATGGTGGTGTTTGCTTCCCCTTTTTGCTTTCTCAAGCTTTCTCTTCCTCTTCCTTCTTCTTCTCTGGGTTCTCTCTAACCTTTTCTCTGTTTTTCTTTCTTTCTCTAACAGACTAATTTCTAACTAACGTATATTATAGATATATAATATACATATACATATATTACATATATGTAACTTATAATATTAATGTAGCTAATAAGTATTACACTAATTACTATTTAATATATAGGTTACATCTTTTGAATTTAAAAAGCCCTAAGGCCATGTTTGGTAAAACAGGTTTAAAACAAAAGTAAGGGCCTTGTTTGGTAAAATAAATTTAAAACTCTTTTCAATTCTTTTAATAAATCCTTTAACCCATAGTTTAAATGCTACACTTTATTTAATTAAATTGTAACTTTCTAATTTAATTAAATATAAGCTAACATTAATAATTAATTAAAATTGTATATAATACTAAATTGTCACACACTTGCAATTCTCTTATTAATCATAATTCATGTAACAATTAGTAAATCACTATAACCACTTAGCACGTAATATTACTATAATTTAATTATTCTCAATTAAATTAGAATTATGCTACACCATTACTTACACATCAATTTAATTAATTCTATTGTACTTAATTAAATTACTCCACAACAATCACACAATTTATTTATTTAGCTCAGTAAATAAATTAAATAAAATATTTATTTAATCCAATAAATATTTTTAATTAATATATAAAATTCTCATTCGTTACACTACTCAACTAAAATGATCCTATTTTCAATTGAAGATCAAATAACCCAAAAACAAAAACTCAATCAGACCAAACAAATAGTAACCACAGTCAACCAAATCAATAAAAAAAATTAAACTTAAATCAAACAATCCCTCACAGTTCACACGCTAATGAACATTCAAAACTATACAAAAAATACTTTTAAGCTTTCACCAAGTCTTAAAACTAGGAAGATTTTTGTACTTGTATTCAGAATTGGTTTATGAAATTTTTTTTGCCCCCTGCAAATTTAACTCTTCCATTAATCTGCCCCATTGAATTTATTAATTTATATATCTGTCCTGCCTCTATACTTATAAAAAAATTCCAACAGGGACAGCTGCCTATGTTGCCCCTTATATGTATCTGCCCCTGGTAAAACAAATAGGAACTTATTAAATCTCTAACAATATATAAAGAACTAACAAACAAAGAAATACTCAACCGTAGGGATGCAATGGATTGTGCTGAGTTGGTTTAATTTAGTCTTAAATATAAATTATTATCCTGAACTCTTCATATTTTTTCACTTCGGTGATCATCCTTTTAATTTTTCAGTTAGATGATTGAACATTCAATTTTTTCAGGTATGTTCAATTGACCCCGCCATGTCATAAATCGATGACGTAAGATCTAGATAAGACAAATGAGTGCTTACGTGTAAAATGAAAACATATTTTTAATGAGATAAAAAAAATAAAAAGGTAAATAACAATTAAACTAATAAATAACACAAATTAAAAAATTACAGAATTAACACTAATTAAACAAATTACATAAAAACAAAAGTTAAATATAATTACACAATTAACTAAATAAGTAAATAACTCAAATAATTACAAAAATAACATGAATTAGACAAGTTATACAGTTAACTTAAATTAAAAAAAGCATTAAAAAATTATTATAAAATAAATTCAATTAACAAATGGCTAATGACAAAACTGCCCCCCTCCCCCCAAGTTTGGATGAAAATCAATTTAATACCGGGAGTTGTCGTTTTGCACTCCAAAATTAACCTTACTCCTATTCTACCAACTCAAGATTTAGTATAGTATCAAGGATCGATCTCACAGAGAGTGTTTTATTTTATATTTATCCAAGTATTTTCTAATGAATGGGGGGTTTCGGTTTGAAAAGTTGAATTATCGAAAGTGAATTTAAAAGAAGTATCAATGAGTAAAAAGCTTCAATTCTTCAGTTCGGTATCGCCTTTTCACAATTATGGGTTAACCAAGTTGTTACAATATTTATCCTTCAATGAGATTAACAATCCTAGATAATCGCGATCGCTAGTTATCCGAAATTCTCCTTATGTGTGAATCTAATGCGCCAATCGCCAGCAAAAGATCCTAACTATCATATAACCTAGAACTATCAGTCTAAATTTAATATGATAGAAGCATGAAGAATGAGAATTAGATTGTTCCAAGCAACAATTACACAATCAAGGAATTATTTAACTTATCTTCTAAAATTTTAATAATATCCAAAAGTTTGACCACAATCGAATACCATTAATTGCTACTTAGGATCAGACATACATCGTTTACTTAATATATATCTTCATCTAGCAGATGATATCAATTTACTAATTTAATCCTGCAGAAACCAAATTAGTTAATTGAATAGCATATAAGAAAGTTTATGTAGATAATCAGAATAAATCTCACATACGAATGAATAAATAAAGTAAATTTGCTCAAACCGTTAATTATGAATAAGGTTCAACATCCCTTCAGAATTGAATTGAGTAGTTTAGCTTGACATGCTTTGACTCCCCAAAACTAGGGTTTAAATGAATGTAGAAGATGATATCCCACCCCCATGCTAATGGGTCTTACATGTATTTATATTGTCTAACAAAGTCCCCATAATCTTAAGAAATCGCAATCCTAATCAACTTAGAAATCTGCCAATAACTTGCCAAAAATAAGAAATTCGCTGAATCTGTCCGACAAGCCCACCGGGGCAAGTTTTCTATACTGCCAACACTCACCGGGGCGGGTGTCCTTCTTTTCCTAGCTCCAGAGCACACATCCGCCGGGGCGACAATTCTTCTTTACAAAAGCACGCCGGGGCGGCAATGGACAGAGAGGTCGGGGCCGGAGTTGCTTCTAAGCGCGCTGGGGCGTCACTTGGACAGAGAGGTAGCCGACGGGGCGGCATTTCCTAAAGCCAAAAGGCATGCCGGGGCGGGCTGCCCTGCATCCTGATTCTCCTTCCTTTTGCCTCGCAATAACTCCGAATCAACCCGTTTCTTCACCAAAACTCCATTTCAATCTGAAATCCATAAACAATCTTATTAGACTCATGTTAATCCCCAAAACATGCAATGAACCAAGTAAAAAGGAATAAAAATAGATAAATATTATACACTCATCAAATTTCCCCGCACTTAGTTTTTATACGTCCTCGTGTAAACTAAATCCAAGGTTATGCTACCATTCACAAAATTCTATTCAACCATGGTATTAATGAGTTCAAGTTATAATTCATGAGCATCAATGTTTATCTACAGAAGCCCGATTCGTACTTCATCAATCAATTCATGACTAATAACCTTACCAACTCGCCAATGACTTTCAAGAAATTGAACCGTATCCACATCAGTGACAGTCCCATAATCCGCATACTTACCCAACTTAGTTGTCATGGAACAAAAACCACGCACACTAACTCATAAATGAAAACATGTTTCCCTACTTTTTACTTTTATTTCCAAAAAACTTGCTTTTTAGTCCAGATGACTATATTTTGATGTCTTTCTCATATTTTTTTCTTAACATGTGCAATGTCTCCTTTTCTTAGGCTTTTTAGTGTTACCCATTTAGCGAACTTTCCACCAACGACTCCCAAACCAGATGGTTTTAGGGCGCTGGGTGTAGAGACACCCCAAGGGCTTACTTATTCAAGTAACAAAGGCCACAAAAGTTGACTAGTCAAGCTGCTTTTATCCATCATATTTTTCAGCGTGAATACAGATGCTTCTCTAGGCTTGGATACCCAGATAATTCATATAATGGACATTGAAGCAGATTTTCACTATTTTTTTATCATACATCAATTTCATCATCATTTTTTTTCACTTTTCATTCAATTTTTCTTTTCACAAGGTTCTTTCATTGACATAAGTAGTGCAAACAGTTTTAAAGCATGAAATCAGTGCATATAGACAACTCCACATATAACTTAGTTAACTAAGCATGCTTCACATATTCAAGTACTCACATATCAACAAATTCAATTCGAATCAAGTACAATGGTTAATGACGTAGTTTTCATCATTCATTGATCAACTAAATACCAACAAATCTTGAAATTAAACATCAATTTTCAATTCTTGACTCTAACTCTTCAACACTTAGGCGAATAAAATCATGGATCCAAGCAAGAATTTCAGCAGATTTTTAAATTTTAGCAAATTTTGGACTACTATACCTAAAATAAACGAAAACTAAAACCTAAAATTCCCTCCCCCACACTCAAACCTTACATTATCCCCAATGTAAGAAAATCATGCAAAGCAGAAAATACTACAACTAACAAATTAAAAAGAAGAGGGATAGAAAGATCAAATCTGAATCCTTGGGTTGCCTCCCAAGCAGCTGCCCTTGTTTAACGTCGCTAGCTCGACTGCAATCCTTTCAATCATCTGAAAACCGGACCCATCAATGTCAACATCTCAACCTCCTCAACCTGACTGCTATCCAAAAATGGCTTCAACCTATGTCTGTTCACCTTGAACACATTCTCTGTCTTTGGATTTTGTATATCTATAGCACCATGAGGAAACACATTAGTAACAACAAATGGACCCTCCCAACGGGAACGCAGCTTACCTGGAAATAATTTTAATCGTGAATTATAAAGGAGAACTTTTGCCCAACAGTGAAATTCTTTCGCAAAATCTGCTTATCATGGAAAGCTTTTGTCTTAGCCTTATACAGTTTAAAACTCTCATATGATTCAGTACGCAACTCCTCGAGTTCTTGTAACTACAACTTCCCATGAATGCCAGCTTGATCCAAGTTTATGTTGCACTGTTTGATCGCCCAGAAAGCTTTATACTCTAGCTCCACTGGTAGGTGGCATGGTTTCCCAAAAACCAACCTATAAGGCGACATATCGATTGGAGTTTTATATGTCGTCCTATACGCCTAAAGTGCATCATCCAGTCTAAGACTCCAATCTTTCCTGCTCGGGTTGACTACTTTCTCCAAAATAGATTTTATCTCTCGATTGGATACCTCAGCTTGGCCATTGCTTTGCGGATGATAGGATATAGAGACCATGTGAAGAACGTTGTATTTCTTGAACAAAGTTGCTAATATCCTATTACAGAAGTGAGTTCCGCGATCACTAATGATGGTTCGTGGTGCTCCAAACCTAACAAATATGTTAGTCCTGACAAAATCAGCAACAACTTTAGAATCGTCAGTCCTAGTGACTTTCGCTTCCACCCACTTCGAAACATAATCAACTGCTAATAAGATGTAAACATTACAAAAGGAAACAGGAAAAGGTCCCATAAAATTAATACCCCAAACATCAAAGATTTCAACAATTAGAATACAATTTTGTGGCATTTGATGTTTATGTGATATATTTCATGTTCTTTGACAATTTTCACATGCTTTGCAAAATAGATATGAGTCTTTGAAAATTGAGGGTGTAAGACCCCAACTTTTATGAATAAAGATTTAATTTTCTTTATATATTATTTCGAAACAGTAAGGTGTTGTTTTGATAAATATGAAAGTTATGGGTGAAATGTGCAAACATTTTTAAAATGAGCAAGTGGTTATAAAATATTCTTGTTGTCGGGGAATATTCGTTTGGTCGTGGAATATTCTTGTTGTCGGGGAATATTCGTACGACGGCGCAGCTATTTGTGGGCCCCCACAACGGAATAACTGTCGGATATAGAAAGCGACAGAAATAACTTTTTACAAAATAACGGCGGGGTTGTTACCGTTAGTACTGTTGAAATACCCGGTGGTTAAAATACAGTGATACACGGTGTTGCATAGTAGCACACGGTATTGCACAGTATTTCGAATTATTGAGTCTTACAGTGAGAAGCTATTACTCAATTATTGTTACAGTAATTACTGTTCAATATTTTATATTATTGACTCAATAATTGCTACGTTGCTATTTTTATATGATTGATTCAATAATGGCTACAGTTGATATTTTGTAGTATTGATTCAATAATTGTCGTTGCATAGTATTTCACGTTATCAACTCAATAATTCATATTATTTGAATAATATTATTAGATAGCGTTATTGACAATGTCTAAGGAAGTTCTGTCTAGGAGGGGTTATTTAATTGCGCGCCAGTAAGGAGAAGTCCTTATCGGAAGGCCCCCTCTGTCCTGGGAACGACCTGGTTGTTAATATTGTAGTTCTATAATATTATTTGTGAATAATTAATTATTGATTTATATTTATTTTGTGGATATTAAAGAAGGAATTGGCGCTGGTGAGTTTTTATCAATATTTTGGTATGAGAAATCATCTGTTTTTGGATTTTGGAGAATTTATGTTTGGAATTTGGAAAAACTTCCTTCTGCAAAGTTGTAGAGAATTAAATTTTCTATGGAAGGACATAGAATTTGTATTTTTCTAACAAAGGGGCTATTTGTTATGAATTATTGAAGTTTCGGAAAATAAATATTTTTTTAATAAAGGGTGGGACCCACTTTTGGTTGAAAAATATGCTGATGGCTTTTTGGAGAGCAGCCGGTGGCTAGAAATAAATAATATTATTTTATTATTTTAGTCTCCTTTGGCATCCTAAGCTTTTCCTATAAATAGGGTGCTTAGGTTAGAATTGAAAATCACACCAGAATCAGAAGTTTTCTCTCTCTATAATATCGAGCGTATTTTTGTGAGTATTTCTATACTTTGAGTATTAGTATTCAGCGCAAGTTTCTTTCGGTATTATATCCGATATTCCAGTCAGAGGTACTATCTTTTTGAGGTAAGGGATGGTAAGGGATGTTATTTTTTTTGTAAATGATATTATTCTTTTCAATATCATTATACAGAAATATTGTCATGGATTTTATGTTGAAATTCTTACTTTTTCCGTCGGGGTTACTATTCACGTATACGACACTATTCACGTATACGTCACTATTCACGTATACGGCACTATTCACGGAAAAATTAAATTTTCTTCTATTTGTCCAAATTGCTTGTTAAGGTTACTATCTTTGATTGTATCCAAGTTTTGAGCTCTATTCTTGAATTTTGCTCCATAATTGATTATTACGAGGTATTTTTGAATTGGATATACTAAAATACGAATCCTTAGTCTTTGTCTTTTATCTCACTGGATTCATTTTTTTAAAATGTTTTTCATCATCCTCAGTCCTAAAAGGTGATGTAACTGAATATCTTTGGCCTATAGAGCAAAGATGAATGATTACCTGATGAATATCTTTGGCCTGTAGAGCAAAGATGAATGATTACCTGATGAATATCTTTGGCCTGTAGAGCAAAGACGAATGATTACCTGATGAATATCTTTGGCCTGTAGTGCAAAGATGACAGGTGTTGAATATGACCACTGATGATACAAATGAATATCTTTGGCCTGTAGTGCAAAGATGAATATTTGATTCGAGATGTATATTGATTGATGTTACAGGGATAAAATATTGATGATGGACTTTTAAATCATAGAAGATAGTAGACTTCATTCTCTTCTTAACTCTTCTAATGATTTGTTATTTCCGCTGCGAACATTGATCTAAGATTGGTTGTCCATTATATTTTATCTGATTTATTGAGGGCTAACGATAATTTATTTTCCATTATCTTAGTCATAATATTCTTTACTGAGCTAGTTGAGCTCACCCTTTTCATCTATTGTCCTCTTCAGGAAATGAGAATGTCGCAGGGACTAGTCGGGGGACAGAGTGATGGTCCGAGTTAGAGCAGTAGTAGTCCTCACTATTTCTGATAAATAGTGTGATAATAATTGTAATGAGGACTTAGTTTGAATCTTAATATTTTCTACATATTTGTATTGAGACTCACAGTTGTGTGGTCGTATTTTGCACGACCGTATGATATAAAGTTTGTATTTGAATTCTGTACCATGTATTTGGCGACTCAGAATGGGTTGGGTTGAATGGACCTATTCTGGGGGCGTCACAGTTGGTATCAGAGCCATAAGTAAAGAGCCCCGAGCCTCTATCTGGTGACTTCCTGTGTATGGGGGATGCACCGAAGCCAGACTCTCCGTAGGGGACGCCGTTCTGCGGTGGCAAACTGATAGGTATCATTGTGAAGTGCTGTCCAAGGTAGGGACAAGAGTCACAGTTGGTATCAGAGCTTAGGGATATGATCTCTGGCGGAGATCGGGGAATAGAACTAGGAGGGGAGAGACGAGTAAATCCTTCACTAGTATGTCCTACCTAAGCTTATGTGGTATTTAATTGGTCAGTCGGAGCATAGGGTTAATATGTGATATGTTATTTGTTTAATTAACCCTCGTTTTATGGCAGTATTTGAGAATGGCAGCTGAGAATGTTAACAACGAAGTGAATGAGACCGTGGAGACACCTATAATCGTTAACTAGGAGAACGTGCAACAAGAAGGCAATGTTCATCCTGAAAATAACGCTAGTCAGACGATAAACGATGATATGTTTAGAAGTTTTTTGCAGTTCATGCAAAATCAGACGAGGGAGACTCGTGTGCAACATACAGGTGGAGATAATAACAACACGCGAGCTGTCACTGCTAAGCAGTTCAAAGAATTGGGACCACTAGAGTTTCTGGGAAAGCCAGATCCGATCAAGGCGGAGACGTGGATTAAATAAATTACCAAGATATTTGATGTCTTGGGATGTACGGAGGAACAGAAGGTTCCATTCGCCACGTTTATGTTCCGTGGAGAGGCAGATTACTGGTGGGAATCCGTGAAGCGTACCCAGCCTGCCGCACTCCAGATGTCTTGGGAAGCGTTCCAGAAACTGTTCAATGACAAGTACTTTCCTGAAAGTATTCGTCATATGAAGGAGGTAGAATTTATTAGACTCGAGCAAAATAACATGACGGTATCCCAGTACGAGGCTAAGTTCGCGGA
Organism: Panax stipuleanatus; assembly: GCA_020205555.1. Lineage (NCBI taxonomy): Eukaryota > Viridiplantae > Streptophyta > Magnoliopsida > Apiales > Araliaceae > Panax > Panax stipuleanatus. The sequence continues at coordinate 123,255,873 of CM035120.1, forward strand.
GCTGTCCAGGTTTGCACCTCATTTGGTGGAGAATGAGGAACGTATGACGCGGATGTTTCTAAGAGGTTTGAAACCCGAAATACGTCAATACCTCATTTCTCATAAATTTTCTTTATATTCGGATGTAGTAAACAGGGCCCAGTTATTAGAACGAGATAATGATTATGTTCAACCGAGGGACCACAACCAAGGTCGTACCGGTGGCAGCAGTCATCGGAGCAATGACAACCTAGCGAGGAGGAAAGTATGACAGAAGCGGTAACCACTCCGGTGGTTATCGTGGCCATGATAGTAGAAGAAGCGAATCGGGGGGAGATTTCAAGAAGAGAAGGTACAACAATGAGAACGTGAAGACGTCGACATCAGCACCAGCATCAACTGTTTCGAGGGGAGGAGAACGACTACCGGTCGTATGCTTTAAATGCGGGAAAGAGGAACATATCAGCCCAAACTGCCCACAACAGTTCAAAGGATGCTATAACTGTGGAAAAGAAGGACATATAGCTCGAGATTGTCCTGTTGCGAAACCAAGTTTAGCGGGGGTGGTGATTCCAAAGGCGGTTGCAGACAAGTCAAAGTCGGTGATTCCTGGAAGAGCGTTTGTCGTGACAGCCCAAAACGCCAGGAATCCACACGAGGTGATTACGGGTAAGCTGATCATAAACTCTTGCGAAGTTTACACCTTGTTAGATACCGGTGCTACCCATTCTTTTATTTCACCTGCTTGTGCTCAACGTTTGAACTTGACTTCTGATAAATTAGACTTTGACTTATCTGTTGAAACTCCGTTGGGAGAAACCTTTGTTACATCTACAGTTTACAAATCTTGCTTGATTCAGATTGGTACCCTTACCCTACCTGTTGACCTTATATCTTTGAAAATACTTGCATTTGACGTGATTTTAGGAATTGACTGGTTAACCACTTACCATGCTAAAATTGATTGTTTTCGTAAGGTTGTTAGTTTTCATATTCCTAATCAACCTGTTGTGCGAATTCAAATCACCAAACCACTAAAATCAGTCAATATCATATCAAGTCATAAAGCTATTCGTTTATTGAAAAACGGATGTCAAGCTTTCTTAGCTCATGTCACTGATCTAAATCAGAATACGTCAGGTTTGAATGATATTTCCGTTGTTAATGAGTTTCCTGATGTATTTCCCGAAGAACTTCCCGGTCTACCCCCAGAACGTGAAGTTGAATTCTTTATTGACCTTGAGCCCGGTACAAAGCCCATTTCTAAAACCCCATATCGAATGGCTCCTATTGAACTTCAGGAGTTAAAGGTCCAATTACAAGAGTTGTTAGACATCGGTTTTATTCGTCCTAGTACGTCTCCTTGGGGTGCTCCTGTTTTATTCGTAAAGAAGAAAGACGGGAGTATGCGACTTTGCATTGACTATCGAGAGTTGAACCATGTCACCATCAAGAATAGGTATCCGTTACCTCGTATTGATGACCTGTTCGACCAGTTGCAAGGAGCGCAATTCTTTTCAAAGATCGATCTTCGTTCTGGATATCATCAATTGAAGATTAAAACTGAGGATATTCCAAAGACTGCTTTCAGAACACGGTACGGGCATTATGAGTTCTTAGTCATGCCTTTTGGATTGACTAATGCTCCTGCTGCTTTCATGGATATGATGAATCGTGTATTTAAGGAGTATTTAGATCAATTCGTTGTTGTCTTTATTGATGACATTCTCATCTATTCTAAAAGCCGTGAAGATCATGAGCACCACTTGAAGCTGGTACTTCAAAAGCTTCGTGAGAACAAGCTATATGCCAAGCTGAAGAAATGCGAGTTTTGGCTTGAGGAAGTAGCATTCCTTGGGCACGTGGTATCGAAACATGGAGTATCTGTTGACCCGGCGAAGATTGAAGCAATACAAAGCTGGGAGCAACCTAAGTCGGTGACTGAAGTACGAAGCTTTCTGAGCTTAGCTGGTTATTATAGGAGGTTCGTAGAGGGATTTTCTCGAATCGCTACTCCATTAACACAGTTGACTCGAAAAGATACGAAATTCGTTTGGAGCGAAGAATGCGAGAAGAGCTTCCAAGAGCTCAAGAGGAGACTTATTTCGGCACCTGTTCTGACAATACCATCTGGTTCGGATGGATTTGTTATCTACAGCGATGCTTCAGGCAAAGGGTTAGGATGTGTTCTCATGCAACATGGGAAAGTCATAGCCTATGCCTCGCGACAACTCAAAGAATATGAGAGGAATTATCCTACTCATGATCTAGAGTTAGCAGCAGTCGTTTTCGCGTTGAAGATCTGGAGACATTACTTGTACGGAGAGAAAGTGGAGATTTATACAGATCATAAGAGCCTTAAATATTTCTTCACTCAGAAGGAACTCAACATGCGACAACGACGTTGGCTTGAGCTGTTGAAAGATTACGATCATACCATCCAATACCATCCTGGAAAAGCGAACGTGGTAGCTGACGCGTTGAGTAGAAGATCATATGTAGAAACGAGTGCGATGATGTCAAGTATACGCGTAGAACCAGCTTTGATTGATAAAGTTAAAGCTGCTCAAGCTACGGATGCGAAGCTGATGAAGATGAAGAAGAAGGTGCAAGAAGGTGCAATTCCAGAAGCGAGAATCGATGAAGATGGAATACTTCGAGTCAACTCCAGACTTTGTGTTCCTAACGATTCCGACTTGAAGTATAGAATCATGATGGAGGCACACAACACACCGTTTGCGATCCATCCTGGGAGTACTAAAATGTATCGTGATCTTCGACATACATTTTGGTGGAGCAATATGAAGAGAGAGATCGCGGAGTTCATCTCGAGATGTTTAACTTGTCAACGTGTAAAGGCGGAGTATCAAGTGCCGAAGGGTCCATTGCAACCATTGGAGATTCCGAAATGGAAGTGGGAACACATTACGATGGATTTCGTTACGGGTCTTCCCAAGGTTTCTCAAGGCTTAGATGCGATTTGGGTTATTGTTGATAGATTAACCAAGTCTGCTCATTTCTTGCCGATACGAGAGACTTATTCCCTTGAACGTCTTGCTCATATGTACGTGAATGAGATTGTGAGATTGCATGGCATGCCAGTATCCATAGTTTCGGATCGTGATCCAAGATTCACTTCACGATTTTGGATCAGTTTGCAGAAAGCTATGGGTACGGATTTACGATTCAGTTCGGCTTATCATCCCCAAACAGACGGACAATCGGAAAGGACTATCCAAACTCTTGAAGATCTATTGAGACTCTGTGTTCTAGACTTCAAAGGGAGTTGGGATAAGTACTTACCATTGGTGGAATTCTCCTACAACAACAGTTATCAGGCAAGTATAGGCGTAGCCTCATTCGAAGCATTGTATGGGAGAAAGTGTCGCTCTCCAGTATGTTGGAACGAGGTGGGTGAAGCAACATTGTTGGGACCGGAGTTAGTACGTATGACTACAGAAAAGATCTAAATGATTCGACAACGTATACAAACGGCACAGGATCGACAAAAGAGTTATGCGGATCTTCATCGAAAGGACGTGGAATTTAATGTTGGAGACCATGTGTTATTACGTGTTGCTCCGTGGAAAGGAGTTACGAGATTTGGGAAGAGAGGAAAGCTCAACCCACGATTCATTGGTCCATTTGAGATTCTTGACCGAGTAGGAAATGTGGCCTATAGACTCGCTTTACCTCCAAGCATGTCTCGTGTTCATAACGTGTTTCACATATCCGTGTTACGTAAATATGTGAAGGATCCAAACCGCATTATTGAGTTAGAACCAGACGAGATAACTGAAGATTTAACGTACGAGGAGGTACCTGTCGAAATCTTGGATAGGAAGGAGCATGTCCTACGCTCGAAAATTATACCTCAAGTTAAAGTTTTGTGGAGAAACCATGCAATTGAGGAAATGACGTGGGAATTGGAATCGGAAATGAAAGCGAGGTATCCTCACCTTTTCGACATACCAGGTACGTACGTCAATTTCGAGGACGAAATTTCATAAGGAGGGGAGGTTGTAAGACCCCAACTTTTATGAATAAAGATTTAATTTTCTTTATATATTATTTCGAAACAGTAAGGTGTTGTTTTGATAAATATGAAAGTTATGGGTGAAATGTGCAAACATTTTTAAAATGAGCAAGTGGTTATAAAATATTCTTGTTGTCGGGGAATATTCGTTTGGTCGTGGAATATTCTTGTTGTCGGGGAATATTCGTACGACGGCGCAGCTATTTGTGGGCCCCCACAACGGAATAACTGTCGGATATAGAAAGCGACAGAAATAACTTTTTACAAAATAACGGCGGGGTTGTTACCGTTAGTACTGTTGAAATACCCGGTGGTTAAAATACAGTGATACACGGTGTTGCATAGTAGCACACGGTATTGCACAGTATTTCGAATTATTGAGTCTTACGTGAGAAGCTATTACTCAATTATTGTTACAGTAATTACTGTTCAATATTTTATATTATTGACTCAATAATTGCTACGTTGCTATTTTTATATGATTGATTCAATAATGGCTACAGTTGATATTTTGTAGTATTGATTCAATAATTGTCGTTGCATAGTATTTCACGTTATCAACTCAATAATTCATATTATTTGAATAATATTATTAGATAGCGTTATTGACAATGTCTAAGGAAGTTCTGTCTAGGAGGGGTTATTTAATTGCGCGCCAGTAAGGAGAAGTCCTTATCGGAAGGCCCCCTCTGTCCTGGGAACGACCTGGTTGTTAATATTGTAGTTCTATAATATTATTTGTGAATAATTAATTATTGATTTATATTTATTTTGTGGATATTAAAGAAGGAATTGGCGCTGGTGAGTTTTTATCAATATTTTGGTATGAGAAATCATCTGTTTTTGGATTTCGGATAATTTATGTTTGGAATTTGGAAAAACTTCCTTCTGCAAAGTTGTAGAGAATTAAATTTCCTATGGAAGGACATAGAATTTGTATTTTTCTGACAAAGGGGCTATTTGTTATGAATTATTGAAGTTTCAGAAAATAAATATTTTTTTAATAAAGGGTGGGACCCACTTTTGGTTGAAAAATATGCTGATGGCTTTTTGGAGAGCAGCCGGCGGCTAGAAATAAATAATATTATTTTATTATTTTAGTCTCCTTTGGCATCCTAAGCTTTTCCTATAAATAGGGTGCTTAGGTTAGAATTGAAAATCACACCAGAATCAGAAGTTTTCTCTCTCTATAATATCGAGCGTATTTTTGTGAGTATTTCTATACTTTGAGTATTAGTATTCAGCGCAAGTTTTCTTCGGTATTATATCCGATATTCCAGTCAGAGGTACTATCTTTTTGAGGTAAGGGATGGTAAGGGATGTTATTTTTTTTGTAAATGATATTATTCTTTTCAATATCATTATACAGAAATATTGTCATGGATTTTATGTTGAAATTCTTACTTTTTCCGTCGGGGTTACTATTCACGTATACGACACTATTCACGTATACGGCACTATTTGGCACTATTCACGGAAAAATTAAATTTTCTTCTATTTGTCCAAATTGCTTGTTAAGGTTACTATCTTTGATTGTATCCAAGTTTTGAGCTCTATTCTTGAATTTTGCTCCATAATTGATTATTACGAGGTATTTTTGAATTGGATATACTAAAATACGAATCCTTAGTCTTTGTCTTTTATCTCACTGGATTCGTTTTTTTAAAAATGTTTTTCATCATCCTCAGTCCTAAAAGGTGATGTAACTGAATATCTTTGGCCTGTAGAGAAAAGATGAATGATTACCTGATGAATATCTTTGGCCTGTAGAGCAAAGACGAATGATTACCTGATGAATATCTTTGGCCTGTAGTGCAAAGATGACCGGTGTTGAATATGACCACTGATGATACAAATGAATATCTTTGGCCTGTAGTGCAAAGATGAATATTTGATTCGAGATGTATATTGATTGATGTTACAGGGATAAATATTGATGATGGACTTTTAAATCATAGAAGATAGTAGACTTCATTCTCTACTTAACTCTTCTAATGATTTGTTATTTCCGCTGCGAACATTGATCTAAGATTGGTTGTCCATTATATTTTATCTGATTTATTGAGGGCTAACGATAATTTATTTTCCATTATCTTAGTCATAATATTCTTTACTGAGCTAGTTGAGCTCACCCTTTTCATCTGTTGTCCTCTTCAGGAAATGAGAATGTCGCAGGGACTAGTCGGGGGACAGAGTGATGGTCCGAGTTAGAGCAGTAGTAGTCCTCACTATTTCTGATAAATAGTGTGATAATAATTGTAATGAAGACTTAGTTTGAATCTTAATATTTTCTACATATTTGTATTGAGACTCACAGTTGTGTGGTCGTATTTTGCACGACCGTATGATATAAAGTTTGTATTTGAATTCTGTACCATGTATTTGGCGACTCAGAATGGGTTGGGTTGAATGGACCTATTCTGGGGGCGTCACAGAGGGCCAAAAGAAACCACTCTCTAAAACCTTATGTGATGTTCTTTTAGGTCCAAAATAACCTCCAAAAGCATAGGAATGACAGAAAGCTAGAATATATTGGAACTCATTATCAGGTACACAACGTCTAACTATCTGATCAGCAAAACATTTCCACAAGTATATGTCATCCCACACATAATGTTTTGTATCACTCCTAAGCTTTTCTTTTTGGGATATTGAAAACTCACCTGGTAAATACGTACTTACAAAATAATTCACAATGTCTGCATACCAGGGAGTTATATTGCCAATTGAAAGTAGATGCTCATCCAGAAATATGTCTTATAATGGTAGTGCTTTCTCCTCCTTAGGAATGCTGCTCAAGTGATCCGCTACCAAGTTATTCACACCCTTCTTATCTTTAATTTCCAAGTCGAATTCTTGCAGTAGCAAGATCCATCTTATGATTCGTGGTTTTGGACTCCTTCTTAGTAAGCAAGTACCTGAGAGCAGCATGGTCAGAATAAACTATCACTTTAGTACCAAGTAGTATGATCTAAACTTATCTAAAGCAAATATAACAGATAAGAGTTCTTTTTTAGTTGTGGAATAGTTTATCTGTGCTGCATTCAATGTTCTAGAAGCATAGTAGATGGCATGGACAACTTTGTCAATCCTTTGGCCTAAGACGGCGTCGACAACATAGTTGCTTGCATCACACTTTATCTCAAAAGGAAACTTCCAATTTGTTGGTTGAATGACAAGGGCTGACGTCAATAATTTCTTTAAGGTATCAAAAACCACCTTGCATTCATCATTGAAATGGAATTCCACATCTTTCTGGAGCAACTTGCATTGGGGCAATGCTATCTTAGAGAAATCTTTGATAAACCTACTATAAAATCCTGCATGTCCAAGAAAAGAGCGTATCTCCCGCATGCTGACGGGGTAAGGCAATTGATAAGTGGTTTTTATGACCACTTATTCAGATATTATCTAACTTATTTTGTTGATTAAACTCAAGTATCATTGCGCTTTTCATGCATTTTTGCTTTCTTTTGTAGTTTTCATATTGGGAAGTCTCTTAGTGGCCTTTGAAGCAAAAATGGGAAGGAAATGCAATCCGGACATCGTTTGGGGGTTTTATGTTCATTTCATGTTCTTGGATTGGAACTTGGGTCATATTGTAGAGCATCTTATAAGCTTTTCAGAACATCTTGAATCATCCCAATCGGAGTTCGGAGGCGAGAGTTATGGCCTTTTTACCAACGAACATTGAACTTAACTTCACAGTTTTGGGTTTCTATTGCACAGCTGTCACTTGGAGCTCAATTTAGACCTTCATTCGTCCATTATTTAGACCTTCATTCGTCCATTATTTCTCAATGTTAGAAGAATAAAAGTTGTAGATCTCTTTGATAGCTTCGATTTGACAGGTAGCAGTCACCGTAACTCCTCTCGGATTAAAAGTTATAGCTGTTCTACCAGAGTGCATTGCAGCAGAATTCCAGCGGCGCGGCAGCGCTAGTTTGTAGTGTATTTTGGACGTGGCCGCGCCTGTCCTTAGGCCAAAAATTTGATATTTGCTTCCAGCTCGCCCGTGCCCAATTCCAGGCCATTCCCAGCCCGATCGCGCCACTCCTCGACGTGACCAGACTTGACTTTTTCATTAAAGAGTGAGATTTGAAGCAAATGGAGGGGGGCATTCATTAGGGCTTAGAGATAGAAACATAGGAGTAGGTTAGGGGGGATTCCACCCTTAGGTTAGATTAGATTACATATTCTCCTCTCTTCGCTTCTTCTCTTTAATTTCTTGTCTAGGTTAGCTTAGGAGTAGATTAAGGTTAGGTTTAATTAGTTAGTTTCTAGGGTTTAATAAGAGAAGAAGATTGAAGCAAGTGGATTTCATTGGAGATTCAACAAAGAAGCTAGAGTACTCAAATTTGCATTCTCTATCTTTATTTTCTCTTTGCTACCTCTCTGTAATCTTTTGATATGTATTCAACTTGTGGATTATATATTTGAGTTAATCATGACTTAAACTTTATTTTGAGATTTCAATGGAACCTAATGAGTAGTTTATTTTGATATTCTTCCAAGTTGGTCTTATTGATTGCTATGAGATTGTCTATTAGGATTTGTGCCTTAATTGCTTAGCTACCAATTATCATCATAATCCATGTGGGCTTGAAAGACGAAATGTGGGTTTAGATCTAATCATAGTAGCTTGCGATTGTATGTTCTACATGGAGTTGGGACGTATGATTTGTGCTTAGGATAGACATATACTGAAGCGCCGTACGTAGTCAAAAGAGAATCTGTGCTTAAGCCCTATTTATTTGTAACTCACATAGACATATAGTGATTTAGATAATGTGGGTGTTCATATGCATTCTATCATCTGTGGATTGTATGTGATATAGATTAGGTGCATCGAAAGATGACCTTATCTCACTTTTGTGTTCTCGACTAACATTCTGTGATGATTAATTTGACCTAACTGGGAGTATGTTGACTTAGATGAATCATTAGGGGAAATTGAGTTCTCAAACCTTCATTATCTGGTTTTACTTTAGGATTAATTAGTTTTAATTTACTTGTCTTGTTTTAATTCAAAAACACTTTATCGCTCGTTTAAATAAGGCTGAAATGGTTATGGGTTAGTGGTTTGGTGACTTATAGCAGTTAATTCTCCATGGGAACGATATCTGTACTTACTCTTTATTACTTGTTGACCGCGTATACTTGCGCGTAATTGTCATTACTTAATCATAGACCAAAAAGTTTTTGGCGCCGTTGCCGGAGAATTAATTTGATAACTGTTTGCCAACATTAGTTTCAATCAAATTAGTCTTAATTTAAACATTTTAATTTTGTTTAATTCTCTTCCGATATTCTCTTTGCAGGTACAATGGATCTCAACGCTTATCCATGGTTTTACACGAGGAATGATCAACCAAGGGAAACATACACTGATGGACTCAACCCAATTGCAACATTATCAGCACAGCTAGAGGATCTCTCGAGGAAGTTGGACAGTGTTACAGCCCAACAAAGTCGAGAACCAGTAATTACTTATGATTATGGTGCTGGAAACTATATGAGCCCTCAGGACCCCATCAGTTTTGGACAAGAACCGTATGGGGGTGATTACTTCAACCACGAGTATCCCAAGTATTATCAAGACCAAGATTTGGAGTATCACCCAAACTCTTTAGCGAGCTATTATCAAGACCAATACTGCGAGCAAAGATTAATATATGCACCAGACCCCATAAATCAATCTCCGTGTTTACAAGAAGAACATTCGACAAAGAAATTCATGTATAGTGCCTTAGCAAACCAAGAGGAGATGATTAGGAGCCAGGAGCTATCGAATCCAAATTTTCAGAACCAGATAGCACAAATCATCAATACTCCAACCAATGAGCCTCAATACATGAATTTTGAAGCTGAAATAGAAAAGGCAAGATTGGAAAATTTGTGGGTCAATTCCATAGCATCAACAAAGGAGATCTTGATTGAGCAAGCGAAGTCAATTGAGAATCTTCAGAATTGGACAAATCAAATTAGCACGTCTTTAATGAAGGAGGAAGTGATTGAGCAAGGTATAAAGACTCGGGATCTTCAGAATCCAATGCCTCAACTGTTTGAAGTCGTGAGCAATAGCCCTCAGAATACTTGGTGCTATGAATTGGACGCTGAAACTGATGGAGAGCCAGAAGTGCACTTGCAGTTGGACGAATTGAAAGAAATGAATATCGAGAAGACACTTGGGGACGTGAAAAATTATGAATGTGAGCCAACCGTGACAACACCCCAAGTGCCTTCTCCGCCTAAGTTGGAAAAGCCAGTGAAGTTTGCACACCCATGCCTCCTTGGTAGTCACATCACAGATACGGATCTCGAGGATATGAGAGAGTCTGCACTTTTGAAACTATGGTGGTCTGAAGAAGAGAGAATTGAAGAAGAGCCCGTTGTATTATTCATGCCTCAATGCAAAACTCTTTGCGCAAATACAACGAAAGAAGTGCCTAGATCCCAATTAAAAATGGGGAATTCATATACACATCATATGCTAGGTGACTTAAATCCGAAGCCTCTCATGAAGGGGAACCTCCTAACGCACATGGCAGTTCTAATGGATGGAGTTTTCAAATATCGTCGAGGAATCAGATAGCGGTGGCAAGACAAAGTCCAGCTTTCGGACTATAAAGCAAGCGCTCGATGGGAGGCACTCCATCATTTTCTCTCTTCTCCCTTATGTTTAATTCTACTTACTTAGCTCCATTTTCTCCCCCCTGTTTAATTCCAAGTAGTTTGATTTAGTTGATTTTTTTTAATATTTTTGGAATTAGGATCTCAATGCTTACATTTTTGGACTTAGGCATTAGTGCGTGCATTTTTGGACTATAAAGTTTTGAACACATTTTAGAAGCACGAGCATATTGTATATACGCACATATAGGAATTTTTGGGAATTTACATATATATCCCCTATGTTTAATTCTCCTAATTGTAAATAGTTAATATTAAGTTTTGGTGGTTGAGAGGGTTTAATAAATCTTCTATGCATCTCTCAGGTTAAATTTGCTGGAATGAAGCAAAGTTCAAAAGCCCATCCTCAATGCATATCAAAAGCTGTATATCAAAAATCTAGGAAAGGGCGCGGCCGCGCCGGAATCAAGGCTAATAGGCGCGCGGTCGCGCGGCATGCAGGTTGTCTCAGACTTAAGGCAAAAATTCAGCAGAAACTGAGCACCACATCATTTCATGTAGCAGACGAGGCTGACTAGGGGAGTTCCCATTTTTCCTTTTACCTTCAATAAGGACATTGCAGTTTTTAAGTTTGGGGGTATTAGGGTTATTTTTGCATATAGTGTAGTTCATTTCATTGTGCATATTATGTTTAGTTCATATAGTGCATGTAGGTCGTGTTTTGCGTGTTTTGATAAAATTTGTCAAAAATTTTTTGTTTTTTGTTTTAGTTAACTGTGTTAGGGCATATTGCATGAATCCAGTTTTCTGTTGGTTTGTCATTTATTTGGCCTATGAGGAAACGGAAATTACTTGATTTTTGAACTGATTTGAGACTTAAGCTTGATTATAATATCATATATGTAAATCCTTAGCTGTCAGATATTGATGTAACCTATTAGCACTCTAAGAGTAACCACCATGACTTGCTTAGTTTAAATTTTCACATACTTGTCTTCTGGTGGGAAATTTATGTTTTAATGGAAGAGTTTCAGTACTCATGTGATAATAACTAGGCTGTAAAAAGATTAGGTTTGGGGGAAACAGGAGGTATGCATGCTATTTGGGGAGATGGAGCGTAAGACGCACTCTCCTTTGAAAAAGAAAAGAAAACAAAATGCAGTGAAAAGAAGAAAAAAAAATAGAATAAACACTTCGGCTACGTCAGTTCTGTGGCCTTTGATATTAGAGCAAGTAAGCCCTAGGGGTGTCTCTACACCCAGCGCCCTAAGGCCTTTTGGTTTGGGAGTCGTTGGTTGAAAGCTCGCTACACGGGTATCATTGAAAAGCCTAAGAGGACTAGGCATTGCACAGTCCAGTGTGTACACGGGAAAGTGCAAAAACGCCCTCGTGAGTTAATAAAAATCATAATAAACCCTCTGTGACTCTTAGCTTAAGTAATGCACGGTTTTGGTTAGAACTTATCTGATTTACTGCTTTTCTTAAGTTGAAACTGGTTTTTCCCCTAAGAAGCATAGTATGTGATAAATTTGTTCAAAAGCATGTTTAATGGTTGCTAGGCACACACACAATGCATCAGTGCTGACAGGTTTGGATTTGCGAGGATATGCCATATGATCGTGTCTTGGGTAGTTTTCCTGTTTAATTATCTTGTAATTTTTCTGAGGCATTTCATTTGAATATAAATTCTGACTGAGACTTGGATTCGCATTCATGATAGGATAGTTTGCATTCATTATAGATACTGCATTGCATCTTTTGTTGATTTTATTTTGGTTACTTGAGGGCAATCAACGTTTAAGTTTTGGGGTATTTGATAAATGATTTTTATGACCACTTATTCAGATATTATGTAACTTGTTTTGTTGATTAAACTCAAGTATCATTGTGCTTTTCATGCATTTTTTCTTTCTTTTGTAGTTTTCATATTGGGAACTCTCTTGGTGGCATTTGAAGCAAAAATGGGAAGCAAATGCAATCCGGACATCGTTTGTGGGTGTCATGTTCATTTCATGTTCTTATATTGGAACTTGGGTCATATTGTAGAACATCTTATAAGCTTTCCGGAACATCTTGAATCATCCCAATCGGAGTTCGGAGGCGAGAGTTATGGCCCTTTTACCAACGGACATTGAACTTAACTTCATAGTTTTGCGTTTCTATTGCATATCTGTCACTTGGAGCTCAATTTAGACCTTCATTCGTCCAATATTTCTCAATTCTCAAAAAATGAAAGTTGTAGATCTCTTCGATAGCTTCGATTTGACAGGTAGCAGGCCCCGTAACTCTTCCCGGATTAAAAGTTATGGCTGTTCTACAAGAGTGCACTGCAGCAGAATTCCAGCGGCGCGGCCGCGCCAGTTTGTAGTGTATTTTGTGCGCAGCTGCGCCTGTCCCCAGACCAAAAATCTGATATTTGTTTCTAGCTGCGCCCGCGCCCAATTCTAGGCCATTCCCAGCACAGCCGCGCCACTCCTCGACGTGACCATACTTGACTTTTTCATTAAAGAGTGAGATTTGAAGCAAATGGAGGGGGGGCATTCATTAGGGCTTAGAGATAGAAACATAGGAGTAGGTTAGGGGGGATTCCACCCTTAGGTTAGATTAGATTACATATTCTCCTCTCTTCGCTTCTTCTCTTTAATTTCTTGTCTAGGTTAGCTTAGGAGTAGATTAAGGTTAGGTTTAATTAGTTAGTTTCTAGGGTTTAATAAGAGAAGAAGATTGAAGCAAGTGGATTTCATTGGAGATTCAACAAAGGAGCTTGAGCACTCAAATTTGCATTCTCTATCTTTATTTTCTCTTTGCTCCCTCTCTGTAATCTTTTGATATGTATTCAACTTGTGGATGATATATTTGAATTAATCATGACTTAAACTTTATTTTGAGGTTTCAAAGAAACCTAATGAGTAGTTTATTTTGATATTCTTCCATATTGGTCTTATTGATTGCTATAAGATTGTCTAATAGGATTTGTGCCTTAATTGCTTAATTGCTTAGCTACCAATTATCATGATAATCCATGTGGGCTTGAAAGACGAAATATGGGTTTAGATCTAATCATAGTAGCTTGCGATTGTATGTTCTACATGGCATTGGGATGTATGATTTGTGCTTAGGATAGACATATACCAAAACACCGCACATAGTAAAAAGAGAATCTGTGCTTACACCCTATTTATTTGTAAATCACATAGACATATAGTGGTTTAGATAATGTGGGTGTTCATGTGCGTTCTATCATCTGTGGATTGTATGTGATATGGATTAGGTGCTTCGAAAGATGGCCTTATCTCACTTTCATGTTCTCGACTAACATTCTGTGACGATTAATTTGACCTAACTGGGAGTATGTTGACTTAGATGAATCATTAGGGAAAATTGAGATCTCAAACCTTCATTACCTGGTTTTTCTCTAGGATTAATTAGTTTTAATTTACTTGTCTAGTTTTAATTCAAAAACACTTTATCGCTCGTTTAAATAAGACTGAAATGGTTATGGGCTAGTGGTTTGGTGACTTGTAGCAGTTAATTCTCCGTGGGAACAATATTTGTACTTACTCTTTATTACTTGTTGACCGCGTATACTTGCGCGTAATTGTCATTACCTAATCATAGACCAACAGCAATGCAGATATAATAACAATTTTAGCTTTATTGACTTCTAAACCATTAACTGACACTACATGACCAAGTACAATTCCTTGTTGTACCATAAAGTGACATTTTCCCCAATTTAGCACAAGGTTAGTTTCCACACATCTATCCATAACACTAGTTAAATTATCTAGACAAGCATCCAAAGAATTACCATGTACTGTGAAATCATCCATAAAGACCTCAATGCATTCTTCTAAAAGATCGGAAAAAATACTCACCATACATCTTTGAAAAGTACCTGGGGCATTGCAAAGTCCAAAGGACATTCTCCGATAGGCAAAGGTACAAAAGGGATATGTGAATGTGGTCTTTTCTTGGTCCTCGGGTGCAATCACAATCTGATTATAACCTGAAAAACCATCTAGAAAGCAATAATAAGTATGCCCAGCTAATCATTCTAACATTTGATCAATAAAAGGAAGGGGAAAGTGATCTTTTCTAGTTACAACATTTAACCTCCTATAGTTAATACACACTTTCCAATTTGTTTGCATCTGTGTGGGCACTAACTCATTATTATCATTCTTGACAACCGTGATTCCGAATTTCTTCGGAACTACCTGTACTGGACTTACCCATTGTGTAAGACCCCGAATTTTATGAAATAAAAGTATTCAAATTTTCTTATAATTATTATTCTATTCAGTAAATGGTTAAATTGATAAAAGGTTAAAGTTAAGGGTGATATGTGCAAATTTTACAAAGTAAGCAAGTTGTCATAAAATATTCGTTGTGTCGGAGAATATTCATTTTGTCGGGAAATATTCCATTTGCCGGGGAATATTATATTCGGTAAAGTACGATGGCAGCGCCGAAATAACCAATAATTGGTGGGCCCCACAACAAAATAATTGTAGAATATAGAAAGCGACAGAAGTAACATTTTTATAAAAATAAACTTTTACCGTTAACCTGTTGAAATACCCGGTGATAAAAGTACAGTAATACGCGTTGCAAAGTAGCACACGGTATTGCACAGTATCTCTGATTATTGATGATTACATAAGAAGTCACTCAGTATTTCATTCAATAATTGCTACAGTGATAATTGCATAGTATTTTATATTATCAAATCAATAATTGCCACAACACAGTAACTCGTATTATTGAAGTGATATTATTAGATAGCATTATTGACAATATCTAAAAAGTTCTGTCGAAGAAAGGGATTAGGTTATTTAATTGCGCGCCAGTAAGGAGAAATTCTTATCGAAAAGCCCCCTCTTTCCTAGGAACGACCTTGTTGTCAATAATTGTGATTATGTAATATTAATTTTGAATAATAATTGATGAATAAAAATATGATAATTGGTTCAATTTTATAAATGGATGAATTTAAAATGAGATATTTGTTGAAAGTTTGGCATATTTTCTGAGGAATCGCAATTATTTTCCCCGATATAATATTCATTCAAATATATTATTATAATACTATATTATAATAATATAAGGTGATAATAATAGTATAATTTTATAATATTTTATATGGTAATACTATTAAATATATATAAATTGTTACATATGAATTAATTGTGGTGGAAATGATTAAATTGTATTTGAATTCTTTTTCAAAGTTTGATTGGTGCAGTGGGTGGCAATTATGAGAGGGGCCACATTTATTAAAGTTGTTGCAAATTGGTTCTATTTTCAAAGTTGGTTGCTTCACGTAAGAGAAAGAAAGAAAGATTAGGTAGGGAGTTAGGCAGGTTTTTTTTTCTTCCTCTACAATATTGGGAGTTATAATATTAATGATGAATTGTTGATATAAATATTTCTATTGTGTTGGGAATATTAATATTAGTGGAAATCGACATTTATTTCGATAATAATTGATTTTCAGATGTTAAATTGAACAAACGGGCAATTAATCGAATAAATGAGCAATTAATTGCTACTAGTTCACATGCAAGGAACTATTGGTTCACATGCATATACTATTAGGGGATGTGGTGCAAGATTGATAATACTTGAGGGACTAAATTAAAAATAGAGGTATAGATGAAGGTGCTAAAGTATATTAAGCCGAGCCCCTAAAGTGCAATTAGTGAAACTATATTTTCCTATAAATAGAAAGCTAAGTTCATTCAATTATTACCATTTTGGAAGAGCAAATTTATAATCACAAGCTATAGTGAGAGAAATTATAGAGAGAGAAAGAAGAAAGACAGGACACAAGTCGACCCCGGAGACAACCCCGAGGCCAGACAAGACACAAGTCTATCCCGGAGATAACCCTGAGGACAGACAAGGCACAAGCCTGCCCCGGAGACAACCCCGAGGACAGACAAGACATAAGTCGACCCCAGAGACAACCCCAAGGCCAGACAAGGCACGAACCTACCCTGGAGACAACCCCGAGACAAAACAGGATACAAGTTTATCTCGGAGACAACGCCGAGGCAGAATAAAGTAGCAACTTGCCCCGGAGACAACCCCGAGGCAAAACCAGGCACTAGATCACCTCGGACACGACGCCGAAATAAGGCAAAGACCTTAGGTCACCCCGAAAATAACCCCAGAGGGGAACCTAAGTGAAAGAGCACCCAACGCACCACTTGGTCCAAACGGGGGTCATAAAGTTGAGGAAAAAGCCACCAGAAGCCTCCACAACAACTCTAGATTTGCGAACTACCTGAAACGAGTTGACGACCTACGAAAACCGGAAGATACATTTAAGCTACGAGCATCATCTTCCCGGCATCCCTAAATCAGTTGAAATCAACCTCATTTTACAACCTTCATCAGAACCTTTCTGAGATTTTTGGGTACAGAGCTCAACTTTCTTCGAAGGACGACCAAAGGACCAAATTACGACCCTATGGGACCCACTTATAAGAGGCACATGTATACCTGTGCCTGAAGCAGGTACACCTACTTTCAAGCGCAGATGCACCTGCTTCTGTACGTCCAGATCTTCTATAAGGGGGCAGTAGCTCATAATGCAAAAGGGGACAATTTTGCAACAAAAGCTTAGAGTTTAGAGAGATAGAGCTCGGGTTTAAGCATTCTAACACATATTTGTACTGAATCGTTCATATATATTAGAGATATTACTCCCATGACATTGTAGTATCGATCCACGACGATCACAAGCTTGTTTCTTCATCCCCCAAGGTGAAATAAGCGATATTTTATCCAGTTTACTGTTTATATAGTTAAAACTGTTAGATTCATTGTTCTACGATGTAAATCTATAGATAAACTTTCTGTGCAACACATCTATTATGTTTGGGTAGCTTTTATTTACATATTTAATCATTCAAATTTGTTATATATTGCATATATAAAGTTAGAAATTGTTTTTGGCCACTAGACCTACCTAGATCTAGTCAGATCTAGCTTCTGAGAGGTTCTGGAGCATCAAAGCTCGAACCCCTATGCTAGAAAGACATAGATCTGGGACAGTCTTAATCATTTCAAACATTGCAAAGCGATGTTGGGTTCCTCAAAGCCTTAGATCTATATCTAATGGTGCAGTGGATTCGATTCATTCATATAAGAGATTCCTATTGATGGATCATCTTATAGAGAATATTAAGTATTAAATGTTTTAAAGTTTATAAATGTGAGCCTAGGAATCCTGAGGTCGAGATTCTACTATCGGATCTTGACTAGATTTCGATTATGGACATTTTTGCTTTTAAATGTAATATTAACTGCATAAATCCATGTATTTGTAAATATCGGATCTTAAAATGATTTTTCGGGGTTCGTCCTAAGAGATCAGATTTAATATCCCGTGATAGTTAAAACCTTTAATTGTAGGGTTTCAGATCTATCTGTATGACTTTCATGCCCGGATATGATCCGCCTCTATTTAATGCATTTTACATGCATCACCGCAAAAACAATTTTCCCAAATAAATAGCTAGAAGCTTTCATAATAAAAGGATGTATCAAAGGACCTTGATTCCTATTTGACGAAGGATTTGAAAACCTTGTTTACTAAAACATCATTTCAATATACTTTGTTTAAAATTGGATTTTTCAATAAATCAAATCTTTCGTGCATAGGTGCAAAAGAGGTACAACACTACTTTTAAATGCAAAAGTCGTTCATATACGCAAATCAAACTTAGAACAATTAAAAACACACAGACACACACATATTATGCTTAGGAAAATTAATAAGACGCACTAATCGTGTTTTTCACCGAAGTCGGGGGGTGCCTAACACATTCTGATAGTAGTGTGCATACAAGCCAATCATGTATGATGACAAAGCACATACTTTGTAAATAATCTTATTTATTTATTAATAAAATATTCATTTAAGGCATATAATTATCTACATGGTGCTGTTTTTATAATATGTAAATAACCCATAGTTTTAAGCAATGCTTTTAGAATCATGATGAGATCATGATAATGAGATCAAAATTCTTAGAAAGCTTAAAAACTAAAATAGTTCCCAATTGTGAGATTACTAAAATGGGGATTAGTAAATCCGGATAGATTGGTACATATGTTGCTTGCTCATTGGATGAGGATGACTGATCTCATGGTCATTTGTGTGGAGACACTAAAGCAAGTATGTAGGTGCTTATTGGAGAATAAGTTCACTGAACGTGACTCGCTATGGAATACCTAATGGAGTTTTACTCGCCTGTCAATAGGAATTCCTAATGTGATAGTAGTACATGTGATCCTTGGACTTGAGATCATCATAGTATCTTGTATGTAACAAATTATACTTTGACTAATTCCTTAAGGCCTTTTAAGGCATATATAGGGTATGCTTGGGTGTAATGAGTTACATATGGAGATAATGAATGATCAATAAAGAATCTACCACCTCTAGTAAAAGAGGAGATATGTCCTATGTGATTCGTTAAATGACAACCCAGGAATCCTTGGCCAAGGTAGAATGAAATTAGAAAGAGGTTTCTAATTTGCATTATTTGGAGTTGTGCATTTTCTAATCGAAATACATATAATTAAATAAATTAAGACTTGACAGTAAATCGATGTCTTATATTTAATTGGGACATTGTATGGTGGAAGGATTGAATTGTACGGTAACTATTAACTCACAGGTTCTTTTATGATTAATGTTGAAATCTATATTATCTGGAAAGTCGTTGATCACTAGGGAGGCTTATACCTATTGTAGAATAAATGTTATTTATTTAAATAGATTATTAGTTTAATTTGTTTATTTAAATAAGATTAGAATTGTTCTAATTGATTTATTCACAACCGGTTTAATATGGAGAACCTAAAGGGTCACACCATAAAAGGAAAAAGAATTATTTTAGAAGAAAATGGCATGATAGTAATAATGCATTAAGTATAATTAATTTAATCTATGATGATAGAATAAATTAAATAGCTTAATGTTTATTATTTAATATTTTAGAAATATTAAATATAAATTAATAAGAGGAGTCTTATTAATATTATTATTAATATTATTATTTTAATTCTAAAGGAGTTTAGGAATTAATATAATATCAGTACTCTCTCTCAATCCTAATAAAGATTAGGATATAAATTAATTAAAAGTAATTAATTAATTAATTAAATACAACCCTATTCTAATTGGATTAGGAGGATTAACCTAATATCTATATAAGAGAGTCTTATATCAGAAATAAGGTACGTGAATTTTTCAAGAGTTGGGAGTACACATATTCTATAGAGATAGAAACAAGGGTTAAGCTAATAACCCATCTTACTGAGTTCTTCATCTTCCTTGGTGGATCACCGTTAGAGGCCAAACATTTGGGTGGCTGACATTGATCAAGGGAAGGAGCCACTACAGAGGAATCAAAGGAATCAAAGGAGTAGAACTTGTACCTGAGGAAGCTTGGATCTTCAAAGGTATAATTCTGTTTTTCTCCTTTTTTCATTCACTGATAATTGATGCACAAGAATGATCATGGTAATGGGTTTGTATAAATTTTTGAAAACCTAGTTTTTTACGCTTCCGCCCTATTTATGTGATTTGATTGCATGATTGCGTTACGTACAAACCCAACAGCTTCCCCTCGCTTAATTAAGCCCCCGAATTCCTCGAATCTCGAGTTTCAAAACCAGTCTTATCTTATAGAGTTATATATTGGGTCATCTTTTGAAAACATTTAAAACCCGGATACGTTGGTAAATCTATTGTAAATATATACCAATTGGCGACTCTGACATTCGACCTAATCATTAAAATCAATCTTTTCAAGTCGTCGACACATAAATGTCGGTCTCTTCTTAAAATTCACCCTTTCAATAAAAATGAATCAAACAAGGGTAAACAATAAAGGAAAAGAATAAATAACATAAAAGAGAAAAAAATCCCGACGTAGACATTAATTAACTAAGGTGTTCACCTTAATTCTATCATCTATGGATTTAAGTTGATTAGTTTATGATAACTATAGAGATGGTTATAAATATTGATGAATTATCGATTAACAATCAAGAATAGTTAACATAACTTAACATGAAGTATATTGATCTAAGTGAAACAATAAGTGAAATTGTAATCTTAAGTTTATATTATCTGATTACAATCTTGTGGCATTTAGTATTAGTTTAATTAATATCTTGTTTTTATAAAATTACAATTTTAATCAGTTGTTTAATAAAATCGTGTTAATACAAAATTAATAGTTGTTAGTATAAATTATAATTTTTCTCCATGGGATCGACACCTTGCTTGCTTTATACTATATATTTGATCACGTATACTTGCGTGTTATACTAGCATAGATTTAGGCAAACATATAACACCCTTCAATTTTAAACAACAAAAACACCCTCTCTCATTAATGTCATTTTGACCTTTCTCGCCTTTTATTTAATTAATTTCCTATAAAAAATCAACTTAATTTCCCTATCTTCCTTTCTTCCTCCTCTCCTCTCCTCTCCTCTCCTCTCCTCAGTTTAGCAACAATAAGCTATGCTTACAACAAAATAAAACCTCCTAAAGTCTCTCTCCTCCAATCTCTTAGGTCCCAATCTATAAAAACTTCCAACCCACAAATCAAACAAAACACCAAAAAATGGAGATGTCAAAATCTCCATGTTGACATCTTATTTTGTGTCTCCTCTCTCTTCTGCTCCTCTAACAGCTCACCATCATCTACTCCATCAAAGTTTACTACGGAACCCTCGGCAACAACCTCTCGTTGATGTGCCGAACAAATGGAGTAGGGACTGGACTCAAGCTGTAGGGGACGCAACCTGGATCTTGGGTTGGACTCAGGATAAGGAAAACCAGGCCATACATATAACATGCAGCTAGTAGGCCGAACCACAGGTCGGGCCAGGTAAGACCCAGGCCACAGGCCGAACCAAGCGGGATCACAAGCCTATAGGGTGGAGCACAGGCCGGTCCAGGCTAAGCTTTTGGCCAGACCAGATTTTCACGCCCAAAACATAGCATATTTAAAATCTCCAGATCTGTCCATACCTTGACCAGGCCATGCTTTGTCCAGGCCGAGCTCAGGCAGGACCAAGGCTAGGCCTCAGGGCCCAGACTTTTTGTGCAACTCTGCGTGACAGGGTCAATTGAACATAACTGAAAAAAATTAAGTTTCAATTATCTAATTGAAAAAATTTAAAGGATGATCACCGAAATAGAAAAAGTTGAATAGTTCAAATTAGTAATTTATATGTGTGACACCCCCGAATCCGGGTCCTCTGACCCCGGTCCGGTCGTCACGAAATAATACAAATATCCACCTCTAAACGACGTACAATAACTAAATGCGGAAATATAATAAACGTATGTCGTTCATTCAAAAGGTGTTACTAGTCCCAAGATTCGATAACCTAATTACAAATATACAAACATACCCTAGAATAGTTATTAGGGTTCATATTATATAACAGTAATTTAATTAAACATAAAGATAAAGTCTGCTCCTTGAAAACTAATCCTACATCTTCCCTTTACTCTTGTTCTTCCCTGAAGTCTCGGGCTTAACTGTAATATAAGTCATGATATAGCAAGAATGAGCAACAAGTTTGCTCAGCAAGTTTAAATACAACAATAAAGGATATATCATGATGAATAGAAAATATCTGACAATGAATTCAACAATATGAATATCGGAAGCAAGAATAATGATTGCTTTTAGAATAACTGATAGTCAAGTAGACTTTTGAACTATAAAACTCCAACAAAATCAATAGCTGATTGACCCTTTAGTTACTGGCTACAGAATAGTACTTGAGGGGATCAGCCTCTCGTACGCCATGTATATGCATAACATTCAACTCTGCTGTTTGTATCTTTATACTAGATACCTGGGGTACTCCCTTATATATATATAAGGGGTGTTCTTTCAGTCTAAGAATCCTTACCATCAATTGGTTTGGATAGCTTTTATAAAATTTCATATACCTGTCTGACCGAACAAGGGTTCAGACTCTATCTGACACAGTTCAAGAAATATAGAACTTTAAATGATGTACAAGTCCAAGACTGTACGAACTAAAGTGCACCAAGTGCGAATAACAATAATATCGATGTGGAATAATTGTAAAGTAATTAAACCACCTAATAGCATGCTTGGAAATAAAGTTCAAGCTTTAAATAATTAACTGTCAATACGATAATAACCTGCTCAATACAATATGAGAAGGATAGGAACTTGCACAATAAAGAGTGTAAGGGAACTTGCATTCAAATCAAGTGAAGTTAAAAAACTCGCTTACACGATTCATTGAATAAGGTAGTGCAAGAATTTAGAATACTTGCAACACAATAAAAGTAGGGTTTGGATACTTGCCTGTTTGCACAGCTACAATCAAGTTCTAGCTTCAATTAACTTGCGTCGAAACGACCTAACATTAACAAGTTGGTCTCTCCAATTAGTAGATATAAACTAATATAAGGTTACACATAGGAATCTAGTCATTTATATAGATTTATCATATAAGAGCATATAAGTCAATCTAATCATGTCTTAGATTTAAATTATCTAATTTCTATACATTAATATAGGCTTGAACACATAGTGTAAGACCCCAACTTTTATGAATAAAGATTTAATTTTCTTTATATATTATTTCGAAATAGTAAGGTGTTGATTTGATAAATGTGAAAAGTTATGGGTGAAATGTGCAAATATTTCAAAATAAGCAAGTGGTTATAAAATATTCATTGTTGTCAGGGAATATTCGTTTGGTCATGGAATATTCTTGTTGTCGGGGAATATTCGTACGACGGAGCAGCTATTTGTGGACCCCACAACGGAATAACTGTCGAATTAAGAAAACGACAAGAATGAGTTTTCTAAAAATAACGGCGTGGTTGTTACTGTTAAAACTGTTGAAATAACCGGTGGTTAAAATACAGTAATACGCGGTGTTGCGCAGTAGCACACGGTATTGCATAGTAATTCTAATTATTGATTCTTACGTAAGAAGTCACTGCTCAATAATTATTACAGTAATTACTGTTCAATATTTTATATTATTGATTCAATAATTGCTACATTGATAATTGCATAATATTTTGTTGATTCAATAATTGTCATTTCATAGTATTTTAAATTATCAAATCAATAACTCATATTATTTGAATAATATTATTAGATAGCATTATTGGTAATGTCTAAGGAAGTTCTGTCTAGGAGGGGTTATTTAATTGCGCGCCAGTAAGGAAAAATCTTTATCGGAAGGCCCCCCTTTCCTATGAACGACCTGGTTGTCAATATTGTAGTTCTTTAATATTATTTAGAAATAATTAATTATTGATTTATATGATAAAGAAATATTTATTTTTAGTGCTGAGGTATTTTTATCAGTATTTGTTGTAAGTTTGGCGTATTATTTTGGACTCCCATTTACTTATTTTTCAATAATCGGTAGAATGTTATTCAGTATATATATATATATATATATATATATATATATATAAATATTATATATATATATAAGGTGGGGCCCATATGTTGGATGGAGTATGGGTGGGGCCCACATGTGATGAAAATGGAAATGGGGGAAGGGGGAGTTTACGTGAATGGAGGGTAATATATATAAATATATATATTATAAGTTTTGTTTTATATATATAAATTTTTATATATTTATTATATAAATTATATATATATATATATATATATATATATTATAAGTTTTGTTTTATTAGATTATAAATAGAATATATTATATTTTATTTAAATTTTTCGTTTATTAGAATATTTTATTGCATAGTGCTGCATAGTAAATCAATTTTTTTTTGAAATTCGGCCGAAGGCTTTTGCGCCCGTGAATGTACTGTGCAGTCCGTGATTTTATTTTCTAAATAGTATCCTTCCATTCTCCTATAAATAGGATGCTTAGTTTAGAATTAAAAATCACACCAGAATCAGAAGTTTTCTCTCTCTATAATATCGAGCGTATTTTTGTGAGTATTTAGATACTTTGAGTGTTGTTATTCAGTGCAAGTTTCCTTCAGCATTATACCTGAAATTTCAGTCAGAAGTACTGTTCTTTTGAGGTAAAGGATATTTTTTTTTTCCGTAAGGGATGTTATTTTCTTTCGTAAATGATGTTATTACTTTCAATATCATTTCATCGAAATATTAGTATAAATTTTATTATAAAATTTTTTACTTGTTAGAGTTACAATTCACGTATACGGCAATATTGACGTATACGACACTATTCACGAATACGATACTATTCACGAAGTATGATTTTTCTTATAAAAATTTTTACTTTTTCGTCGGAGTTACTATTCACGTATACGACACTATTCACGTATACGGCACTATTCACGAAAAAATTAAATTTTCTTCTATTTGTTCAAGTTACTTGTTAAGGTTCCTATCTTTGATTGGATCCAAGTTTTGATCTTCATTCTTGAATTTTGCTCCACAAAGTATTATTATGGAATATTCTTGAACTTGGATAAACTAAATTACGAATCTTTAATCTTTGTCCTTTATCTCACTAGATTCGTTATTTATATTATTTTTCATCATCCTTAGTCCTAAATGGTGATATAACTGAATATCTTTGGCCTGTAGAGCAAAGATGAATGATTACCTGATGAATATCTTTGGTCCGTAGTGCAAAGATTGATAGGTGTTGAGATGAACATGACCATTGGAGATAAAAATGAATATCTTTGGCCCGTAGTGCAAAGATAAATATTTGAGTCAAGATGTATATTGATTGATGTTACAGGGATAAAATATTGATGATGGACTTTTAAACATAGAAGATAGTAGACTTCATTCTCTACTTAACTCTTCTAATGAATTGTTATTTTCGCTGCGAATATTGATCTAAAACTTGTTGTCCATAATATTTTATCTGAATTATTGAAGACTAACGATAATTTATTTTCCATTATCTTAGTCATAATATTCTTTACTGGGCTAGTTGAGCTCACCCTTTTCATCTATTGTCCTCTTTAGGAAATGAGAATGTCGCGGGAACTAGTCGGGGGACAGAGTGACGGTCCGAGTTAGAGCAGTAGTAGTCCTCACTATTTCTAATAAATAGTGTGATAATAATTATAATGAGGACTTAGTTTGAATGCTAATATTTTCTACATATTTGTATTGACACTCACAGTTGTGTGGTCATATTTTGCACGACCGTGTGATATAAATTTGTATTTAGATTCTGTTCCATGTATTTGGCGACTCAGAATGGGTTGGGTTGACTGGACCTATTCTGGGGCTGTCACAGTTGGTATCAGAGCTTAGGGATATGATCTCTGACAGAGTTCGGGGAATAGAACTAGGAGGGGAGAGACGAGTAAATCCTTCGCTAGTGTGTCCTACCTAAGCTTATCTGATGTTTAATTGGTCAGTCGGAGTATAGGGTTGATATGTTAATTTGTTTAATTAACCCTTATTTTATGACAGTACTTGAGAATGGTAGCTGAAAATGTTAACAATGGAGTGAATGAGACCGTGGAGACACCTTTAATCACCAACCAGGAGAACGTGCAACAGGAAGACAATGTTCGTCTTGAAAACAACACTGATCAGACGATAAACAATGAGATGTTTAGAAGCTTTTTGCAGTTCATGCAAAACCAGACGAGGGAGACTCATGTGCAAAATATAGGTGGAGATAATAACAACACGCGAATTGTCACTGCCAAGCAGTTCAAAGAATTGGGTCCACCAGAATTTTTGGGAAAGCCGGATCCGATCAAGGCGGAGACGTGGGTTATGCAAATTACCAAGATATTTGATGTCTTGGGATGCACGGAGGAACAGAAGGTTCCATTTGCCACCTTTATGATCCGTGGAGAGGCAGATTACTGGTGGGAATCTGTGAAGCGTACCCAGACTGCCGCACTCAAGATGTCTTGGGAAGCGTTCCAAAAACTGTTCAATGACAAGTACTTTCCTGAAAGTATTCATCATATGAAGGAGGTAGAGTTTATCAGACTAGAACAGAACAACATGACTGTGTCCCAGTACGAGGCTAAGTTAGCGGAGTTGTCCAGGTTTGCACCTCATTTGATGGAGAATGAGGAACGTATGACGCGGATGTTTTTGAGAGGTTTGAAACCCAAAATTCGTCAATACCTCATTTCTCATAAATTTTCTCTATAGTCGGATGTAGTAAACAGGGCCCAGTTGTTAGAACGAGATAGTAATTATGTTCAACCAAGGGACAACAACCAAGGTCGTACCGGTGGCAGTAGTCATCTGAACAATGATAACCAGCAGGGAGGAAAGTATCATGACAGAAGTGATAACCACTCCGGTGGTAATCGTGGCCATGATAGTAGAAAAAGCGAATCGGGAGGAGATTTCAAGAAGAGAAGGTACAACAATGCGAACGTGAAGACATTGACATCAGCACCAGCATCAACTATTTCTAGGGGAGGAGAACGACCACCGGTCGTATGCTATAAATGCGGGAAAGAGGGACACATCAGCCCAAACTGCCCATAATAATTCAAAGCATGCTATAA
The DNA here is from genome assembly GCA_020205555.1 of Panax stipuleanatus. Lineage (NCBI taxonomy): Eukaryota > Viridiplantae > Streptophyta > Magnoliopsida > Apiales > Araliaceae > Panax > Panax stipuleanatus. The sequence goes on from CM035120.1 coordinate 123,283,076, forward strand.
CTGTGGAAAAGAAGGACATATAGCTCGAGATTGTCCTGTAGCGAAACTAAGTTCAGCGGGGGTGGTGATTCCAAAGGTGGTTTCGGACAAGTCAAAGTCGGTGGTTCCTGGTAGAGCGTTTGTTGTGACAGCCCAAAACGCGAGGAACCCACACGAGGTGATTACGGGTAAGCTAGTCATAAACTCTTGCGAAGTTTACACCTTGTTAGATACCGGTGCTACCCATTCTTTTATTTTACCTGCTTGTGCTCAACGATTAAATTTGACACCTGAGAAGTTAGACTTTGACTTATCTGTTGAAACTCCGTTAGGAGAAACTTTCGTTACATCTGCAGTTTACAAATCTTGCTTGATTCAGATTGGTACCCTTACCTTACCTGTTGATCTTATATCTTTAAAAATACTTGCATTTGATGTGATTTTAGGAATTGACTGGTTAACCACTTACCATGCCAAAATTGATTGTTTTCGTAAGGTTGTTAGTTTTTATATTCCTAACCAACCTGTTGTGCGAATCCAAACAACCAAACCACTAAAATCAGTCAATGTCATTTCAAGTCACAAAGCTATTCGTTTATTAAAAAATGGATGTCAAGCTTTCTTAGCTCATGTTACTGATCTAAACCAAAATACGACATATTTGAATCATATTTCTGTTGTTAATGAGTTTCCTGATGTATTTCCCGAAGAACTTCCAGGTCTACCCCCAGAACGTGAAGTTGAATTCTTTATTGACCTTGAGCCCGGTACAAAACTCATTTCTAAAACCCCATATCGAATGGCTCCTATTGAACTCCAGGAGTTAAAGGTCTAACTACAGGAGTTGTTAGACATCGGTTTTATTCGTCCTAGTACGTCTCCTTGGGGTGCTTCTGTTTTATTCATAAGGAAGAAAGACGGTAGTATGCGACTTTATATTGACTATCGGGAGTTAAACCATGTCACCATCAAGAATAGGTATCCGCTACCTCGCATTGATGACATGTTCGACCAGTTGCAAGGTGCACAATTCTTCTCAAAGATCGATCTTCGTTCTGGATATCATCAGTTAAAGATTAGAACTGATGACATTCCAAAGACTGTCTTTAGAACTCGATACGCGCATTACGAATTTCTAGTTATATCTTTTGGATTGACCAATGTCCATGTTACGTTCATGGACATGATGAACCGAATATTTGAGAAATATTTGGATCATTTCGTGATTGTCATTATTAATGACATCCTAATATTTCTTTACTTAGAACGAACTCAACATGCGACAACGACGTTGGTTGGAGCTGTTGAAAGATTATGATCATACCATTCAATATCATCCTGAAAAAGTGAACGTGGTAGCTGACGCGTTGAGTGGAAGATCGTATGCGATGCTGTCAACACAAAGACCCATTTTGTGTGACTTACAAAGGATGAAGATAGAGTTCAAGACTCCGGGGACCCACATGACGATGTCAAATATGCGAGTAGAACCAGCTTTAATTGATAAAGTTAAAGCTACTCAAGCTACAGATCCGGAGCTGATGAAGATGAGGAAGAAGGTGCAAGAAGGTGCGATTCCGGAAGGAAGAATCGATGAAGAAGGAATACTTCAAGTCAACTCCAGACTTTGTGTTCCTAAAAATTCTGACTTGAAGCATAGAATTATGATGGAGGCACACAACACACCGTTTGTAATCCATCCTGGGAGGACCAAAATGTATCGTGATCTTCGACATACATTTTGGTGGAACAATATGAAGAGAGAGATCGCGGAGTTTATCTCGAGGTGTTTAACTTGTCAACGTGTAAAGGCGGAGCATCAAGTGCCGAAGGGTCCATTGTAACCACTTGAGATTCTAAAATGGAAGTGGGAACACATTACCATGGATTTCGTTACAGGTCTTCCCAAGGTTTCTCAAGGCATAGATGCGATTTGGGTTATTGTCGATAGATTAACCAAGTCTGCTCATTTCTTGCCGATACAGGAGACTTATTCCCTTGAACGTCTTACTCGTATGTACGTAAATGAGATTGTGAGATTGCATGGCATGCTAGTATCCATAGTCTCGGATCGTGACCCCAGATTTACTTCACGATTTTTGGTTAGTTTGCAGAAAGCTATGGGCACGGATTTACAATTCAGTTCAGCATATCATCCTCAAACGGACGGGCAATCGGAAAGGTCTATTCAAACTCTTGAAGATCTATTGAGACTTTGTGTTCTAGACTTCAAAGGGAGTTGGGATAAGTACTTACCATTGGTGGAATTCTCCTACAATAACAGTTATCAGGAAAGTATAGGCGTGGCTCCATTCGAGGCATTGTATGGGAGAAAATGTCGCTCTCCAGTATGCTGGGATGAGGTGGGTGAAGCAACATTGTTGGGACCAGAGTTAGTACGTATGACTACGAAAAAGATCCAAATGATCCGACAACGTATACAAACAGCACAGGATCGACAAAAGAGTTATGCGGATCTTCATCGAAAGGACGTGGAATTTAATGTTGGGGATCATGTATTGCTACGTGTTGCTCCGTGGAAGGGAGTTACGAGATTTGGGAAGAGAGAAAAACTCAATCCTCGATTCATTGGTCCATTTGAGATTCTTGACCGAGTAGGAAATGTGGCCTATAGACTCGCCTTACCTCCAAGCATGTCTCGTGTTCATAACATTTTTCATATATCCGTACTTCGCAAATATGTGAAAGACCCAAACGGCATTATTGAGTTAGAACAAGACGAGATAGCCGAAGATTTAACGTACGAGGAGGTACCTGTCAATATCTTGGATCGGAAAGAACATGTTCTACGCTCAAAGGTTATACCTTAAGTCAAAATTTTATGGAGACACCATGAAATTGAGGAAATGACCTGGGAGTTGGAATCAAAAATGAAAGCGAGGTATCCTCATCTTTTCGACATACCAGGTACGTACGTCAATTTCGAGGACGAAATTTCATAAGGAGGGGAGGTTGTAAAACCCCAACTTTTATGAATAAAGATTTAATTTTCTTTATATATTATTTTGAAATAGTAAGGTGTTGATTTGATAAATGTGAAAAGTTATGGGTGAAATGTGCAAATATTTTAAAATAAGCAAGTGGTTATAAAATATTCATTGTTGTCGAGGAATATTCGTTTGGCCGTGGAATATTCTTATTGTCGGGGAATATTCGTACGATGGCGTAGCTATTTGTGGACCCCACAACGGAATAACTATCGGATTAAGAAAACGACAAGAATGAGTTTTCTAAAAATAACGGCGTGGTTGTTGCCGTTAAAATTGTTGAAATAACCGGTGGTTAAAATACAGTAATACACGGTGTTACACAGTAGCACACGGTATTGCACAGTAATTTTAATTATTGATTCTTACGTAAGAAGTCACTACTCAATAATTGTTACAGTAATTATTGTTCAATATTTTATATTATTGATTCAATAATTGCTACATTGATAATTGCATAATATTTTGTTGATTCAATAATTGTCATTTCACAGTATTTCAAATTATCAAATCAATAACTCATATTATTTGAATAATATTATTAGATAGCATTATTGATAATGTCTAAGGAAGTTCTGTCTAGGAGGGATTATTTAATTGCGCGCCAGTAAGAAAAAATCTTTATCGAAAGGCCCCCTCTTTACTGGGAACAACCTGGTTGTCAATATTGTAGTTCTGTAATATTATTTAAAAATAATTAATTATTGATTTATATGATAAAGAAATATTTATTTTTGTGAATATAAAAGAAGGAATTAGTGCTGATGTATTTTTAGCAGTATTTGTTGTAAGTTTGGCGTATTATTTTGGACCCCCATTTACTCATTTTTCAATAATTGGTAGAAAATTATTCAGTATATATATATAAGGTGGGGCCCATATGTTGGATGGATTATGGGTGGGGCCCACATGTGATGACAATGGAAATGGGGGAGGGGAAGTTTACGTGAGTGGAGGGTAATATATATAAATATATATATATTATAAGTTTTGTTTTATATATATAAATTTTTATATATTTATTATATAAATTTTATATATATATATATATATAATCAGATTACCTACCGTATAAGGCAGTTAAGTTTTTTTAATATATATATATATATATATATATTATAAGTTTTGTTTTATTAGATTATAAATAGAATATATTATATTTTATTTAAATTTTTCGTTTTATTAGAATATTTTATTGCATAGTGCTGTATAGTAAATCAATTTTTTTCAGAAATTCGGCCGAAGGCTTTGGCGCCCCTGAATGTACTGTGCAGTCTGTGATTTTATTTTCTAAATAGTATCTTTCCATTCTCCTATAAATAACATACTTAGTTTAGAATTGAAAATCACACCAGAATCAGAAGTTTTCTCTCTCTATAATATCGAGCGTATTTTTGTGAGTATTTAGATACTTTGAGTGTTGTTATTCGGTGCAAGTTTTCTCCAGCATTATACCTGAAATTTCAGTCAGAAGTACTGTTCTTTTGAGGTAAAGGATATTTTTTTTTTCTCGTAAGTGATGTTATTTTCTTTCGTAAATGATGTTATTACTTTCAATATCATTTCATCGAAATATTAGTATAAATTTTATTATAAAATTTTTTACTTGTTAGAGTTACTATTCACGTATATGGCACTATTCACGTATACGATACTATTCACGAATACGGTACTATTCACGAGTACTATTCACGAAGTATGATTTTTCTTATGAAAATTTTTACTTTTTCCGTCGGCGTATACGGCACTATTCACGAAAAAAATTAAATTTTCTATATTTGTTCAAGTTGCTTGTTAAGGTTCCTATCTTTGATTGGATCCAAGTTTTGATCTTCATTCTTGAATTTTGCTCCACAAAGTATTATTATAGAATATTCTTGAACTTGGATAAACTAAATTACGAATCCCTAATCTTTGTCCTTTATCTCACTGGATTCGTTATTTATATTATTTTTCATCATCCTCAGTTCTAAATGGTGATATAACTGAATATTTTTGGCCTGTAGAGCAAAGATGAATGATTACCTGATGAATATCTTTGGCCCGTAGTGCAAAGATTGACAGGTGTTGAGATGAACATGACCATTGGAGATACAGATGAATATCTTTGGCCCATAGTGCAAAGATAAATATTTGAGTCAAGATGTATATTAATTGATGTTACAGGGATAAAATATTGATGATGGACTTTTAAACCATAGAAGATAGTAGACTTCATTCTCTACTTAACTCTTCTAATGAATTGTTATTTTCGCTGCGAAAATTGATCTAAAACTTGTTGTCCATAATATTTTATATGAATTGTTGAAGACTAACGATAATTTATTTTCTATTATCTTAGTCATAATATTCTTTACTGGGCTAGTTGAGCTCACCCTTTTCATCTATTGTCCTCTTCAGGAAATGAGAATGTTGCGGGAACTAGTCGGGGGACAGAGTGACGGTCCGAGTTAGAGCAGTAGTAGTCCTCACTATTTCTAATAAATAGTGTGATAATAATTGTAATGAGGACTTAGATTGAATGTTAATATTTTCTACATATTTGTATTGACACTCACAGTTGTGTGGTCATATTTTACACGATCGTGTGATATAAAGTTTGTATTTGGATTCTGTACCATGTATTTGGCGACTCAGAATGGGTTGGGTTGATTGGACCTATTCTGGGGCCGTCACACATAGTCCTTCTAGTTACCTATATAAATCAACACATATGCTTATAAGTTTTATAAACTCGAGTTCGACACTAGCATGCTTATCCTAATCCAATTCAAAGTCATGTGTTTTCATGCCTGTAATTCACATACATTAAACAATATAAATTCATGCTTCTAAAGTCATGTTATCACATAACGAGGTTAAACAATGTTTAAGTAGTCATGCTTGTGCGTATACTACATGTGTATCCTTAACTCACATTAGTCCATACTTGAAGTTCATTTCCTATGATTTAAGTATGCATATGTGAAATCCATGTTCTACTATTTAACAATACATATGACTAGCTAGCATGCTTGTAAATCATGACACACTTAACCATGATCTTAGATCCTAGAATACTTGTAATGCAGTTATTGACAACTAGTCTTCAAGGTTTCCTTTAAAAAGTCCTTAAATACCAAGCTATCAAAACTGATCATTCATGAAGCAAACATATGCCTCATGTTATACTTCTTCACATACATATCAAGTTATTTACACATGTTCACAAGGTCAGAAATCACAAGACAAAATCTTGGTCAAGTTTGTTTTCAAAAGTCTTAAGTTTCTCCTTTGAAAACCTTTAAATCCATCAATCTCGTATGCTAACATTTTCAACATTTTAAACATGCATTTAAAGTTAATATAAACCTACTATCATGCTCATAATATCAGAATACATGCATGTTACTTATATGACAAAGTTCGCATTCAAAGCTACAAGTTTCATTTTCAAAACATAAGTTTTGATTCGTAAACCTTATACTTTCCTTTCATAAAACATGCTAACATGGCCATGTAATACCAAGAAGTTTATATTATGGATTCATATCAGTTCCCATGCTTGACTAAAGGTTACCATCAAGCTAACCTGGACAAAAAACGAAAACAAAAGCAAAAATTCTGCAGCAGGCACTGCGCAGCTGGCCAGTTCAAAACTGGCACAGCTGCGCCGGGCACAAACCAGACGCAGACGCAGGCTGCTTTGGCAGCTTGCTAGCCCAATTCAGAAATTTTCATACAAAAATCAATCTAAACATATTACAATACATTTCTATCAGGCTTATAACACATAACAACCATTTCTCCAATCAATTAACATCCAATTCAATTAAAATCAAGAATCAAAGAATTAGAAATTCACAGAAATTGAAGAACAAGAATGGGAAGTGATATACCTCTATAATGGAAACTAAAATTGCTGTTACAGATTATATAATGCTACTATGCTAACTCACTCTCAATTCTCTTTCTATTAATTCTAAGAAAATCTCAGCAATAGAAATTGAGAAGGGGAAGAACTCTTACATAGAAAAATGAATACACGGTTCTTGATTTTACTCACCAAATCAACACCAAGGATTACATGATTGTATGCTAGATAACAAGAAGTGGGTGAATGCAATCATAAATCCCACTCCCCCTATAATGATTATGGCTAGCTTTGATGAATTTGAGAGGAAGAAAATAGAGTGGCATAGCATGTGGGCATACACGTGAAGAGGAAATTGAGGGGGGTGACTCCAATAAATAACTCAACAACTAGCATATATTAAGTGTAGTATATACAAACACTTAAGTTATAAAATATATGTACACATTATGTATACATATAAGTCCCAATGTCATTTTAATTAGTTAACCAACAATACAATGTATCAATTTGGGTTACACATATGATAACATATAATCCATGTACATTACTCTTAATACCAAATATAATTCAATTAGGCATTATTAGTATTTACCAACACAACTGTTATTATAATTATTATAACAACTTATTGAAATCATTTATCAATTAATTATTATTCATTGATATTACTATATGTTGATGAGGCATACATGAATGTTTACTTACACACTTCAAGTCACATAAGAAATATTATTGTGTAACTCTACTAATGCAAATAAATCTTACTATATAGTCTATATATAATATACATAGCCACATTAATGTGCACATTGCACTTTACATAATATGAAGATAATCACCACATATTACAAGGTTTAATATATTGCATACTTGTATAAAATAATTAACCAAGTAAATATAATATTATTATATTTATTAATCTCTTACTCATTAATTATTATTTATTCATAATAATTATTAATCAACACATTATCAATTAATTTCTCATAATTAAAATTCATCAAACACGTTCAAATCCTTCCACGATATTCAAATAAGTTGAATATTTAATTATTAATAATCTTATCAATTCTCTGATATTAAAGTCTCAGGGCTAGTCCACTAAGTTAAATAAACCATATTGACTTCCTTTAATCATTTCACAAACTCACATAACCACATAAGGTTTAAATAAACTCACAAAACTAACTCGTTAAAATTAAATCACATATTTAATTAATAAGGAGTTTAAAATTCATGGTCGTTACATCCCTCCCCCCTTATAAAAATTTCATCCTCGGAATTGTAAAAATAAGGTTACTCAAATAAAAATAGATAATTCGCTCTCATTTTCTCTTCTAGCTCCCATGTAGCTTCTTTAACTGCGTGATTCATGCAAAGAATCTTAACGGAATGAATGATCTTATTCCTCAGCTTCTGTTCCTTCCTATCTAGTATCTGGACAGGAACTTCTTCGTATGATAAGTCTTTCTCGACTTGGATTGGTTCATATGAGATAACGTGCTTGTAGTCTGGTTTATAAGGCCGCAACACTGACACATGAAACACGTTGTGAATATGCTCAAGTTCAGGAGGTAACGCCACTTCGTACGCCACTTCACCGACTCGCCTCAGAATCTCAAATGGTCCTATGAACCTAGGGCTCAACTTGCCCTTCTTCCCAAAATGAATCTTCCCTTTCTAGGGAGATACTTTCAGAAAAACATAGCTTCCTAATTCAAATTCTTTCTTCTTGCAATGCAAATCCGCATACTTCTTCTGGCGATCTTGAGCCGCTACCAGCCGTGCTCTTATCACCTTGATAATTTCTACGGTCTGCTATACCAATTCAGGTCCCAACAGTCGACGTTCACCAACTTCGTCCCAACACAACGGTGTTCGACATTTTCTCCCATTTAGCGCTTCGTACGGTGGCATTCTAATACTAGCGTGAAAACTATTGTTGTACGCAAAATCTACTAATGGAAGGTGATCCTCCCAACTACCCTTGAAGTACATTACACAAGCTCGGAGCATGTCTTCAAGTGTTTGAATTATTCTTTCGCTTTGCCCATCGGTCTGCGGATGATACGCGGTACTTATTCATAACTGTGTTCCCAATCTCTCTTGAAGACTTTTCCAGAAATTCGACGTGAATCGCGGATCTCTATCAGATACAATAGATACCGGCACCCCATGTCTCGAGATAATTTCCTTGACATATAATCTGGCTAGCTGGTCCAAACTATACTTAATCTTAATCGATTAAAAGTGAGCTGACTTTGTAAGACGATCTATAATTACCTATATGGCGTCGTGCCCTTTCTGCGTTGCCGGAAGTCCCACCACAAAATCCATCGTGATGTGCTCCCATTTCCAATCTGGAATCTCTAACGGTTGTAATAACCCGCTTGGTCGTTGGTGCTCTGCCTTGACTCTCTGACAAGTTAAACACCTACTTACGCATTCTGTAACCTCCCTCTTCATGTTTGGCCACCAAAAGTGATGACGCAAGTCTTGGTACATCTTCGTGCTTCCTGGGTGTATCGAGTATCTCGTACTGTGTGCTTCTTGCAAAGTCTCTTCTCTCAGTATCGGTACTAACGGTACCCAAATTCGTCCTTCAAACCTTAGCAGTCAAGTGCTATCAATCTTGAATTTCAAATCATCACCTTCGACAATCCGCTTCTTGATAATATCACAATCTTCGTCCTTCTCTTATGCCTCCTTAACCTTATCTAATAAAGTCGGGCTCGTTGTCACTGTAAATAATTTCTCGTCGGTCTCCATCGGATACTTAACCTCCAAGTCTAGTCGTTCGAAATCTTTCACTAACTCTTCTTGAATGATTAACTTCGATAACTTCTCTCTACCTTTTCTGCTCAAGGCATCTGCCACTACATTTACTTTGCTTGGATGGTACAGAATCTCACAATCATAATCTTTGATCAATTCTAGCCATCGGCGCTGCCTCATGTTTAATTCTTTCTGCGTGAAGATATACTTTAGACTCTTGTGGTCCGTATATATCTCACACTTCTCACCATACAAATAATGCCTCCAAATCTTCAAGGAAAAAACTACTGCTGCTAATTCTAGGTCATGAGTTGGATAACCCTTCTTATAATCTTTCAGCTGACGTGAAGCGTACGTAATGACTCAGCCGTGTTGCATTAGTACACAGCCAAGACCCTTGTGTGACGCATCGCTATACACTACAAACCCTCCCGTGTTATCCGGTAAAGCTAAAACAGGTGCTTGACTAAGCCTCTTCTTCAATTCTAGGAAACTCTCTTCACACTTCTCCGTCCAAACGAACTTAACTGTCTTTCTAGTAAGATTGGTCAACGGCGATGCTAATTTCAAAAAATCCTGGATGAATCTTCGATAGTATCCCGCTAATCCTAAGAACCTCCTGATTTCTGTCGGCGTCTTCGGCTGTTCCCAATTGATAACCGCTTCTACTTTTGCTGGATCCACCGAAACACCATTCTTGTCGATAACGTGCCCCAAAAACTGCACTCTCTGCAACCAAAACTCACACTTGGAGAATTTTGCATACAACTTCTCTCTCCTTAATGTCTCCAACACTATTCGAAGATGCTTGGCGTGTTCTTCCTCCGTCTCTGAATACACCAGAATGTCATCGATGAATATGACAACGAACTTATCCAAATACTGCTTGAACACTCTGTTCATCAAGTCCATAAATGTTGCCGGCGCGTTCATCAATTCGAATGACATTACCAGAAACTCAAAGTGTCCATACCGAGTTCTGAATGCCGTCTTTGGAATATCCTCCTGCCTCACCTTTAGTTGATGATAACCGGTCCTCAAGTCAATTTTTGAAAAGTACTTCGCCCCCTTCAACTGATCAAACAAATCATCGATCCTAGGCAATGGGTACTTGTTCTTAATGGTGACCTTGTTCAACTCTCGATAGTCGATACAAAGTCTGAGCAATCCATCTTTCTTCTTCACGAATAAGACTGGTGCTCCCCACGGTGATACGCTCGATCGAATGTATCCCTTATCCAATAACTCTTGTAATTGAGCCATCAGTTCTTTCATCTCTACCGGTTCCATACGACACGGCGCTTTGTATACCGGTGCTGTCCCTGGTGCCAAATCAATGACAAACTCAATTTCTCTATCCGGTGGCAATCCCGGAATCTCGTCTGGGAAGACATCAACGAAATCCCTTACAATAGGTATCTGACCTAGTTCACCCTCGACTCGTCGAGTATCAACCACGTGAGCCAAATAACCTATACAACCCTTCCTAAGCAATCTCTGCGCTTGCACCATCGTCAGACAATGAGATTGTCTCGGCGATTTACTACTATGAAATACTACCTTCGACTTATTCGGAGTCTTAAGGCATACACATTTCTTCTTACAATCAATAACTGCTCCGTGAAACGATAACCAATCCATTCCCAAGATTACATCGAACTCCCCCAAACGAATCGGGTATCAAATCCACTCTGAGCTTAAATCCTCGCAATTCGGTATAGCAGTTCCTATGAATGTATTCTACGGGAATAATTTCCTTGTTCGCTACTTCTACGTTCATAGGGTGTTCTAATCTTTCACGGGGTAAGTCTAACCGTTTAGCAAATTTTTCGGAAATAAAAGAGCAGGTAGCACCTGAATCAAATAACACATATGCATCTATATTGTTGATTGGGATGATACCTGACACCACGTCCTTGGACTCCACTGCATCCTGTACGGTCACGTTGAACGTGCGTGCCGTTGGTCTGTTGGCTTGACTGGCTGGCCCTCCGATGTTCAGTCCATTGTTGTTGTTGTTGCGATTGCCGCTAGCTGCATCGCCCTTTTTCTTCGGGCAGTCTTTGATTTGATGGTCTGGGGCTCCACACGAGAAACACTATGACGCCCCCAAATCCACGTTCCTTCGAAACCTCGGATTCGGTGCAGTCACGATACTACTATCGTCAAACTATTACATCTTTTAATCATTAGTAAAAGAATACAACTTTGTTTATTACAATTTAGAATATAAATTCTATTTATATCTAAGATCTCGTCTTTACATCATATTCGATGTTACTAAAATGCGGAATAATTTAAACTTTTTAATATCCTTTGAATAAAAATCTTTTTATTGATTTCATAACTTTGAATCAATTACATATCCTTGAATCAACTATATAATATGATTCACTATATCCGAATTATTGTATAAACGTTTACATCTCAATTCGATATCCCCTATGTATTACTAATACACCTATACAACACAACATGTAGCAATCTTTGTAACCACTATCATGTACATCGCCTAGAACCTTAAACATGGTTCAAAACAATAACTTTAACAAAATAATAATCTTCTTGCGATACTATTGAACTTTATCAATCAAGTAGCATGAAATCTTTACCGTGAATCCTTAACAGTTTTCATGCATCACATAGCATACAACATCATACTCAGTTCATGCAGTTATAAATAATTTATATTTACTACGCATGTTACATTTCACATAACAAGTATATCATCAAAGATCAACTTTCAATCTCATTTATATCTCATATACAGTTCATATATAAGTTCACATTATCATAGCATAATATAATTCAACTAACAGTTATTGAATTCATATATCAAATAGGAACTGAAAGACTTGCCTGATTCGTAGTTTAACAACTAACAAAACAAACAACGAAGCATATCAAAATAAACTACGCAACAAGATCCATTGTAATCTTAATAATCGAATTTAGTTCATGATTGAATTAAAATCCATAATCCACAATTGAATAAACCTTGAAAGTTAAACACAAAAGTAGAGTAAAGAATGAAATCTGTTGTCTGCAAATCTGAATCTCTCTCCTGCTCCAACTTTGAATCTTCAATGCTCTCCAAGTTGCTTCAATCTCCAAATCTAATCTAAACTAGGGTTTTTCCTAATCTAATAAAATCTAATCTAATCTATGTTAATCCTTGTGATTTCTCCTCCTTTTATATCTCTCTTCACATATTTTTTAGGCTCCTTAAAGTCCTTGAAACCAATCAGCCAAACCAATCCTTCTTGGACTCAACTTCTGACAACTCTCTTTCTTCCTGACGAATCAGCCCTGGCGAATTTATTAAACTAGGGAATCTGTTGGGTATTTTCTATACGCGCTACGCACAAGTGTACGTGATCAACAAGTAATATACTGATAAGTTCAGATATCGTAGCCACAGAGACAATAATTCCTATTTAGTCAAATAAGTACCAGTTTTATACTATTTCAGCTTTATCAAACTAATGATTAAAAGATGATTTTCTAACTAAATTACTACTTAAACCAATTGTAACACTAACTCAAGATTTTAACAAGTTTTAGAGAATTAAGCCTACAACTTCACGTATTATTTCACTTCAGATAATATCTTATTCTCCAGTTTATGTTAATTAATCCAGATTATTAATCAAGAACACTAAAGCAGATATAACCATCTCTCAATGCATTATACCTATACTCACTCGCATCCACAGATGATAGAATTAAGCAAGACACCTTAAATAACTAATTCACTATATCTCTATGTGAATACAATTGAATAAGGTTTAAAATCAAGTTCTTATCAGATTACATATGATGCATAGATATCTCTATCCTATACATGAATTATGAATTCCAACTACGTAGAAATCACAAGCATATGTCACTATGGCTAGTTCCAATCCCATATGTCATCTCTAGAATTCATATGGGATAATAGATAATTGGTGATCAGGCAATTATATAAATTAAGTACAACTCATAGCAAATAATCTGGAAATAATATTCATAAACTGAATGAAAGACTATTTAATCATCCATTACATAATAAGATCGGTCATAGGCTTAAATAAGAAATTAGTTCATCATAAACGAATAAAATCTAATAATCCACAAAGTATTAATCATTCTGAATACAAAGTAAATATGAATAGAGAAAGAAAGGAATATGAAACTCCTTTGTTACTCATCTCCACGTTCGCCTTGCGTTCATCGGGTTAAGCTCCGCTTCAGTCCTCCTCCGCTGATCAAGTCTCAAGCTAGGGCTCCAAATTGTCTAAGTCTCTCTAATATGAGCCTCTTTAGCATATATATGTGCTAATATCGATCAGCTACTTCTAGTAACTCCTCTCACAATCCAACTCAAAATAGGATTACTAAACCCACTCTGCCGGCCACGCGCCACGGCTCGCTATGTACCCTTTGGAGGCGCGCCCCGACGAATACATTAGCCTAGGAAACGCGCTCCTACGCGATTTGTAGAAATCCTACCCACTTTTTCTTGTCAACAGCCTAATCCATCCTTTACTTTGCTTACTCAGATCCTGCACACAAAACCCACAAACATGCATGAAAAGAACCTAAAACATACTCAAAGTAACGATATCCTAGGTTTAAACGATACCGATTCGTACGTATGAAACCTACTTTTCAAATACCCCCAAACTTAAGATTTCACTTGTCCTCAAGTGAAAACAACAATAAACTAAAAATAACACACAATGTATCTATATGTATGTATATGCATGACCTACTCTCCACATGCCTACGAGTCTAGCAATAGATCAACATATTATTCAACACATGCCTCAAAGATATCATACGATACTCAAACAATACTGAAAAGTCAATGTACTGTTCATTAGTACTCAATCAGTCCATCCAACCCTGTCCTCACTCATGTCGTGCATGTGTGCTTGTTAACTATTCCAACTATCAACAATTCAAAAACATCACATTCAAACTTCTTAACGAAAAAATTTCAGTTAAACTCCAAATATTCTGCATTTATGACATAACCAAACAATCATAGTAATTACCATGTTTAGGGACTTCAGATAGGGCTTATTTTTCTTATTTCTCATTTATGGGTGCGTTTTACGCTCCATCTCGTGCTCACAATAGACCGTGCAATATCTGCATCTATTAGGCTTTTCAATGCTACCCGTTTAGCAAACTTTCGACCAATGACTCCCAAACCAGATGATTTTAGGGCACTAGGTGTAGAAACACCCCAATGGCTTACTTACTAAAGTAACAACGGCCACAGATACAAACTAGTCCATGTGTTTATTCTTTCTTTTTCCTTATTTTTTTTTCTATTTTCTATTTTCTTTTTCTTTTTCATTTCTCTTTTTCTTTCACCCCACTGGCTCCCCCAAACTCAAGTTCTTACTTACTTTTAAACCTTTAATGTCAATAATACAGTTTCATCAAATTTAACTAAGATTTTTCCCCCAGAAACAAGTTGTGACCCCTTGAATTGAGTCGATTAGACAGTTAAACTCTTACGTGCTAACCAGTTACACAAGTTTGGGACAAAATTGGACTTTCATCTTGATTAACATCAGAACTCATCATTAACCTTCACGTTTGTTCGAGTTAAAATGCAATACCAATCCTATCATCGACCGAGCTAAATACATATCAACCTATTGCTTAAACTCATGCAACCTATATGCCTAAATGCAAAGAAAGTATTTTTATGATTTTTCTTGATTTTTTTATATTTTTTTTCTTCTTAATTTACCATATAAGTAATGCAAAGTATAACTAATACTAATATGCTTATTGTAACGTGTAATTAACTAACATGCAAAAAATGACATGAACATGCAATATGCAATGCAAACTAACTAACTAAATGGCTAAACTACCCCCAAACTTAAACAATTCAATGTCCTCATTAGATAAAGCAATACAAGTTCGAGGACTGCCCTGCGCGATTAAGCGTCATGCTCAACCGGTGGATCCTCAATAGGTGGGTCATCAACGGGGTCCTCCACGGGCTGTGGGGGAAAAGAATGCTGGGAGTGGTTGTGGGACTGGGAACTAGAATTCTTTATTGTTGGTGTTGAGTCGGGCAAAGGCGGTTGCGAGAGATGCAATGAACTCATTTTGCATGGCAAACATGTGGTCTTGCCTAGCTGCTAACCCTTGAAACCGCTCATCAACGTAGTGTTGCATAGTTTGGAATTGGGCACTGAAAGTGTACTTTGTGCGGGATGCGGTGGAAGTCCCCCTTGTTCATGTTCCTGCTCTTCCTCCTCAATAAAATCTTCATCCTGCTCGTCTTCCTCGTCATCATCCTCATCCTTCGGAAATATATATCCAAGGTCGCGGGGGGTGGGATACCCCCCTTTCCATTTCGAATACCTCTGAATCAAATTGGGGTCTAGGCACAGTAGAGGTTGCTGGATAGGCTCCGTGGAACTCCATTGTACCCCTGCCCTGGCACATAGTGCGCTAGTTAAGGATGGGTGAGCCAAACCACCCTAGACTGATCCACGAAGATTGCGGCAGATATTGTGATGAATGAGGCAGCCCACGTCGATGGATCGGTCTTTACATATGGTATATAGCAAAACTGCCCTATCCATCGTGACATCGCTCACGTGTGTGCTGGGCAGCAGTTTGGCACACAATAATGCATGCCAAATTTTTTCATACAGACTTAGGTGGTTGCTTTGAAAATGAGACCCATTTGACCCCCATGTAGCATCTAGCTTGCACAATTCTGACAAAATCTGATCATAGTTAGTGCCGCTTTCCTTGAGGACTGAATACTCATAATCTGAGGAAGATGGTAGTAGGCGTTGATCTCCTGCACGGTAAATGGGACCATTTTCCTCTTACGAATGCGAAGAATGGGGATTTATCGGGCGCATTGGCGTAGAATTCTTTGACCACCGCCACTACGGCGTCATCTGGATGTGCCACGAGCGTCTCCCATCCTCGCTCACGAATCTGATTAAACATTTGCCCATTAAATTTGTCATGAGCCAACCCAAGCTCCGGCACCAAGGATTTGTTGGCGAGGTACTCAAATCGGTCCGCCGCCTTGACGTTCAAGAATTTGCGTTTGTCGAATTTTTCTGCGAGGCGGTGGACAAACCTTCCCCATGTTGCCTTTTTTGTTTCCTGGACGTCATTCTATCGCCGGTGTGCCTCTAACTTGTAATAGTGTAATGGGTTTGTTGTTGAGACCATTTATCGAACACTTGGTAGGCACACTATTAAAGCTTGATTATCTTACCCCCAAACTTGAATTGTTGTGCCCAATTGATGAATTTGTCAGAACCTAGTGTAGAAACCTGAGAAATAGCAAACGATTATCCCAAAAATCAATGTTACCTCCTAAAGATTGTGATGAATTTGGAGTGTATGTCTTGTAGTGGTGAAGAATCCCTCTTTACTTTTGAATTGAGTTGAAGAAGGAGCCCTAGAGGGTGATTGATGAAATATAATTTGGTTAGGAGTATTGAAATCGATTTTGTAGATTGAGAGGGATTAGTTAGTGGCTTGAAATCGTATTGTAATTTTGGTTTTGGATGGGGTAGGTTGGATTTGTATTTGATTTGGGTTAGGAGTGTGAAGTGTAAATTGCTGAAGCCCGTTTTAAAAAATAAAAATTCAGGACGCGCATCGGGGTGCAGAATTTTATGCGTGGAACTACGCCGGGGCGAACTTGACCAGAGGGGTCAGTGCCGGGGCGAGCCATTTCTTCATAAATTTTCGCCGGGGCGAATATGGCCAGAGGACTTGGCGCCAGGGCGAGCCTTTTTCTTCATAAATTTACGCCGGGGCGAATTTTTCCGGAGTCCTCTGCGCCGGGGAGCGGTTTGGAAGCTTTAGAAGTGAGCCGGGGCGCGTGTGATATTTGTCAGCTGTCCATTGTTCTTGTTGTTTGCATGCCCCTATCAATATTATGGAGGTGATTCTTCTCTGTGGTGATGCTCAGTTCAGGTTCTTACCTGCAATGCAAACCATACACATACTCAGTGTCTATTCGAATTTAACAATGACATTGCTCCTAATCAATGGCTTGTCCTAATCTATTGCTATTCTACTTAAATCAAAGCAAATAATATTATTTTTTTTAAAAAAAACTTAAAACAAACTAATGATTGGGTTGCCTCCCATCAAGCACTTAATTTATAGTCTTCAGCCGGACAACTCCCTGTTGTTATGCTGGATCGGCAAGGTCAATTGAGGTTGCTTGGCGATCGAGATCACCCCCTAGTAGTGCTTTAACCGTTGGCCGTTGACTTTGAATGATTCGGTCAAATTCCTGCTGTATATTTTAACGGCGCCATGTGGAAATACTGTCTTAATTGTAAAAGGGTCTGACCACCTGGATTTCAGCATTCCGGGAAAAAGTTTCAATCGAGATATGAATAGCAATACTGATTGTCCCAGTTCGAAGCTCTTCTCCATAATTTTCTGATCATGCCATTTCTTTACTTTTTCTTTGTACAACTTGGAATTTTCGTATGCTTGCAGGCGGAATTCATCTAATTCATTGACTTGCAAAAGTCTCCTCTCCCCTGCTGCTGATAAGTCGAAGTTTAGTTTCTTGATAGCCCAATACGCCTTATACTCGAGTTCTACCGGAAGGTGACAAGTCTTTCTATAGACTAACTGATATGGGGACATGCCTATCGGGGTCTTATACGCGGTCTGATATGCCCATAAAGCGTCGTCCAATTTCAACGACCAATCTTTCCGAGTCGGATTGATAACTTTTTCCAGGATTCGCTTTACCTCATAATTAGACACTTCTACTTGGCCACTCATCTGAGGGTGATAGGTTGTGGCAATCCTGTGTTTTACCCCATACTTCATTAAGAGAGCTGTGAAGTATTTGTTGCAGAAATGGCTCCCTTCATCACTGATGATTGCCCTCGGGGTGCCGAAATAGGTGAAAATATTCTTCTGCAAGAACTTTAAAACCACCGATAGATTTGGACGTTTAAGGTCCACTAAGTGGCAAAAAGCTTATTTTGTAGGCTATTGGTATTTTTACGAACAGCAAGTTGCTATTTCACTTTCAAAATATGCCCGGAACTTAGTTCCGTGGCCGTTTTCGTCAAAATTTAGTACATTTCTGTACATAAACGCAGTTTTTTTTTGCATTTCTACAACTCGGATTGACGATCTGTCAGCTCAAGCTGCTTTAATGCACTAGCACACACATTTAGACAACTTCCCCGAACTTGGTTATCTTCCCAGTCTGGATTTGGCCCTTTTTTGTATATATTTAACTGTATATATACTAACATTTCAATTCTGTCAAGCCGGATGTCAAATCTGAGGTAGTTTATTGCTTTTATATATATTTACGCATATATAAACGATTTTCACCATCACCGGTTCTCATACCAGTCTTGGTTGACTACGTTTCTGTCAATATATATATATATATATATATATATATATATTTTCAGTCGGCCTAGATTATTTCGTGGCCATTTTACCGCTTTTGCACTCCTCGCCACACTCGGTGATCTTCCCAGTCACTGGTTGACTACTTTTTATCAATTTCAATTCCAGTACGGGCACCGGCATGAAAACTTATCGCCCTTTTTACTGCTTTTCTATATATATATTTTATTTCTGTCCAGCCTGGTTAATTCTGTGGATTTTATATATGTATATATATATATATATATATATATATATATTTCAATTCCAGTTCGGGCCTGCACGTGAAAACCCATCACCCTTTTACAACTTTTATATATAACTATATATATATACTGCTTTACTCAATTCCATTCAACTGCTACATTTAATATTCATTGTTATATGAATTGCTATTGACATATCTGCGGGCAGACTAGATTTATCCAAATCTCGCCAATTCTAGCTTTTCAGCGGTTCAAACAAGTCCTGACAGAACCTGGAAGCTATAATGGCTGAGATTTCTTTAAATCTAGTTATTTTTATAGTTTCAGCTTTGAAAGAAAACTCGCGTCCCTTAGATCACTATCTAGTGGGAACGAGACGCTTTGGCCACGCGCAACCAGAATTTACTGAAGAATCCTTGGTTCTATTTCGACGTGATGATGTTTGTATCTATTTTTGTGCAAATTTGTACTGTGCAGGTTTATTGGCTATTCATATGTGAGCCTAGGAATCGTGGGATTCACGATCAAAATGATCGAAATCTGATTTCCACGATGGACAAACACCAGTTTACAAATGTACCCTACCAGTTTTTTGATAAAATGTACATACACAAGACCTTAAAATGGTTATCCGAATTTAAGGTCTCATCATAGTGAAATGTGGCTTGTCGTGTCAGCGTCCCTCTGATGGTTTTCATGCCCATGAGGAGATCGACACTTGTATTTATTTTTATGGTTAATCATGCTTCACCTCACCATTCACATGCAGCCTTAAGGCTATAAAGATAAAATTTAGAAGTATCAAAAGGCTTCAATTCTTATGTCAGTGTAGGGGTTTGATAAACAGCTTCCAAAACATCACTGTCAATTCAATTCAAAAGAAAAGCTTTTGCAAATCTTATCAAAACGCTTTTGCAAATCAAATCAAAGATTGATTTCAAAATCAAATCAAACCCTTCGTATATAGGTTCAACGAAGTAAAGCACTACTTTCAATCAATCAAATCAATAAGCCCAATTTTCAAACAACATTCACTCACGCATTCTAATTTTAAAGGAAAATATTGAAAAGATGCGGTACTGTGTTTACACGGGAGTCGTGGGGTGCCTAACACCTTCCCCACGCTTAACCAAGCCCCCGAGCTCAAACTTTGTTTTCAAAGATCAAGTTTCGACAGTGTCCAGCAATTGGGCCTCTTTCAAACAAACTCGGTTGAGTTGGTACAACCATTTTCAAATCTACCAACTGGCGACTCTATAAAACGTTCAAATCATCGACATGATACATGTTGGCATTTTTCCTAAAAAACCCTTCAAAACCTTTTTCCTAAATACAAAGAATAAGGGTAGAGAGAACTTAGGAAGAACGATTTAAGAAAACCCGGGTTACGAACTGGCCTGCGGGATTTTTAAATTTTCCAACGTCGACAGGTGGCGACTCTGCTGGGGACAGTACCGCTTTCAAATCTTTTCAAACATTTCCCTTTCAAAACTATTGAATGTGTGAAATTCTGTGTCTCCACAGTCAATGGATGAGTGAATGCTGCATCTTTACATTTAATGTGAATGAATGCTTTACATTAAATGAATGTGAATGAATTCTTTCCTGTTTAGTGCTTTGCACCCATATTAATGCTTCGCACAAATTGTTATTACATGCATAAACGGTAAGGCACGATGTATGCAAATGTATATTATGTGTCCCTCTCACAAGGAGGATAACCCGATCGTTGATAAGTAGTGACTCTGGGGACCATTAAGTCTCTGGGGATGTATCATGAAAATGCACCACTCAGATTCGATCCAGTTGAACGATCGGATTAATTTCCTTTCTAGTAGACTGCGATGATCTGGGAGCCTTCATGCCGAAATAAAAGCCGCAAGAGTAACCTAAGATAGGTCAGCCTCTGATTAACCAAATCCGAAGGGAAGCTTCTTCATGCCTTCCTCTTTCAATTTCATGTCAAGTCTCCAATTACTGAGTAGCACAATGTAAATATCAATAATGAAATATTTACTTTTCCTGTCAAATATATGTTATGTCATCCTGTCATCAAAACAACTAACCTCGGTTTTGCAGGATAAAATCTAAAAAACACATCATGTATCCTGTCCTTACCTACCTCAGGAAATTAACACGCCTACGTTTTGTTGTAGGTACGAAAAGTGGTTTCACTACTAGATCATAATCTGAAAAGGCACAAAGCCTATCCACCGACATGGCTGAAAGTAGCCAATGCGAGTCGGGTTCCATATCTCGAAAAGAGTTTGAGGGACTTAAGAATCAAATAGCAGAGTTGGCTTTCTTTCTAAGAGAACAAAGTAAAAGCACTCATGGCCAGACAACAAAGTCCTCCTCGCAGGGTGGCAATCAAAGTGCTGACAAAAGGGGGATATGCAGATCCCTGAACCATGATACAGTAAAAGAACCAACAAAACCCCTGAAATAACAAATCTCAGGGAAGATCAGGAAACTGGCAATATCTGAAGGAAAGTCCAACAAATGGAAGAAACCATCCGAACAATCAAAGGGACTGGAAACCTTGGAAGTGTCACTTATTCAGATCTCTGCATATTCCCAAGGGCTAGATATCCTGACAAATTCCAAGTCCCAGAGTTTGAAAAGTATAATGGGGCAGGCGATCCCTATACACACTTGAAAGTATACATTGGCGAGCTAGGGTCTTATGCTAAAGATGAAAGCCTAGAATGCAGCTCTTCCAAAAGAGTCTCACTGGAGAGGCTAGGACATGGTATGCCCAACTTGATAATATAAAAATCCACAGTTGGGAAGAGCTAGCTCATGCCTTCCTAACTCAATACAGCTTCCAGTTTCAGATGGCTCCGGATCGATATCAAATAACCAAAGTCAAAAAATAAAGTACCGAGTCTTTCCGTGAGTATGCCCAAAGATGGAGACATCTGGTAGCACAAGTCAGCTCTCCTATGACCGAAGCTGAAATGGTGATGACTTTTATAGACATCCAAGAGGCACCTTACTACGAAAGGATCCTGGCCGGAATAGGAAAGCCATTCTCAGAGATGATCAAATATGGCAAAATGACAGAGATAGGTCCGAAAGCAGGCAAGATTAAAGATCTCACAGCCTTGAAAGTAGTCGTCGATCATATATAGTCTAGCAACTATGCGAGTGATCCCATAAGGGTACCCAAAGAAGGCGATGAAGATGTATCCCTCATTGTATAGGGGCAATCTAGGAGACCCAACCATAGGCCTCCCATTTAGAAGAGGAAAGGCAATCTGTTGTCACAGCAAGCTGCATTCAACAATTACCAGGACAAAAAGAGAAAATTTGAAAGAACAAAAAATCGGGTGTTCACTCCACTATGCGATTCTCTTGAAAATATGTTGGTGATGTTAACAGATCATAAGAAAATTACCAAACTGGCTCCACCTTTGGATCCAAAAAGCAAAAGATACAATCCGAGCCAGAGATGTGCTTACTGTTCAGGATCTCCGGGCCACGATACGCAAGACTGTTTATCCTTAGAGCATAAAATCCAAAACCTGATCGAAAATGGCGATATTGTGGTCCAACAACATGACCATCTAAATGCTAACCCCAATCTTCTGATGCAGCATGATCAGAGGAAGTAAACATGATCGGGTCAGGAAGTGATGAAATGTATCCAATTCATAAATACATACGAAGGATAGAGGAATACCCCCAAAGGAACATAACAAATGTCCTCAAGTTGGAAAATTCAGAGGAGGGTCTGACGATAATACAAAAATTAGATACGATCCAACATCAAGTAACTCTGCTGGCTAATCTGGTAGTGCGCCAACATCAGGATACGAGGCATGTTTTCACTCAACTATTAGAAAGCCAAGAGAAAGAGGAGGTTATTCAAAATATAAGCATATCTCCCTCCAATATCAGCCAGCTAACTAAAGAAGATCAAAGCTTGATGAATAGACGAGAAAGGTGGAATGATAAAATTCCCAGAAGATCCCGACAAAGGAAAAATTGTCCAGAGGAGTGCGAATTCCCAAATAAGAAATGTCAATCAACATGCCAAACACTGGCAAACCCTCGAAATCCTATGGCACCAAAAGTCGGGGAGAGTAGGCAAAGAAGGGTATTCACACCTTTGGGGGACTCGTTAGAAAATGTATTAGCCCTGTTAATTTTGCAGAAAAAGATCACTGAGCTCGCTCCACCTATGGATCCCAAAGGAAGGCAATATGATCTCAATAAGAGATGTGCTTATCATTCCAGAGCACCAGGACATGCGACCGAGGAATGTTGGGCTTTGAAACACAAAATCCAGGATCTCATTGAAAATGGAGAACTATCGATAGAAGTCCCTATGACCAGAGAAGGCGAAATGAAAATCAAGAGCTCAAGATGTCCACTCGAAATGAGTAGTTCAAAGGATGGGACGACTATGAGCACCTATCCTGGCAGAACACAAGGTGGACCGACCCTAATACTGGGAGTGACCAAAGAAACAAAAGACTCTCCTAATGAAGTTCATCTGCCACCATTAAATATCTTGATGCCCAAAGCCAACAACGACATGCCTGACCTTATCCTTCTGGAAGATGAGGAGGAGATACTGATCCTTCCCCTTATGGAAATAACCCAAAAGGAGAGTTCATTGCGAGAGATACTACATTAGTGCGAGGGGGATTTCATCTCAAATCCTCTCAAGGCTATAAGAAAGGTGAAGGAGCAGATGAAGAAAAAGGTGGCAAAATTCTCAAGGAAGCCAACCCCTCGAGGAATCTAGAGTTCATCCTTTTCTGCGAAGAATCCAGTTTGAACCTCCTTAAGGGATATACTGATTCAGGAGGTGATCAAGTTATGGCTGGGATTAAAGATGTTCATAACCAGAAGGTGACCTCTATCACAAGCCTCGAAGGCAACATAACCACTGACGACCATACTATTAGGCCTCAGCTAGCCAGGAGGACATAGAACCAGAGGAAAGTTGCGAGTTCCAGAGGATATTGGGACGTTATCACTTTCTTAGCCTTATGCCTTTTATTTTCCATGCATGAAAATTCAAAAAATCAAAAAGAAAAACAATCTTGGTGCGGTAAAACCTAACAAAAAATTCAAAAACATATCAAACCAAACTCAAACCCAAAGAAGACACTTCTCAAGCCTTTCATGCATACCTGAACTACGGATGACCTGATCTCCCTCAACTCGGGAGTACGTAGGCAACCAGTCTCGGTGCGGTCTGACCTTCAGAAAAACAAAAAACCCCAATAAAAGACCAGTCCCAAGACACCGAAGACAAATAAAAGCCAAATTCTATCAAACCACCTGGTCAATAGGCCATGCTGAGGAAAATCAAAGCTAGTCTCTGAACCCGTGGATAAGCGGGATAACAGTGCTAACATGGCATCTCTCTGAAGATAGAGGAACAACTGCAAGCTCCTAACCCTCGGTCTCTATACGAGCCAGAACATCCACTGCCATCTGCATATTATGGCATCGTCCCTCTCAGTAAAGGAAGCCTCCCGAGTGGCTCGAGCCTCGCCTCTATCAACAGAAGTTATATCTCTACTAAAATGGGTTGTCAACATCAACGCCCTGGCTTGATCTCTCTCGAAGGTCATTCGAGCTATCAAATCTGCCATAGCTAGATCTGTTCCGGCAGGGACACTCGGTAGGTCACCAACCAAAGTCGTGGTCAAAGCCATCACCACCAACCATCACAAGCCCTTGCGTCTAATTTATTGGAGTCCGAAGGCATCTCGACATCAATCGTCAAAGTTGGAACAACAACACAGTGATATATCAAGCATAAACATCCGCAAGGACCTTCGAAGAGCTGAAGCCTCAATCTAAAACCTTCATCAAACTAGAAAAAAGGATATTAAAGCCAATTACTCCTACAAATCAAAAACAATGACTGGGGCATCCAAGCATTAAAGCCAAAATCCACTACCTGTTCACCATGGGGGTCATGCGATTAAAGAATTTTGCGATCTCGGTATTTTATCAGCCCATAGGTTAAATATAACCAAGCAATCCTCCCAGATAACATGCAAGACCGGGGCAAGTTCAAAGTCAACGACAACCCAACATGGGGACCGTTACAACAAGACTGGACTAATTTTGGAAATTGCTCAATTCAACACTGGGGCATTTATCAACCATCCAATCAACATGCACCAGTCGACACCATCAGCATGGTCCATCAACATCCTAACTTTCATCATTGGAGATCCGGTATGACCAATCGACCTTTGCCAATTATAATTTTCTTAGAATACTGCGATCCGCTGATAAGGTATGACTCTTTCATCTCTTTATGTGCTTTTAATTTTCGTGAATTAGCGATAATATACCTAAGTCCTGCAGTAGAGTCTCAGAAAAGGAGGAAAAGAAAAAAAATACTTTTGCTTAACTTGTTATGAATTGGATTAATTTTGATAAGCGTCCATGGAGAAAGAATTATGAAAGCGATTAGAGAATTAAGACTATTCAGCCTTTTGATTAGACATGACATCCTAGTTTAAAGCGCTTTTTAGAGCAAACTTGATCTCATATGCATGTCTACACTTTGCGATTGACCTGACTCTTAGTTGTGGGGTATAAAACTATGACGACAAGGATGACAATTAGTAGCCAGACTAATGTCTCGAATCGTGGTTTGGGCTACTCGAGTTATTAACCTTGAGGGGTGTCTTTACACCTGGTGCCCTAAAGCCATCTGGTTTGGGAGCCATCGGCCCAACGTTCGTTACATGGGTAATTTAGTGCTTAAGAAAACGAGCATTATAAGAAATCGAAACCTGAGCAGATCCGAATCGAGGCCTAGGTTACCCGAGTAATTAAGCCCGAGGGGTGTCTCTACACCTGGTGCCCTAAAGCCGTCTGGTTTGGGAGTCACTGGCCCAACACTCGTTATATGGGTGACTTAGAGCCTAAGAAAATGAATCTTGCACCAGCTCAGGCGAGGATCAAAAAGGGTAGTCCGCCTAACTTGTCTCGAAGTGTGGCCTTTGTTACTCGAGCCAGTAAACCCTAAGGGGTGTCTTAACACCTAGTGCCCTAAAACCATCTGGTTTAGGAGTCATTGGTCCAAAACTCGTTAAACGGGTAACCCTGAATAGCATAAGAAAATGAGACACAGTTAAGTGAGGAAAGAAAAATTTTGCAAGATAAAGATGAGGTCATCTAGAAGTCATAGAAGAGAAAACCCCTGCTAAGGGTTGCGTCACACATAGTGCACATGTCATATGATCTTAAGAGCAGTGTCTAGAGCGAAGATGAGGTGTCTCTGTTGAAGGGAGATAAGTCTTTTGAATCTAATCCTACCCATGAAAAATGACCATGGACGCTTAAAAGGTTTCTTACGATTTCATAACTTGCCAAGTGAAAATTTGGATTTCCTTAGGAAAAATTCATTTTCATACTCCCTTTCAAAATCTTTAGCGATAAGATAAGAGCGCATTAAATACAAGCATTCATTTCATAAACTTTAACTTCAAATGCCTCATTCACGAGATCATACTAATCCCAATAGCCCGAGCCATCAAGCTGTCGGCACATATTGTTGTTTGTCTGAATGTGCAGGGTATTGCTCACCGTGGACTCGGTCAACAAAGCGAGTTTTTTCTATGAACCACAGTAACAACTTGCGAAAGGGCTGGGGCATTTCTCCATTCCAAGAAATGGAAAGGATCTACGACGGGACCAAGTTCCTCATCAAAAGAAAAGGGAGAGTTCATGAAAGAAATCAAGGCGACATCAGCTGTCCCTCTACAAAAAGGGAAAAATCCTGAACAGAGTCCTTAACTCGGGAAGAACAGGTGCCCGATGACAAAAAGATCTAGCGAAGGAAATCTGCATAATCAAACATATTAACTTGCGCCAAGTCCTTATCAATCGAGGCCTCTACACTGAAGTTCAAATCTAGGTAAGGAAAGAATGAGCTACATCCTCCAGGACGTCAGCATCACCCGGGTCATCAACCAAGCCAGACCTAAACCAGCAGGGTCGCAAGTAAATAGCTGACCCCTTTTCACACTCAATGATTAGCCGTTGGCACAACCTCAGCAAAGCATCGGGAAATGATCCAGGGACGAAGACAGTATATCAAATTCGATCCCTAATATTGGTCCTTTAAGCCAAATTTGATCCCCAATATCGGTCCTTTAGCCCAAATCCGATCCCCAATATCGGTCCTTTAACCCAAATATGATCCCTAATAACGGTCCTTTAAGCCAAGTTCGATTCCCAATATCGGTCCTTTAACCCAAATCCGATCCCCAATATAGGTAAATTAAATTATATTAACCCCGATATCCAATCGGGCCATCCGATCAACTTTGATCCATCCCCACAGAGGATAGATGATGGAATCTGTTATACAAGTATTTAGAAGGAGCGTTGAGAAGGATCCAGTGATGTACGCCGTTGAATACTACTTCAGCGAATGTATCAGGATATTTTACTAGTAAAGCCATCAGTGTTTGGACCACCAGAGGGACCAGCACCAAATCCAGATCCAGAAAATAGCAGCCCCTGCGAGATTCTCATCAAAGACGGCATATGAAAGGGGAGCATCCAAATCTGCTCTGCGAATGACAAAAGGAGCCATACGGGAGTTAGAGCTGATTAGCCTATCAAAATCCATGCCTGAAAAGAAACTCCAAATCACCTCAGAAAGGGTGAGGTATGGTTCTACATCAATTCAATTAAGCATATGCATCAACTTAGGATAAATTAAGATCATTATATCATGTCTGGTCTGCACATGTGCAATAAGCACTACATCAACGCACATCTCCATTAAAAAGTTAGGCATGCATACCCAATAAAGTCAAACATGCATACATATTAAACACACTAAACGCGATGAAAAGTCTGCTACCATTCGAGTAGACATCGGGACAGTCTAATGATCAACCATTGTCCCTCCCATCAGGGTAGGCACTGTTGTAAACTACCGATGTAAGTTATCATCAGGATAGGCATCGGGACCACCCATTGAGGTAACTCAGCAAAAGAGATATATCCCCATAAGAGGAGCCTTCAGAAATGTACAACGGCATCAGCCAATAGAGAATCTGCCCCCTGATAGTATCGATAGATTGGGGAAACCATTGGTCTTAAAACCAAGCAAAGGCTATCATAAAGAACGTCATCCCCAGCAGAAATATGGGAAATATTTCAGTTTATCTTCATCAAAAAAGCATCAGCAACGCCAATAGAAATCAGACAGTTGGAGTCAACACCTAGCAAAGACATCAGCAGCGCTGATGAAAGTCAACCATTGAGGTCAGCCCCAACACAAGCACCGATAAAGGTAATCGATATGCGATTTGCGATGCAAGTTGCGATGCGATATGCGATTTACGATGCAAGTTGCGATGCGATTTGCGATACGATAAGCGATATGCAATTTGCGAAGAGCGAAATACGATTTGCGAAAACATGTTAACATTTATTGCATTGTGATTTGCATCATTAATATCTTATCATATTTCAAGTGTCTAGCAATCTTTATCCTGTCCATTCCACTACATTGCATGGACATGATAAAGAGGGGCATCTGTAGCACTCAAAATTTTCCTTGCTCCAATACTAACATTGTAGGAAGGCAAAACCGTCAATCAAGCCGGTCCCGACACCAGACATCCAATCTAAATTCGGCCACCAATGCCGGTCCTTCAACTCAAATTCGATCCCCAATATCGGTCAACTCAAATCCAATCCTCAATATCGATAATCCAGTTAAATCTGATCACCAATATCGATAATCCAGTCAGATTCGATCGCCAATCGGACCGTCAATCCATCTCCGATAGTCAATCTGACCATCTATCCAGCTCCGATTATCAATCGGACCGTCAGATCATCCCTGATTTTAACATCGGGACATCAGCTAAAATTTGGTCACCAATATCGGGACAACCACAGCACCAATCAACCACATCGGGATGTCAACTCAGCCTTGGCAGAACCCGGGAGGTACAAATCAACCCCGATAGCAACCCGGGAAGTGCAGGTCATCCCCGGCAGTAACCCGAGAAGTTAGGACAACCTCAGGCACAAACCTAAAGCATCAAAACACCTCCATAAGAAAACCTGGAATAACCACGTCAGCTTCAGAAGCAACACTGAGGACAAACAGACTCGAATGAGATCCAAGTCTTGGAAACAGCTCCCGAAAGTCAACTAGAGGCCATGCCGACACAAAGGACCACCCAGGGAGGGGCAAAATGGTTATTTTTCTAACCCTCAGCCGATTCAATCAAACACAAGACAAATTGATGCCACCAAGGTCAGAAAGAACCACAACAGTGATCCCGGGTGAAAACAGCACCAGACGGCTCGACGGACAAACTGCGGGGAAACAAAGACCCGGTTATGAACCCACCTTTTGGGACTTAAAAAGGTTTAAATCCTATGTCATTGTGACACTCTCAGCGAGGACTTTCCAGAAAGCTATAACACACCTCAAATGGACGCTCCGATCAAAAGTTCTGAAGATGCAAACCTAACATCACATCGCCCGACGTGCACGTACTTCGAGACGACAAAGCCGGGCATATGGGACCCACCTTGGGGAGCCGCAACTCTACCTGCAATAGAAACAAGTAGAGTGGAGGCTCCTTGGCCTATAAATAAATGTGCACCCCCCTCATATTTCATAATTCAGAAACGTAGCGAAGCTCTGCCTGTTTGATTTTCTGACTTTTAACACCTCTTCCAAACCCAAATATTTTTACTCCAACAAGTAGATATACCCATATACTACCACATATCCAAAAACCACAAGTAGATTTGGACGTTTAAGGCCCACTAAGTGGCAAAAAGCCCCCGTTTTGCAGGCTATTGTAAGTATTTTTACGATCAGCAAGTTGCTATTACTACTTTGCACTGTTTTACACTTGCACATGAAATTTCACTTTCAAAATATGCCCGAAACTTAGTTCTGTGGCCGTTTTTGTCAAAATTTAGTACATTTTTGTACATAAACATAGATTTTTTGCATTTCTACAACTCGGGTTGATGATCCGTCAGCTCCACCAGCTTCAATGTACTAGCACACATATTTTGGCAACTTCTCCAGACTGGGTTATCTTCCCAGTCCGGGTTTGGCCCTTTTTTGTATATATTTAACTATATATATACTAACATTTCAATTCTATCAAGCCCGGATGTCAAATCCTAGGTAGTTTATCGCTTTTATATATATTTACGCATATATAAGTGATTTTCACCATCACTAGTTCTCATACCAGTCTTGGTTAACTATGTTTCATATATTTATATATTTTCAGTCGGCCTGGATTATTTCGTGGCCATTTTACCTCTTTTCCACTCCTCGCCACACTGGGTGATCTTCCCAGTCACTGGTTGACTACTTTCTGTCAATTTCAATTCTAGTACGGGCACCGGCGTGAAAACCCATCGCCCTTTTTACTGCTTTTCTATATATATATATATATATATATATTTCATTTCTGTCCAGCCTAGTTAATTTTGTGGCTTTTATATAGTTTTTATAAATATATATATATATATATATATATATATATATTTCAATTCTAGTTCGGGCCTGCGCGTGAAAACCCATCGCCCTTTTACAGCTTTTATATATAACTATATACATATACTGCTTTACTCAATTCCATTCAACTGTTGTATTTAATATTCATTTTTATATGAATTTCTACTGACATATCTGCGGGCAAACTAAATTTATCCAAATCTCGCCAATTCTAGCTTTTCACCGGTTCAAACAGGTCCTGACAGAACCTGGAAGCTATAATAGCTGAGATTTCTTTAAATCTAGTTATTTTTATAGTTTCAGCTTTGAAAGCAAACTCGCGTTCCTTAGATCGCTATCTAGTGGGAACGAGACGCTTTGGCCACGCGCAACCAGAATTTACTGAAGAATCCTTGGTTCTATTTCGACGTGATGATGTTTAAATCTATTTCTGTGCAAATTTGTACTGTGCAGGTTTATTGGCTATTCATATGTGAGCCTAGGAATCGTGGGATTCCCGATCAAAATGATCGGAATTTGATTCCCACGATGGACAAACACCAGTTTACAAATGTACCCTGCCAATTTTTCTATAAAATGTACATACACAAGACCTTAAAACGGTTATCCGAATTTAAGGTCTCATCATAGTGAAATGTGGTTTGTCGTGTCAGCGTCCCTCCGATGGTTTTCATGCCCATAAGGAGATCGACACGTGTATTTATTTTTATGGTTAATCATGCTTCACCTCACCATTCACATGCAGCCTTAAGGCTATAAAGATAAAATTTGGAAGTATCAAAAGGCTTCAATTCCTATGTCAGCGTAGGGGTTTGATAAACAGATTTTAAAACATCACTGTCAATTCAATTCAAAAGAAAAGCTTTTGCAAATCTAATCAAAACGCTTTTGCAAATCAAATCAAAGACTGATTTAAAAATCAAATCAAACCCTTTGTTTATAGGTTCAACGAAGCAAAGCACTACTTTCAATCAATCAAATCAATAGGCCCAATTTTTAAACATCATTCACTCACGCATTCCAGTTTTAAAGGAAAATATTGAAAAGATGTGGTACCATATTTACACGGGAGTCGTGGGGTGCTGAACACCTTCCCCACACTTAACCAAGCCCCGAGCTCAAACTTTGTTTTCAAAGATCAAATTTCGACAGTGTCCAGCAATTGGGTCTCTTTCAAATAAACTCGGTTGAGTTGGTACAACCATTTTCAAATCTACCAACTGGCGACTTTGTAAAATGTTCAAATCGTCGACATGATATATGTTGGCCTTTTTCCTAAAAAAAACCCTTCAAAACCTTTTTCCTAAATAAAAAGAATAAGGGTAGAGAGAACTTAGGAAGAACGATTTAAGAAAACTCGGGTTACGAACCGGCCGGCGGGATTTTTAAGTTTTCCAACGTCGACACCCTCCACTGTGTCAATAATATCCACCCAGAAACACTCCTCATCCTCCTTGGGGAAATTCATGTCCTTAAACACGTTGAAGGTGACCTCTTGATCTTGCACTCTCATGGTTAACTCTCCTTTCTGAACATCAATGAGGGTTTTGCCAGTAGCCAAAAATGGTCTCCCAAGAATTATTGGAATATCCTTATCTTCTTCATAGTCGAGAATGATGAAGTCCGCTGAGAAGATGAATCTATCCACTTTGACCAACACATCCTCAAAAATTCCTTGTGGATAAGTTACTGATCTATCTGCTAGCTGTAGAGGGATGTTGGTCGGTTTAGGTGCTGGTAACCCTAACTGAGTATAAACTGACAATGACATGAGGTTTATACTGGCACCTAAATCACACAGGCATTTGTTGAAAGCCAAACTCCTTATTGTGCATGGAATGGTGAAACTACCCGGATCCTTCAACTTAGGTGGAAGCTTCTTTTGTAGAATCGCACTACACTCCTTTGTTAGTGCCACAGTTTCGAAGTCTTCTATTTTCTTTTTCTTTGACAAAATGTCCTTCATAAACTTGGCATAACTGGGCATCTGCTCTAATGCCTCCACAAAAGGAATGTTTATGTGAAGCTTCTTAAACACTTCCAGAAACTTTGTGAACTGTTGCTCTAATTTCTATTTTCAGATTCGTTGTTGAAATGGCGGTGGAGGGTAAACTACTGGTGTAACCACTTGTTCTTTTTCTGCAGATTTTTCTCCTACTTTTCCTTCCACTGTCTGTTCCACACTGGTCTCAACTTGCTCTTTAGTTGTCAGCTTATCTGAATCCTGCTCCACTAACTGTTTCCCACTCCGAAGTGTGACCGCTTGACATTGCTCATGTCCTTCCCTCGGATTCTTTTCTATATCACTTGACAAAGCTCCTTGGGGTCGATTATTTAGTGCACTCGCAATCTGTCCAATCTGAGTTTCTAGATTTTTAATCGCAGCCAAATGAGTTTTCATCGCTGCTTCATTTCCTGTTATGTATTTTTCCAATACTTCCTCCAAATCTAGCTTTTTCTCCTGCTGTGGAGCTGCCTGTTGATTCTGATTCTGAAAACAGGGAGTATACTTGTCGTGGAGCCTGATGCTGGTTCTGATTCTGGTTGTTGCTCCAAGAAAAGTTCAGATGGTTTCTTGCCGTCCGATTGTATGCATTCTGGTATGTGTTGGCTGGCTTGTTGTAGTTTCCCACATACTGAACTGAAGCTGGCTTGATTGCACACTATTCTGTCTGATGTTCACCTGCACAAAGTTCACATATAAATGCTACATGCTGCGCGTTTCCCATAGACATGACATCCATCTTCTTTGATAGCGCTACTAGTCGTGCAGATATAGCTGTCATAGAGTCCACTTCCAGAATTCCTGTTGCTGTGGGTTGAGTCAGTCTCTCAGTTGGCCACTGATAACCATTTGAAGCCATTGTGTCTATCAATGCCCATGCCTCCTCAAATTTCTGTGTCATAAAAGCTCCACCTAAGGCTGCATCGATGCTAGTCCATATATGACTAGCTACCCTATTGTAAAATTTACTCAGCTGCATCCAATGCGAGAATCCGTGATGTGGGCACTTTCTCAATAGCTCCTTGTATCTTTCCCATGCTTCATAAAGTGGCTCCCTTTGTAGATGTGCAAATGAAGATATCTCTGTTCTCATCTTATGTGTCTTCGATGGCAGGAAGAACTTAGCCAAAAATTTATGTGCCAGGTCATTCCATGTGGTGATGGACCCCGGTGGTAGAGAATGGAGCCAACCCTTTGCCTTGTCTCTGAGTGTGAACGGAAATAATCTCAACCTGATTGCATCGTCTGACACGCCGTTGCACTTGAAGGTGTCACAGATTTCTATGAAACTAAAGATGTGTTCGTTCTGGTCGTCATTTGGAATACCCCCAAACTGGCAATTATTCTGCACCATCTGTATTGTCCCAGGCTTAATCTCAAAATTGTTTGTATTGATCGCAGGCCTGGAGATACTCGAGTGAATTTCTGAAATCTTTGGTGTAGCATAATCCCTCAGTGGTTTGTCTTCCTGTTCAGCTATGTTTTCTCTGGGTGCTTCAAGTTCTTCTCGAGTCTTTACAATCCACTTAATTAATTTCTGAAACCATTTTTCTATGTCGTCCTCGAAAGGCAACAAATCTGGCTTCTTCGATCTAGTTTGCATGCACTACTCGAATGTACCTGAAATAACCAAACAAACAAAAATAAGAATATATATATATGTATGTTTAACTAAAACTGATCTAAATAAACTGATATTGTAAGTAATAAACGCAATTACTATCCCCGGCAACGGCGCCAAAAATTTGTTGGGTATTTTCTATATGCGCTACACACAAGTGTACGCGATCAACAAGTAATATACTGATAAGTTCAGATATCGTACCCACAGAGACAATAATTCCTATTTAGTCAAACAAGTACCAGTTTTATACTATTTCAGCTTTATCAAACTAATGATTAAAAGATGATTTTCTAACTAAATTACTACTTAAACCAATTGTAACACTAACTCAAGATTTTAACAAGTTTTAGAGAATTAAGTCTACAACTTCACATATTATTTCACTTCAGATAATATCCTTTTCTCCAGTTTATGTCAACTAATCCAGATTATTAATCAAGAACACTAAAGTAGATATAACCATCTCTCAATGCATTATACCCATACTCTCTCGCATCCACAGATGATAGAATTAAGCAAGACACCTTAAATAACTAATTCACTATATCTCTATGTGAATTACAATTGAATAAGGTTTAAAATCAAGTTCTTATCAGATTACATATGATGCATAGATATCTCTATCCTATACATGAATTATGAATTCCAACTACGCAAAAATCATAAACATATGTCACTATGGCTAGTTCCAATCCCATATGTCATCTCTCGAATTCATATGGGACAACAGATAATTGGTGATAAAGCAATTATATAAATTAAGTACAACTCATAGCAAATAATTCAAAAATAATATTCATAAACTGAATTAAAGACTATTTAATCATCCATTACATAATAAGATCCGTCATAGGCTTAAATAGGAAATTAGTTCATCATAAACGAATAAAATCTAATAATCCACAGAGTATTAATCATTCTGAATACAAAGTAAATATGAATAGAGAAAGAAAGGAATATGAAACTCCTTTGTTACTCGTCTCCACGTTCGCCTTGCGTTCGTCGGGTTAAGCTCCGCTTCAGTCCTCCTCCGCTGATTAAGTCTCAAGCTAGGGCTCCAAATTGTCTAAGTCTCTCTAATACGAGCCTCTTTAGCATATATATGTGCTAATCTTGATCACCCACTCTGCTGGCAACGCGCCCCGGCACGCTATGTACCCTTTGGAGGCGCGCCCCGGCCAGCTTCGCCCTGACGAATATATTAGCCTAGGAAATGCGCCCCAGTGCAGTTTGTAGAAATCCAGCCCAATTTTGCTTGTCAACAGCCCAATCCATCCCTTCCTTTTCCTACTCAGATCCTGCACACAAAATCCACAAACATGCATGAAAAGAACCTAAAACATACTTAAAGAAACCATATCCTAGGTTTAAATGATACCGATTCGTAGGTATGAAACCTACTTATCAGAATCCGCCCCAACGAATTTACTGTTCCAAAAATTATAAAAATGCCATTAAGCCCTCAATTTCTTGTTTTGACCCTCTGAAACCGTTTCCTACAAAACAAACATAAGAACAAGTAACAAAACACTAAAAATACTTAAAGTAAGTAAAGAATGTTAGTAAAATAGAATATACACTATATATATAAACTTATCTTTAAACTACAAAAATAAATTTGTCAAGGCTAGTTCTTTGTACTATGTCCTTAAGACCATTGTGCCCTTTTTACGGTGCTTAGAGTTGATAGCACTTGTCTCGCAGGATACATTGACAACGTATACTTTAGCAGCACAAAAAATAGTATACTCAACGAACCAAAATTATAATGCTCAGAACTCTTTCTCTCTAAATGAACTATGAAATGAATACTAGAAACTAGACTTATAATGCTTGAATGCTTGAATTGAATGATCAAAGTGGCTGCACCCCCTATCTATTTATAGGAGGGATTAGTGACCCTTCAGAAGGGACATAACCCCTTGAAAAAGGTAATATTTAGCTAAAAATAACGTAGTTTTAAGGCTTAACAGAAAGGGCGCGTCCGTTCGGACCATAAAATGACGTAGTTTTAGTCTTATCAGAACAAAAACGATGTAGTTTTAGTCTTATAGCAGAAAAGATGCGTCCGTTCAGACAAAAACTGTCGACGCCGGGAAAATTTCCTTGAGATGTTCTCTACCTTTTAGATTTTGCTATGTTGATTTTATCTTTCTTAAAGGGTGAGATTTTGGGAAAGACCGACATACATGTCGACGATTTGAAAAGAATGATTTTATTAATTGGGCCGAATTAGATAGAGCTGCCAGTTGGTATGAGTTCAAATGGTTTTACCAACTCAACTGGATTTTAGAAAGATTTTACAATATGGCCCAATATGTGAGTCTATTTAATTAGGTCTGGAACTCGAGATTTATAGAGTTCGGGGGCTTGCTTAAGCGAGGGGAAGATGTTAGGCACCCCCTGACTTCCGTGAAACACGGTTATCGCGTCTTTTCATTCCCTATGCATTGATTGTATGTGTGTATATGTGTGTGTCTGTGTGATGAAGGTAAATGTGCTCAAAATGCTTTGTTTTGAAAGTAATATTGTGCTTTGTTGGACCTATATACGAAGGGTTTGACTTGTTGAAAAGTTCATTTTAAACAAGAATATGAAAGTGATATTTTGAAAAGAGGTTTTCAAACCCTTTCACTCACATAGGAATTGAAGCACTTTGATACTTCCATTTTATTCCATATTCGGCTTTATTTGATTTTATTAAGATGCGAATCATCTTTGACAGTAAATAAATCTATTTACAAGTGTCGGGCTCCTTATGGGAATAAAAGTCATCAAAGTATTCCCGAACACCATATACATAATTTTCACTATTTTGGGGACTTAAACCCATATAACCATTTTAAGGCCCTGAATTTACAAGTACAAAGATTTGCAAGCTAACTGTACAACTTAAAAAGTCCATCACGGGAACCGGATCTAGACCCATTGATTGGATCGTAGATCCTATAGCTCCTAGGCAAATAGAATATCACATAAACAGCATGCATAATGAGTATATTATAATAAAACACATATCTGTTCTAGACATCGCTGGACAAAGGATTCATCAGTTAAATTCTCGTAAGCGAGTAGCTCAAAGCTTCTAGTTTCCTCTAGATATAGATCTAGGGTCACGTGGTTGCTAAATATTTACAAAAACTAGAAAGAAAACTAGATCCATACAGATCTTAGCAATTCTAGCTTCCAGATTCAAGTTTCACAACTTTTGAACCAGTTAAAAGCTAGATCTGGCTAGATCTAGTACAGATCTAGTAAATAAATCATGAATATTGACTATTTACATGAAATGAATGGTTAAAAAGTCAGATCTGACCAATATTAACTACTAACTATATATATATATATATAGCACTTATATATATGTTAAAGCAAGCGAAGAAAGCAGATCTGATGAAATCTTAAAGTATGGCACGAGAATAGCTATCGAACGGCTTTCGGTACTTCAAAACTCAGTTTTCACCGGTTAAAATTTGATATGTCATAGTATATATGTATAAAAGTGTTTACAAAGAAGTTTTACAAAGATCGGAGTAAGATTCGAGCTCCTTCTCTCTCTCTTGGGCCCTTTTTTTTTTTTCTCTCTCTCTCTCTCTCTTCTCTACCTATTCTTCTCTTAGAATTTAAAGGGGGGATGGGGTATATTTAGGCCCGGCTAGCCTCAAGTAGACCTGCAGCTGGGCCTGGTGGGCTCCACCATCTTGAAGTACATGTACCTCGATTATTGCGCAAGTTATTTAAATAACTTACAATCCAGGAATCCTATGGAGGCATGCCATACCTTTTTAGAAAGCCATTTTTGAGAGCTACACAATGACATGGGGCTTGACCTTTTTCGAATCTTGGAAGATGGGTCCACGACCAGATCTTCAAGTCTTCGCAATCAGTCCGTTTAGCTGTCTGGCGTAGTTTGCACTCGGGATTGCTGTGATGGCCTTTGTGCTACCTTATTCACAGTAGTTTGATCAGTATTGATGTAAAGTTGGCAAACTTGCCATTTTGCCCTTCCGGGGTGGTTTTCGGACTTGATGCAGCTGCAACTATATTCCATTAGGGTTATCTTCGGGGTTTGACTGCTGTTAACTTTTGTCTGTCCTCAGGGTTATCTCTGAGGTTGATTTGATGTCCCCGAGGCTATCTCTGAGGTTTAATTGTGATTGTAGACTTCGAGGGTTGTCTCTGGAATATAAAAAATGGTTTTGCCCTCCTACAGGGTTAGTAACAAGAATACAAAATTTCGAGTGTCTATAAAAACGACGTAGTTTTGGGGCATCCGTTCAAACTGATATCCTTTCCCAAAATGACGCAGTATTGACGTGTCCGTTCGGCAGGTAACGCTTCCCAAAACGACACAATTTTGATAATAAATAACATCTATCCAAATGACACAATTTTATTAATAAAACTAAAAATAAAATAAACAAATTTTAAATAAATTTTGTCCAAAAAATTATATACAAGGACCCAGAACCACGAGCCACGAGTCTCGAGCCACGTGCTATGTGCCCGAGCCAGGCCAGATCGGTCGGTTGGTCGTGTCGACGCCAGGGAAAATTCAGTTCCTGTGTTTGGTTGTTACCCTTTGTATTTCGCTCTGTGATTTAAGTTATCTTGTTTAAAGGGTGAGATTTTAGAAAAAGACCGACATATAATGTCGACGATTTGAAAAGTTTGGTTTTAATGATTGGGCCTAAGTTAGACAGAGTCGCCAGTTAGTATAAGTTTAAATGGTTGTACCAACTCAACCGGAGTTTGAAAGGTTTTGTAATATGACCCAATATATGACTCCAATTAATTTGGTCTGGAGCCCGAGATTCATAAAGTTTAAGGGCTTACTTAAGTGAGGGGAAGGTGTTAGGCACCCCCCGACTTTCGTGAAACATGGTTACCGCGTCTTTTCATTCCCTAAATATGTGATGTGTGTATGTGATGCAGATAAAGGTGCTCGAAGTGCTTTATTTGAAAGTAGTGATGTGCTTCGTTGGACCTATATATGAAGGGTTTGATCTATTGAAAGATTTATTTTAAGCAATCATATGAAAGTGATGTTTTGAAAAGAGGTTTTCAAACCCTTTCGCTCCCATAGGAATTGAAGCCCTTTGATACTTCCATTTTATTCCATATTCGACTTTATTTAATTTTATTTAAATGCGAAGCATCTTTGACAATATATAAATATTATATATAAGTGTCGGGCTTCTTATGGGCATGAAAGCCATCGAAGTATGCCCGAGCACCACAAACCACAGTTTTCACTATTTTGGGGTCTTAAACTCGTATAACCGTTTTAAGGCCTTGGATTTACAAGTACAAAGATTTGCAAGCTAACTGTACAACTCAAAAAAGTCCATCACGGTAACCGGATCTAGATCCATTGATTTAATCGTAGATCTTGTAGCTCCTAGGCTCACATGATATCACATAAATAGCCTACATAATGAATACATTGCAATAACATATATATATATATATATATATATATATATATATATATATCTAGACATCGCTGGAGAAGGATTCATTAGTTAAATCCTCGTAAGTGAGTAGCCCAAAGCTTCTAGTTTCCTCTAGATATAGATCTAGGGTCATGTGGTTGCTAAATATTTAAAAAACCATAAAGAAAACTAGATCTGTACAGATTTTAGCCATTCTAACTTCCAGGTTCAAGTTTTACAACTTTTGAACCTGTTAAAAGCAAGATCTGGCTAGATCTATTACATATATAGTCAATAAAGCATATATATTGACTATTTACATGAAATGAATGTTTAAATAGTCAGATCTGACCAATATTAAATACTAACTATATATATAACACTTATATATATGTTAAAGCAAGCTAAGAGAACAGATCTGATGAAATCTTACAGTATGGCACGAGAATGGCTATTGAATGGCTTTTGGCATCTCAAAAATCAATTTCCACGGTTTAAAATTTGATATGTTGTAGTATATATGTATAAGAGTGTTTATAAAGAAGTTTTACAAAAATCAGAGCAAGATTCGTGCTCCTTCTCTCTCTCTTGGCTCCTTTCTCTCTCTCTTTTCCTTCTTCTCTGCCTTTTCCTTCTCTTAGAAGCTAAAGGGGGAAGGGGTGTATATAGGCTAGGCCAGCTGTAATGGCCTGGTGGGCCCCACTGCCTCAAAGTATATGTACCTCAATCGACGTGCATTATGCTTGAAACCTTCATAACTTGCAATCCAGGAATCCTATGGAGGCGTGCCATACCTTTACAGAAAGCTCTTTTCGAGAGCTACACAATGACATGTGGTTTGACCTTTTCTATATCTGGAAAGATGGGTCTATGACTAGATCTTTAAGTTTTCACAGTCAGTCTGTTGAGCTGTCTGGCGCAGTTTGCACTCGGGATTGCTGTGACAGCTCTGTACGAACTTTTTCATAGTAGTTTGATCAGTATTGATATAGAGCTGGCAAAATTACCCTATTTCCCTTCTAGGGGTTGTCTCCGAACTTGATGCAGCTGCAACTGCCTTCCGTCAGGGTTATCTATGAGGTTTGACTGCTGTTGACTTATGTTTGTCCTCAAGGTTGTCTCTGAGGTTCATTTGATGTTTCCCGAGGCTGTCTTCGGGGGTTTGATTATGATTGTAGAATTCCAGGGTTGTCTCTAGAATATAAAAGACGGTATTTCCCTCCTGTATGGTTAGTAATTGGAATGCAAAATTTTGAGTATCTACAGATGCCCCTCTTTATCATGTTTATACAATGCAATGGAATGAACATGATAAAGATTGCTAGACACTGGAAATATGATAAATGCAAATGTAATGCAATTCATGGTATGATGAATGTGAAAACACTTTCGCAAATCGCACTTTGCAAATCGCATTTCGCAAATCAGACTTCACATTTTGCATATCGTAAATCACAACATCGGGTCATATATCACAAACCTTTAAAATTTATCGATTCCTTTGTTGGTGGCTGACATCAACAGCCTCCACCACTGGACATTCCTGAGTTGGTTTAATGAAGATTACCTGCAGTGTTCATATCCCGAACGTTCTCACTATTTCTGCTAGGGATAATTTTACGGCTGAAACCACAGAACCTTTCCGATGTTCACGTTGGGGTTGTCACCAAAGGTTTGGATTCCCATTAGGTTGATGTCGATGTTTTTGCTGGAGATAGAGTTTTTAATGATCAGTATCACCGAATCCTCCCCATGCCTACTCAAACGGTAGCTTACAAAGGTTGACTATCATCAGACTGTCTTGATGCCTACTCGAACGGTAGTTTACACCAGGTCTCCCATCATTGAACTGCCTAGATGCCTCAAGTGGAGATTTCTTTTATAACAGATTCTATCATCGGTCCTTCCTGATGGCGGTAGTTTTCCATGGTTGTCATCACCAGGTTTTCCTAATGCTATACTGTGTTGACGCCATCAGTTTCTAATATCAGATTATTAATTATCTTTGCTGAAGTAATCTTCAATGACTTACATCACCGAATCCTTCTTTGATACTATGTTGGGGCTGTCACCAATGATTTGCAATATCAGATGATCTCGATGCCTACTCTGTCGGTAGTTTACAAAGGTTTTATCACTGAACTGTCTTGATGCCTACGCCGGGCTATCACCAATGGTTTACAATACCAGATTCTCTAATATCTTCATTGAAGTAGTTTCCAATGGCTTGCATCACCAGACTCATATCCGATGCTACGTTGGGGCTATTACTAACGGTTTACAATACCAGATTCTCTGATATCTTTGCTGAAGTAGTTTCTAACGGCTTGCATCACCAGACTTCTATCCGATACTACGCTGGGGCTGTCACCAATAGTTTACAATACCAGATTCTTCGATATCTTCGGTAAATTAATTACCGGTGGCTTGCATCATCAGACTCCTAATCAATGCTACGCTGTAGCTGTCACCAATGGTTTACAGGAGATTTTCATGCTTTTGAAGTTTAGTACCCTATTTTAGGATTT
Source organism: Panax stipuleanatus (assembly GCA_020205555.1). NCBI lineage: Eukaryota > Viridiplantae > Streptophyta > Magnoliopsida > Apiales > Araliaceae > Panax > Panax stipuleanatus. The sequence continues at coordinate 123,325,424 of CM035120.1, forward strand.
CAGGCGCTTTTTACTCAATCGGGTATAACCTTTTTTGCTGATTTGATTTTTTGGCTTCAGAGGACCCAGCTGTGACCAAAATTTAATAGAGTTAGAGGGGGTAGGGCCCATCCTAGGCTGCTGCAGGTAGACTCGCGGCAGATCACTGGTGGTTTTATACCCCTTGGCATTTTCAATAGTCATTTTCATCTTGAGAGGCATGAAAAATTTGAAAATTCCAAATTAGATCTACTCAGTTTGAGTTTCTTTTTATGAGTTTCGTCAATGTACACACGTTCTGCACATCTCAAGTAACGTTTATATCCTTTCTTTTCAAGTTTTGACCGTTAGAAAGCTTGATTTCATGTATAATGGGTTTAAACACAATGTATCACATATGTATGCATATATGACTTAATAAAAATGAACAGACTTAGTAAATACTTGTATCTTACCATGCTGAACATTTCGATGTGAAAAAAAAATCATTTTCATGACAATCATTTTTCACCCATTTGGCTATTTTAGTCATCCTATTTGAGGACAGATGAACATTAATTTTCATAAAAATGCACATGGTGATTTGGCTACCATTGCGAGCTTAATTTTAATGTTTTTCACATGTCATATGAAATGCTCATGATTTTGGGATGGTGTGCTATTGAATAGCTACATAGTCATACGTATATGTATGCGGATAGTCCATTTTTCAAAGGAGACTCTAGCGAAATTTTTCCTCGAGTCTGGGCACTCAATGAACATGCAAATTTAACTCTACTGGGGATGTATGTTAAAATAATACAAGCTTAAACATTTAGATCATGCATGATGCAATGACTTGAATTTAAAATTAAAATGTACCTCACTATTTCTGAGGTGATTTGGAGATTTTGTTCATGTTTGGATTCAGATAGACCGAGTAGCTCTCATAGGGATTCCTCAGGTGTGAGGAGGGCGGCTTCTGATGTCTCTTTACCTCGTCCGGCCCGTCAGTTCTATTCAAGTTTATAGGACGAATACTATAGACGAGGAGGAGGATGTTCCTATTTTGGACCCCACTTCTTCTTTTTCTACTCCACGCCGAGACCTTCTTGGAATTAATGTGATGACTACTGATGATAAGGATGAAATATGTTATATTTTTAGCCCTAAATGCTTATACTTTTATAGCTATTTTGTACCTATATACATTCGTTATTCTTATATTTGTTATTTTAGGTACAATTGAACTAAAGAAGTGGAATGGAGTCAAAAGGAGCATGCAAGATCAATTTTCAGCATGTCATGCAAGTAACCCGCTGGGGCAGGGCTCGGGAGAAGAAATCTCCCGCCGGGGCGGAGCCTTGGAGCGAATTGGCATGCCGAACAGTGGCCCAACCCGCTGGGGCGGGGCTTTGTATATGAAGATCCCCACTGGGGCGGGGAGGCGCACCAGATGATGAAGTTCTCCTACTTCGCGTAGGAGTTGGGCTATCAATTAGGGATAAGTAGGGCTGCTACTATACATTATAAAAGGAACCTAAGCAAAAATATAGGGTTATCTTGTATTCAATCACTGTTGGTCGTTTTACCGATCAATATATACGTGCAAGTATACACGGTCAACAAGTAATAAAGAGTAAGTAAGATATCGTTCCCACGGAGAATTAACTAATAAAAGTCACCAAACCACTAACCCATAACCATTTCAGTCTTATCTAAACGAATGATTAAGTGTTGTTGATTAAAACTAAACAAGTAAACTAAAACTAATTAACCCTAGAATAAAACTAGATACTGAAGATATGAGATCTCAATTTCCCCTATTTATTCATCTAAGTCAATATACTTCATGTTTTGTCAAACTAATCATCACAGATTGGTAGTCGAGAACACGAAAGTGAGATAAGGCCATCTTTCGATGTACCCAATCCATATTACATACAATCCACAGATGATAGAACACATATGAACACCCACATTACCTAAACCACTATATGTCTATGTGATTTACAAATAAATAGGGTTTAAGCCCAAGTCCTCAATTGATTACAAGTGATGCTTCGGTATATATTTATCCTCAGCACGAATTATGCATTCCAACGCCATGTATAATGTACAAACACAAGCTACTATGGTCAGATCTAAACTCATACTTCATCTTTCAAGTTAATATGAATTATCACGGTAATTGGTAGCTAGGCAATTAAGCAATTGAATACAAACCATAACAGACAACCTCATAACAATCAATAAGACCAACATGGAAGAATATCAAAATAAACTATTCAATAGGTTCCATTGAAATCTCAAAATAAAGTTTAAGTAATGATTGACTCAAATCTACCATCCATAAGTTAAATACACATCATAAGAATACAAATATGGAAAAGATAGAAAGTTCAAATCTGATTGCTCAAGCTCCAAGGTTGAATCTTCAATGATATCCACTCGTTTCAATCTTCAAATCTAAGTAAACCTAGAATTGATCTACTCCTAATCTAATTTACTCAAAATATAAAGAAAAGGGAAGAACAATGTTAAGTTAGGGCTCCTAAAGGGGAGATATATTAAGCTAAGCTCCCAAGAGGGGAGATCTTTGATATATGAAATATATGAGCCCTAATATAGCCTTCCAAGTCGAGCCCCCATTTCTCCAAGCAAAGCTCAGCTAAAATGAAAAGTCAACATTCTGGTCAAATCGAGCCGGCGCGGCCGCGCGCCTTTAAGCCTTAATTCAGGTTCTGCAGATTTTTGTTTTGGCTTCTGTTGCTGCTGCACTTCTCTGCACCATTCCCACGCTTGCCTTCTTGCATCCTTTGAGCCTCGTAGCAACAGAAATTTCCCATTTAGCTGCTTTACTCCTTTTCGATATCATGACATCATCCCATTTCTTTGCTTCTTGTCCATTTTTAGCATTCTTTCAGTCTTTTTAGCCCGTTGTGCACCAAGAGAGTTCCAAATCACGAAAACTACAAAACAAAGCAAAAACATATGAAAAGCACAATAATACTTGAGTTTAAGCAACAAAATAAGTTAGCTAATATCTGAATAAGTGGTTATAAAAACCACTTATCAATCACTAAGATACTTTTCTATTTATTCTTTGCTGATTCTATGGCTATGTGTAGTTAAACTATTGTTCTTGGATTAAGAAGACGGAAGCCTTAGATTATTACACTGTGAGATCTAATTGATTTTATTTGTTCAATTAATATTGTAAGTATTGATTATTCTTCTGCGCTGGAATTATATGATTGATTTGATTAATTGCTAGGATGCATACTAGTTTATTGTTCATTGAAATCTACTGCTAAATTAGACATCAAATTCGTAATTGTCTGGTCACTCTAATTTGTGAAGTAACTAAGATTAATAATTTACTGCAGATCACGAGATTATTATATCTTAGGGAGATTATTATATCTTAGGGAGAATATTCAACTGAATTAGATACAACCGCTTGTGCTTGTGTTGTTCAACTTCATTGGTTTTTTTGATTCTTAAAGCTTCTACTAGATTAAACTTTTAGCGCTTGTCTGAAGTTATTTAGTAGATAGGGTTATTTAAATCTCTTGTTTCTATCTAACTAAAATTAAGGGAAGACATGAAAGTTATTATAACGATGAATATTCAAAGTATTAATTGTGTATGCTTGAGACAATGATTAGTGTATGTTACTAAGGTGGAAGCTGACTTAACCCAAGGTTTGTTCTACTGATTTAGTTCGTTACATTATTTTACACATTAGCTTAGTTTAATTAATAATATTCAAAAACCCCTCTTTTTGAATACAAAGTAGAAAAATAGATTAATCAGTCTCTGTGGGATCGATGCTTACTTGCACTACTACATAATTATTTTTCGCAGTAAGGTTTTATTTTTGGTTGTCTACGACAGCACGCCAAATTTTGACGCCGTTGCCGGGGACTGATTTTATTTTATTTTTATATTTTTGTGATCCTTATTTTATTTTTATTTTTATTTGTAGTTTTTATTTCTTATAGGTATTTTGAATTTCCTTGATTGTTTATGCCCTAAACTCGATCTACTAATCAAGGTGATTTAAAGTGTGATCCAGTGATAGAGAGAACTATTCAGAGATTAAGGAAGGAAGCTCGGGCAAATCATGCAGAAAAGGAAGCCATGGCAGCAAATCGAACCCTGAAAGAGCTTTCAGCTCCTGATTTGAACCAACAACCTTTATGCATAACTTTCTCTAATCTTGATACTAATACTCACTTTGAATTGAAATCTGGACTAATACATCTTCTACCTTCTTTTCATGGCTTGGAAGGTGAAGATCCCCACAAAAACTTGAAGGAATTTCACATGGTATGCACGAGTATGAAACCTATCGGAGTAACCGAAGAGCAGATCAAGCTAAGAGCCTTTCCATTTCTACTGAAAGATTCAGCTAAGGATTGGATTTACTATCTACCCTCCGGAAGTATCACCACATGGGAAGAGATTAAAAGATTATTTTTAGAGAAATATTTTCCCGCTTCAAGGGCAGCCAACATTCGGAAGTTAATTTGTGGTGTGAGGCATAACAATAGAAAATCCCTACATGAGTATTGGGAATGTTTTAAGAGATTGTGTGCTAGTTGCCCTCATCATCAAATTAGTGATCATCTTCTCATCCAATATTTCTATGAAGGTCTTAGTTGTACCAATAGAAGCATGATTGACGCTGCTAGTGACAGAGCTTTGGTGGATAAGACTCCCGAGGCTACAAGAAACCTAATTGCGAATATGGCTGCTAATTCTCAACAATTTGGCACTAGACTTGATTATGCACCTAGGAATACTAGTGAGGTACAAATTTCTTCTATTGAACAACAAATTGCAAGTTTAACTTCTCTTGTTCGTTAACTGGGTGCAGGTAACACACAACAGATAAAAGCTTGCAGAATTTGTGCGGTAGTAGGACATCCGACTGATATGTGCCCAACTCTTCAAGAGGAATCCGTTGAACATGCAAACGCAATAGGAGGATTTTATGGGCAACCACAAAGGAAATATGATCCCTATTCAAATACTTATAATCCTGGATGGAGGGATCATCCAAACTTTAGCTACGGGAATCCACAAGCAAGTCAACCCGCAACTCAACCTTTTCCAAATCAGCAGCAGTACAAACCATCGTATCTAAATGGACAACAACAAGGCCAATATTCTCACCCTAGTATGTCTTTAGAAGATATTGTTAAAACACTTGCCACTAACACTTTACAATTTCAACAGGAAACGAGGGCAAGTATTCATAATTTGGGTACGCAAATGGGACAAATGGCAACTGCAATTAGTCGATTGGAAGTGCATAGCTCTGGAAAATTACCCTCTCAAACAGTGGTGAACCCAAAAGAAAATGTAAGTGCAATCACTTTGAGGAATGGTAAAGAGATAACAATTCCAGAAAAGACAATGCCTACACCAGAAAATCAAGACAATGTAGATAAGGAAAAAGAAGAAGTAGGCAACAGTGTTCTGAATGACAAGGATGAACCTAAGCATAAATTTCGTCTTATCTATGAATATAAACCTGTACCACCTTTCCCTCTTGCTTTAACAGAATATAGAAAATACGAGAAAAATTTAGATTTGTATGAAACTTTTCGTAAATGCGAGGTAAATATTCCATTGTTAGATGCTATTAAACAAGTATCTCGTTATGCTAAATTTTTGAAAGAACTGTGTATACACAAGAGGAAACGGGAAATGAAAAAATATGAAAAGGTAAGGGTAGGGGAAAATGTTTCAGCAGTCATTCAAAGAAAGCAACCTACTAAGTGCCAAGACCCGGGTATGTTCACCATTCCGTGCATGATAGGTAGCACTAGAATTGAAAAAGCCATGTTAGACTTAGGAACCTCGATAAATGTCATGCCATATTCTATATATGCTACTCTATCACTTGAAACTTTAAATAAAACTAGTATTATAATATAGCTGGCTGACAGATCTAATGTTTATCTCAAAGGTGTGGTTGAGGATGTCCTTGTGCAAGTCAATGATTTGATCTTTCCTACTAATTTTTATGTGCTTGATACGGAAAACGGTGACCAAAATGCTCCTATTTTTCTTGGAAGACCATTTTTAAAGACATCAAAGACTAAAATAAATGTTCATAATGGTAGACTTTTAATGGAATTTGATGGCAAAATTGTTGAGTTTAATATTTATGATGCCATGCGATATCCCACTAATGATAATTTTGTTTATTCAGTTGATGTGATTGACTCTTTAGCACAGGAAGTTTTTAAACTTGATGGTAAGGATGAATTGGAAGTGCACTTAGTGAGAACATTGATGAAGAAAGTGCGAATTTGACCTTTAAGCAACTGTAACAGCTTTGCATGGCGCACCAAAATCAGGTAACATCGTTTATGTTGAATTGCCAATTTCTAACGAGAAGTCTTTACCCTCTGTTTTGCAGGCACCAATTCCCGATTTGAAGCCTCTTTCTAGTCGACTACATATTTCTATAAGGGTTTCTAGAAAAAAAGAAGTGGAGAATATGGACCTTGAAGGATCCGGTTTATACTAATTTACTCAAAGGGAATGTTGGGTCGAGCCAACGATCATAAACAAAGGCGCGTTATGGGAGGCAACCCATAGGGGAGTATCTTTCTACTTTTCTTTGCATTTTAGTTTACATTGAGGATAATGTAAGTTTTAAGTGTGGGGGGAAGGATTTAGGATACTTATTATTATTATTATTATTATTATTATTATTTTATTATGAATTTTGTGGGTATATTCACTGCCAACCCTCACGAGACGAAACTCGTCCACTTGGGGTGACCTTGGGGTTTAAAGGCTTGTTGCACATGCTAAGTGCAATCGTGTTTCCTATGAAAATGGGGTAGTTTTAGGATGTGTCACTTGAGCAATAAGTTAATTTGGATTTTGATTCTTGACCGATGATAAATTTTGAGTTCTTTTTGATAACTTCTTGGAAGACTGATAGACATTGGGTAATCTAAATTCAGGTTTTCTTTATTGATGATTACTTTATTAGAGACCCTTCATTATTGAGCACATATCCATTTGTTCGACCTAGTTTTGACTTGGAAGAAGTTTATCTGATCAAATATCTAGGGGAGAAATTTTGGAACTCTATCGTTTGTTTGATCATTACTTGAAGTTGATACGAGGTACTATTTAAGAAAAGGGAGATGATTTAGGCAAAGTTGATAAGCGTGAAACACAAGAAAGAAAAAAAACAATGATTGATGTGGTGGGCAGAGATGGAGCATAAAACGCACTCACTCATAAACACATGAAATGTGAGATGGAGCGTAAAACACACTCGCTGGTAAGATGGAGCATAATATGCACTTACCAAAGAAAGAGAAGAAAAAGAAAGAAAAGCCTTTTGATACTTTGATATTATCTACTGATGTTAACTGAGATCGGTGTGAAAATAAGTGGTTAAGTTTCTCGTTCTCCTTTAAGGCTTCGATTTCTTAAATTTTTCTGTGGTTTGATTGGTTTGATACATGTGGATTCACACAAGCACAAGGGGTTGAGAGTAAAGTAAGATTAAGAAATAAATTTGGGTTCCAGATGATACACTGTTTTGAAGTTTCCCAAGAGTTATTGTGTTGAATCGTTGAGGTATTTATTGAAGTTCATATTAACTCATGGCTCAAGGTTGTTAAGTTTGTTTAGTGGAATTATTTTTGTGTTATAGTTTATTTTTGTTTTGCCCGAGGACGAGCAAAAGATAAGTGTGGGGGAATTTAATAAGGATAAAATATGTTATATTTTTAGCCCTTAATGCTTATGCTTTTATATCTATTTTGTACCTATATACATTCGTTATTCTTATATTTGTTATTTTAGGTACAATTGAACCAAGGAAGTGGAATGGAGTCAAAAAGAGCATGCAAGATCAATTTTCAGCATGTCATGCGAGTAAACCCGCTGGGGCGAGGCAGGGAAGAATAAATCTCCATCCTGGGCGGAGCCTTGGAGCGAATTGGCATGCCGGATCGTGGCCCAACCCGCTGGGGCAGGGCTTTATACATGAAGATCCCCAGTGGGGCGGGGAGGCGCGCCAGATGATGAAGTTCTCCTACTTCGCGTAGGAGTTAGGTTATCAATTAGGGATAAGTAGGGCTGCTACTATACATTATAAAAGGAACCTAAGCAAACATAAAGGGTTATCTTGTATTCAATCACTAAGATACTTTTCTATTTATTCTTTGCAGATTCTATGGCTTTGTGTAACTAAACTATTGTTCTTGGATTAAGAAAATGGAAGCCTTAGATTATTACACTGTGAGATCTAATTGATTTTATTTGTTCAATTAATATTGTGAGTATTGATTATTCTTCTGTGCTAGAATTATATGATTGATTTGATTAATTGCTAGGATGCATACTAGTTTATTGTTCATTGAATCTACTGCTAAATTAGACATTAAATCCGTAATTGTTTGGTCATTCTAATTTGTGAAGTAACTAAGATTAATAATTGACTGCAGATCACGAGATTATTATATCTTAGGGAGAATATTCAATTGAATTAGATACAACCGCTTGTGCTTGTGTTATTCAGCTTCATTAGTTTTTTTGATTCTTAAAGCTTCTACTAGATTAAACTTTTAGCACTTGTCTGAAGTTATTTAGTAGATAGGGTTATTTAGATCGCTTGTTTCTATCTAACTAAAATTAGGGGAAGACATGAAAGTTATTCTAACGATGAATATTCAAAGTATTAATTGTGTATGCTTGAGACAATGATTAGTGTATGTTACTAAGGTGGAAGCTGACTTAACCCAATGTTTGTTCTCCTGATTTAGTTCGTTACATTATTTTACACATTAGCTTATTTTAATTAATAGTATTCAAAAACCCCTCTTTTTGAATACAAAGTAGAAAAATAGATTAATCAGTCTCTGTGGGATCGATGCTTACTTGCACTGCTACATAATTAATTTTTGCAGTAAGGTTTTATTTTTGGTTGTCTGCGACAGCACACCAAATTTTGGCGCCGTTATCGGGGACAGATTTTATTTTATTTTTATATTTTTGTGATCCTTATTTTATTTTTATTTTTATTTGTAGTTTTTATTTCTTATAGGTAATTTGAATTTCCTTGATTGTTTATGCCCGAAACTCGATCTACTAATCAAGGTGATTTAAAGTGTGATCCAGAGATAGAGAGAACTATTCAGAGATTAAGGAAGGAAGCTCGGGCAAATCGTGCAGAAAAGAAAGCCATGGCAGCAAATCGAACCCTGAAAGAGCTTTCGGCTTCTGATTTAAACCAACCACCCTTATGCATAACTTTCCCTAATCTTGATACTAGTACTCACTTTGAATTGAAATCTGAACTAATACATCTTCTAACTTCTTTTCATGGTTTGGCAGGTGAAGATCCCCACAAACACTTGAAGGAATTTCACGTGGTATGCACGAGAATGAAACCTACCGGAGTAACCGAAGAGCAGATCAAGCTAAGAGCCTTTCCATTTTCGCTGAAAGATTCAGCTAAGGATTAGCTTTACTATCTACCCTTCGAAAGTATCACCACATGGGAAGAGATTAAAAGATTATTTTTAGAGAAATATTTTTTTGCTTCAAGGGCAGCCAACATTCGAAAGTCAATTTGTGGTGTGAGGCAGAACAACGGAGAATCCCTACATGAGTATTGGAAACGTTTCAAGAGATTGTGTGCTAGTTGCCCTCATCATCAAATTAGTGATCATCTTCTCATCCAATATTTCTATGAAGGTCTTAGTTGTACCGATAGAAGCATGATTGATGCTTTTAGTGGCGGAGCTTTGGTGGATAAGGCTCCCGAGGCTGCAAGAAACCTAATTGCGAATATGCCAGCTAATTCTCAATAATTTGGCACTAGACTTGATTTTGCACCTAGGAATACTAGTGAGGTACAAATTTCTTATATTAAACAACAAATTGCGAGTTTAACTTCTCTAGTTCGTCAATTGGGTGCAGTTAACACACAACAGGTAAAAGCTTGTGGAATTTATGCGGTAGTAGGACATCCGACTGATATGTGTCCAACTCTTCAAGAGGAATTCGTTGAACATGCAAACGCAACAGGAGGATTTCCTTGGCAACCACAAAGGAAATATGATCCCTATTCGAATACATATAATCCTGGATGGAGGGATCATCCTAACTTTAGCTACGGTAATCCACAAGCAAGTCAACCCGCAACTCAACCTTTTCCAAATCAGCAGCAGTACAAACCATCGTATCCAAATGGACAACAACAGGGCCAATATTCTCACCCTAGTATGTCTTAAGAAGATATTGTTAAAACACTTGCCACTAACACTTTACAATATCAACAGGAAACGAGGGCAAGTATTCATAATTTGGGTACGCAAGTGGGACAAATGGCAACTGCAATCAGTCGATTGGAAGCGCATAGCTCTGGAAAATTACCCTCTCAAACAGTGGTGAACCCAAAAGAAAATGTAAGTGCAATCACTTTGAGGAATGGTAAAGAGATAGAAATTCCAGAAAAGACAATGCCTACACCACAAAATCAAGACAATGTAGATAAGGAAAAAGAAAAAGTAGACAGCAGTGTTCTGAATGACAAGGATGAACCTAAGCATAAATTTCCTCCTCTCTCTGAATATAAACCGATACTTCCTTTCCCTCTTGCTTTAACAGAAAACAGAAAATATGAGAAAAATTCAGATTTGTATGAAACTTTTCGTAAATGCGAGGTAAATATTACATTGTTAGATGCTATTAAACAAGTACCTCGTTATGCTAAATTTTTGAAAGAACTGTGTACACAAGAGGAAACAGGAAATGAAAAAATATAAAAAGGTAAGGGGAGGGGAAAATGTTTCAGCTGTCATTTAAAGAAAGCTACCTACTAAGTGCCAAGACCCGGGTATGTTCACCATTCCGTGCACGATAGGTAGCACTAGAATTGAAAAGGTCATGTTAGACTTAGGAGCCTCGATAAATGTTATGCCATATTCTATATATGCTACTCTATCACTTGAAACTTTGAATAAAACTGGTATTGTAATACAGCTAGCTGATAGATCTAATGTTTATCCCAAAGGTGTGGTTGAGGATGTCCTTGTGCAAGTCAATGATTTGATCTTTTCTACTGATTTTAATGTGCTTGATATGGAAAACGGTGACCTAAATGCTCCTATTTTGCTAGGAAGACCATTTTTAAAGACATCAAAGACTAAAATAGATGTTCATAGTGGTACACTTTCAATGGAATTTGATGGCGAAATTGTTGAGTTTAATATTTATATTGCCATGCGATATCCCACTGATGATAATTCTGTTTATTCAGTTGATGTGATTGACTCTTTAGCACATGAAGTTTTTGAACTTGATGGTAAGGATGAATTGGAAGGTGCACTTAGTGAGAACATTGATGAAGAAAGTGCGAATTTGACCTTGAGCACTGAGTTGCAAGCAACTGTAACAGCTTTGCATGGCGCTCCAAAATTAGGTAACATCATTTATGTTGAATTGTCGATTTCTAACGAGAAGTCTTTACCCCTTGTTTTGCAGGCACCAATTCCCGATTTGAAGCTTCTTCCTAGTCGACTACATATTTCTATAAGTGTTTTCGAAAAAAAAAAGGTGGAGAATGTGGACCTTGAAGGATCCGGTTTATACTAATTTACTTAAAGGGAATGTTTGGTCGAGCCAACGACCATAAACAAAGGCGCTGCATAGAAGGCAACCCATAGGGGAGTATCTTTCTACTTTTTCTTTGCATTTTTGTTTACATTGGGGGCAATATAAGTTTTAAGTGTGGGGGAAAAGATTTAGGATACTTATTTTTATTATTATTATTATTATTATTTTATTTTATTATGAATTTTGTGGGTATATTCACTGCAAACCCTCACGAGACGAAACTCGTCCACTTGGGGTGACCTTGGGATTTAAAGGCTTGTTGCACATGCTAAGTGCAATCGTATTTCCTACGAAAATACGATAGTTTTAGGATCTGTCACTTGAGCAATAAGTTAATTTGGATTTTAATTCTTGACCAATGATAAATTTTGAGTTCTTTTTGATAACTTCTTGGAAGATTGATAGACATTGGGTAATCTAAATTCAGGTTTTCTTTGTTGATGATTACTTTATTTGAGACCCTTCATTATTGAGCACATATCCATTTGTTTGACCTAGTTTTAACTTGGAAGAAGTTTATTTGATTAAATGTCTAGGGGAGAAATTTTGGAACTCTATCGTTTGTTTGATCATTACTTGAAGTTGATATGAGGTACTATTTAAGAAATGGGAGATGATTTAGGCAAAGTTGATAAGCTTGAAACACAAGAAAGAAAAAAAACAACGATTGATGTGGTGGGCAGAGATGGAGCGTAAAACGCACTCACTCATAAACACATGAAATGTGAGATGGAGCGTAAAACGCACTCGCTGGTAAGATGGAGCATAAAATGCACTTACCAAAGAAAGAGAAGAAAAAGAAAGAAAAGCCTTTTGATCCTTTGATATTATCTACTGATGTTAACTGAGATCGGTGTGAAAATAAGTGGTTAAGTTTCTCGTTCTCCTTTAAGGCTTCGATTTCTTAAATTTTTCTGTGGTTTGATTGGTTTGATACATGTGGATTCACACAAGCACAAGGGGTTGAGAGTAAAGTAAGATTAAGAAATAAATTTGGGTTCCAGATGATACACTGTTTTGAAGTTTCTCAAGAGTTATTGTGTTGAATCTTTGAGGTATATGTTGAAGTTCATATTAACTCATGGCTCAAGTTTGTTAAGTTTGTTTAGTGGAATTGTTTTTGTGTTATAGTTTATTTTTGTTTTGCAGGAGGACGAGCAAAAGATAAGTGTGGGGGAATTTGATAAGGATGAAATATGTTATATTTTTAGCACTTAATGCTTATGCTTTTATATCTATTTTGTACCTATATACATTCGTTATTCTTATATTTGTTATTTTAGGTACAATTGAACCAAAGAAGTGGAATGGAGTCAAAAGGAGAATGCAAGATCAATTTTCAGTATGTCATGCGAGTAACCCGCTGGGGCGGGGCCCGGAAGAAGAAATCTCCCACCTGGGCGTAGCCTTGGAGCGAATTGGCATACCGGACAGTGGCCCAACCCGCTAGGGCAGGGCTTTGTACATGAAGATCCCCGTTGGGGCAGGGAGGCGCGCCAAATGATGAAGTTCTCCTACTTCGCGTAGGAGTTGGGCTATCAATTACGGATAAGTAGGGCTGCTACTATACATTATAAAAGGAACCTAAGCAAACATATAGGGTTATCTTGTATTCAATCACTAAGATACTTTTCTATTTATTCTTTGCAGATTCTATGGCTTTGTGTAACTAAACTATTGTTCTTGGAATAAGAAAACGGAAGCCTTAGATTATTACACTGTGAGATCTAATTGATTTAATTTGTTCAATTAATATTGTGAGTATTGATTATTCTTCTGCGCTAGAATTATATGATTGATTTAATTAATTGCTAAGATGCATACTAGTTTATTGTTCATTGAAATCTACTGCTAAATTAGACATCAAATTCGTAATTGTTTGGTCACTCTAATTTGTGAAGTAACTAAGATTAATAATTAACTGCAGATTATGAGAGTATTATATCTTAGGGAGAATATTCAACTGAATTAGATACAACAGCTTGTGCTTGTGTTGTTCAGCTTCATTGGTTTTTTTATTCTTAAATCTGATACTAGATTAAACTTTTAGCGCTTGTCTAAAGTTATTTAGTAGATATGGTTATTTAGATCGCTTGTTTCTATCTAACTAAAATTAAGGGAAGACATGGAAGTGATTCTAACGATGAATATTCAAAGTATTAATTGTGTATGCTTGAGTCAATGATCAGTGTATGTTACTAAGGTGGAAGTTGACTTAACCCAAGGTTTGTTCTCTTGATTTAGTTCGTTACATTATTTTACACATTAGCTTATTTTAATTAATAACATTCAAAACCCCCCTCTTTTGGAATACAACGTAGAAAAATAAATTAATCAGTCTCTGTGGGATCGACTCTTACTTGCACTACTACATAATTATTTTTTGCAGTAAAGTTTTTTTTTTGGTTGTCTGCGATAGCACACTAACCGATCTTCTGGATGATTTGAGACGTCACTCATCAATCTACCTTCACGCGAATGAGGTAATGGAAATTTTCATTTTTGAATTTCTTCTTTTCCACTTTTGAGGAAATGGTTTAATCTTGATTTGAAATTGAAGCAAGTTCTCGAATTTACCCAGCCCAAGGGTAACTTGTTCAGCATTCATTCTTTATATCGGACCCTTCACTTGGAGTATCAGGCTATCGTCCATTCTTAGGGTTTCCAAGCTTTCTATTCTATTGCTCCCCGTCGCTGCCCATACGGTGATCTGCGGGCTTTATCTAAGTGTTGGTTTCATCAGACTCAGTCTCTCCATTTATTTAATTGTGAGGTGATGATGACACCGATGGACTGGCGGTTCATCACAGGATTAGAGTTTACAGGGGAGCCGGTGCCTTTAGTGGCTGACATTTCCCCGGTTGCAGTTCGATCCTTATTAGGAGTTCCTACTTCGACCTTTTAGGGTCGGGCGGTCCGCTCTGGCCCTTTGAGTGTTGATGCTCCTAGTGGAGCTTTGTCCGAGCCACTACCGTCTAATCAGAGAGATAGAGATCGCATTATTCGACGATTATTCTTGATTATCATCAGGGGTTGTTTCCTGGCGGACAAATCCTCGACGGTCTCCTTTGCCTTGGTCAGTGCTACTCGTGATGTAGATCACATCAAAGACTTTAACTGGGGATTATTCACCTTCGCTTATTTTCTTCGAGGGATGCGTCTACTCTTAGAAGGCGTGACAGAGGCTTGGCTAGGTTTTTCTCCATTTTTGCTAGTGAGTAATTTCCCCTTATCTTTCACTTTCTCTCGCTCGGATTACCAAGCTTCATAACTGATTGATAGTAGTGTGCATACAAGCCAATCATGTATGATGATAAAGCACATACTTTGTAAACAATCTTATTTATTTATTAATAAAATATTCATTTATTAAAGGCATTTAATTATCTACATGGTGCTGTTTTATAATATATAAATAACCCATAGTTTTAAGCAATGCTTTTGGAATCATGATGATGATCATGCTAATGAGATCTAAATTCTTAGAAAGCTCTAAAACTAAAATAGTTCCCAATCATGAGATTACTAAAAAGGGGATTAGTAAATCCGGATAGATTGGTACATATGTTGCTTGCTCATTGGATGAGGATGATTGATCTCATGATCATTTGTGTGGAGACACTAAAGCAAGTATGTAGGTGCTTATTGAAGAATAAGTTCACTGAACGTTACTCGCTATGGAATACCTAATGGAGTTTTACTCGCCTGTCAATAGGAATTTCTAATGTGATAGTAGTACAAGTGATCCTTGGACTTGAGATCATCATAGTATCTTGTATGTAACAAATTATACTTTGACTTATTCCTTAAGACCTTTTAAGGTATATATAGGGTATGCTTGGGTATAATGAGTTACATATGGAGATAATGAATGATCAATAAAGAATCTACCACCTCTAGTAAAAGAGGAGATATGTCCTATGTGATTCGTTAAATGACAACCCAGGAATCCTTGGCCAAGGTAGAATGAAATTAGAAAGGAGTTTTTAATTTGCATTATCTGGAGTTGTGCATTTTCTAATCGAAATACATATGATTAAATAAAATAAGACTTGACAGTAAATCAATGTCTTATATTTAATTGGGACATTATATGGTGGAAGGATTGAATTGTATGGTAACTATTTACTCACGGGTTCTTTTATGATTAATGTTGAAATCTATATTATCTGGAAAGTCATTGATCGCTACGGAGGCTTATCCCTATTGTAGAATAAATATTATTTATTTAAATAGATTATTAGTTTAATTTATTTATTTAAATAAGATTAAAATTATTTTAATTGATTTATTCACAACCGGTTTAATATGGAGAACCTAAAGGATCACACCATAAAAGAAAGAATAATTATTTAAGAAGGTAATGGCATAATCGTAATAATGTATTAAGTGTAATTAATTTAATCTATGGTGACAGAATAAATTAAATAGCTTAATATTTATTATTTAATATTTTAGAAATATTAAATATAAATTAATAAGAGGAGTCTTATTAATATTATTACAATTATTATTATTTTAATTTCTAAAGGAGTTTAGTAATTAATTTAATATTTAGTACTCTCATTTATTCCTAATAAGATTAGGAGACAAATTAATTAAATAAATTTAATTAATTATTCCCAATGTGGTGGGAAGCCTAAATTAATTAAAGGAGTTTAATTAATTAAATGAAATCCCAAGTCTAATAGGATTAGAATGGTTGACCAATATCTATATAAGAGGAGTCTTATAATA
This sequence comes from Panax stipuleanatus, assembly GCA_020205555.1. Classification (NCBI taxonomy): domain Eukaryota; kingdom Viridiplantae; phylum Streptophyta; class Magnoliopsida; order Apiales; family Araliaceae; genus Panax; species Panax stipuleanatus. The sequence continues at coordinate 123,341,789 of CM035120.1, forward strand.
AATATCAGATTGAAGCAATTTCAATTGTTGGAGAGTACTCCTTTTCTATAGAGGATAGAAAACTAAGTCAACCAACCTCCTTCTTGCTAATTCATCTTCCTTGGTGGATCACCTCTAGAGGCCAAACACTTGGGTGGCTAACGTTGATCGAAGGAATGAATCTAACCCAAAAATTCAAGGAGATCACGAAGAACAAGGAGTTGAACTTATACCTGTGGAAGCTTCGTTCTACAAGGGTATGATTCCATAACTTTTAATTTATCATTTTAAATTTTTAATTTGCATAAAGGATGATCCGGGTGATGGTTTTGTAGAAATTTTTAAACTCTGATATACCATGCTTCCGTTAATTTTTGCAATTTGATTGCTTAACGATTTCGTACAAACCCAACAGTGGCATCAGAGTCAAACCTTTATGCAATTATTAATTATTTTGATTTCATAGATATATGGATATGTATTTAAAATAATTTATTGAGCATAATTAATTGTATAAAATTATTTTTTTATTAAAGAAAAAAAAAATGGCGAAACATTCTTTATGGGTTAAGTCACGTTTTTCTTCCTTTTTTTTATTTCGCTGGAACCTGTAAGTTTTTTAAAAGGTAACATGTACCTTTTTTGATTTAACGTGAATTCACTGCAGGATTCTAAAAGGCATGATCATGTTATTAAATTATATATATATATATAGTAACAATGTAACATAATTTCAAAAGGTGTCCAGAATTTTTACTTAAAAGGACGGTTATTATATATAATATATATATATATATATAATATTCTTAATAATTTTATAATTAAAATAAAGAGTTTATTTTAATCTTGAAATTAGATTTCATGCAATTTAAAACTTGCCCATTAAATGATACTCATATATATATAGAACGATTTTAATTCATGAGATGAATGTGATTTATTTATTGATATATATGGCGATATGTGTGATAATAAATAGGGATTGATTATGGACTATTTTACCATTGTGATTGAATTTTATTTTAGTTGAATGCTTGAATGAATGAGTTTTATTAAATGGGGTCTGCGTACCTCGTATTCTCTGATTTTTTCTCGATGTAAATTCTATCTCTCTCATATGTACTTCCCTTGACTGTTGATCAAGGTTTCTATTTAAATTAAATAATTTAATGTAATAGAAATAGTTAGAATTATCTTGAAGAAATTGGAGACCAATGAGCAAGAAATGCGTGAAAACCCATTTGTATGGAGCCCGGGTTTAAATGTAATAGTTACGTTTAAATTTTATTTCTTGCACCCTTAGGTTTGACCTTTTGGTTCACTTGGTGGCTCGAGTGAACCAAACTAGAATAAAAATCCATAATTAATCCAGGTAGAATATAGTATTCTATATGTGCATGCTAAGAAGTATTATATATATTATATTTTATGCAAACATGCTTCGCATGTTTAATAAAATAACGCGTATTATATATATATATATATATATATATATATATGTGTGTGTGTGTGTGTGTGTGTGTGTGTGTGCATGCGCTAAACAAGATGAGACAAATAATAACAAATCCCTCAAAGAAATTATATTAAGTCGAAAGCGTTCAAGTGATATTTGGAATATCAAACGTCGCCTTCTAGCATGATAAATTAATAGAGTATTAAATATTTAATATGAGCTTGTTGTGCTATCCACAAGGCGAGTATTGCGTATTTAAGATATTAATTAATCACATTTGATGCTTATCAAGAAAATTGAACGATCTAGTCTTGTTGTGCTATCCACAAGGACGAACATTTTTCTTTTTTGAATTTATGAAAGTGCTAGGCTGGACTTAACTTAAATTATTTTAGTTCGGATGTGCACACACTTGACCATTATGATTTAAGAGGCAAAATAAAAGGAGTTACATGGTGATGTAATTGACAAGAGTTGTCTACCTATTTATTTGTATATCGCTTGTTGTGCTATCCACAAGGTTATTACATTTGAAATGGGATCCTCATTCTCACTAGTAAATCTTTAATTAGATGTTGCCGAACTATATAAGTGAGGGTAATATAGTTTGATAAAAATAGTGAGAGATACCAATTTAAAATAAAGACCTAAATTTATTTTGGTATGCAAAATTAATAAAATGAATGTTTGCTGAAATGTTATTTTCTTTCACATGCAGAATTTTAAATATGTCTAAATCACTAATCTCACTACGAAGCATACTTGATGCAAATAAGCTTACCGGACCGAATTATGAGGACTGGCTAAGAAATCTGAGAATTGTTCTCACTGCTGAAAAGATTTTTTATGTCCTAAATTCAACTGTCCCTGAATCTGTTTCGGAAATAGCCTCTGAGGAAGAGATTGCCACTTTCAATAAGTGGCAAGATGATGCATCTGTGACTCAATGCATCATGCTCGCATCCATGAATAACGAGCTTCAGCGTCAGCACGAAAAAATAGATGCTCCTGCTATGCTGCTTCACCTCAAGGAGTTGTATGGTGAACAGAGTAGGACTGTTAGATATGAGATATCTAAGGAGCTCTTCCGATCTCGGATGACCGAGGGTACTGCCGTCGAGACTCATGTCCTAAAGGTGATCAATTTGATTGAACGCCTTGGACAGCTGGGGCTCGTCATGGATGGAGAGTTGAGTCAAGACTTGGTTTTGCAGTCACTCCCTGAGACCTTCTCGCAGTTTGTGGTTAATTTTCATATGAATAAGCTAGATGTCAGCTTGCCTGAGCTGCTTAACATGCTGAAAACTGCAGAAGGTCACTTCCCATCCAAGAAGAACCATATCTTGATGGTGGATTCTTCTAATAAAAGGAAGAGGCCCAAGGTATCTTCTGAAAAGAAGAAATCCAAGAAGGCTAAGGGAAAGGGGAAAGAAAAGGAACAAAAGAAACCTGAACCAGCTAAAGAAATGTGCTTTCATTGCAACAAGCCAGGACATTGGAAAAGGAACTGTAAGAAGTATCTAGCAAAGAAGAAGCTTGGAGAAGCTTCGACTTCCAATTAAGGTTTGTTTATAATTGAAATTAATTTTTCTGAAAGTCCTAATTCTACTTGGGTATTGGATACCGGCTATGGTTCTCACATATGTAATACTGTGCAGGGACTGGTCAGAAGTAGAAAGCTGAACAATGATGAGGTGATCCTACGAGTGGGGAATGGAGCAAAGGTTGCTGCATTAGCTGTAGGAACTTATTATTTAGCAATGCCTTTGGGCAAGTCCATTTATCTTAATAATTGTTATTATGTTCTGAATATTATTAAAAACATTATTTCAATTTCTGTATTGGATATGGAAGGATTTAACGTTGTTATAAAGAATAATAGTTATTCTATTTATAAAGACGATGTTTTATATGGTATTGAAAATTTACGAAATGGACTTTATACACTTGACTTACAAGAAAATATATTTCAAATTGAACAAACTAAGAAAAGGAAAAGAGATGATATTAATTATACCTACATGTGGCACTGTAGACTCGGTCATATCAATGAAACAAGATTATCCAAGTTGCATAAAGATGGGCTTCTCGAGCTATCCGATTATGAATCATATCCAACTTGTGAATCTTGTCTCATGGGTAAAATGACTAAATCTCCGTTTAGTGGAAAAGGAGAAAGAGTTACAGAGTTGTTGGCATTGATTCACACAGACGTTTGTGGACCTATGACAACAAGTGCACGGGATGGGTATTCTTATTTTATTACTTTCACTGATGATCACTCAAGATTTGGATATGTGTATTTAATGAAATACAAGTCAGAATCATTTGAAAAGTTCAAAGAGTTCAGAAGTGAAGTAAAGAAACAAACAGGCAAGAGTATAAAGATACTTCGATCAGATCGAGATGGACAATACTTAAGCGGTGAGTTTCTCAATTGTCTCAAATAAAATGGTATAATCTCACAATGGACTCCTCCAGGTACACCACAGTTAAATGGAGTATCTGAAAGGAGAAATCGAACACTGTTGGACATGGTTCAATCCATGATGAGTTTTATCGACCTTCAAATTTCCTTCTGAGGATATGCCCTAGAAATGGCTGCATACCTACTTAACAAGGTACCTACCAAATCCGCCCCAAAGACTCCATATGAGATGTGGAAGTGGAGGAAACCAAATCTTAAGCATGTTAAGACTTGGGGTTGCCCAGCATATGTCAAAAAGTTTGAAAATGATAAGCTACAGACTAAATCCGACAAGTGTAGATTTGTGGGATACCCTAAAGAAACTTTAGAGTATTATTTCTATCATCCAACTGATCAAAAAGTGTTTGTTGCGAAACATGCTGCCTTCTGGGAAAAGGATTTTATCCATGAAGGGGTCAGTGGGAGTAAGATATATCTTGAAGAAGTTCAAGAACCAAGTCAGGTACCTGACCAAGTAGAAGAACCTATTGTACAACACCCTATTCGTAAATCTAGAAGAGTACCGAAGATACATGAGAGGTATGGATTCGTTATAGAGGATGACGATGAGGTACACATCATGAATGATGATTATCCATTGAATTACGAACAGGCTATGAGTAATAAAGACTCAAGGAAATGGCTTGAAGCCATGAAATCCGAAATAGACTCCATGTATGAAAACGAAGTATGGACTTTGGTTTCACCACCTGAAGGCATTAAGCCTATTGGGTGTAAATGGGTCTTTAAAAGAAAAACTGGAGCGGACGGCAAGGTAGAGACCTATAAGGCCCGTCTGGTTGCAAAAAGTTTCAAACAAAGACAAGGAGTTGACTATGATGAAACTTTCTCACTAGTAGCTATGCTCAAGTCCATTCGGATTTTGCTTGCGATTGCAGCTTATAACGACTATGAGATCTGGCAGATGGACGTGAAAACGGCCTTCCTCAATGGAAACTTAAGGAGGATGTGTATATGATACAGCCAGAGGGATTTGTTTTAAAGGTTGGAACAAATCAAGTCTGTAAGCTGCAACGATCCATTTATGGATTGAAGCAAGCTTCTCGTAGATGAAACATTAGTTTTGATGAGACAATCAAAGAGTTTGATTTTATCAAAAACGACGATGAACCATGTGTGTACAAGAAGTTTAGTGGGAGCGCAGTTTCATTACTTGTATTATATGTTGATGATATATTACTGATAGGGAATGACATTCCTATGCTACAATCGATTAAAATCTGGTTATCTAAACACTTCTCCATGAAGGACTTGGGAGAAGCATCCTATATTTTGGGGATAAAAATCTATAGAGATAGATCTAAAAGGATGCTTGGTTTATCCCAAGGAACGTACATTGATGCGATGCTAAAGAGGTTTAGCATGGAAGATTCCAAAAGAGGTCTCATGCCGATGAGCCATGGAATACATCTCTCCAAGAAACAGGCCCCAAAGACACCTGAGGAGAGAGAACGTATGAGTAAGATCCCTTATGCTTCTGCAATAGGATCTATCATGTACGGTATGATATGTACTAGACCGAATGTCGCTCATGCACTTAGTGTAACGAGCAGATACCAGTCGAATCTAGGAGAAGAGCACTAGAAGGCAGTGAAGAATATCCTAAAGTACTTGAGAAGGACTAAAGATATTTTTCTTGTCTACGTTGGGTTTGAATTAAAACTCGGGGGATTCACGGACTCAAGTTTTCAAACAGACCAAGATGACAGTAAATCTGTTTCAGGGTATGTGTTTACCTTGAACGGAGGCACAGTGAGTTGGAAGAGTTCCAAGCAGCAAACAGTTGCTTATTCAGTGATAGAGGCAGAGTATATAGCTGCAAGTGAAGCTGCAAAGGAAGCTGTTTAGATAAAGAAGTTCATAACTGAACTTGGTGTGGTTCCTAGCATTGGAGAATCAGTTCCCGTTTACTGTGACAACACAGGAGCAGTTGCACAGGCTAAGGAACCTAGGTCTTATCAAAAATCTAAACACGTGTTGCGGCGATTTCATTTGATCAGGGAGATCATTGAAAGAGGAGACGTCACCTTGGAGCGTGTAGACTCTCAAGACAACATTGCAGATCCATTTACTAAAGCTTTAACACAACAACAGTTTGATCGTCACTTAGAGAAGATGGGTATGAGATACTATGGCAATTGGCTTTAGTGCAAGTGGGAGATTGATAGTAGTGTGCATACAAGCCAATCATGTATGATGATAAAGCACATACTTTGTAAACAATCTTATTTATTTATTAATAAAATATTCATTTATTAAAGGCATTTAATTATCTACATGGTGCTGTTTTATAATATGTAAATAACTCATAGTTTTAAGCAATGCTTTTGGAATCATGATGATGATCATGCTAATGAGATCTAAATTCTTAGAAAGCTCTAAAACTAAAATAATTCCCAATCATGGGATTACTAAAAAGGGGATTAGTAAATCCAGATAGATTGGTACATATGTTGCTTGCTCATTGGATGAGGATGATTGATCTCATGATCATTTGTGTGGAGACACTAAAGCAAGTATGTAGGTGCTTATTGAAGAATAAGTTCACTGAACGTTACTCGCTATGGAATACCTAATGGAGTTTTACTCGCCTGTCAATAGAAATTTCTAATGTGATAGTAGTACAAGTGATCCTTGGACTTGAGATCATCATAGTATCTTGTATGTAACAAATTATACTTTGACTTATTCCTTAAGACCTTTTAAGGTATATATAGGGTATGCTTGGGTATAATGAGTTACATATGGAGATAATGAATGATCAATAAAGAATCTACCACCTCTAGTAAAAGAGGAGATATGTCCTATGTGATTCGTTAAATGACAACCCAGGAATCCTTGGCCAAGGTAGAATGAAATTAGAAAGGAGTTTTTAATTTGCATTATCTGGAGTTGTGCATTTTCTAATCGAAATACATATGATTAAATAAAATAAGACTTGACAGTAAATCAATGTCTTATATTTAATTGGGACATTATATGGTGGAAGGATTGAATTGTATGGTAACTATTTACTCACGGGTTCTTTTATGATTAATGTTGAAATCTATATTATCTGGAAAGTCGTTGATCGCTACGGAGGCTTATCCCTATTGTAGAATAAATATTATTTATTTAAATATATTATTAGTTTAATTTATTTATTTAAATAAGATTAAAATTATTTTAATTGATTTATTCACAACCGGTTTAATATGGAGAACCTAAAGGGTCACACCATAAAAGAAAGAACAATTATTTAAGAAGGTAATGGCATAATCGTAATAATGTATTAAGTGTAATTAATTTAATCTATGGTGATAGAATAAATTAAATAGCTTAATATTTATTATTTAATATTTTAGAAATATTAAATATAAATTAATAAGAGGAGTCTTATTAATATTATTACAATTATTATTATTTTAATTTCTAAAGGAGTTTAGTAATTAATTTAATATTTAGTACTCTCATTTATTCTTAATAAGATTAGGAGATAAATTAATTAAATAAATTTAATTAATTATTCCCAATGTGGTGGGAAGCCTAAATTAATTAAAGGAGTTTAATTAATTAAATGAAATCCCAAGTCTAATAGGATTAGAATGGTTGACCAATATCTATATAAGAGGAGTCTTATAATAAATATCAGATTGAAGCAATTTCAATTGTTGGAGAGTACTCCTTTTCTATAGAGGATAGAAAACTAAGCTAACCACCCTCCTTCTTGATAATTCATCTTCCTTGGTGGATCACCTCTAGAGGCCAAACACTTGAGTGGCTAACGTTGATCAAAGGAAGGAATCTAACCCAAAAATTCAAGGAGATCACGAAGAACAAGAAGTTGAACTTATACTTGTGGAAGCTTCGTTCTACAAGGGTATGATTTCATAACTTCTTATTTATCGTTTTAAATTAATAATTTGCATAAAGGATGATCCGGGTGATGGTTTTGTAGAAATTTTTAAACTCTGATATACCATGCTTCCGCTAATTTTTGCAATTTGATTGCATCACGATTTCGTACAAACCCAACACTGATGACATTTAATCTTTGTATTTTCAATTTTGGGCATATGAGAGGCTCCCTTACCTACGCCCAGTTACTAATTTAGGCCTAGAGACCTATCCGCGGGGACATCACTGACATTACTCCACTTTGGGCAGATATCCCTGTGACGGAGGGGTTTACCCATTGTTATTTACAGTTGGAGTTGTTGACTGCCGTCGTCATCACATGGGTTCCTTATACCCCAGATCATCTGATTGTAGGTTTTGAGGATGGCTTTCCGACCGGGGTGGAGTATGCATTATGCACTCGTCGGATCCCTTTCTTGACTGAGGAAGGATGGGAGATCTACTTGGGAGAGCGAGCTATTAGGAGCACTACATGGGAGATTCACATTCAATATCTACCTTCTGCTAGACGCCACTAGTCTTTATCTCAATCGGTCACAGAGATTCCCCCGATGGGCTTGGATGGCTTTACTTTATCAGAGGGTCCTTATACTCAGGATGCCTTCTATCGCTGGTGGAATCCTCGTACCATTGGGGCTCAGACTCATGCGACTCAATTCTTGGTAGAAATGGTACCTAGGTCTATGATGATGACAGACTGGATTTCATGTGTCAGGGAGCCTACCCACTTGGAGCAGATTGCTAGCTTGACCAAGAGGTTGGACCAGACACATCTTTTCATCAGACATTTAGGCAGAGATCCATCGGAGGTAGATTCTTTTGATCCTTCCAGCTCTGGTACTAGTCCCTCAGGTGGCCCATACTCTAATAGTTTCACTAGAGCAGATCCCCCTCTGTATCGACCAGATACGGTGACTCAGGAGGAGTTACATCAGGTTAATCGGCTGGATGATGTAGATATCGTAGATTTCTTTTGATAGGCTTTCGTTATCTCTTTTGATAGGCCTCTGTTAGCTATTAGGCGGATGTGCCCCACTTCCCTGTACTTTTTATTTTTAGTTATAGAACATAGATGATGTATTTAGGGATGTATATACAATGCTTTCTATTTATTACACCATATTATCATTTATTTATGATGAATGCATTATATGTCATGGATATGCATTTATATTGATGAGTTAGAATTGACCTTTGGATGGTATTATGATACAGTCCTACAAATGTCTTCATCCACCATCTCCCGTATTGAGCACAGTCCACCTACAGTGATAGCCTCGACCTTGAGGTCTTGGTATGATAGCTTTCTTGATTCAGATCAGATAGCAACGGGTCATATGTTGAGGCATTCTATGTGCTTTTTGACTTTGTAGGTCCCGATGGGCTTTGTAGAGGGCATGATATCTTGTTGGATTCTTGAGAGACAGGTTTTTAGATTCGGTACCCATGAGTTGACCCCCACATTAGAGGAGTATGAGCGTATCACCGATTTACCGCTGGATAGGCCCTGTGCTAGAGTGGCTGTCGGTGAGTTGCGGCGACAGTTTATGAACTTGACAGGTTTGCGACGTACAGTCGTCTTGAACGAGATCACATTAGGGCATGTTGTGTCCATGGACTTCTTGATTGACCGTTTTGGGTCAGTAGACAACTATTCTGTGTACTAAGGGGATTTCACCATTTTTGAGGATGATTGGCAGGTTGCCCAAGTAGACACTTTCTTGATGTGTGTTGCAGAATATTTGTACTTGCCGTTATATATGGATCATCTGGACATTGGCATAATTACCGTATTCAATGCTCCGAGGGAGGATCACACCATCTTTCCTATGATTTTGGCAGAGACCTTGATGTCGGCTTCATTTTGTCGTACCCGTCCTACCGAGTTTTTCAGAGGTAGTGTCGTTTTGCTGTATATTTGGTTTATGACGCACTTGAGACCGATTGGTACTTTTAGACGTCATGGATATTGATTTATACATGACATAGCTATGTCTTACTATTTTCGACCTGTCGACTGTATAGATGCAGCATCTTGGTTTATTTTCTTGGCTGTGATTGAGGAGCTTTTCTCCCTCTTGCCTTACTTAGGATTCAGTTCCCCTTTCAGTTTTGTTACTCACGTAGTGGGTATGAACTTCTTGCCATTAGCCGGTTTGAGAGGGGCGACTACGTACCATCCACTATCTGTCATGGGACAGTTTGATTAATTTCAGGATGTTCATCATTTTGATGCAGCATCAGATCAGCGATCATCAGCCTTGTCTTTGTCAGAGGATGATCTAGCCAGAGTATATGATTACTGGACTCATCGAGAGAGGGCTAATTTTTTAGAGAGTCACCCGTGTCATTTTTCAGAGTATTCTGCAAGGCTGGAGGCAGACATTGCATCGGCTATGGTTATTTATTCAGAGCCTAGCACTGATTTAGATGAGGAGAAGCCTATAGAGGATCCCGCTTCTCCTATAAGGGGAGAGTTATTTGCTAGTTTAACAACAACTATGGTCAGTGCCACTCCTAGCTCTTCGGCTACTGCTCCCCCACTTTCTGTAGCATCTTTAGAGCAGATGATATAGCTTCTGACCTTTGAGAGGGATCAGGCTAGGATATTGATGTTGACGACCCTATCTGGCAGGGATGCTTCTTATCTAAAGATGGATGAGGCCCGAGCTTCCAGGGATGCTTCCATTGCTAAGAGTGCTGCTCTTAGATCCTACACGGAAGATATTATTGCAGAGATGAGTGCATTCATGGATGATAATGGTAGTACTCTGCATATGGCCGTAGATCTTCTGTCTCGTATTGAGACCGCAGGACATGAGCTCATAGATGCACCTCCACCTTGAGAGAGGGATGCGATGTTTGATTTGATGTCCCGTTTGACTGCGAGTTTATAGACTAGCTTTTATTTTCCTGCATAGACTAGATTAGCCATTTTTGTCATGTACAGGACATATTGTATATATTAGACAGGATTATATAGCAAGGAAATATATTTTAGTTCACTTCCCTTTTGGATATGTTTTGATCTTTGCTCGATGGTTGCCGCTTTCTTCGTGACTTGTTATATTGATGTACTATAACCTCTTTCTTGATGGACTGACATTGAGATGTCGGAGGGTCTCTCATAAGGGTTCATTGATCATGGAGGCTTTATAGGATTTGGGTTTATGTAAGGTTTGGTGTCTTGAGACTGGTATTTAATTGGATATTTGAGTTTGTAAGTAAGGTGTTTGATTGTTTTCTTTTGAAGGTTAGACCACACCATAGATGGCTGCCTACATACTCCAGAGGATGGGGGGAGATAAGGTCATTCGTAGTTCAGGCATAAGTGTAAAGACCTTAATTAATTTTTTTTTCAGGACCAGGATGGTGGTTTGCAGACAACTCAGACATAGTACCTTTTCACGGTGTCCGAATTGATAAATTGGGGGAATTCTTCCCCATCCATTTCTTGCAATCTGACGGCCCCTCCTGTCAACACTTCCTTGACAATGAAAGGGCCTTCCCAGTTTGGGGCAAATTTTCCTCTGGCTTCATCTTGATTGAAGATGATTTTCTTTAGCACTAAGATATTTTCTTTGAATTGCCTAAACCAGACCTTTTTATTGTAGGATCGAGCGATCCTTTGTTGATATAACTCACCATGGAAGATGGCTGCAACCCTTTTCTCATCTGTTAGAGATAACTGGTTGTACCTTTCTTGTAACGATTGATCTTCTTCTATCTGAGCATCTATCAACACTCTTAATGATTCCATTTCTACTTCTATGGGGAGTACTGCTTCTATGTCATAGACTAATGAGTGGGGGGTAGTCCCAGTAGAGAAGTGCACATTAATTTCCTGTAGGCTAACAGAGTCAGAGGCAATAAGTCAGACCATCCTTTGTGATTGGCGGACATCTTTTGCATAACCTTCTTGATATTTTTGTTGGCTGCTTCAACAACACCATTCATCTTGGGATGATAGATGACGGAATTAAGATGTTTGATGTGGAATTTGCAGCATAATTCCTTCATCATCTGGTTGTTCAGATTTTTAGCATTGTCTGATATGATCACCTCCGGTTGTCCGTATCGACAAATTACTTTGTTTTTGATGAAACCAATGATTACCTCCTTGGTGACTTTAGGAAAGGAGGTAGCTTCTACCCATTTAGTGAAGTAGTCGATCATGGTGAAGATAAACCGATGACCATTGCTTGTTTTGGGCTCGATTGGTCCGATCACGTCCATCCCCCACATGAAAAAGGGTCATAGCGAACTCATAATTGTAGTTCATTTGGAGGACAGTGGATGACATTTTCATGGATTTGGCATTGATAACATCTATTGACGTGATCGTCACAGTCGGCTTTGAGAGAAATCGAGTAATACCCTGTTCTTAATATCTTTTTAGCAAGTAAAAGACTGCTCATGTGTGAACAATGTACTCCACCGTGGACTTCATCCATAAGTCTTTGGGATTGATCTTTGTCTAGGCACCTTAGAAGTCCTATTCCAGCATCCCTTTTATAAATTGCATCTCCGCTTAAATAGAATTCATAGCCATTTTATGGACCCACTTTCTTTCAGCTTGACTTGCCTAGCGGGCGTAAATCCGTCCCGAAGATATTCTTTGATATCCTGGTACCAAGCCTGTTTGATGGGAGGATGTGACACCCCCAAATCCGGGTACTTCATTTCCACAAGATTTGGTGTTCTCTATCTAATTAAATCACATCTAAGTACCCATGAATAAGGAAATAAATAAAACTCATAACTAAAATAGAAATTCTCCCATAAAAGGGTTACAACATCTTAAACAAATCAATCCCATGTAATCTAACCTTAATTACATCAATACATAAACATAACAAAATTAAATAAGTCTTATACATAAACATCTTTCAAATAATTAAACAAGTCTTCATCACTTGCTTGACTTGCCTTTTCCCTTACTAGTGGACGACTCGTCAATTCTTTCAACCTTAGCTACAATGTTATTATGCAAGAGTGAACAAACAATTGCCCACAAGTATAATAATAACAATAGTAATAACATGAGAGTAATCAATGAGTTCTGAATAATAAAAAGCTCGGCTTTTGAATCAAGATTAGAAAACAAGATCAAAAGTACATTTGAGGGTCATAAGACCATGAACAATGTCCTAGGTTATCAAGTATTTCTACTTTAAACCTTTAACAGTCATAAGACTATATGGACCTTACTTCTCGTACTAAGGGGGATCAGCCCTTCGTACCATGTATTGTGCTCAAACATCTTAACGCTAACGCGTAATATAATCCCCTATAATAGGGTTGTTCATCTCAGCTTTGTCATCCGAGTCCGCACCAAAGGAAGTTTGGTTTGGATTAGCTTCAAGGGTAATTTAGAGTTCAAAGTTCATCAACTAAGGATTAGTTTAATTAATAAAGGATTGTTAATAAATTAGCCTTTCCAAGATAAGATTTCAATAATAATAACATACAATATCTGTTACTGAATAAACCTCATGCATCAGAGTATTGCTTTCGAAAGAATGGGAAGTTATTAGACAACATAAGAACTTTGCTTGAACAATATTAAGCTAAGGCTAGAACAATGGCTCAATAATAGATTAGAAACTTATCTTCTTATAGCAGAATAGATTATAAGAACTTGCTCAACAAAAATCATGTTAAGGATAGAAAACTTGAGTTATCGTAATCAAGATAGGGTAAGGAACTTGCCTCATGCATAGATTAAAAAACTATAGTTACACGATCACCAAATATCCTACATATAACATTGGAATCAAACATCCATTAGACATACTAACACTAACACTATAGACTTAGTTCCTACTTAAGTTTAACTTGTTATCTTAATTCAAGTTTTGACCATTAACACCAACCTTAAATTACAAATATAAAACCTCTACTAGCGAACAACACGTCTTTACACAACAATATCAAATCTCATGAACTACAAGTTTAAGTTCTACACAATTCGATAATTCTTAACTTGAAATCACCACATACATGTTAACAATCTGTTATAACCTCTTGTTATATTCCTAAAACACTATCATGCTTATTAGACTAGGTTAAACTCACATGTCATAACTGAAAACCAAAAAAAATAAAACAGCTTCATCTCTGCATTTCCCGTTGGGGCGAGAATCTGTGCTGAAAAAATGCCCGCAGGGGTGAATAACTTTGTACTGAGAAGCCCGTCGGGGCGGGTGTCCCCAGAACAGACTTATTCATTCACGAATCAACATGATTTTTCAAGCCAAAACTCACGAATTTCATCATTTAATCAACTAATAAGATATACCCAGATGTTATATACTTTGAAAAACCATATCCCAACACACCTAGAACGCCTCTAACATCACAAACAAAGAAAACAACCAAAATCAAGGATTTGAAACCATGTCCATGTTAATTTTTTTTCCAAAATCAACACTTTTAGCGAATCATCACACTACAGATTCGTTTCTTGATCAAATCAGTCCATATGAGTTTTATTCTTTTCGTTTCTTGACATATTTACACAAACTATGATCAATTTACAGTTTACAACATAAATTAGACACTAATTTTGACTCCAAAATTGTACATATTATATATATATATATATATATATATATATATATCACCAAAAACTCAAGAACACAAAAAGCTCAATTCTAAAACATGATTTCAAAAAATTTCTTACTGAAAATCATTTCTAGATGATAACCAATGGATTATACAAACTAATTAACACATATAACCCAAATTCTCACAAATTAGACATAGAAACTCAACTTTTCCATGAAAACTCAAGAACATGAGAAATAGAGATTATAACTTGGATTCTTACCCTCTGATTCTTGTTTAGACTAAGTAAGGATAATGTAGAATTACTTGTTTGCACTCCTTAATTGATTCTTCAATTTGGTTTCTTAAATTCACGGACTCTAAAGTTTCTCTTTGATTTTCTCTGACTTAGCAAATGAGTAAATGAGCCTTATGAAATATTACGTATAATATAACTGATAAACCCACTATACGTATTGCATAACGTGGGTATCAGTTATGCGCATTTATGGCTCCGCAGTTGCCATGCTCCCCAAGGCTTTATTTGGCTAGCCCTTAAAAGACTCCTTTTAATTTATTTTAATAATTTACTTATCATATAGTTTATTTGTTACACTTTAATTAATCAAATTCTAATATTTAAAATTCAATTAAATTAAAGCCAATATAACTCATTAAGTCAAATTACCACATAACTAAAATTCTTATTTACAAATTCGAATTTTATTTAACAATTATTAAATCTCTAATTATTTATTAAATTAATTAGAACAACATTATTATTATTTAATAACTCATTTAATTAAATTATCTCAATTAAATTAGAACTTCGAACCATAAAATTATTCAACATTAATTTAATTAATGTAACACATTTAATTAAATTAATCTACAACAATTCCATCAAATATTTATTTAACTCAATAAATAAATCAATAAAAATATTTATTTAATTAAATAAAGATTTAAAATTAAATACAAAAATCTCGTTCGTCACAGAGGCAGCTCATCTTATACTTCTCTAATGTAGGTCCTGCCTTCTGGCTTGTAAATTTGATATCCCGAATATAATACCCGAGAATTTCTAAATATTATTAATGAATATTATTAATGAAAGTCGAATATTTATTTGAATATAAATATTTATATGTTATGAGATGAGTTAACTCAATTGATTCAAATTGAATTTATAATAATTGAGAAGAATGTGGAGTTTATGATAAGCTCGAAGAATGCCTTGTGTGGCACAGTGATGAGAATTTCGATGATTTAATTAATAAAAGAGGGAATTAATAAGTGAAGTGTTTATTTATAATATATTGTTAATTAATGGATATTATGAGTAAAAGAATATTTTTGAGTAAATAATTGATGAATATAATAAGAGTTATATTTATTTAATTATTTGTTGTGTGCCATACATATGATAATTAACCATATAATAAGGTTATTAATTGTGGTTATGAATGATAACCGGTTAAAGAATAAATGAATAATTAATATAATGATTACTCAGATAATTGCTAAGTGTAAAGTTATGTAATCACTTAGTACATAGTAACTATATCTATATACTATAAAGTGTAGTGTGACATTGAGTTATGACTATGTAATATAGAAACTATATAGTAAAAGAAAGTGAGTCACATGATTGGACTTATGAGAATACATATAATGTGTACATTGTACAATATGGAATCAAACAATATTATATAAATTATAGTGTGACACTTTAGTGAGACTATGCAATATGGAAACTATATTGTAAGAGTAATAAATTGTATGAGTTACATAAATTATGTGACTATGTGATATGTATAGTGCATTAGTGTGGAATTTATAAAATATTAAATTAGACTATATAAATAATTGATGTTAATAATTATTCCAATAATTAGACATAATTGGAATAATGAGGTTTATGATAATGCAGTATGTCACTATTCAATTAAATAATAATTTGGTATTATTAAAATGTACATGAATTATATATTAATGTGTATACATGTACCCCAATTTGCTACCATGTAATATTGTAATGTCATTAAAATTCAAGTATGCACCCAATTAATTTTCAAAACCTAAGTATACGTACATGTTTATTTAACTTAAGTGTATTATATGTGTATGGATATAACGTAAGTGTATGTTATTTCATTCTTGCAATGCTGAGTATTAACTTGTCCCATATTAAGAGTCCATCTCTTCCTCTTTCACGTGAAAGGCTAGTGGCCTAGCCTATCCCTCAATTTCATGATAGCTTCAATCAAGATGGCAAAGGGGAGTGGGTTGATGTGGTGGGTGGAAACTATTCCACCAAACATTGGTTGTCCATCATCTTCTTCCTTCATCTCTTGGTTTAATTCCTTGTGCAAAGCTTTGGTATGGATAATCAATTCTCTATAAATAGAGCTCTCCTCCTCTCATAATCAAGTTGCTAGATTTTTGTTAAGTTGTTATAGAGAGTGAAGTGAGTATATAATCTGAAATTGAGAGCAAGCTTAAGACTCCAAGAGGTATAATCCTTATTCAACTTTGAAGTTTTAGTAATTTTAATTCATAGAAATTGGCATGAATTAGTTGGAATTTATAATGTGAAATGGTGTTAATATGTTAGGATAGTCTATGTACATGTTATAAATGAAATGTGTCTATTTGTAAGCATGTTTCAAGAGATTTTTGAAATGGGTTTAGAAGCTCTGCTCTAGCAGAAAACTGTCTGGGCTGGAACCGAAGTGGCGCAGCTGCGCCACTCCCTAATACAAACAGGGTGCGATCGCTCCCTTCTGTAGAATCAGTTGATGATTTTGTTATGCTTTCTGATATAGGGAGAATGCTAGTATAACTTCATTATGACTATTTAAGCCCTTGAGATGCTGACATAAGTGACCTTGCATAGAATCACTTACCAAAACTTGATTTTTCCAAAGAAGACTTCAAGTTTCAAAAGCACACTAGTAAAATTAGAACACTTTGAATTCTGAAAATTCAAGCATATTTATGTGGTCTATTTATATGTATATGAAAGCATGATATAAGATGTATGGACTTATCTCAAATACTTGAATGGTTTTGACAACTTTCTAAGAGGAAACGTAGAGTTTCAAATACGAACTTGATAAACTATATGCCCTTTAAATTCTGAACTTGTGAGCATGGTTAGGTTGTATAATTATGTATATACATGAGCATACCATATGATATATGAAGCTACTTTGAATGATTAGCTAAACATGAGGTTTTTCGAAGAAACCTTAAGAGTTTATGAAACTAGTTAGTTGATAACCACCTTGCATGTATTCTGAAAATTTTGACTATCTTGATAGGGTCTCATATGCCTCTAGACATGATAAAAATGAATGCCTAGTTAGTCATATGCATTGTAAACTAGTTGAGAATGAATTAAGACAAGTTGAACAAACTTCATAACTTGAAATACATGACTAAGGTATCCTGAGCATATGTAGTTGAGACATATGGACCTCATTGCATGTGTATATTGAGTAAACGTGAGGAACAATGTAGTCGAATACGTTAAGCCTCGTTAATTGGAAATTGTTAAGACTATGTGGAAAGCATGACATAAGAATCAAACTTATCACAACATGTATGTTTTTGCATGTGTTATCATATATATATATATATATATATATATATATATATGTGTGTGTGTGTGGGTGTGCAAGCTAAGCCAGGCATTGTGTAGCTCAGCTCTGATCTAAACTGGGAGCAACGCGGCCGCGCCACTCCCTAGTTCAAATCAGGCGCGGCCGCACCACCTTACATAGAAGTCTAACTGTCTTGTTTGTAATCTGAGATTGATGTATGCTTACATTGTTAACCTAATCTCTAGTACATGTCTAGTACAGTATTTAAGTAACAATGAGCATGTTATGATGAAACCATATTGAATTGATAAAGTGTTTATAAATTTTCAAGTGTTAAGATAACGATTACGAACTATGTTATGTGATTTTATAGTGTCTTATTAACGAATGTGGTGCTATGTATACGTAAAGTACGTAATGAAGTAGTATAGGATTATACGACTAAGTTAGAATCATATGTGTATACTTGAATTTCATATCAAGCTTGTGTATCGAATGTACAACGTTAATGAATATCCTATATACGTAAATATGTTCTAATAGAATTCAAAAAGCGTTGATAAGCTATACTTTGGTAAACTACGCTTAAGGCAAGTATCCTAAACTCTTGCATTACTTTATTCAACAGATATTGTAAGCAAGTATTCTACTCTTATTGAACATGTATTGAGCTTGTACTATTATTCCTTATACAAGTAAGCTATTCGAATTACGATTCATGATTTATTGCTTCATAGCTAAGATAAAGTCGAGTATATTCTTCAAACTTTAATATCAAGTATTGAACTTATAAAGAGGGGTCTATGCTATTTGATTCGACTAGAATTATATTATGAATTTGAAAAGCGATCCAAACCAGTTGAATGGTGCAGAAATCTTGTATTGGCTGAAAAGAACAACTTTCTTTGAAGGGAAAATATAATTGTCGGGAGACCAACGTACGCACTTGAGTACGATTGAATGTTATGCATAATATAGGGTACTTTAGGCTGATCACCTGTTGTACTTGTTTTATTGGATTATCAGTATATTTCTGTTAATTCTAGTAGAAGTTCATAGTCCTTAGTGATTTCTCAGTATTCAATTATCTTAAAATCTTGAATCGATTTAGTATTGAATCTCATTGATATCTTTCTGCCCTTAGCGACTGTTATTGAGAACTGTTGATATTTCTTACTATCCTTGAACTATCACATTTTGTTATACCCTTTGGGGAGTCGAAAACTATATTATTCACCTTTATTGTCATATTACTTGCTGAGCAAACTTGTTACTCATTCTTGCTTTCCCTAAAAACATTTCAGTTAAGGCAGAACAGGGTGGACCTTCGGGCAGCGACAAGGGCAAGGGCAAGGCTACCGACTAGCTAGTCCTTTTATGTTTTTAGAGATGCTGGTGTTGTATTATGACAACTATAATAATGTATAAAGACTGGTTCAGAACTATATTTAAACTTAAGTAGGGTTATGTAATAAGTCTTTATTTGATATTATTATGTAATCTATCAAGTACTGTAGGTTACGAGACTTGGGGGAATAAATATAATAAATCATTGTATATTATTCTAGATTATCCGTTGTGATTGAATGATGTTAGTTATTATTATTAGAACGTGACGAACCAGATTCGAGGTATGGCGGCCTGAATTTGGGGGCATCACACCGAATTCCTCTCCGAGCGGATATGTGGATTAAGGAAGCTATTGTTGCCAATGCATCCGCAAAATCATTTCTATTTTGAGGGATGTGGATGAAGGTTATTTCTTCAAATTCCATAGCTATCTTGATAACCTACCAATGATAGGGTAGCAAATGCAATTCTTTGGTGTGATATGCCCCTAAGGTTTGTTTGATGACCAACTCGAAATCCCCAAAGACCGCTAACCATTTGATACCCATGGATTGGGCCAGTTTCAATCCCATTATACAACATTCATACTTGGCTGTGTTATTGGTGTTGACAAACCGTAGTTTGATGGTTATAGGATATTGTTCTCCCATAATAGATACAAGAACTGCCCCTACTCTTGCACCTTCCATGTTTACAACCCCTTCGAAGTATAATTTCCAGAATTGGCCTGTATCTTCTTGACGGATTCGTTGAATTATCATTATCCCATCATCCAGAAAATAAGTTTCCAAGGGTTCAAAATTCCCTAATGGTGCTTCGGCCAATTGATCTGCAATTCCTGGACCTTTAATGGACTTTTGAGTCACGTAGATAATATCGAATTGCTGGAGAATTAATTGCCATTTGGACAATCGACAATTTAACATGGGCTTGCTAAATATGTACTTTAGAGGATCTGTGCGGGATATGAGATAGGTTATGTGCCCATGAAGGTAATGTCGTAATCTCATGGCGGCCCATGATAAAGCACATTAGGTTTTTTCAATCAAGGTGTATTTTTTCTCACAACTGCTTAATCTCTTGCTGAGGTAATATATATCTCTTTCCTTGCCTCTATCATCTTTCTGCCCCAGCATTCAGCCCATAGTGTTGCAATTGACTAATATATACATGAACAGGGGAACTTTGTCCCTTGGAGGTACCAAAATAGGATCTTCAATCAATTGTTTCTTGATGAAGAAGAATGCTTTTTGACAGTCTTTATTCCACTTTTCGGAGGAATTTTTCCTCAAAAGCTTGAAGATGGGCTCACAAGTTGCAGTGAGTTGAGAGATGAATCTGCTTATAAAATTAATTCTCCTAAGAAATCCCCGTATCTTATTTTCAGTTTGGGGTACATGCATCTCGGTGATGGCTTTAATCTTGGGGGATCCAGCTCAATGCCTCTGTTTCTTACCAGAAATTCCAATAATTTGCCGGATTTGACACCAAAAGCACACTTGGCTGGGTTCAGCTTCAAGTTATATTTGCGAAGCCGGTTGAATAACTTTCTGAGATGGTCGGTGTGGTCATATTCCCTTCTAGATTTGACGATGATATCATCCACATAGACCTCTATCTCATTGTATATCATGTAATGAAAAAGAGCCATCATGGCTCGCTGATATGTGGCACTAGCATTGATAAGGCTGAAAGACAGTTGCCTATAGTAAAAGGTTCCCAAGGGAATGATAAAGGCTATTTTCTCCCTATCTTCTCAGCAACCATGATTTAATGATACCCAGCGAAGCAATCAACAAATGAGTACATGCCAAATTGCACCGTGTTGTCTATTAGTATGTGGATAAAAGATACTGGGGAGTCATCTTTGAGACATGCTTTGTTTAAAGGTCGGTAATCCACACATACTCGTACCTTTCCTTCGGTATTAGGCACATGAACTATATTGGACAGCCATTCGGGATAGGTTGATACCATGATAATGCCTGCTTTAAATTATTTGATAATTTCTTCTTAGACCTTCAGGCTCCACTCAGGTTTCAGTCTCTTGAGTTTCTGTTTGACTGGTTTGAATCCTTCTTTAATGGGTAGTCAATGAATGACAATATCAGTACACAAGCCAATCATGTCTTGATGTGACCATGCAAACACATCCTTGAACTGAGTTAGGAGGTCAATCATGTCTTTTATTTGGTTTGGGGTAAGGTCATTGCCTATTTAGATTTCTTTAGGGTTTTTTGAGGTTCCGATATTGACAGTAGTGGTTTGATCGAGGTTTGGTTGGGCTTATCTTCGACCCATTCTTTGATCTCCTCAGGCACCTCATAGTTATCTATCCCCTCTTGATCAATCCCCATCAAGTCAAAGTCTAGCTCTACATCAAAGTCGTAGTCACTATTGAGACTTAAAAATTCATCCGCAAGGCTAAACAAATCCAAATTTTGAGTCCTTAAAATAAAATGCTTTCACTTAATATATGAAACTGTTTAATCATACAAAGCATTAGTAAAAGCATGAAAAAAGTAATTGAACAAGCAGTAAATAGTATCTACACTTTAGGGCAGATGGACTTTCTACCCTTTTACTCTTTTCGACTGATGCAAGGAGTGCTACTCTAGCTGTCCAGGTTCAGGTCCTTATTAATTGGAAAGATGAAGGGATTTCTTTTTTCCACCTCCTCTTTGATGATGACCAGAACTGAATTCACATCAGGGTCAGTGTCTTTCTTTGAAATATTTTGCTTAGCCCCGTTTATGCGAGGGATCATGAGTTAATTTTCTGGATAATCATCATCTGGGATATCTTTGTTCATACCCTTAGTATGTGCCAGGAAAAAAATCTTTGCAAATCGATCTTGATTTTCTCGTAGGAACTTCTCATTCATATCCTTCATGTCCTTTTCAGGAATTTAGATTTCTTTCTCACTAACCGGCTTAACCTTAGGAATCAGTATGCTGGACAAAGAAGTAGGGGTTTTCCTCATAGGTTTAACGAATCCTGCATCCGTGAGATTTGGTAGCAGAATGGTGGATAGATGAACCGGTTGATGCTTGTGCTGGTTCTTGTGATTTGATCCATAGGAATAGCTTAATCCAGCCTTTTCTATCTGGCTAGGTATCTGAACTGGATTTTTAATTCCTTGTTGACTTTTCCCTAGCCCTTTACCAGGTCAGAAACCTAAGGATATCATTTCTTGACCGACGAACATTACATCTGAAGAGATTCTTGGCTTTAAGGCTGAGGTCCCAATAGGCTGGTAGTGAGTATTGCTCACTTCGAAGGCTTGGAAGCTGGCAGGCTCAACTCCTTCATTGAGGCTGATCAAAGGTATATCCACTTGCACCTGGACTGGATACTCTGGTTCGACATTAACAGTTATCAAATTGCCATTAATGATATATTTTACCTATTGATGAAGGGTGGAAGGAACTGCTCCTGCCATATGGATCCACGATCTTCCCAACAGTAAATTATATCTCATGGTGATGTTCAACACTTGGAAGGATACGTAGAAAGTATGCAGACCAATCTCCACTAGAAGTTCTATTTTTCGTACAACATCTCGTTGAGACCCATCGAAGGCTCTTATAACTACATGACTGCTCCGGATTCGATTTGGATTGATCTTCATTCTTTCCAAAGTGTCATAAGGACAGATGGTCAATGAAGATCCTCCATCTATCAACACACCTCCTATCAGATATCCAGAGGATATCACTGCTATATACAATGACTTACAATGACCAATCCCTTATGTATGTATGTCATCATTAGTAAAAGATATCACATTGATGTTGAAGATGTGATCTACCAAGTGATGGAACATTTCTGTATCAACCGCCTTTGGCAAATGAGCTTCTTCTAGTACTCGTATTAAGATTTTGCGATGATCTTCCAAAGACAATACCAAATTCAAAATGGATATCTGACGGGGTGCCTCTTTTAATCTTTGCACTACTGTGACACCCCCAAATCCGGTATCTTAATTTCCACAGGATTTGGTGTTCACTGTTCAAATATCATAAGACTATCTACCCATAATAATAGAAATTCATTAAATAGATAAATAATCCATCATCTTACATCATCTGAAATAATAATAAATAATAAATCCCAGGTCATACTTAACCTTAAATCTCTGTTGCAGAAACATAAATAAATAAGTCTTTAATCATTACACATAAGTCTTGAACTTTAACATTTTTAATAACATCACAAGTCTTCAACACTTGTTAGCTTTTCCTTTGCCCTTGCTACTAGAAGGTTCATCACATCATTCATTCTTAGCTGCAATGTTATTATGCAAGAGTGAGCACGAATGCCCGCAAGTATAAAAATATGACAATAATAACATGCGAGTGAAATTAAAGAAATTTGAATAACAGAAAGCTCAACTTTTGAATCAGGAATAGTAATCGAGAATCAAATTACATCTTAGGGTCATAAGACCTTAAACTATGTCCTAGGTCAAGTCTATTAACCTTTAACCTTTAACAGTCATAAGACTATGGACTTTACTTCGTACTTAGAGAGATCAGCCCTTCGTACCGATACTGTGCACACTACCTCAACGCTTAAAGCATCATCAATTCCCCTTTAATAGGGTTGTTCATCTCAGTTTGACATCAGAGTCCGCACCAATAAAGTTTGGTTTGGATAACTCAATAGTAGTTTTGGAATTTAGAACACTCACCAACTATGGACTAGTCGAATCAATAAGGGTTCACTAGTCTTAAAGGATTCAACAATATATGATATTCAATTTGAATAATAACTTCTCAAGGGTATACAATCTAATAAATATTATATACTGAATGATACTTTTAAAAGAACCATAACAACTCAATGTAAAGATTTGAGTTTAGGAAACTTGCTCAATTTAAAGAGTATAGTTAGAAAACTTGCTCAATTTAAAGGTTTGAGTTTAGGAAACTTGCCTCGTGCGCAAGCTACAATTATAACTCACTTCTTTAATTACTCTTATCTATCAATACATTCACAATATCAATTAATCACAGGTTCGATATGTTTATCGATTTACAACTGTGTTCTTCAAACTCATTATTAAGTTTTTTCAAATAATGGTTTAAATTGATTAATTAACTTATTAATTAATCACATAACCTAAGTTATTAATCTTGTATTAACATCTTATCACATACACAACATGCCTTCATGTTTATTAGATTTAAAACACATTACTCAAAATTTAACACTTAGAATTTTTTTTCAAAATTTCAAGGCAGGCGAGGCCGCGCGGCAATAACCCTTGGGAACGACGCGGCCGCGCGGCTACGAATTCCTAGATTGTGCAGTTCGCAAATAAACACAGAACTCGGCCAATTTTCTCCAATTTACACCAATACACTGATTTAAAATGTTACCCACGAAGTATAAACTTCATAGGAACATCACAAATACTACTAGCATGTTCTTAACATTTCAAGTCATGTAATTACACAATTTAAGACTTTTAATTTCACTGTTCTTCAAAATTCTACTTATTTTGAAGAAAAATATAAAATCTAACACTACGGATTCGTTACTACACCGAATCCACTCATTCAAATTCCTTTTTTTTTGTTTAAACATATATGATTGTAATGAAACGTCAGTTTTAATCAAAACATATGATTTAAGCATTTACTTAACCCATATGGGTTATACTCACAACATTCATACGCTGTCTTTTCAATAAACCCAATTCTTAACAAAGTTACATGGTGTGATCAGTGTAAATCATGTATACATGGCATAGCCCATCATATTAACATACCCAGATCTCTATATGATCACATCACACTTTAATTTTCAAAATAACTCATAACAGAGAACTCTTGAAAATACGTAATTGAAAACTCTATTATTCACAAAAATTCCAATTAAGGCTTATTCCTATGAAATTGATTACTTTAAAAACATGATTATATGTTAGAAAACATGTTATGATCACATACCTATATATACATATACATATCATCCCTTAATTATGAAACCCAATTTTTCACAAAAAAACTTAAAGTACGTATTTAAGAAATCTTAATTTTGAAAACTTGAAAAGAAGGGATTACCCTTTAGTAGATGAAGATGATACACTCAAAGATAATATCAATGATCTCTCAATCTCTCTCAATCCCTCTCACAAACTTTCCTTCTTCTCTCTCAATTTTCTTCCCTCTCTGAAACTCTCTAGTTTTTCTCTGATATGAAAAGGACCAATGCGTCTAAGTCTAATAATACGTATTTAATAAACGCCAGTTTACTTAACCACCCAACTTCCCTTAGGGCCTAGTTTGTTTGTCTCCTTATTCATTTTCCATTTATTTTAATAAACTAGTTTAGTATATAGTTAATTGTAACACTTTAATTAAATTAATTAATTTTATTTAAATTAATTAAATAAAATATAATAACTTTACATTAATTCATATTGTCACCTAATCAATATTTTTATTTATTAATTATATTAATTCATTAATTCTTTAATTAATTATTAAATTAATTAAAGTAACATTATGCTTATTTAATTACTTCATTTGATCTAATAAACTCAATTAAATATATACTTTGAATTGTAAACTTACGACACATTAATTTAATTAATGTAACACATATAATTAAATTAATCTACCACAATCTTATGAATTAATTATTTAACTCAATAATTAAATCATCGAAAATATTTATTTATTTCAATAAATATTCAAATAACTGTACAAAATTCTCGTTCGTCACATCTTTCCCCCCTTAAAAGGATTCTGTTCTCAGAATTACGGTTCGATTAATAATTTCATCCCATCACATTCCCCCCTTACAAAGATTCTGTCCCCAGAATCGCGTTCACCTATTCAGGAAAATAAGTGTGGATAAGTCTTCATCATATTCTCTTCGAGTTCCCACGTTGCTTCTTCAGCGCTGTGGTTCCACCAAATTACCTTAACAGAAGGTATTACTTTATTCCTGAGAACTTGTTCTTTCCTGTCAACAATCTGAACAGAAACTTCTTCGTATGATAAATCATTCTCGAATTGTAGGGGTTCATATTCTATCACATGCTTGTAATCAAGTTTATAAGGTCGTAACACTGACACATGAAAGACGTTGTGGACATGCTCTAATGCCGGAGGTAAAGCTACCTCATAGGCTACTTCTCCAATTCTTCGTAGTACCTCAAAGGGTCCAATGAACCTCGGGCTCAATTTTTCATTTTTATCGAATCTGATCTCTCTCTTCTAGGGAGAGACCTTCAAAAATATAAAGCTACCCGATTCAAACTCTACATTCTTGCGATGTGGATCGGCGTATTTCTTTTGCCTATCCTGAGCCACTACTAATCTTGTTCGAATTATTTTAACTATCTCTGCTGTTTGCTGTACCAACTCTGGACCTAGCAACTGTCTCTCGCCAACTTCATCCCAGTACAGTGGAGTTCTGCACTTTCTGCCGTACAACACTTCGTAAGGCGGCATACCAATACTAGCGTGGTAATTATCATTATAGCTAAATTCTACAAGCTATAAGTGATTGTCCCAATTGCCTTTGAAATCCATGATGCATGCTCTCAGCATATCCTCTAATGTCTGGATCGTCCTTTCGCTTTGCCCGTCAGTCTGAGGGTGATAAGTTGTACTCATCCTCAACTGTGTCCCCATGCATTCTTGTAGTCGCTTCCAGAAATTTGATGTAAAGCGCGGATCACGGTTAGAAATAATCGACACTGGCACTTTGTGCCTCAAAACAATCTCTTTCACATATAACTTTGCCAACTATTCTAAGTTTAATCTGATTTTGATCGAAAGAAAGTGTGTGGATTTCGTTAATCGGTCAACGATAACCCATACTGCGTCGTAGCCTTTCTGGGTCGTCGGAAGGCCAACCACAAAATGCATTATAATATATTCCCATTTCCATTCTGGGATCTCTAAAGGTTGTAGCAAACCACTCGGTCTCTGATGTTCTGCCTTCACTCTCTGACAAGTTAAACACTTGGCAACACAACCTGCAACGTCTCTCTTCATATTGGGCCACCAAAAATGTTATCATAAATCCTAATACATCTTGGTACTTCCGGGATGAATAGAATACCTCGAACTATGAGCCTCGCTCAATATGTCCTCCTTGATCTCTGGTACTGACGGTACCCACGCTCTGCTTTCAAACCTCAACAATCCCTCGCTGTCCATTTTAAATTTAAGTTCAGTCCCTTCAGATATCTTTTTCTTTACTTCCTCACATTCCTTATCCAGGATTTGAGCTTCCTTAACCTTATCCAAAAGAGTTGTACCAGCTTGCATCTAGAACAACTTTTCATCAACCTCTATTGGATATCCTACTTCCAATTCTAACTTCTCCATTGCTGAAATCAATTCTTCCTATGCTGTCAACATCATCAACTTCTCCCGACCCTTTCTGCTTAAGGCGTTGGCTACAACATTTGCTTTACCCGGGTGGTATAAGATATCACAATCATGACGCATATTCAAGTCTTTCTGAGTAAAAATATATTTCAGACTCTTGTGGTCCGTATATATTTCACACTTCTCCCCATAGAGATAGTGTCTCCAAATCTTTAAGGCGAATACCACCGCAGCCAATTCTAAATCGTGGGTTGGATATCCCTTCTCATAATCTTTCAACTATCGTGACGCGTACGCAATGACTCTGCCGTTTTGCATAAGCACACAACCTAGCCCTTTATGCGACGCATCACTATATACTACAAAGTTTCCTGTGTCATCCGGAAGGGACAACACAGGTGTTGTACTCAATCTTTTCTTAAGTTCTTGAAAACTTTCCTCTCACTTCTCCGTCCAAACGAATTTCACAACTTTCTGATAGTAGTGTGCATAAAAGCCAATCATATATGATGATAAAGCACATACTTTGTAAACAATCTTATTTATTTATTAATAAAATATTCATTTAAGGCATTTAATTATCTACATGGTGCTATTTTTATAATATATAAATAACCCATAGTTTTAAGCAATGATTTAGAATCATGATGAGATCATGCTAATGAGATCTAAATTTTTAGAAAGCTTAAAAACTAAAATAGTTCCCAATCGTGAGATTACGAAAATGGGAATTAGTAAATTTGGATAGATTGGTACATATGTTGCTTGCTCATTGGATGAGGATGACTGATCTCATGGTCTTTTGTGTGGAGACAGTAAAGCAAGTATGTAGGTGCTTATTGGAGAATAAGTTCACTGAACGTGACTCGCTATGGAATACCTAATGGAGTTTTACTCGCCTGTCAATAGGAATTCCTAATGTGACAGTAGTACAAGTGATCCTTGGACTTGAGATCATCATAGTATCTTGTATGAAACAAATTATACTTTGACTTATTCCTTAAGGCCTTTTAAGGCATATATAGGGTATGCTTGGGTATAATGAGTTGCATATGGATATAATGTATAATCAATAAAGAATCTACCACCTTTAGTAAAATAGGAGATATGTCCTATGTGATTCGTTAAATGACAACCCAGGAATCCTTGGCCAAGGTAGAATGAAATTAGAAAGAGATTTCTAATTTGCATTATTTGGAGTTGTGCGTTTTCTAATCGAAATACATATGATTAAATAAATTAAGACTTGACAGTAAATCCATGTCTTATATTTAATTGGGACACTGTATGGTGGAAGGATTGAATTGTATGGTAACTATTAACTCACAGGTTCTTTTATGATTAATGTTGAAATCTATATTATCTGAAAAGTCGTTGATCGCTAGAGAGGCTTATCCCTGTTATAGAATAAATGTTATTTATTTAAATAGATTATTAGTTTAATCTATTTATTTAAATAAGATTAGAATTGTTCTAATTGATTTATTCACAACCGGTTTAATATGGAGAACCTAAAGGGTCACACCATAAAAGGAAGAAGAATTATTTAAGAAGAAAATGGCATGATAGTAATAATGCATTAAGTGTAATTAATTTAATCTATGGTGATAGAATAAATTAAATAGCTTAATGTTTATTGTTTAATATTTTAAAAATATTAAATATAAATTAATAAGAGGAGTCTTATTAATATTATTATTATTATTATTATTATTTTAATTCTAAAGGAGTTTAGGAATTAATGTAATATCAGTACTCTCTCTCAATCCTAATAAGATTAGGATATAAATTAATTAAAAGTGTTTAATTAATTAATTAAAAAAAACCTATTCTAATTGGATTAGGATGGTTAACCTAATATCTATATAAGAGAGTCTTATATCAAAAATAAGGTACGTGAATTTTTCCAAAGGTTGGGAGTACAGATATTCTATAGAGATAGAAACAAGGGTTAAGCCAATAACCTATCTTCCTGAGTTCTTCATCTTCCTTGGTGGATCACCGTTAGAGGCCAAACATTTGGGTGACTGACATTGATCAAGGGAAGGAGCCACTACAGAGGAATCAAAGGAATCGAAGGAGTAGAACTTGTACCTGAGGAAGCTTGGATCTTCAAAGATATAATTCCATCCTCTCCTTCTATGTATTAACTGATAATTGATGCACAAGAAAGATCATGGTTAAGGGTTTGTAAGAAAATTTTAAAATCTAATTTTTCATCCCTTCCGTTGCGTTTATGTAATTTGATTGCATGCTTATGTTTCTAGCAAACCCAACAGTGGTATCAGAGCCAATCTTGTGCTAATTATCAGTTTATGTTATTCCATACATGTATGATATGCGATTGGATCGAATTCTTGGGCAACAAAATTTTTTCAGATTCTGCGAAGCTGCGCTGGTGCAAGGCATTCTTGCTGCGCAGCTGCGCCGGTGTCTGTTCCTGGTTTTCATGCTGCGCAGCTGCGCCGGTTCCCTTTACATTCCTGGCACAGCTGCGCCACTAAACAGGAACTGGAAAATTTTTCTTTTATTTTGATTAATTAAATAAATGGTTTATTTAATTAATAAAGGTTTAAAATAAAGATGTTTATTTTATATGAAATATGATTTCAGAATTGCTAAAATTAAAGAGTTTAATTTGGAATTTTTTTTAATGAAATAAAGGAGTTTATTTTTCCAAAAAAAAAGTTTAGCAAACTTTTGCCCATTAACTGATATTAATACATATATGGAATGAATTTACTTTCATGAGATGAATAAGTTTTATTGATACGTATGATGATATGTATGTTAATAAAAGGGATTGATTATGGACTATGACCAATGTGATTGGATTTTATTTTGGATGAATGCTTGAATGTATGGGTTTTATAAAATGGGGTCTGCGTACCTCGTCTTTTCTAGATTTTTTTTATTGTAAATTCTATCTCTCTCCTATGTACTTCCCCTTGACTGTTGATCAAGGTTTCTATTTAAATGAAATAGTTTATGTAGTAGGATTAGTTAGAATTTTTAAAGAACTGGAGATCAAGGAGCAAGGAGCGCTTGAAGACCCATTTGTATAGAGCCCGGGTTTAAATGTAATCGTTACGTTTAAATTTAAATTCTTGCACTCCTAGGTTTGACCTTTTTGGTTTACTTGGTGGCTTTAGTGAACCAAACTAGAATAAAAGCCCATAATCAATCCGGGTAGAATATAGAATTCTATATTGCATGCTAAATATTATACATATTATATTTTATGCAAATATGCTTCGCATGTTTAATAAAATGATGCGTATTTTATATTTATATATATATATATATATATGTGTGTGTGTGTGTGTGTGTGTGTGTGTGTGTGCATGCGTGCTAAATAAGATGAGACAAATAATAACAAACCCCTCAAAGAAATAATATAAAGTCCGAAGCGTTCAAATGATATTTGGAATATCGAACGTCGCCTTCTAGCATGATTAATTAATAGAGTATTAAATATTTAATATGAGTTTATTGTGCTATCCACAATGCGAGTATTGAGTATTTAAGATGTTAATTAATCACATTTGATGCTTTTCAAGAAAATTGAACGATCTAGTCTTGTTGTGCTATCCACAAGGACGAACATTTTTCTTTTTTGAATTTATGGAAGTGCTAGGCTGGACTTAACTTAAATCATTTTAGTTCGGATGTGCACACACATGACCATTATGATTTAAGAGGCAAAATAAAAGTAGTTACATGGTGATGTAATTGACAAGAGTTGTCTACCTATTTATTTGTATATCGCTTGTTGTGTCATCCACAAGGGTATATACATTTAAAATGGGATCCTTAATCTCACTAGTAAATCTTTAATTAGATGTTGCCGAACTATATAAGTGAGGGTAATATAGTTTGATGAAAATAGTGGGAGATACCAATTTAAACTAAAGACCTAAATTTATTTTGGTATGCAAAGTTAATAAAATAAATGTTTGCTAAAAATATTATCTTTTCACATGCAGAATTTTAAAAATGTCAAAATCACTAATCTCACTACGAAGCATACTTGATGCAAATAAGCTTACCGGGCTGAATTATGAGGACTGGCTAAGAAATCTTAGAATTGTTCTCACCGCTGAAAAGATTTTTTATGTCCTAAATTCAACTATCCCTGAATCTGTTTCAGAAACAGCCTCTGAGGAAGAGATTGCCACTTTCAATAAATGGAAAGATGATACACATCTGTGGCTCAATGCATCATGCTCGCATCCATGAATAACGAGCTTCAGCGTCAACACGTAAATATGGATACTCCTGCTATGCTGCTTCACCTCAAGGAGTTGTATGGTGAACAGAGTAGGACTGCTAGATATGAGATATCTAAGGAGCTCTTTCGATCTCAAATGTCCGAGGACACTGCCGTCGAGACTCATGTTCTGAAGGTAATCAATTTGATTGAACGCCTTAGACAGCTTGGGTTCGTCATGGATGGGGAGTTGAGTCAAGACTTGGTCTTGCAGTCACTCCTTGAGACCTTCTCGCAGTTTGTGGTTAATTTTCACATGAATAATCTAGTTGTCAGCTTGCCTGAGCTGTTTAACATGCTGAAAACTGCAGAAGGTCACTTCTCATCCAGGAAGAACCATGTCTTGATGGTGGATTCTTCCAATAAAAGGAAGAGGCCCAAGGTGTCTTCTAAAAGAAGAAATCCAAGAAAGCTAAGGGAAAGGGGAAAAAAAGGAACAAAAGAAACCTGAACCAGCTAAAGGAATGTGCTTTCATTGCAACGAGCTGGGACATTGGAAGAGGAACTGCAAGAAGTTTCTAGTAGAGAAGAAGCTTGGAGAAGCTTCGACTTCCAATCAAGGTTTGTTTATGATTGAAATTAATTTTTTTGAAAGTCATAATTCTACTTGGGTATTGGATACCGGCTGTGGGTCTCACATATGTAACACTGTGCAGGAACTGGTCAGAAGTAGAAAGCTGAACAATGAAGAGGTGATCCTACGAGTGGGAAATGGAGCAAAGGTTGCTGCATTAGCTGTAGGAACTTATTATTTAGCAATGCCTTCGGGCATGTCCATTTATTTTAATAACTGTTATTATGTTCCAAATATTATTAAAAATATTATTTTAATTTCTGTATTGGATATGGAAGGTTTTGACGTTATTATAAAAAACTATGGTTGTTTTATTTATAAAGACGATGTTTTATATGGTATTGGAAATTTGCGAAATGGGCTTTATATACTTGACTTGCAAGAAAATATATTTCAAATTGAACAAACTAAGAAAAGAAAAAGAGATGATATTAATTATACCTACATATGGCACTGTAGACTTGGTCATATCAATGAAACAAGATTATCCAAGTTGCATAAGGATGGGCTCCTAGAGCTATCCGATTATGAATCATATCCAACTTGTGAATCTTGTCTCATGGGTAAAATGACTAAATCTCCTTTTAGTGGAAAAGGAGAAAGAGTTACAGAGTTGTTGGCATTGATTCACACAGACGTTTGTGGACCTATGACAACAAGTGCACGGGGTGGGTATTCTTATTTTATTACTTTCACTGATGATCACTCAAGATTCGGATATGTGTATTTAATGAAATACAAATCAGAATTATTTGAAAAGTTCAAAGAGTTCAGAAGTGAAGTAGAGAAACAAACGGGCAAGAGTATTAAGATACTTTGATCAGATCGAGGTGGAGAATACTTAAGCGGTGAGTTTCTCAATTGTCTCAAAGAAAATGGTATAATCTCACAATGGACTCCTCCAAGTACACCAAAGTTAAATGGAGTATCTGAAAGGAGAAATCGAACACTGTTGGACATGGTTCGATCCATGATGAGTTTTACCGACCTTCCAATTTCCTTCTGGGGTTATGCCCTAGAAACGGCTGCATACCTACTTAACAAGGTACCTACAAAATCAGCCCCAAAGACTCCATATGAGATGTGGAAAGGGAGGGAACCAAATCTTAAGCATATTAAGACTTGGGGTTGTTCAGCTTATGTCAAAAAGTTTGAAAATGATAAGCTACAGACTAAATCTGATAAGTGTAGATTTGTGGGATACCCTAAAGAAACTGTAGGGTATTATTTCTATCATCCAACTGATTAAAAGGTGTTTGTTGCAAAACATGCTGCCTTCTTGGAGAAAGAGTTTATCCATGAAGGGGTCAGTGGGAGTAAGATATATCTTGAAGAAGTTCAAGAACCATAAATTACCACGGATCAAAGTCAGGTACCTAACCAAGTAGAAGAACCTACTGTACCACACCCTATTCGTAAATCTGGAAGAGTACCGAAGATACTTGAGAGGTATGGATTCGTTATAAAGGATGACGATGAGGTACACATCATGAATGATGATGATCCATTGAATTACGAATAGGCTATGAGTAATAAAGACTCAGGAAAATGGCTTGAAGCCATGAAATCCGAAATGGACTCCATGTATGAGAACAAATTATGGACTTTGGTTTCACCACCTGAAGGCATTAAGCCTATTGGGTGTAAATGGGTTTTTAAGAGAAAGACTGGAGCAGATGGCAAGGTAGAGACCTATAAGGCCCGACTGGTTGCAAAAGGTTTCAAACAAAGACAAGGAGTTGACTATGATGAAACCTTCTCACCAGTAGCTATGCTCAAGTCCATTCAGATTTTGCTTGCGATTGCAGCTTATAATAACTATGAGATCTGGCAGATGGACGTGAAAACGGCCTTCCTCAATGGGAAACTTGAGGAGGATGTGTATATGACACAGCCAGAGGGGTTTATTTCAAAAGTTGGAACAAATCAAGTCTGTAAGCTACAACGATCCATTTATAGGGTTGAAGCAAGCTTCTCGTAGATGGAACATTCATTTTGATGAGACAATCAAAGAGTTTGATTTTATCAAAAACGAGGATGAACCATGTGTATACAAGAAGGTTAGTGGGAGCGCAGTATCATTCCTTGTATTATATGTTGATGATATATTACTGATAGGGAATGACATTCCTATGTTACAATCAATTAAAATCTGGTTATCTAAAAACTTCTCCATGAAGGACTTGGGTGAAGCATCCTATATTTTGGGGATACTGATCTATAGAGATAGATCTAAAAGGATGCTCGGCTTATCCCAAGTAACGTACATTGATACGATCCTAAAGAGGTTTAGCATGGAAGATTCCAAAAGAGGTCTCATGCCGATGAGCCATGGAATACATCTCTCCAAGAAACAGGCCCCAAAGACACCTGAGGTGAGAGACCGTATGAGTAAGATCCCTTATGCTTCTGCAATAAGATCTATCATGTACGATATGATATGTACTAGACCGGATGTTGCTCACACACTTAGTGTAACGAGCAGATACCAGTCGAATCCAGGAGAAGAGCACTGGAAGGCAGTGAAAAATATCCTTAAGTACTTGAGAAGGACTAAAGATATTTTCCTTGTCTACGGTGGTTCTGAATTAAAACTCGAGGGATTCACGGACTCAAGTTTTCAAACAAACCAAGATGACAGTAAATCTATTTCAGGGTATGTGTTTACCTTGAACGGAGGCGCAGTGAGTTGGAAGAGTTTCAAGTAACAAACAGTTGTTGATTCAGTGACAGAGGCAGAATATATAGCTGCAAGTGAAGCTGCAAAGGAAGCTGTTTGGATGAAAAAGTTCATAACTGAACTTGGTGTGGTTCCTAGCATTGGAGAAGCAGTTCCCGTATACTGTGACAACACCAAAGCGGTTGCACAGGCTAAGGAACCCAGGTCTCATCAGAAATCCAAACACGTGTTGCGGCGATTTCACTTGATCAAGGAGATTATTGAAAGAAGAGACGTCACCTTGGAGAGTGTGGACTCTCAAGACAACATTCCAGATCCATTTACTAAAGCTCTAACACAACAGCAGTTTGATCGTCACTTAGAGAAGATGGGTATGAGATACCATGGCGATTGACTTTAGTGTAAGTGGGAGATTGATAGTACTGTGCATACAAGCCAATCATGTATGATGATAAAGCACATACTTTGTAAATAATCTTATTTATTTATTAATAAAATATTCATTTAAGGCATTTAATTATCTATATGGTGTTATTTTTAATAATATGTAAATAATCCATAGTTTTAAGCAATGATTTTTAAATCATGATGAGATCATGCTAATAAGATCTAAATTCTTAGAAAGCTTAAGAACTAAAATAGTTCCCAATTGTGGTATTACTAAAATGGAGATTAGTAAATTCGGATAGATTGGTACATATGTTGCTTGCTCATTGGATGAGGATGATTGATCTCATGGTCACTTGTGTGGAGACACTAAAGCAAGTATGTAGGTACTTATTGGAGAATAAGTTCACTGAACGTGACTCGCTATGGAATACCTAATGGAGTTTTACTCGCCTGTCAATAGGAATTCCTAATGTGATATTAGTACAAGTTATCCTTGAACTTGAGATCATCATAGTATCTTGTATGTAACAAATTATACTTTGACTTATTCCTTAAGGCCTTTTAAGGCATATATAGGGTATGCTTGGGTATAATGAGTTGTATATGGAGATAATGTATGATCAATAAAGAATCTACCACCTATAGTAAAAGAGGAGATATATCCTATATGATTCGTTAAATGACAACCCGGGAATCCTTGGCCAAGGTAGAATGAAATTAGAAAGAGGTTTCTAATTTGCATTATTTGG
The DNA here is from genome assembly GCA_020205555.1 of Panax stipuleanatus. Taxonomy (NCBI): domain Eukaryota; kingdom Viridiplantae; phylum Streptophyta; class Magnoliopsida; order Apiales; family Araliaceae; genus Panax; species Panax stipuleanatus. The sequence continues at coordinate 123,378,133 of CM035120.1, forward strand.
AGTTGTGCGTTTTCTAATCGAAATACATATGATTAAATAAATTAAGACTTGACAGTAAATCCATGTCTTATATTTAATTGGGATATTGTATGGTGGAAGGATTGAATTGTATGGTAACTATTAACTCACAGGTTCTTTTATGATTAATGTTGAAATTTATATTATCTGGAAAGTCATTGATCGCTAGGGAGGCTTATCCCTATTGTGGAATAAATGTTATTTATTTAAATAGATTATTAGTTTAATTTATTTATTTAAATAAGATTAGAATTATTCTAATTAATTTATTCACAACCGGTTTAATATGGAGAACCTAAAAGGTCACACCATAAAAGGAAGAAGAATTATTTAAGAAGAAAATGGCATGATAGTAATAATGCATTAAGTGTAATTAATTTAATCTATGGTGATAGAATTAATTAAATAGCTTAATGTTTATTGTTTAATATTTTAGAAATATTAAATATAAATTAATAAAAGGAGTCTTATTAATATTATTATTATTATTATTATTATTATTTTAATTCTAAAAGAGTTTAGGAATTAATATAATATCAGTACTCTCTCTCAATTCTAATAAGATTAGGATATAAATTAATTAAAAGTGTTTAATTAATTAATTAATTAAAAAAACCTATTCTAATTGGATTAGGAGGGTTAACCTAATATCTATATAAGAGAGTCTTATATCAGAAATAAGGTACGTAAAGTTTTCCAAAGGTTGGGAGTACACATATTCTATAGAGATAGAAACAAGCGTTAAGCCAATAACCCATCTTCCTGAGTTCTTCATCTTCCTTGGTGGATCACCGTTAGAGGCCAAACATTTGGGTGGCTGACATTGATCAAGGGAAGGAGCCACTACAGAGGAATCAAAGGAATCGAAGGAGTAGAACTTGTACCTGAGGAAGCTTGGATCTTCAAAGGTATAATTCCAACCTCTCCTTCTATTTATTGACTGATAATTGATGCACAAGAAAGATCATGGTTAAGTGTTTGTAAAAAAAATTTAAAATCTAATTTTTCATCCCTTCCGCTGCGTTTATGTAATTTGATTGCATGCTTATGTTTCTAGCAAACCCAACACTTTCCTAGTCAAATTCGTTAGCGGAGTGGCGATCTTGGAAAAATCCTGAATAAATATTCTGTAATAACCTGCTAATCCAAGAAAACTTCTTACTTTCGACGGTGTTTTTGGCTGATCCCAATTCATCACTGCCTCAACTTTGGAGGGATCCACCGAAATTCCGTTCTTATCAATCACGTGTCTGAGAAATTGCGCTTTTTCAATCCAGAACTCACATTTTGAGAATTTAGCGTACAATTTCTCTCTTCTTAACACTTCTAACGTCAACTTCAAATGCTCAACATGTTCTTCCTTGGTTTTTGAATACACCAGTATGTCGTCGATAAAGACCACCACGAATTTGTCCAAAAATGGCTTGAACACTTCATTCATTAGGCCCATAAATGCTGCAGGCGCATTCGTTAAACCAAATGACATAACCAAAAATTCGTAGTGACCATATCGTGTCCTGAATGCTGTCTTCAGGACATCTTCTGGCCTCACCTTCAGCTGATGATAACCACTTCTCAGGTCTATCTTTGAGAAATATCTTGATCCATTTAATTGATCAAACAGATCATCAATCCTTGGTAACGGATACCTGTTCTTAATGGTAACCTTGTTCAACTCTCTATAATCGATGCAGAGCCGCATCGTCCCATCCTTCTTCTTAACAAATAATATCGGCGCTCCCCACGGTGATACGCTCGGTTGAATATATTTCTTATCCAGTAGCTCTTGTAGCTGAACCATCAATTCCTTCATTTCTACCGGAGCCATTAGGTACGATGCTTTCGATATTGGAGCCGTTCCTGGCATCAAATCAATAACGAAATCTACTTCCCTGTCAGGCGAAAGTCCTGGCAGATCGTCTGGAAACATATCCACGAAGTCCCTTACAACTAGTATTTCCTCTAACTTTTGATTCTCTTTACGACTATCGACTATGTAGGCTAAATACCCCACACAGCCTTGTCTTAATAACTTCCTGTCTTGCATCATCGTCAGACAACTCGCTTATCTAGGCGACTTGCTGCCATAAAACACAACCTTTGATGGAGTCATAAGGTTAATACATTTCTTCTGGCAATCAATTACGGCCTCATAATTGAATAGCCAATCCATTCCCAAAATAACGTCAAATTCCCCAAGTTTAATCGAAATAAGATCTACATTCATAATGTTGCCCTTAATATTCACTCTACAGTTCTTGTGTATATACCTAACAGGAATCACTTCCCAATTTGTAATCTCGATGTTCATAGGGATTTCTAATTCGTCTTTATGCAATTCTAAGTTCTTTGCAAAGTCATCGGATATAAATGAGCAAGTAGCACCCGAATCAAATAAAACATAAGCATTAACTTTATTGATCAGAATGATACCTGACACCACATCACGAGACTGCACAGCATCCTGTACGGTCATGTTGAATGTCCTTACAGTTGGTCGATTTATCGAAGTCGGTCCAGTAATTGTAAGAGGATTTCCACTATTATTTCCCTTTTTTCCACCTGACCCTGCCCCTCTAGATGCCTTCTTGGGACAATCTCTAGCCAAGTGATCCTTTGACCCACACATGTAGCAAGCGCCCTTCTTAGGGTTAGGGCAGTTAGGTGCTATGTGGCCTTCCTGACCATAATTGTAGCAAACTTATTTCCCTTTCATGTAGACTTCCAAGTGAGTCTTTCCACAGGTTGGGCATAGTTCTATCCTTTTCTTCTAACTCCCTTGCTGATTTATGGACAATGGGTTGTCATTCCACCTTCGTTTATGATTATTAGTTCCTCCCATGTTACTGCCACTAGCCTTATTATTTCCTTCACTATCATTCTTCTTCTTCTTCTGATCCTGATTGTACTTGGTCACCGCTTCACTTCCACCTTCAGCGAGAATGGTCTTCTCCAGAACTCCAGCAAAAGTGTTCAATCGAAACATTGACACTTTGCGATACAACCAGGGTTTCAGTCTCTACTCAAATCGCCTAGCCTTTCTTTCGTTAGTATGCACCTGATATTGGGCAAACCTAGCCAACTCATTAAAGTTTGTCGCGTAGTCTGGCACAAACATATTTCCCTATTTCAACTCCAGAAATTGCACCTCCATTTGATTCTGGGAGCTGGTCAGGAAGTGCATCTCAAAAAACATTTCCTTAAACCTTTCCCAGGTTATTATACCTTTTCCTCCCCTGACCTTTTTTGCCTGCCGCTAGTAGCTAGCTTCTGATTTTAACATGAATGTCGCGTAAGCGGTCTTGGTGTGCTGTCGCAGACAACCAAAAATAAACCTTTACTGCGAACGATAATAATGTAGTAGTGCAAGTAAGAGTCGATCCCACAGAGACTGATTAATCTATTTTTATATACTTTGTATTCCAAAAGAGGGGGTTTTTGAATATTATTAATTAAAATAATCTAATGTGTAAAATACTGTAACGAATTAAATCAAGAGAACAAACCTTGGGTTAAGTCAACTTCCACCTTAAAAACATACATTGATCATTGACTCAAGTATACACAATCAATACTTTGAATATTCATCGTTAGAATCACTTCTATGTCTTCCCTTAATTTTAGTTAGATAGAAACAAGTGATCTAAATAACCCTAACTACTAAACAACTTCAGACAAACGCTAAAAGTTTAATCTACTAGAAGCTTTAAGAATTAGAAAAATCGATGAAGCTAAACAACACAAGCACAAGCGGTTGTATTTAATTTAGTTGAATATTCTTCCTAAGATATAGTAATCTCGTGATCTGCAGTCAATTATTAATCTTAGTTGCTTCGCAAATTAGAGTGACCAAGCAATTACAGATTTGATATCTAGTTTAGCAGTAGATTTCAATGAATAATAAACTAGTATGCACCCTAGAAATTAATCAAATCAATCATATAATTCAAGCACAGAAGAATAAACAATACTCAAATATTAATTGAACAATTAAAATCAATTAGATCTCACGGTGTATTAATCCAAGGCTTCCGTCTTCTTAATCCAAGAACAAGAATTTAGCTATTCATAGCCATAGAAAACACCAAAGAAATTTAGAGAAGAAGTAGTTTTTCAAGGTAACTCCATGTATATGTTTACTTTTGTCCCTTTTATAATGTATCATAATAACTCCCCATTATGCCCTAGCTGCTACCCCCCCTTTTATTATTGTTGTAACCGAATCCAAGCTGCTAAAGGAAATTAGCATCAAGAGCACCGCCTCCCCGCTGGGGCGGGTGTCCAAGTGTAAATCCCTCGCTGGGGAGGGTTACCTCGCTGTCCAGTCGGTTTCAATTAGTAATATGTCAAAAGCCTTATTTGCATGGTAATTAATTGCCGAAATACTCCCCCTTTTCATGCTACTGCCCAACGTGGCCCACATCATACATTCCTTTTCTTTTGCAAGCACCTCAATACATGTGGCTGCTTAGTTCATGGACACCATGTGATGACTTACGTGAGCTGTTATTTGAATTAAGTTGCTCCAATCTAATTCGTGAGCTGCTGAATCGTGGCCTACTTATTTCCTTAAGCTGTTTGATGCCATGATTTTGGATTGAATTACATTGAAGCCCACTTAATTCTCCTTCCTCCCATTCACAAGCAAACCATGGGCCCCCATTATAATACATGTTTGCTGATTTCATTTAATTGTTTTGCTTGGCACGTGACTCTCCCCTATTTGCTATTTGCAAGCTGCTGGACATTTTTCAATTTGCTGCATGGACTACAAGGCTGGGCTGCTTCATTCTCTAGCCCACTCAATTCATTCCTTATTTGCCAGCTGCTAAGCCCATTTCGTTCACTTGGTTCAATTGTACCTAAAATAATAAATATAAGCAAACTGAATATATTTATTTGCAAAATAAATATAAAAGATTAAGTATTAAGGGAATAAAATATAACATATTTCATTCTCATCAAATTCCCCCACACTTATCTTTTGCTCGTCCTCGGGCAAAACAAAAATAAACTACAACACAAAAAATTCAACTAAACAAATTGCCAAACTTGAGCCATGAGTTAACATGAACCTCAACATTGACCTCAAAGATTCAAAACAATAACTCTTAGGAAACTTCAAAATAATGTATCCTCTGAAACTCAAATTTATTCATCAATCTTACTATATTCTCAACCCCTTGTGCATGTGTGAATCCACCTTTATCAAACCAATCAGACCATAGAAAAATTTATAAAATCGACGCCTTAAAGGAGAAAGATAAACTTAACCACTTGTTTTCCCACAAATTTCAGTTAACACTAGCAGATAACATTAAAGGATCAAAAGGCTTTTCTTTCTGTCTTATTTTTTTCTTTTCTTCGGTAAGTGCATTTTATGCTCCATCTTACCCGCGAGTGCGTTTTACGCTCCATCTCACATGTCACGTGTTTATGAGTGAGTGCATTTTACGCTCCATCTCATCTCACCACATGAATCATTGCTTTTCTCTTTTAAATTTTTTTTCTTTCAATCTTGCAAAATTTGCCTAAATCATTTCCCTTTTCTTAAACAATACCTCATATCAACTTCAAGTGGTGATCAAACAAATGATAGAGTTCAAAGTTTCTTCCCTAGACATTTAATCAGATAAATTTCTTCCAAGTCCAAACTGGTTCGAATGGATATGTGCTCAATAGTGAAGGGTCTCAAATAAAGTAGTGATCAACAAGGAAACCCAAATTTAGATTACCCAATGTTTATCAGTCCTCCCAGGAGTTGTCACAAAGAAATTAAAATTCTATCATTGGTCAAGAATCAAAATCAAAATTAACTTATTTCTCAAGTGAGAAATCCTAAAACTACTCCATTTTCGTAGGAAACACGATTGCACTTAGCATGTGCAACAAGCCTTTAAACCCCAAGGTTACCCCAAGTGGACGAGTTTTGTCTCGTGAGGGTTTGCAGTGAATATACCCACAATATAAAAAATAAAAAATAAAAAATTTGGAAAATATCTAAATGCTTCCCCCCACACTTAAAACTTACATTGTCCCCAATGTAAACTAAAATGCAAAGAAAAGTAGAGAGATACTCCCCTATGGGTTGCCTCCCATACAGCGCCTTTGTTTAAGGTCTTTGGCTCGACCCCACGCTTCCTTTGTTAGTATAGACCGGATCCTTCAAGGTCCACATTTTCCACTTTTTTTTTCTCGGGAACCCTCATAGTAATATTTAGTCGCCTAGGAAGAGGCTTCAAATCTGAAATTGGTGCCTGCAAAACGGAGGGTAAAGAGTTCTCATTAGAAATCGGCACTTCAACGTGAAAGATGTTACCTGATTCTGGATCGTCATTCAAAGCTGTTTCAGTTGCTTGCAACTCGGTGCTCAAGGTCAAATTAGCACTTTCTTTATCCATGTTCTTACTAAGTGCAGTTTCCAATTTATCCTTACCATCAAGCTCAACGACTTCTTGTGCTAAAGAGTTAATCACATCAATTGAATAAACAGATTTATCATCAGTGGGGTATTGCATGGCATCATAAATATTAAATTTAACACTTTCGCCATCAAATTCCATTGAAAGTGTACCACTATGAACATCTATTTTTGTCTTTGATGTCTTTAAAAATGGTCTTCCTAACAAAATAGGTGCATTTTGGTCACCGTTTTCCATATCAAGCACATAAAAATCAGTAGGAAAGATCAAATTATTGACTTGCACGAGGACATCTTCAACTACACCTTTGGGAAAGACATTAGATCTGTCAGCCAGCTGTATTATAACTCCAGTTTTATTCAAAGGTTCCAGTGATAGATTAGCATATATAGAATATGGCATGATATTTATCGAGGCTCCTAAATCTAACATGGCTTTTTCAATTTTCGTTCTACCTGTCGTGCACGGAATAGTGAACATACCCGGATCTTGGCACTTAGTAGGTAGCTTTCTTTGAATGACTGCGGAAACATTTTCTCCAACCCTCACCTTTTCATATTTTTTCATTTCCTGTTTCCTCTTATGTGTACACAATTCTTTCAGAAATTTAGCATAACGAGGTACTTGTTTAATAGCATGTAACAATGGAATATTTACCTCGCATTTACGAAGAGTTTCATACAAATCTGAATTATTCTCGTATTTTCTATTTTCTGTTAAAGCAAGAGGGAAAGGAGGTACCGGTTTATATTCAGATAGAGGGGGAAATTTACGCTTAGGTTCATCCTCATCATGCAGAACACTGCTGCCTGCTTCTTCTTTTTCCTTAGCCGTATTATTTTGATCTTGTGGTGTAGGCACTGTCTTTTCTGGAATTGCTATCTATTTACCATTCCTCAACGTGATTGCACTTACATTTTCTTTTGGATTCACCACTGTTTGGGAGGGTAATTTTCCCGAACTTTGTGCCACCAATCGACTGATTGCAGTTGCCATTTGTCCCACTTGTGTACCCAAATTCTGAATACTTGCCCTTATTTTCTGTTGAAAATTTAAAGTGTTAGTGGCAAGTGTTTTAACAATATCTTCTAAAGACATACTAGGGTTAGAAGATTGGCCCTGTTGTTGTCTATTGGGATACGATGGTTTGTACTGCTGCTGATTTGGAAAAGTTTGAGGTGCGGGTTGACTTGCTTGTGGATTCCCGTAACTAAAGTTAGGATGATCCCTCCATCCAGGATTATATGTATTCAAATAGGGGTCATATTTCCTTTGTGGTTGCCTGGGAAATCCTCCTGCTGCATTTGCATGTTCAACGGATTCCTCTTGAAGAGTTGGGCATGCATCTGTCGGATGTCCTACTACCGCACAAATTCCGCAAGCTTTTACCTGTTATGTGTTACCTGCACCCATTTGACGAACAAGAGCAGTTAAACTCGTAATTTGTTGTTCAATAGAAGAAATTTGTACCTCGCTAGTATTCCTAGGTGCCGAATCCAGTCTAGTGCCAAATTGTTGAGAGTTAGCTGCCATATTTGCAATTAGATTTCTTGCAGTCTCGGGAGTCTTATCCACCAATGCTCCGCCACTAGCAGCGTCAATCATGCTTCTGTCTGTACAACTGAGACCTTCATAGAAATATTGGATGAGAAGCTAATCACTGATCTGGTGATGAGGGCAACTAGCACACAGTCTCTTGAAGCGTTCCCAATACTCATGTAGGGATTCTCCGTTGTTCTGCCTTACACCACAAATTGACTTTCTAATGTTGGCCGCCCTTGAAGCTGGAAAATATTTCTCTAAAAAGAGTCTTTTGATCTCTTCCCATGTGGTGATACTTCCGGAGGGTAGATAGTAGAGCCAATTCTTAGCTGAATTTTTCAAAGAAAATGGAAAGGCTCTTAGCTTGATCTATTCTTCGGTTACTCCGGTAGGTTTCATACTCGTGCATACCACATGAAATTCCTTCAAGTGTTTGTGGGGATCCTCACCTGCCAAACCATGAAAAGAAGGTAAAAGATGTATTAATCCAGATTTCAATTCAAAATGAGTGTTAGTATCAAGATTAGGGAAAGTTATGCATAAGGGTTGTTGGTTCAAATCTGGAGCCGAAAGATCTTTTAGGGTTCGATTTGCTACCATGGCTTCTTTTTCTTCATGAATTTCCGAGCTTCCTTCCTTAATCTGCGAAAAGTTCTCTCTATCTCTGGATCACACTATAAATCACCTTGATTAGTAGATCGAGTTTAGGGCATAAATAATAAAGGGAATTCAAATTTAAAAAAATAAAAATAAACAAAAATAAAATAAGGTTTACAAAAATATAAATATAGACTAAAATCAGTCCCCGGCAACGGCGCCAAAATTTGGTGTGCTGTCGCAGACAACCAAAAATAAACCTTACTGCGAACGATAATAATGTTGTAGTGCAAGTAAGAGTCGATCCCACAAAGACTGATTAATATATTTTTATATACTTTGTATTCCAAAAGGGGGTTTTGAATATTGTCAATTAAAATAATCTAATGTGTAAAATACTGTAACGAATTAAATGAAGAGAACAAACTTTGGGTTAAGCCAACTTTCACCTTAGAAATATACACTGATCATTGACTCAAGCATACACAATCAATACTTTGAATATTCATCGTTAGAATCACTTCCATGTCTTCCCTTAATTTTAGTTAGATAGAAACAAGCGATCTAAATAACCCTAACTACTAAATAACTTTAGACAAGTGCTAAAAGTTTAATCTAGTAGAAGCTTTAAGAATTAAAAAAACCGATGAAGCTAAACAACACAAGCACAAGCGGTTGTATTTAATTTAGTTGAATATTCTTCCTAAGATATAGTAATCTCGTGATCTGCAGTCAATTATTAATCTTAGTTGCTTCGCAAATTAGAGTGACCAAACAATTACGGATTCGATATCTAATTTAGCAGTAGATTTCAATGAATAATAAACTAATATGCACCCTAGAAATTAATCAAATCAATCATATAATTCAAGCACGGAAGAATAAACAATACTCAAATATTAATTTAACAATTAAAATCAATTAGATCTAACAGTGTATTAATCCAAGGCTTCCGTCTTCTTAATCCAAGAACAAGAATTTAGCTATTCATAGCCATAGAGAACACCAAAGAAATATAGAGAAGAAGAAGTAGCTTTTCAAGGTATCTCCATGTATATGTTTACTTTTGTCCCTTTTATAATGTATCATAATAACTCCCCATTATGCCCTAGCTGCTACCCCCCTTTTATTATTGCTGTAGCCGAATCCAAGCTGCTAAAGGAAATTAGCATCAAGAGCACCGCCTCCCCACTGGGGCGGGTGTCCAAGTGTAAATCCCCCGCTGGGGTGGGTTACCTCTCTGTCCAGCCGGCTTCAATTAGTAATATGTCAAAAGCCTTATTTGCATGGTCATTAATTGTCGAAATACTCCCCCTTTTCATGCTGCTGCCCAACGTGGCCCACATCATACATTCCTTTTCTTTTGCAAGCACCTCAATACGTGTGGCTGCTTAGTTCGTGGACCCCATGTGATGACTTACGTGAGCTGTTATTTGAATTGAGTTGCTCCAATCTAATTCGTGAGCTGCTAAATCGTGGCCTACTTATTTCCTTAAGCTGCTTGTTGCCATGATTTTGGATTGAATTACATGGAAGCCCACTTAATTCTCCTTCCTCCCATTCACAAGCAAACCGTGGGCCCCCCATTATAATACATGCTTGCTGATTTCATTTAATTGTTTTTCTTGGCACGTGACTCTCCCCTATTTGCTATTTGCAAGCTGCTGGACATTTTTCAATTTGCTGCATAGACTACAAGGCTGGGCTGCTTCATTCTCTAGCCCACTCAATTCATTCCTTATTTGCCAGCTGCTAAGTCCATTTCGTTCACTTGGTTCAATTGTACCTAAAATAATAAATATAAGCAAACTGAATATATTTAGGTGAAAAATAAATATAAAAGATTAAGTATTAAGAGAATAAAATATAACATATTTCATTCTCATCATCTTCTGGTCATCCCTAACTCGGGCAACCTCAAAAACTTTCTCCATCTCCATAACCCAAGTCTGAACTTCTATCGGGTTTGTGGAGCCTTTAAACTCCGGCGGTCTCACTGCCTTAAAGTCTTTCAATGAGGTGTTCGGTGGATCTTGAGGCTGATTATTCATCGCTCCAGCTAACAGATTTACCAATTGCTGAACGGGGTTCGCATTGGCATCATTGTTGTTATTATTATTCGTTGACCCTTCTTGGGCTTGTCGACGATTTTGTCTCCTTCTTGGTGGCATATTTCTGTTAAGATATACGCTCATTAGATCTTTATTCAATCTCTTAAATACTTAAGGTTTAACTCAAATATTTAACATAATCACTTTAACTCATATCATCTCAAATAAACTTTGATATTTTATTAAAATCAAAAATTTTTAACATAGTACGATAACATTTCTGCCATTTACATCAACTATCCCGAGATAACCGATCTTTAGAATTTAAATCATCAAAATATTCCTTTGTTTATAATCACATCGGAATTTACATTATTAACTATCAGTTAAGCATTCACATAATCATACTGTCCCATCACGGCCTGCTAAGACGTCGGACAACTTCGCAACGCTCCTCTTCCATTATGCAGGACATTGTCCTGCGATCTAAACATATACCCAGGCAGTCCCTCGAACTGAATTGAATATCTCATAACTCGGTCCTGGGCCTCATTAATGGCCCTCAGAAACGTGTAGCACGTCTGTGCAACCTTAATTTTCTTTGCACGCGCCTCATCCTCTGCCAGATCTGCACGTCGTGCATTGCTCACCCAAGCTTCTTCTACTATAGCGAGTCTTTCTGATTTCTCTTTTATCTCATTCTTCAACCTTTCTATCTCCTTTGACTTTTGCTCACTTTGGCCTCTCTCATGAACCAAATTTCACTCTACATGTCCAAGAAGGTTGTGAAGTGTCTCAACCTCACCATCCTTCTGCTCGATGGTAGACCATTTAGTGACTGTCTGCTCCCTCAACTCCTGAATCGTATCTCGTAACTCTATGTTGTGATTATACAATAAATCGTACATATCAGCGCTGACAAAGTTCAGTGGGAACTCCTCAAGGTCTTCCTCCTCCTCCTCCTCGGCTGCCTCAGCCGAGATCTCAAACTCCTCAGGGTCCTCCTCTGAGTCAATTTCTGGCTCATGCTGCCGACCAATGAATGTGATCAACGGAGATGGCTCTGGCTGTACTAACTGCTCCCAGACTGTATGTATGTCTCGGGGCTCCTCATCTCTAGTCTCTAGGGGTACAATATCTCTGGGCTGACTAGCTCCTCCAGTATCTGACATCCTGACAAAATAAGTTTTAAGTCTTAGTTATTAAGTGATATTAATCGATACTCGAGCAAGTGTATAATTATAAACACATAGCACATAAGATAATTTTATTATCTTTCTTAGAACTCAACAAAAGTTAACATTTCTATGTTCTCGAAGGCTACTATCCTAAGGTTTTCCCCCACCTAAGGTTCATAACCTACGGCTCTGATACCAACTTGTGACACCCTAAAATTCAGTATCTTAATTTTCACAGGATTTGGTGTTCACTGTTCAAATATCATAAGACTATCTACCCGTACTAATAGAAATTCATTAAATAGATAAATAATTCATCATCTTACATCATCTAAAATAATAATACATAATAAATTTCAGGTCATACTTAACCTTAAATCTCTGTTGCGAAAACGTAAATAAATAAGTCTTTAATCATTACACATAAGTCTTGAACTTTAACATTTTTAATAACATCACAAGTCTTCAACACTTGTTAGCTTTTTCGTTGCCCTTGCAACTAGAAGGTTCATCATATCGTTCATTCTTACCTGCAATGTTATTATACAAGAGTGAGCACGAATGTCCGCAAGTATAAAAATATGACAATAATAACATGCGAGTGAAATTAAAGAAATCTGAATAACAGAAAGCTCAACTTTTGAATCAGGAATAATAATCGAGAATCAAATTACATCTGAGGGTCATAAGACTTTGAACTATGTCCTAGGTCAAGTATATTAACCTTTAACCCTTAACAGTCATAAGACTATGGACTTTACTTCGTACTTAGAGAGATCAGCCCTTCGTACCGATACTGTGCACACTACCTCAACGCTTAAAGTATCATCAATTCCCCTTTAATAGGGTTGTTCATCTCAGTTTAACATCAGAGTCTGCACCAATAAAGTTTGGTTTGGATAGCTCAATAGTAGTTCTGGAATTTAGAACACTCACCAACTATGGACTAGTCGAATCAATAAGGGTTCGCTAGTCTTAAAGGATTCAACAATATATGATATTCAATTTGAATAATAACTTCTAATGGGTATACAATCGAATAAATATTATATACTGAATGATACTTTTAAAAGAACCATAACAACTCAATGTAAAGATTTGAGTTTAGGAAACTTGCTCAATTTAAAGAGTATAGTTAGAAAACTTGTTCAATTTAAAGGTTTGAGTTTAAGAAACTTGTCTCGTGTGCAAGCTATATAATTATAACTCACTTCTTTAATTACTCTTACCTATCAATACATTCACAATATCAATTAATCACAGGTTCGATATGTTTATCGATTTACAACTGTGTTTTTCAAACTCATTATTAAGTTTTTTCAAATAATGGTTTAAATTGATTAATTAACTTATTAATTAATCACATAACCTAAGTTATTAATCTTGTATTAATATCTTATCACATACACAACATTCCTTCATGTTTATTAGATTTAAAACACATTACTCAAAATTTAATACTTAGAAAATTTTTTCAAAATTTCAAGGCAAGCGCGGCCGCGCGGCAATAACCCTTGGTAACGGCGCGGCCGCGCGATTACGAATTCCCAGATTGTGCAGTTCGCTAATAAACACAGAACTCGGCCAATTTTTTTCAATTTACACCAATACACTGATTTGAAATCTTACCCATGAAGTATCACTAGTAGAAAAAAATAAATAGACAACGTTTAAAAAGCGTTGTAATAGGTCCCCCAAAATTATCGTGGTTAGCAGTGTCATCTATTAGACACAAATAGACAACGTTTAAAAAACGTTGTCTTTTGAGACATTAGACAACGTTTTTTCAAAAAAATATTGTCTATTTGTTAAATAGGCAACGCTTTTTAGACACAAATAGACAATTTAAAAAATATTATCTTTTGACACATTAGACAACGTTTTTTCAAAAAAACGTTGTCTATTTGTCAAATAGACAACGTTTTTAGACATAAATAGACAACGTTTAAAAAACGTTATCTTATGACACCTTAAACAACGCTTTTTTAAAGAAACGTTGTCTATTGGACATATTAGGCAAAGCTTTTTTTAAAAATGCGTTATCTATTTGACACATTAGACAATATTTTTTTTAAGTGTTGTCTATTGTACACATTAGAATATTTTTTTTAAAAAAACGTTATCTATTTGACACCTTAGACAACGCTTTTTTTAAAAAATATTGTCTATTTAACACAATCCACGACATTTAAAGCCAAAATATAAGCATTCTATGTTTCAAAATATCATACATTCAAATAATACCATACGTTTACAGTTTCAAATTCACTTGTCAATATAATTATTACGTACATTGAATTACGAATTTAACTACATCCACAAAATATACCAAACTATCCATAAAATTAAGACGTTGGCCTCTTCTTGTACTAACTCCACTGTAGTCAGCTTCTCTCATCAGGGTAATGAAGAATCTCTGCTTCCTAGCTTCTAAAGTGTTTTTAACATGACCAGCTCTGGAAAAGATTTCATAAAACTAGAGGTGAGTACTATAAAGAATTTAAAAATAAGAAAACTAGTAATTAAAAATAGAGTGAACAGATTTGTGAAATTAAAAAATGTAAAGAGTGACAATATAATATACTAAAATTTTATTTTCTTAAATAAGTTAAATGAGAATAAAAGGTACAAAAATTAGAGGCGCTAACTACCCTTGCAAGTAGGAGGGAACACTTAGTTTTCCATAAAGAAACAATTGTTATGACAAATAACTAAGATAAATGTAAAAGTTTAGCTGCACTCACCGCTTGCATTAAATCATTAATATCAGACTCCTTTATATTGGCACCCACTTTTTCCAAACCAATCTTCAGTTCTTCAAGTGTGATATGTCCACTATTATCTGCGTCTATCATCTTAAACATTTCTTTCAGTCCTGCAATTTCCTCTTCAGACAAACGCTCAACAATTACCTGCAAAGAATACAGAGGCATTGTAAGTCAGAAAAAAGAAAATGACATGTATAATTTCTTACATCCTCACTCCTTATCCTATATTCAACAGCAACCCCGGTTCCTCCAATTTAGTATAATTTATTAACGGTAATATCCTTGAAAGATTATTCCGGTGTGGTTATTTCAATGGGAAAGACCTTAAACTTTTGTGTGGCATGCATTTAACTGTCAGATCTATTAGTATGCGTGCAGGTAGTCAGAAAATAAATAAAACGTACCACCCAGTCAAAGCCCTTAATTCCTTGGTCCGTTTAACAGGTACAGAGATGCTGTTGATCACAACAAAACGTAATGGAGATAATACAGGTTGAGATTTCATCAAGCCAATATTCTCCCACCAACTAAACTTTTCCGTCTCACTATTTATAGGATTCTGAATGAGTTGGTTCTGAAGTGTCCGAAGATCAAACCGATCCTCGTACATTGATGCAACTGCGTCCATATTTTGGTACAACCACTGGCTCAAAACCACCTGTTAAAAATATATATAACCATTTAAGTAAATCCTTAAAATTTCACATTTCCTCCAATATAGTAAACCACAATTTAAGATTTGCAATACGAATTAGTAGCCTTAAAACTAATGGGGATAACCAGTCCATCATTTTCTCTGGTCAGTAATTCAAAATATTCGATTACATACAAAGAGAAGCTAGATTTATGCACATCAAATCCCCGGGACATGATTTTCTAGCTTCATCCAAGGAGAAAGGAAGAAAAAAAACTGGATCAAAGGCAATTAATGGAGTGAGATAAATGGAGTCCAAATAACAAACTAATTACATAAATTAAAACTTGTGGAACAACTATATAAATTTAGAATACAGCAGTAAACTAAATGTACCTCATTGCGTAATCTTTGAAGTGCTCTGGTTGATAAAGTACACAAATTCAAACCAAGACTATTCATTTCATTTGACATGTCGCCATCAACAGAAATAAGCTCCAAATACATACTTGCAATCCCATCTGCTAGTGAAATCACCATATCTTCTAATACAGAAATCCCGTGAAGGGTAAAGAAATTATAAACATAACAGCTGTCCTTCCTGTTACAAACACATATATAGGTAGACTGATAGAGTAAGAAGTCTTTACTAACCAAATTTAGAGTAAAAGAACAAATAAATCTTATCTTCCAGAGCTTTAGCAAACAAAAAATAAATAAATCTAATGGAACCACCATATCTATGTACTCAAAGAACAAGGTTTAATTCAAAAAACAAACATGTAGCAGTTAATAAAGAATTAGTTACATAGCATGTATCTGAAGGGTAAGAACTACTATGTGCTTTTAAGAATAATCTACACATGATCAAATAAGATATACTTCAGAGAACAAAATTCGAGGGTTTATTGTTTTAAAATCTACATTTACATAGATACACTCTCCATATCTATTTCCCAATCCCGACTTACTTAGATGAATACTCCACAACAAATATGCCGGAAGAACACTGTTGAAAGACCCTTTCTTCCCTCTGGGCTCTGATCTAGTTAGTTACTATTTCTGACAGTTGACAGGCTCTGCCTGTTTCAAGATATTTTAGCAATAACACTTGTACGTTAGTTAGGATTGGTATTCGCATCCAGCAAGAATAAGCCCTCGTTCATGCTTCAACTCCTTAAAAATGGAGTATCAGAGCATTAACTCTGTCAGAACCAAAAAATGGCCCTGTAACAACCGGCTTCATATTATAAATATCATCCCGACTTGATTTTTTAAGTGCATCTTGCGCCCAGGAAAGAGATTCAGCAACCTCGCTATCCTTGGGAGTTCCCTCCTTAAGACTTCATAGTCTCTAACAGCCTCTTCCCATCTTTCAAGCTTGTGAAAAAGAGGAAAGAAAGTAGAATTACATCCATAATAAAAATTGCGAATAACTAAAAATTAAGATAGCTGAAAAGAAATATATGAGCCGATTCACCTTCGCATTTGATACAATTCACCTGTGGGTGCCTGGTAATTCTTATGATCCCACTTTCCCAAAGATGCATTTTAGGCTTGTCAACTGCTGCTACCTCTAACAAATTAAAGGTCGGCGGGTAGAGAAAGAGGAAGGAAACAAAATTAGAGAGCCATAATAATTGATGTAACACAGGAACACCCTGTAACTGCCATAACTGAACACCATCGTATCTGTGGTTGATAAAATACACCTGAATTACAATATATGTGGTCAGTGAATTGCACTTGAATCACAGCCCTGGAAGCATCAATCAACTCGCTAAATAAGAGTAGAAAGGTCATAACTTAGCAGTACAAAAATTTATTTTGTGTTCATAAGAAGAGGACCAGGAACTCACAACAGTACAAACAGCCAATGGAAGAGATGTGCCAGCAAACAAGACACGGAAAGCACGTTCTCCAAATAAGTTTCTCGCCTGTGTCTCTGAGACTAGCCAATCCACTATGGGCAGTTGCAAAAATGAGAGTGAGGAGGAACATTACTACCTGCATAAGAATGTAAGAATACGTTATCAAACATGTTATGCTAGGACATAATAAATCCTAGTTAGAGAGGGAAAAAGGCTAAAATAAGGACCAACAATCCGTTAAACAGTGAAAATTTGCACCATCATATGCATGTATACATATTAGTGGAATTGTATGCTGAAATGAAAGGAAAGTAAAAGTAACTTCTTACCTTTTATAAGTTTAAAAACAAAGTGGCAAAGGATAGTAAAACCAACTTTCACTAAAGAGTAACAGACTGATTGTCTTGGGATATGAGGACATCTGGAAATAATAACCAAAGCAAATGTGGAGAAAATAAAAACCCATTTTTGTAAGGTTATTTAATTTAAGAGACAATTGATACCATTAAGCAAACTGCTACACCATATACAATGTGACTATGCACCCTTGCTCCTATTTACTGGGATCTGTACTTCTACAATCTTTTAAATTTACTTCTTCTTTTCGATAAAGTAAGAAACCTTCACAAATTTTATGCGAGAGAAAATGGGATTGCTGGATAAACAAGGATGCCATTTATACACAATCTCGGACTAAAATAAAGATAGAAAGGAAGCAATTCCTAATTTGGTTAAGTTAGAATGTCTAAATTCTCCATGAAGGGGGAAAAATAATGTTTCAGAATTTGAATTTCTGATTAATACCCATTGAAACTTAAAACACAATAGAGAAACTTAAAACACAATAGACAATAGTTATGATCTTTCCATAACTACAAACGGTACACAAGAATGAAAGAACACAACACACATTCATAATGTGGCCTATAGAACAGCTCTATCCATAATTTTGACGACTAAGTTGCTACAAATATATAACATGCTACAAATGATTCTAGCTTATATATTGTTGTAACTCGTTTACAGGAAAATAAGAGTACCTTCGAGGCATGTAGGGCAGACATCTTCCTCTTCTGATGAAGGATAGACATATTGCAAATCTTAACAAAAACCTGTACAGAAATGGCACGCCTGATGGCCAACTGAGCCCACTCAGCAGATTCCTTAATCAAATGGTCCTCGGAGGACAAACATTCATTCAAAAAGTCTTTGCTTGACAGAGATTGCTGAATTAAGGAACCTGCATTACTTCCCAAAGTATCAGCTAGATCTCCAAGGACTCCAATGGCAGTTTTCATCACTACATCATCCCTGAGAGCCAATATATATGAAAGTTAGATATATTCCAAGACATCACAGACCAAGTATAGAGCTAAAAGACCTATTATAGTGATGAGAACTTACATCTCTTTCTCCATGTAGATGCTATCCAAGAACTGGAGGATATGTGGCGCATAGGGAATCAATAACTGGGGTTTAGGAGAGTTCTTAAAGCCTTGAAATATCCCAGAATATGCCTCCAGAATTCCATTCCTCAAAGATTTGTGGACTCTATCATTTCGTCATCGGCACCTGATGTATGGGCGGACAACTCAGCCGCACTCTGGACCATAGGCATGGCATACATCAAATATTTCTCAAAATTCTCGTCTATTGCCAGTGCTATATCACCAAAGCATGAGAAGATCGGAGGCTTTACCGATCGGTGCAACTGGTTGCTAGATAAGTCCTTTAGGAGCTGGGTCATAATCCCATCACAGTAAGGCATAACCTTGTCCTCTAATGCCCTGCATATGTCCCCCACAACACAAACTGTTACTGCACATACTTGGTACTCTTCACCACTGGAGATAATATTAGGTAACAACTAATTCAAATGATAAAAACTAAATGTTGATAGATATCTATCTAGTACTAATCTCTACTTATAAGCCTAAATTCTCTTGTCCGGTACTAAGATTGCCTATGCTCAATAATGAAAAAAAAAAACTAGGAAGAAGAAATTAAGGAAAAAGAGATGGAAGTAAAACCCAACCTTTGCTGAGGCCAGGACTAATATCTTCTCTTTTGAATACAATGGGCACATCAACCTGCAACTCCGTACCTTTATCAGCCCAAACAAACACCAAATTAAGAACCTTTCCTGTTTCTGGATCCCTGTGAACCTACAAAAACCCCATATACAATATTAATTTACTAACTAAATTAAGAACCACTTTTACAAATTCATAATTACATAGCCATTACCTTGATGGGAAGGACATTTCCGTATGCAAGTAGGGTCGAAGAACCGGAACCGGCGCGGATCTCGAGAGGGAAAGTGGTGGAGCAGAAGAATGGGAGTTGGACGGACTCGACAATTGACTGAATCTGCTCCTTCTCGGCTGTGATTAGGTGCTTTCTTGATACGGTTTTGCCGTTGTCGTTTTGAGCTAATACGACAGCGGGTATTCGGCCTTGGGCTCTCTCCTTGGTGGCTAATTTTCTTCCAGTGAGCTCTCGCGGTATGGCTTGGATCGTGTGATATGGCCTCGACGCCACCACCACTGTTCGCAGAAGAATGGTTGCTTGTGAGATGGTGAAGGACCAGCGGCGGAGCTGAGAGTATGGCCGAGGCCGAGGAAACCATGGCTCCGTCGTTGAGATCCAGAGAGAGAGCCCTAGCCTCGAGATCAAACATTTCGACTCTGGAACAACGAAGGAGTCCTTCATCAGAGGTAAACGCTCGTCTGTTTTACGGTTTTTCCCCTCCGTGTTTTTTCAAACGATAACGTTTTCTTAAGAAAACGTTATCTATTTAATTCAATGATCCTCATGTGTCACGTAATTTAATAGAATATTCTTTTAAACTATGTATATATTTCTTTAATTTTTATATTTACACCAAGTTTAAGAGAATATGTATATAATTCAAGAGAATATTCTCTTAAATTGTGTGCTTAGTATGTGTCCTTAGAGCACATGTTAAAAAATTTCTTAATTCAAATAGATAACGTTTTCTTAATACCTTATGCCAAACCACAACGCTTTTTTCCAAAAAAACCAAAGTTTTTTTATAAAAATATTGTGGTTTAAGTGTCATCTATTCATTTTATTATTGTAGTAGTGTATAAATTTCATAGAAACATCATAAATCACTACTAGCATATTCTTAATATTTCAAGTCATGTAATTACACAATTTAAGACTTTTAATTTCACTATTTTTCAAAATTCTACAAAGTTTTAAGAAAAATATAAAATCTAACACTACGGATTCGTTACTACACCGAATCCACTCATTCCAATTCTATTTTCTTTGTTTAAACATATATGATTGTAATCAAACATCAATTTTAATCAAAACATATGATTTAAGCATTTACTTAACCCATATTGGGTTATACTCACAACATTCATACGTTGTCTTTTCAATAAACTCAATTCTTAACAAAGTTATATGGTGTGATCAGTGTAAATCATGTATACATGGCATAGCCCATCATATTAACATACCCAGATCTCTATATGATCACATCACACTTTAATTTTCAAAATAACTCATAACAGAGAACTCTTGAAAATACGTAATTGAAAACTCTATTATTCACAAAAATTCCAATTAAGGCTTATTCTTATGAAATTGATTACTTCAAAAACATGATTATATGTTAGAAAATATGTTATGATCACATACCTATATATACATATACATATCATCCCTTAATTATGAAACCCAATTTTTCACAAAAAAACTTAAAGCACGTATTCAAGAAATCTTAATTTTAAAAACTTGAAAAGAAGGGATTACCCTTTAGTAGATGAAGATGATACACTCAAAGATAATATCAATGATCTCTCAATCTCTCTCACAAACTTTCCTTCTTCTCTCTCAATTTTCTTCCCTCTCTGAAACTCTCTAGTTTTTCTCTGATATGAAAATGACAAATGCGTCTAAGTCTAATAATACGTATTTAATAAACGCCAGTTTACTTAACCACCCAACTTCCCTTAGGGCCTAGTTTGTTTGTCTCCTTATTCATTTTCTATTTATTTTAATAAACTAGTTTAGTATATAGTTAATTGTAACACTTTAATTAAATCAATTAATTTTATTTAAATTAATTAAATAAAATATAATAACTTTACATTAATTCATATTGTCACCTAATCAATATTTTTATTTATTAATTATGTCAATTCATTAATTCATTAATTAATTATAAACTCAATTAAAGTAACATTATGCTTATTTAATTACTTCATTTGATCCAATAAACTCAATTAAATATATACTTTGAACTGTAAACTTACTACACATTAATTTAATTAATGTAACACATATAATTAAATTAATCTACCACAATCTTATGAATTAATTATTTAACTCAATAATTAAATCATCGAAAATATTTATTTATTTCAATAAATATTCAAATAACTATACAAAATTCTCGTTCGTCACATCTTTCTCCCCTTAAAAGGATTCTGTTCTCAGAATTACGGTTCAATTAATAATTTCAATCCCATCACATTCCCCCCTTACAAAGATTCTGTCCCCAGAATCGCGTTCACCTATTCAGGAAAATAAGTGTGGATAAGTCTTCATCAATATCGGGCCATCAGATCAATCCCGATCTCCAATCGGGTCATAAATTCAGACCCCGATCTCAATATCAGGCCTTCAAATCTACCTCGGCAGCAACCCGAGAGATTCAAATCAACTCCGGCATCAACCTAGGAGGTACAAGTCAACCTGGACATCAATTGAGGATATGTCAAGTCATCCTCGGTCTCAACCCGAGAAGTACAGATCAGCCCCGACGTCAATCCGGGAAGTGCAGTTCAGCCCCAGAGACAACCTTGGGAAGCCAGTTCCATTAAAGGTCGTGCCGACACCATAGGCAACTCTAGGAGGGGAAAAACGGTTATTTTACCAACTCTCAACCAATTAGCTCAAACTCAAGTCGAATTGATGCCATCAAAGTTAGAATGGACCACAACAACGATCCCGAGTGCCAAAAGCGCAAGACAGCTCAACGGACAAACTGCAAGGAATCAAAGACCTGGTTATGAACCCAACTTCTCGGACCCGGAAAATATTTTATCTCATGTCATTGCGACACTCTCGGCAAGAGCTTTCCGGAAAGGTATCGCACGCCTCAAACGGACGCTCCGATCAAAAGTTTGAAAGTTTTAACTTCGACTGCGCGTTGTCTGGAGTGCATGTACTTCAAGATGACAGAACCCGGCACCGTGGACACCACCAGGGGAGCCGCACCTCTACCTGCGGCAGCCGCAGGTAGAGCTAAGGCTCCTTGGCCTATAAATAAATGTGCACCCCCCTTCATTTTTATAATTTGGAAAAGCAGTGAAGCCCTGCCAGTTTGATTTTCTGACGTTTACACCTCTTCCAAACCCAAATATTTTTACTCCAACACATAGATAGACCAACATACTACCACATATCAGAAAATAATCGGTAGATTTGGTCGTTTGAAGCCCACTAAGTGGCAAAAAGACCATATTGCAGCCCATTGTAAGTATTTTTACGATTAACAAGTCAATACTACTACTTTGCGCTATTTTACACGTGCACATCAAGTTTCGCTTTCTAAATATGCCCGGAACTTAGTTCCGTGGCCGTTTTTGTCAAAATTTGGTACAGTTCTATACATAAACGCAGTTTTTTGCATTTCTACTGTAATA
This sequence comes from Panax stipuleanatus, assembly GCA_020205555.1. Lineage (NCBI taxonomy): Eukaryota > Viridiplantae > Streptophyta > Magnoliopsida > Apiales > Araliaceae > Panax > Panax stipuleanatus. Next base: position 123,400,901 of record CM035120.1, read on the forward strand.
CCCGAGAATTTCCATATATTATTAAATAAATATATTAATGGAAATGAGAATTTATTTGAATATAAATGATTTTGTGTTATGAGATGAATTAATTCAATTATATATAATTGAATAATTATAATAATTGAGAAATTGGTGGAGTTTGTGATAAACTCGTTGATTGCCTTGTGTGGCACGGTGACGTAATATAAGAATGATTATATTAATTTAAGCGAACAATTAATCTATATTAATTGTTAATCGAAGAATATTAATTAACTGTTATAAAATACTAATGAGGATTGATTAATAATATGTGATTATTATTGCAAGAAACATAATAATAATGAGCAACGTGTTTATAAATATAATAAGATTTATATCAAAGTGATAGTTAATCATATAAAGGTTAATTAAATTGTTATGGAGGTTAACAATTATATTGATTGATGTAGGATATGTGTATATTATTAATTAATATTCAATTTATAAGATGAGAAATTATATGTGCAAGCATGCGAATTAAATGTATAGTAACTATATGTTATGATATGTGTAGGTGACAAATGATGTGTGGATATACATTAAAATAATGTATCATGGATCTATTATAAATAATTGTTGAGTAATACAATTTAATAATACATGAGATAATGTAATGTGATAACATCCGATTAAATTATACCAGTATGATAAAAATGTACATGAATTATATGTGCACAATTCACACTTATTACATTATGTGAATCCATGTTAGTATCATTAGAATTACATTGTAACTATAATTGTGGCCTAATTATATAGTATATATACATGTAACATATTTTGGCATAAGTGTTGTGTATATATACAAATTATAGAATGCTGATATATGGCCTTGTTCCAATATAATAGTCACCCTCCTTCTCCTTCACTTGTATGGCAAAAAGGCTAAGGCCTATTCTCCCATTCTTCTCCCAAGCTTAGCTAGCAATAATTATATGAGGAGTGGCTCTAATGATGGCTTTCAACAACTATCTACCAACTTCCTCTTATCTAGCATGCAATTCAAATTTCTGTTAGTTTGAAATAGTAGGCAATTGCATTGTCTGTATCTTGTTTTCTCTATAAATATGGCTTCCTTTCTTCCTATTTCACATTGCTGAGATTTTGTTTGAGTTGATAAGTTGAGAGCATATACATAATAGCATTGTGAGATATCAGCAAGCTTACTCCATAACAGAGGTATAAATCCTCTTCGTGTCTTCATTTTCATTTTCTGTCAAAAGAACTCCATTGTTGTTCTTTGAGTTTTGTTGAAATTCTTGATTATGCCAAATTGGTTCATGATTGGTTTGTAGAACCCTTATATTGTTGTTATATGAACATACACACATGATGGAACCACTGAATAGTCTTTCATTTCCATTGTTCCTCTTCAATTTTTGTAAATACATGAAATTCGTAAATTAAGTTAGAGTTCATGAAATTGGGAATTGATAATTGCTATTAACTGTTATATAAACATATATGTATGTGTTAGTAAGTTAAACAAGTCTAATATCTGGGTATGGTATGTTGAAATCGATGAAATGGGAGGTTTTGGGTCGTTTTTCGCTGCCGTCTGAACCGGAAAACTGCCTCGACGCCGCAGCGCCGCACGCAGCGCCACTCGCGCCGCAGCGCCAGTAGTGCCGCGCCGCAGCGCCAGCCTCTGTGTTCAGTTTTCTGCATTCTGCAACAAAACTGTTATGTACCAATTGTTTGATTTTTGTTTAAACAAGCATGGGAGCATGATTAATACATATATATAAACCTAATGAGGCAATGTAAGCATGTTTTAGTATATTAGCATGCATGGTTAACCAAACGACACATAGTTTGAAAACGAATTTAAAGTTTCATAAAGGACGTTAACATATATAAAGCATGTTTACATACTGACCTTGCAAGCACGTTAGTACCACCTAGAGACACATGAAGTGCATGTTAGCTTATCTATATTGGTTCCGTAATAAAATGTGAACATGTGAACCTAACTAATGCTCATTCCTAACAAAAATGTAAGTTTGAAGGTGGATATGATCATGTAAATGCTATATAGTCATTTTGATGTTATGAGCATGTTTAGATAACTTTGAAATATATGAATGAAGCCTTAACTTGTGTTTATATAGTTCGTAAGGAAGCATGAACATGTTAGGCTCTATTAGTAAGATTCACCAATAGAAATACAAGCCTTGCACATGAGCATTAACACGATACGTGGAGATTTAAATTCTGATATTATGGACACATGTGATAGTACTCTTAGACTCATTCATGTGTCATGCATATATATATACCATGATTGGTTGCCGTGATTAAAGTTTAGCATAAACAAAGCATGTTTTCAAGATAATAACAATGCTAGCTACATATATGCAATACGAGTACTCATGAGCATGACTAATACAAGTTATATGAATATCTTATGTGTTTAAAAGCAATCATGTTAGACCATATGAGTTCGTGTCCTTGAATGGCTTTAAGTATTAACTTAAGAACCTATACCATGTACGATTGGATTTGGAAAAGTTATACAAGCATAAAAGTATCCTTTAAATATGAATACATGCTACGCGATATTATATGATGTTACTTGAACCCGATTTTGACGGTTAACTTAAGGAGATGCCGTAACTTGCTAAAATGAAATATATTTAGTATTGATTGTGGTCTTATGTGATATTAATAATATGCAAGCATGTTTGCTAATTGTTGAGATCTTATATAATATGAGAATGCGTTTAAACTCTAAAGAAGGGACGTTAAGGATAGAAATTATATTCTATATAACTGTGTAGCTAGGTAAAACTTAGCTTATGTGTTGATCATATATTCAAAGAGAAAATGTGAAGTTAAATTATGTGACTAATGAATATCATATATATACGTAACTGTATTACGATAGGAATTCGAAAGTGTTGATTGCTTTTCGTGGATAAACTACGCTAAAGGCAAGTTCTCTTACTTACACTCTCTTAAAGTGCAAGTATCCTAACCGACACATTTACTTTATGCAAGGAAAGCTATGATTGTGAAAGTTTCCTAACTTATACTCTTTTACTATGCAAGTATCCTATCTTGTGTATTGCGAACTAGTTTCCTATTTAATCGGTTGAATCGAATTAGCATACTTGAACTCTTATTTCATTAAAGCTATTATTCATGTTGAACTTAGTATTGTTCTTGAATATTGTGAAAGTGTCTATGCCATTTGATTCGGCTGGACTTATGTTATTGAAAAGCAACCCAAACTAATTGATTGGTGCGGGATCTTGTATTTGACTGAGAAGAACAACCTTCTTTGAAGGGAATATATAATTGTCGGAGAACCGACATGCACACTTGAGTATGGTTGATTGTTATGCATAACAAGGGTACTTTAGGCTGATCACCTGTTGTACCTGTTTTTGTTGGATTTTCAGTTTATTACTGTCAATTCTAGTAGAAGTTCATAGTCCGTAGTGACTACTCAGTATTCAATTATTTGAAATCTTGAATTGACTTATTATTGAATCATATTGATATTATCCTGTCCTTAGCGACTGATATTGAGAACTGTTGATATTCTTGTTGTTCTTGAACTATCAAATCTTGTTATACCCTTTCGAGAATTGAGAATCTTATTACTCACCCTTATTGTATATTACTTGCTGGGCAATTTGTGCTCATTCTTGCTTTCCCTAAAACATTTCAGTTAAGGCAGAGCATGGTGAACCTTCGGGCGTTGATAAGGGCAAGGGCAAAGCTACCAACTAGCTTATGTCTGTTATGTTTTAAATATATTAATATTGTATGAAGATGATGTAGTAAGACTGGATTTGATTATGTTTAAGCTTAAGTTAGATTATGTAATAAGTCGTTAACTGATATTATTATGTAATCTATTAAGTACTGTAGGTTGCGAGACTTGGGGGAATAATTATAATAAATCATTGTAAATTATTCTAGAATAGATTTTCCGCTGTGATCGTATGATATTTAATTATTATTATTGTGATGTATTACCATGAGCACGTGATGAACCGAATTCGAGAGACCAAGTGGCGGTCCTGGAATTTGGGGGCGTCACATCTACAACTCGGATTGATGATCCGTTAGCTCCAGCAGCTTGAATGCACTAGCACCCACATTTTTGGCAACTTTGTCGGATTGGGTTATCTTCCTAGTCCGGGTTTGGCCCTGTTTTGTATATATTTAACTGCAAATGTACTAACATTTCAATTCAGTTAAGCCCGGATGTCAAATCCGAGGTAGTTTACCGCTTTTATATATATTTACGCATATATAAGCGACTTTCACCATCACTGGTTTTCATACCAGTCTTGGTTGACTACATTTCTGTCAATATATATATTTATATATTTTTAGTCTGGCCTAGATTATTTCGTGGCTATTTTACTACTTTTGCACACTTCCCCATACTGGGTGCTCTCCCCAGTCACTAGGTGACTATTTTCTGTCAATTTCAATTCCAGTACGGGCACCGGCGTGAAAACCCATCACCCTTTTTACTGTTTTTCTATATATATATATATATATTTCATTTATGTCACAACCTAGATTATTTCGTGGCTATTTACAGTTTTTATAAATATATATATATATATATATATATATATATATATATATATATATATTTCAATTCTAGTCCGGGCTTGCGAGTGAAAACCATCGCCCTTTTACAGCTTTTGTATATATATAAATATACATATATTGCTTTACTGAATCTATTCAACTGCTGCATTCAATATTCATTTTTATATGAATCTGCACTGACATATCTGCGGGCGGACTAGATTTATCCAAATCTCGCCAATTCTAGCTTTCCAGCGGTTCAAACAGGTCCCGACAGAACCTGGAAGCTATAATGGCTGAGATTATTTTAAATCTAGTTATTTTTATAGTTTCAGCTTTGAAAGAAAACTCGCGTCCCTTAGATCGCTATCTAGTGGGAACGAGTCGCTTTGGCCACGCGCAGCCAGGATTTACTAATGAGTCCTTGGTTCCATTGCGACGTGATGATGTATATATTTATTTCTGTGCAAATTTGAACTGTGCAGGTTTATTGGCTACGCATATGTGAGCCTAAGAATCGTGGGATTCACAATCAAATCGATCGGGATCTGATTCCCATGATGGACAAACTCCAGTTTATAGATGTACCCTGCAAGTTTTTTTGTAAAATGTACATACACAGACCTTAAAACGGTTATCCGGATTTAAGGTCTCATCATAGTGAAATGTGGCTTGTCGTGTTAGCGTCTTTTTTTATAGTTTTCATGCCCATGAGGAGACTGACACGTTTATTTATTGTTATGGTTGATCATGCTTCACCACACCATTCACATGCAGCCTTAAGGCTATAAAGATAAAATTTGGAAGTATCAAAAGGCTTTAATTCCTATGGCAGCGTAGGGGTTTGATAAATAGCTTTCAAAACATCACTGTCAATTCAATTTCAAAACTTTTTGCAAATCTAATCAAAATGCTTTTGCAAATCAAATCAAAGACTAATTTTCAAAATCAAATCAAACCCTTCGTATATAGGTTCAACGAAGCAAAGCACTACTTTCAATCAATCAAATCAATAGACCCAATTTTTAAACAACATTCACTGACGCATTCGTAGTTTTAAGGGAAATATTGAAAAGATGCGGTACCGTGTTTACACGGGAGTCATGGGGGTGCCTAACACCTTCCCCACACTTAACCAAGCCCCCAAACTCAAAACTCCGATTTCAAAGATTAAGTTTTGACAGTGTCCAGCAATTGGGCCTCTTTCAAATCAAAACTCGGTTGAGTTGGTACAACCATTTTCAAATCTACCAACTGGCGGCTCTGAAAATCAAATCAAATCGTCGACATAAACACATGGTGGCCTATTTCCTAAAAAACCCACCTTTTTCTTGAATAAAAAGAATAAGGGTAGAGAGAACTTAGGAAGATCGATTTGAGGAAACCCGGGATACGAACCGACCCGAGGGATTCTTAAATTTTCCAACGTCGACAGGTGGCGACTTTGTTGGGGAGGGTAGAGGGCTTAGGCCGCTTTCTAATCTTTTCAAATATTTCCCTTTCAAAACTATTGAATGCGTGAAATCCTGCGTCTCCATAGTTAATGGAGGAGTGAATACTGCGTCTTTACATTGAATGAATGTGAATGAATGCTTTTTTACTTTTTAGTGCTTTGCACCCATATTAGTGCCTCGCACGAACTGTCATTGCATGCATAAACGGTAAGGCACGATGTATATGAATGTATGTTGTGTGTCCCTCTCACAAGGAGGATAACTCGGTCGGTGTTAAGTAATGACTCTAGGGACGATTAAGTTTCTGGGGGTGCCTCATGAAAATACACCACTCAGATTCGCTCCAGTTGAACGATCGGATTAACTTCCCTTCTAGTAGATTGCTATAATCTGGGAGCCTTCATGTCGAAACAAAAGCCGCGAGAGTAACCTATGATAGTTCAGCTTCTTATTAACCAAATCTGAAGGGAAGCTTCTTCATGCCTTCCTCTTTCGATTCCATGTTAAGTCTCCAATTACTGAGGAGCACAATGTAAATATCAATAATGAAAGATTTACTTTCCCTGTCAAATAAATGTCATCCTGCCATCCTGCCATCAAAACAACTAACCTCGGTTTTGCAGGATAAACACTAAAAAAACACATCATGCATCCAATCCTTACCTACCTCAGGAAATTAACACGCATACGTTTTGTTGTAGGTGAAAAAATTGGTCCTGTCACCAGATCTAAATTCAAGAAAGCACTCAGTCCATCCGCGGACATGGATTCAAATGCTCCACCAGGATCAACCCCTGTCTCTAGGGAAGAGTTCGAAGGACTAAAAAATTAGATAGTCGAAGTGACGCCCCCAAATCCACGTTCTTTCGAAACCTCGGATTCGGTGCAGTCACGATACTACTATCGTCAAACTATTACATCTTTTAATCATTAGTAAAAGAATACAACTTCGTTTATTACAATTTAGAATATAAATTCTATTCATATCCAAGATCTCGTCTTTACATCATATTCGATATTACTAAAATACGGAATAATTTAAACCTTTCAATATCCTTTGAATAAAATCTTTTTATTGATTTCATAACTTTGAATCAATCACAATTTTCCTGAATCAAACTATATCATGATTCACTCTATTCAAATTTCTGTATAATCGCATACACCTTAACTTAATATCCTCTATGTATTATCTAATATATTTTTACAGTACGACAAGCATTAAACCTCGTAAACAAATATCAAGTACAACTACTAGAACCTAAACATGGTTCGAGTAATAATCTAATCAGTATTCTTCAATGCGATACTATCTATCTTTATCAATCAAGAAGCACGAAATCTTTACCGTGAATCCTTAACCTGCAAAAGTGGTTATTTGCAAGAGTGAGCTCGACAGCTCAGCAATTCTAACAGTCCTCATGCATCACATAGCATATAACATCATACTCAGTTCATGCATTTATAAACAGTTTATATTTACTACGCATGTTACTTTTCACATAACAAGTATATCATCAAGGATCAACTTTCAATCTCATTTATATCTCATATACAGTTCATATATAAGTTCACATTATCACAGCATAATATACTTCAACTAACAGTTATTGAATTCATATATCAAATAGGAACTGAAAGACTTGCCTGATTCGTAGTTTAACAACTACGACTTAACTGCTTAAGAATCTCTACACTTTGTGTAATCCTACACAGTTATATTAATCATAGAGATCACACTCATCAGTTATATGCATCCACACATTCTCAATGTAATAACAAAGGTTACATTGTTGTCTAACTTGTTTCTTAGAACCTTGTTTCACTTTCTTATCATACGTTTAGTATAGCTAGGTACGCATAGGTATACCTTAACTATACTCAATTAATATCATCTTTCATATACACATGTCCGCCTACAACTAATCTATTTACCTATAGTTAGTGTAGTACATCTTCAAAACATGCTCGCACAGTGCATATCACGGTTAACTAGCGGGGTGCACATACCAATCACGACTAGAGGCATATAAGTCCTATCATGCATGTTCATAAAGTTAGAATGCCAGTAACTCTATGTTCAACCATTCTACCTTCAAAACTTCATAAGTTTTATTCTCCAAAAATCAATGTCATGCTTAACTAATCATGCAAGGCTACTTTGAATCATTTTATATCTACTTATGCCATGTACGTATGTTATCATATTTAGAACTTTAAGTACACAAGTTCCTTTAAGTTTAATTTCAAGGCTTCAAGTTTTCTCTAGAACCGCACACTAAAGTGACCAAGAGGTTCATGGTATTCAAAGGGGTTTGAAACCACATGACATACCTATTTCCATGCATAACTAGGTCATACAATCATCCTTAAAAATCAGAACATACACATCATATGTATATGTCAAGGTTCGTTTATAAAACTTTAAGTCTATTTTCAAACTACAAGTCTTTTCTATCAATAATGTATGGTAGTGTGATTAACACCTTAAACATGTATTTCATGTCAATATAAACCATACTATCGGGTTCACAAAATCAGAATATAAACATGACTTATATACGCCAAAATTCGTTTATAAAACCTTAAGTTTATTTTCAAAACTATAACTTCATCGTTCACGTAAGCGATCCGAATATAATATGCACATACTAGTTTAACAAGTCCATATATATGTATTAATCATACCAGCATGCTTGTCCTAATTTCTTTCAATATCTATCACTTAGCAGACATCAAGCAGGAACAAAATCTGCAGAAACTGGGATCAGGAACCGGCGCAACTGCGCAGAGCCCCAGTTCAAAACTGGCGCAGCTGCGCAGAGCCTTGCCCAACTCAAGTCTGGTACCGGCGCAGCTACGCCGCTGGCCAGTATAAAACTGGCGCAGCTGCGCCACTGGCCGGCCAGAGACAGTGACTGCTCTGCTTCGGCAGAACTTAGCCCAAACTCAAAATTTTCCACAGCAATTCGATTATGAGCAACTATATAATAATTCTAACATACAAGTAAGCTAACATAGCAACTAATAACACTTCCCAATTAACTTAATTAATCAATCATGATCAATTCAAGAATTAGAACTTGACAGTAAACTTAAATGAAAAACAAGGATGGTAATATACCTCTGCAATGTGGCTTATACGAAATTGCTGTCAAGCACCAATCTCACAATGCTTCTATCTCACTAGAGCACTCTCACTTTCTATATGCTCTCAATTCACACTTAGCAAAATTTCCAGCAAATCAATTTAGAAGGAGATGGCTTATATTTATAGAGAAATCATTTACACAGGCAATACTCTTATCCCCCAAATTAAACCAAAGGAAGAAACAAGAATTTGATGGTTCATGGATAGTGGTTGAGAGTGGGTGAAATCAATCATGAACTCCTCACCCTTTGCAATCATTAGCTAGTTTTGTTGCTGAGTTTGAGAGAAATAGGCATAGCTCCTAGCCATTCACGTGAAGGAGAAGTGAGATGGGCACATAATGTGGGACAATAAATAACTCAGCAACTGGCTATACAATACACTAAGGTTATATATATAGCCTATCATGCTTACTAAGACTCTATCATAATTCATTTCATAAACACTTAGGTTATAATGAATTAGAGGGTACACAATATCACTCATAATGAGCAAATAATAATATAATGTATCAAGTAGTGTACATACATATAATCCATGTACATCTTATTAATGCCGAATATAATTCTATCGGGTACCATCACAGTGTATTGTCTCCTTTATTATTAAATTCAATAATTGTTTACAATATATCTATGATATATTATTTTATTGTATACTTAATATACACATTGCCACACCCACATTTCATGTACCTATTACAACTCAATAACTTTACTATATAGTTTATATTCATATATAGCATAGTCGCATTGCACTTTATACTTCGCATAACATATAGTTAACTATCATACGTTATACTTTAATATCGCATGGTTGCACATAGAAATTAATAAATTACTTATCTTATCAATTAATTAATAATAATATTAATTAATCCATTTCTCATTAATCCATGGAATTATAATTCCCACGCTAATTGATTAACACTTTATATGATTTATTATCACGTTAAATAAATATAAATCTTTTTATATTTATAAATCATTTACTCATTAATCATATTATCAAATAATTACTTGATAATAGTATATTGTTTATAACAATAATTAATATTAGAAGACAATTTATCTCATCACAAATCCGATTATACTTATAATCGATTTCCTTATTATTATACTATCACTAGCCATAATAATTTAACATACTATCATAATAACAATTAACAATTAATTTAGATTAATTGTTTAATTAATGATTCCTCCATCATTAAATTAGTCAATTCATTACCGAATCTATTATTGTGCCACACAAGGCATCTCTCACAAGCTCAATCTTAAGCTTATCATTATTCTCATCACTTACTCATTTCTCACCACATTACTACTTATAACCTGTTCAATTAAATTAGAACTATTAAATCCAAGGTCCACATAAAAATATTTTACAAATCGAATATTCAAATATTATATATAACCTTTACGGAAATATAATAACTCAAGCTATTAAAATGTTAAATTACTTCAATTAATTATACTTATAATAAGTATAACCTTTACGCTTATAATAATTAATATATACTCTATTAATTATTCCAATAATAATATTCACGATCAAATAATAACTTAAGTTATTTAATATATTAAAATAACTTAGTTTCCTTTCATTAATTAAACTCCCTTGAAAAATACATTAGAAATTATGTATTTTGCCATAACATAAATATTATGTTTTCTCCAAATAAGCACACTCGTTATTAGAAAATAATTTACTTATTGTCTCATGATATTATTCTTAATATAATATCGAATAACTATATGTATGACACATGTACATATATTATATATAGAAAATAGATAATAAGTTTATTTTCTATTATAATAAATTGTTTCCATCAATTTAATTACATATAGCAAATACGTTTTAATATATTTACTATATTAACCAAACACACCTCATACAAAAACATATAAGGTAATATTATTATTCAAAAATAATATTTCCTCCTTTTATTAAAATAATTCAATATTAGAAATTATTTTAATATCCTTTATTAGAAATATATAATAACTATTTCTCTTTCTTTTCTATAAATTGTTCCCAAAACAATTTCTTCAAATATTCATTTAAAGATATAATGATTTCCATCTCCCTTTAATAACGTATATATATATATATAACGTTATTCGCACATTAGATTTTCTCACATATTACCGCTCTAAGTAATATATATAAAAAGTATCAACTATAATTACATATTCAACACACATATTAATTCACTCCTTTACTTAAGTAAATTAAACATTGTACTATATCATCATAGTTAATTAAGATTCAATACTGACATTATATTATTTCATAATATAACTCACAACTTATATTAACTAATATTTATTCTTATTAGTTAATTCCTTAACTAACTCATGCTTCATTATCCAAACCTATTCACGGATAGCTTAAGTGCTATTAATAACCTATATTATAAACATACTAGTTATTAATACACATACATAAGAATATGGTGATTTATACATTAAGGATATTTAATGTCACCAACTTACTATAAAATAATTCTATAAATTATTTAATATCGATAGGAATTTATCCACCTCCTTTATCTCAACTGGATCGTCTCTACGATAAGTAACAAATATATATTAATAATATATTTATAAATCACAAAAACACATTTTACATAGTCCATATTATCCTATGTAATATAATACCACATACCTCATATCACATATATATATTTATTCGAACCCATCTCACAGTTTAAGAATTTTATTTATTAAATCCTTATTTAATAATATCTGAAAATTCGGGTTCTTACATCCTCTCCCCCTTATAAGGATTCCGTCCTCGGAATCACCGAAACTTCCTCTACTCGGTGCTATTCCGAATATTACATATTCTTTAGAATAATTTTATTCATTCTCTTTTCAGAAGTTTTATTACTATAACTTTCTCAATTGCATTCTATCACTTTCTCCTTTCTAAGGAGCATCTACTTACTACATTCATCCTTTAGAAGAATAAGAATCTTCCACGATTTTTCAATAATCGGGAAGTAGTATGAATAACTCAGATTCCAATTTATGCTGAGGGGTCACAAGACCGTGAACTTTTCTCCAGGTTTACTAATGCTTCAACACAATTCTTCACACCGCAAACCAGAGTGTTTATCAATCATAAAGACTGAAAACACCCTCCACGCGTACTCTAGGTGGCCAACCTATTGTACCACTATGTTGGGCCGCAACGTAGTGTTTTGTAACGACTATATGCGTTACGCTTGGAACCATTGTCCCCAAAAACATATCCCCTTTATAGGGTTGTTCACCTCAGCTTTTCAACGTCAAAATCCGCACCAGAGCAATCTGGTTTGGCATACATACACAAGAATACTTGAATTCTATAATCCCTTTCCAACAGTCGCCTAGCCGAATCAAATAGCTTAGACTCTCATCAACAATTCGGACATCAATCGAAATAATTTAGTCAACTTTTCATAATTCAAAAGAAAAACCAAAAACCGTTTTATGACGTCATGATACCATACTAGATTAGTAGTACGTTGAGGATTCCGCCATTTTATGACTTTGTCATATTACATCATACCATAGTGGGCTGACGATCTTTCGATCACAACCAACACTAGGTTCGATTGCATTGATGATTCCATCGTTTACCATTCTACATCATATCAAATGATGCATATGGTCAAAATACATTTTGAAAGATTGTCAAATCATTTTTGTCTTAGCCGAAACAAATAGCGTAGACATACGAATAACGGTGTTGTTTTTAAAACTCATTGGTTCAGTTACCTGACCCAATGTTTTCTCAAGAAAACCGAAGTGCAAACACTAGCACGAAGTCAATAAATATTGAAAATTCTAGCTTAGCTAGAGGATTTAGGAAAATCCAATTTCTCCATCGCTTCAATCTCTTACCACCATCAATGCTCACTATTCCAAAACTCTTATATAATACATCTATTCTCAGTACAGTTCACCAACTTACCACACCATGGAAGTTCAGGAACTTACCACAATTATATGGGTTGAGGAACTTATCCTAGTCAGACCAAAATCGTCCATTCGCTGAGAGGTCCCATCATACGATTATGAGTCACGAACTTGTCATAGGCATGAGTCTTAAGAACTCGCACCTAAACTTAATATTATCTAATTATATCTTAGAAATCTCTATCTATCAAAATAAATATGAGAAAAGAATCACCTTTCCACCATATGTATAATGATACCGCGACACTAACATTCCAACGATTATCAATGTGACGCACTCAGTGCAATCACAAAACTTCTGCCCATACAAAAGTTTGTACAACTAAGCCATCACATGAGTCCTCAATGGAATTCCAACACTTAACTATATCTTACTCTATCACTTGCTCATTACGAGCTTTCTACGTTTCACCACATACAACTCCTCATGAGTTCATCTCGTACTTTTTATAGTACATTCTCTTATAGCATCAAGCTATACATACTTAGTCATTACAGACTATCTATCATTTCACAGTTCAATCTGATCACGTCGTGATCATCACTATACCTCAGGGTTCTTTCCCTATTATCAACCAAACTCCATCTGAGTTCATTCTCATTATCTTTGTCATATACATCTTATAGACATCATCTTAGCATTTTCATTACCAGAGTTAGGAAACTCCTAATTCTCATTCTCTAGATACTTCAAGATTCTTCTTTGAATCTTCACGTATATATTTTAATCTTATCTTTCACTCTCTCAGGTTATAGCCTAAGGTACTCTTACCTAAAGTTTATAACCTACAGCTTTGATACCAACCTGTGACGCCCCCAAATCCACGTTCTTTCGAAACCTCGGATTCGGTGCAGTCACGATACTACTATCGTCAAACTATTACATCTTTTAATCATTAGTAAAAGAATACAACTTCGTTTATTATAATTTAGAATATAAATTCTATTCATATCCAAGATCTCGTCTTTACATCATATTCGATATTACTAAAATACGGAATAATTTAAACCTTTCAATATCCTTTGAATAAAATCTTTTTATTGATTTCATAACTTTGAATCAATCACAATTTTCCTGAATCAAACTATATCATGATTCACTCTATTCAAATTTCTGTATAATCGCATACACCTTAACTTAATATCCTCTATGTATTATCTAATACATTTTTACAGTACGACAAGCATTAAACCTCGTAAACAAATATCAAGTACAACTACTAGAACCTAAACATGGTTCGAGTAATAATCTAATCAGTATTCTTCAATGCGATACTATCTATCTTTATCAATCAAGAAGCACGAAATCTTTACCGTGAATCCTTAACCTGCAAAAGTGGTTATTTGCAAGAGTGAGCTCGACAGCTCAGCAATTCTAACAGTCCTCATGCATCATATAGCATATAACATCATACTCAGTTCATGCATTTATAAACAGTTTATATTTACTACGCATGTTACTTTTCACATAACAAGTATATCATCAAGGATCAACTTTCAATCTCATCTATATCTCATATACAGTTCATATATAAGTTCACATTATCACAGCATAATATACTTCAACTAACAGTTATTGAATTCATATATCAAATAGGAACTGAAAGACTTGCCTGATTCGTAGTTTAACAACTACGACTTAACTGCTTAAGAATCTCTACACTTTGTGTAATCCTACACAGTTATATTAATCATAGAGATCACACTCATCAGTTATATGCATCCACACATTCTCAATGTAATAACAAAGGTTACATTGTTGTCTAACTTGTTTCTTAGAACCTTGTTTCACTTTCTTATCATACGTTTAGTATAGCTAGGTACGCATAGGTATACCTTAACTATACTCAATTAATATCATCTTTCATATACACATGTCCGCCTACAACTAATCTATTTACCTATAGTTAGTGTAGTACATCTTCAAAACATGCTCGCACAGTGCATATCACGGTTAACTAGCGGGGTGCACATACCAATCACGACTAGAGGCATATAAGTCCTATCATGCATGTTCATAAAGTTAGAATGCCAGTAACTCTATGTTCAACCATTCTACCTTCAAAACTTCATAAGTTTTATTCTCCAAAAATCAATGTCATGCTTAACTAATCATGCAAGGCTACTTTGAATCATTTTATATCTACTTATGCCATGTACGTATGTTATCATATTTAGAACTTTAAGTACACAAGTTCCTTTAAGTTTAATTTCAAGGCTTCAAGTTTTCTCTAGAACCGCACACTAAAGTGACCAAGAGGTTCATGGTATTCAAAGGGGTTTGAAACCACATGACATACCTATTTCCATGCATAACTAGGTCATACAATCATCCTTAAAAATCAGAACATACACATCATATGTATATGTCAAGGTTCGTTTATAAAACTTTAAGTCTATTTTCAAACTACAAGTCTTTTCTATCAATAATGTATGGTAGTGTGATTACACCTTAAACATGTATTTCATGTCAATATAAACCATACTATCGGGTTCACAAAATCAGAATATAAACATGACTTATATACGCCAAAATTCGTTTATAAAACCTTAAGTTTATTTTCAAAACTATAACTTCATCGTTCACGTAAGCGATCCGAATATAATATGCACATACTAGTTTAACAAGTCCATATATATGTATTAATCATACCAGCATGCTTGTCCTAATTTCTTTCAATATCTATCACTTAGCAGACATCAAGCAGGAACAAAATCTGCAGAAACTGGGATCAGGAACCGGCGCAGCTGCGCAGAGCCCCAGTTCAAAACTGGCGCAGCTGCGCAGAGCCTTGCCCAACTCAAGTCTGGTACCGGAGCAGCTACGCCGCTGGCCAGTATAAAACTGGCGCAGCTGCGCCACTGGCCGGCCAGAGACAGTGACTGCTCTGCTTCGGCAGAACTTTGCCCAAACTCAAAATTTTCCACAGCAATTCGATTATGAGCAACTATATAATAATTCTAACATACAAGTAAGCTAACATAGCAACTAATAACACTTCCCAATTAACTTAATTAATCAATCATGATCAATTCAAGAATTGGAACTTGACAGTAAACTTAAATGAAAAACAATGATGGTAATATACCTCTACAATGTGGCTTATACGAAATTGCTGTCAAGCACCAATCTCACAATGCTTCTATCTCACTAGAGCACTCTCACTTTCTATATGCTCTCAATTCACACTTAGCAAAATTTCCAGCAAATCAATTTAGAAGGAGATGGCTTATATTTATAGAGAAATCATTTACACAGGCAATACTCTTATCCCCCAAATTAAACCAAAGGAAGAAACAAGAATTTGATGGTTCATGGATAGTGGTTGAGAGTGGGTGAAATCCATCATGAACTCCTCACCCCTTGCAATCATTAGCTAGTTTTGTTGCTGAGTTTGAGAGAAATAGGCATAGCTCCTAGCCATTCACGTGAAGGAGAAGTGAGATGGGCACATAATGTGGGACAATAAATAACTCAGCAACTGGCTATACAATACACTAAGGTTATATATATAGCCTATCATGCTTACTAAGACTCTATCATAATTCATTTCATAAACACTTAGGTTATAATGAATTAGAGGGTACACAATATCACTCATAATGAGCAAATAATAATATAATGTATCAAGTAGTGTACATACATATAATCCATGTACATCTTATTAATGCCGAATATAATTCTATCGGGTACCATCACAGTGTATTGTCTCCTTTATTATTAAATTCAATAATTGTTTACAATATATCTATGATATATTATTTTATTGTATACTTAATATACACATTGTCACACCCACATTTCATGTACCTATTACAACTCAATAACTTTACTACATAGTTTATATTCATATATAGCATAGTCGCATTGCACTTTATACTTCGCATAACATATAGTTAACTATCATACGTTATACTTTAATATCGCATGGTTGCACATAGAAATTAATAAATTACTTATCTTATCAATTAATTAATAATAATATTAATTAATCTATTTCTCATTAATCCATGGAATTATAATTCCCACGCTAATTGATTAACACTTTATATGATTTATTATCACGTTAAATAAATATAAATTTTTTTATATTTATAAATCATTTACTCATTAATCATATTATCAAATAATTACTTGATAATAGTATATTGTTTATAATAATAATTAATATTAGAAGACAATTTATCTCATCACAAATCCGATTATACTTATAATCGATTTCCTTATTATTATACTATCACTAGCCATAATAATTTAACATACTATCATAATAACAATTAACAATTAATTTAGATTAATTGTTTAATTAATGATTCCTCCATCATTAAATTAGTCAATTCATTACCGAATCTATTATTGTGCCACACAAGGCATCTCTCACAAGCTCAATCTTAAGCTTATCATTATTCTCATCACTTACTCATTTCTCACCACATTACTACTTATAACCTGTTCAATTAAATTAGAACTATTAAATCCAAGGTCCACATATAAATATTTTACAAATCGAATATTCAAATATTATATATAACCTTTACGGAAATATAATAACTCAAGCTATTAAAATGTTAAATTACTTCAATTAATTATACTTATAATAAGTATAACCTTTACGCTTATAATAATTAATATATACTCTATTAATTATTCCAATAATAATATTCACGATCAAATAATAACTTAAGTTATTTAATATATTAAAATAACTTAGTTTCCTTTCATTAATTAAACTCCATTGAAAAATACATTAGAAATTATGTATTTTGCCATAACATAAATATTATGTTTTCTCCAAATAAGCACACTCGTTATTAGAAAATAATTTACTTATTGTCTCATGATATTATTCTTAATATAATATCGAATAACTATATGTATGACACATGTACATATATTATATATAGAAAATAGATAATAAGTTTATTTTCTATTATAATAAATTGTTTCCATCAATTTAATTACATATAGCAAATACGTTTTAATATATTTACTATATTAACCAAACACACCTCATACAAAAACATATAAGGTAATATTATTATTCAAAAATAATATTTCCTCCTTTTATTAAAATAATTCAATATTAGAAATTATTTTAATATCCTTTATTAGAAATATATAATAACTATTTCTCTTTCTTTTCTATAAATTGTTCCTAAAACAATTTCTTCAAATATTCATTTAAAGATATAATGATTTCCATCTCCCTTTAATAACGTATATATATATATATATATATATATATATATATATATATATATATATTTAACGTTATTCGCACATTAGACTTTCTCACATATTACCGCTCTAAGTAATATATATAAAAAGTATCAACTATAATTACATATTCAACACACATATTAATTCACTCCTTTACTTAAGGAAATTAAACATTGTACTATATCATCATAGTTAATTAAGATTCAATACTGACATTATATTATTCCATAATATAACTCACAACTTATATTAACTAATATTTATTCTTATTAGTTAATTCCTTAACTAACTCATGCTTCACTATCCAAACCTATTCACGGATAGCTTAAGTGCTATTAATAACCTATATTATAAACATACTAGTTATTAATACACATACACAAGAATATGGTGATTTATACATTAAGGATATTTAATGTCACCAACTTACTATAAAATAATTCTTTAATTATTTAATATCGATAGGAATTTATCCACCTCCTTTATCTCAACTGGATCGTCTCTACGATAAGTAACAAATATATATTAATAATATATTTATAAATCACAAAAACACATTTTACATAGTCCATATTATCCTATGTAATATAATACCACATACCTCATATCACATATATATATTTATTCGAACCCATCTCACAGTTTAAGAATTTTATTTATTAAATCCTTATTTAATAATATCTGAAAATTCAGGTTCTTACAGTCGAGCTAGCTGGTTTTCTGCTAGAACAAAGTAAGGCTTTCAAAGAGAAACAATCTCAAACTCATCTAGAACCAGGAGCATCTGGTAGCGGTGCTGGCGGTCAAGACGCAGAAAAGGCCGAAACTCAGATTCCTGGGCCACAAAACCAGGACACCACCAACAAAACTCCTAAGATCACCCCCTCGTCAAAGAACAGGAAGCTGGTGACATTTTCAAGAAAGTACAACAAATGGAAGAAACTGTTGGGTTTGTACGAAATCGTGACGCAATCAAATTGCAAAAATTAGCGGAAGCATGGTATATCAGAGTTTAAAAAATTTCTACAAAACCATTACCCGGATCATCCTTTATGCAAATTATTAATTTAAAACGATAAATAAGAAGTTATGGAATCATACCCTTGTAGAACGAAGCTTCCACAGGTACTAGTTCAACTCCTTGTTCTTCGTGATCTCCTTGAATTTTCGGGTTAGATTCCTTCCTTTGATCAACGTTAGCCACCCAAGTGTTTGGCCTCTAGAGGTGATCCACCAAGGAAGATGAATTATCAAGAAGGAGGGTGTTTGGCATAACCTTAGTTTTCTATCCTCTATAGAAAATGAGTACTCTCCAACAATTGGAATTGCATCAATCTAATATCTATTATAAGACTTCTCTTATATAGACATTGGTCAACCCTTCTAATCCTATTAGACATGGGATTTCTTTTAATTAATTAAACTCCTTTAATTAATTTAGGCTTCCCACCACATGGGAATAATTAATTAAATTCATTTAATTAATTTGTCTCCTAATCTTATTAGGAATAAATGAGAGTACTAAATATTAAATTAATTACTAAACTCCTTTAGAAATTAAAATAATAATAATTGTAATAATATTAATAAGACTCCTCTTATTAATTTATATTTAATATTTCCAAAATATTAAATAATAAACATTAAGCTATTTAATTTATTCTATCACCATAGATTAAATTAATTATACTTAATGCATTATTACGATTATGCCATTACCTTCTTAAATAATTATTCTTCCTTTTATGGTGTGACCCTTTAGGTTCTCCATATTAAACCGGTTGTGAATAAATCAATTAAAACAATTTTAATCTTATTTAAATAAATAAATTAAACTAATAATTTATTTAAATAAATAATATTTATTCTACAATAGGGATAAGCCTCCCTAGCGATCAACGACTTTCCAGATAATATAGATTTCAACATTAATCAAAAAGAACCTGTGAGTAAATAGTTACCGTACAATTCAATCCTTCCACCATACAATGTCCCAATTAAATATAAGACATGGATTTACTGTCAAGTCTTATTTTATTTAATTATATGTATTTCGATTAGAAAATGCGCAACTCCAAATAATGCAAATTAGAAACTCCTTTCTAATTTCATTTCACCTTGGCCAAGGATTCCTGGGTTGTCATTTAACGAATCACATAGGACATCTCCTCTTTTACTAGAGGTGGTAGATTCTTTATTGATCATTCATTATCTCCATATGTAACTCATTATACCCAAGCATACCCTATATATGCCTTAAAAGGTCTTAAGGAATAAGTCAAAGTATAATTTGTTACATACAAGATACTATGATGATCTCAAGTCCAAGGATTACTTGTACTACTATCACATTAGGAATTCCTATTGACAGGCGAGTAAATCTCCATTAGGTATTCCATAGCGAATCACGTTCAGTGAACTTATTCTCCAATAAGCACCTACATACTTGCTTTAGTGTCTCCACACAAATGATCATGAGATCAATCATCCTCATCCAATGAGCAAACAACATATGTACCAATCTATCCGGATTTACTAATCCCCTTTTTAGTAATCCCACGATTGGGAACTATTTTAGTTTTAAAACTTTCTAAGAATTTAGATCTCATTAGCATGATCATCATCATGATTCTAAAAGCATTGCTTAAAACTATGGGTTATTTACATATTATAAAAACAGCAACATGTAGATAATTAAATGCCTTTAATAAATGAATATTTTATTAATAAATAAATAAGATTGTTTACAAAGTACGTGCTTTATCATCATACATGATTGGCTTGTATGCACACTACTATCAATCTCCCACTTGCACTAAAGCCAATCGCCATGGTATCTCATACCCATCTTCTCTAAGTGACGATCAAACTGCTGTTGTGTTAAAGCTTTAGTAAATGGATCTGCAATGTTATCTTGAGAGTCTACACGCTCCAAGGTGACGTCTCCTCTTTCAATGATCTCCCTGATCAAGTGAAATCGCCGCAACACGTGTTTAGATTTCTAATGAGGCCTGGGTTCCTTAGCCTGTGCAACTGCTCCTGTGTTGTCACAGTAAACGGGAACTGCTTCTCCAATGCTAGGAACCACACCAAGTTCAGTTATGAACTTCTTCATCCAAACAGCTTCCTTTGCAGCTTCACTTGCAGCTATATACTCTACCTCTGTCACTTAATCAGCAACTGTTTGCTGCTTGGAACTCTTCCAACTCACTGCGCCTCCGTTCAAGGTAAAACATACCCCGAAACAGATTTACTGTCATCTTGGTCCGTTTGAAAACTTGAGTCTGTGAAGCCCTCGAGTTTTAATTCAGACCCACCGTAGACAAGAAAAATATCTTTAGTCCTTCTCAAGTACTTTAGGATATTTTTCACTGCCTTCCAGTGCTCTTCTCCAGGATTCGACTGGTATCTGCTCGTTACACTAAGTGCATGAGCAACATCCGGTCTAGTACATATCATACCGTACATGATAGATCCTATTGCAGAAGCATAAGGGATCTTACTCATACGGTCTCTCTCCTCAGGTGTCTTTGGGGCCTGTTTCTTGGAGAGATGTATTCCATGGCTCATCGGCATGAGACCTCTTTTGGAATCTTCCATGCTAAACCTCTTTAGCATCGTATCAATGTACGTTCCTTGGGATAAACCAAGCATCCTTTTAGATCTATCTCTATAGATCTTTATCCCCAAAATATAGGATGCTTCTCCCAAGTCCTTCATGGAGAAGTGTTTAGATAACCAGATTTTAATTGATTGTAGCATAGGAATGTCATTCCCTATCAGTAATATATCATCAACATATAATACAAGGAATGAAATTACGCTCCCACTAACCTTCTTGTACACACATGGTTCATCGTCATTTTTGATAAAATCAAACTCTTTGATTGTCTCATCAAAACGAATGTTCCATCTACGAGAAGCTTGCTTCAATCCATAAATGGATCGTTGCAGCTTACAGACTTGATTTATTCCAACCTTTGAAACAAATCCCTCTGGCTGTGTCATATACACATCCTCCTCAAGTTTTCCATTGAGGAAGGCCGTTTTCACGTCCATCTGCCAGATCTCATAGTCGTTATAAGCTGCAATTGCAAGCAAAATCCGAATGGACTTGAGCATAGCTACTGGTGAAAAGGTTTCATCATAATCAACTCCTTGTCTTTGTTTGAAACCTTTTGCAACCAGTTGGGCCTTATAGGTCTCCACCTTGCCATCCGCTCCAGTCTTTCTTTTAAAGACCCATTTACACCCAATAGGCTTAATGCCTTCAGGTGGTGAAACCAAAGTCCATACTTTGTTTTCATACATGGAGTCCATTTCGGATTTCATGGCTTCAAGCCATTTCCCTGAGTCTTTATTACTCATAGCTTGTTCGTAATTCAATGGATCATCATCATTCATGATGCGTACCTCATCGTCATCCTCTACAACGAATCCATACCTCTCAGGTATCTTCGGTACTCTTCCAGATTTACGAACAGGGTGTGGTATAGTAGGTTCTTCTACTTGGTCAGGTACCTGACTTTGATCCGTGGTAATTTGTGGTTCTTGAGCTTCTTCAAGATATATCTTACTCCCACTGACCCCTTCATGGATAAACTCCTTTTCCAAGAAGGCAGCATGTTTCGCAACAAACACCTTTTGATCAGTTGGATGATAGAAATAATACCCTACAGTTTCTTTAGGGTATCCCACAAATCTACACTTTTCGGATTTAGTTTGTAGCTTATCATGTTCAAACTTTTTGACATAAGCTGGACAACCCCAAGTCTTAACATGCTTAAGATTTGGTTTTCTCCCCTTCCACATCTCATATGGAGTCTTTGGGGTGGATTTGGTAGGTACCTTGTTAAGTAGGTATGCAGCCGTTTCTAGGGCATATCCCCAGAAGGAAATTGGAAGGTCGGTAAAACTCATCATGGATCGAACCATGTCTAACAGTGTTCGATTTCTCCTTTCAGATACTCCATTTAACTGTGGTGTACCTAGAGGAGTCCATTGTGAGATTATACCATTTTCTTTGAGACAATTGAGAAACTCACCGCTTAAGTATTCTCCGCCTCGATCTGATCGAAGTATCTTTATACTCTTGCCCGTTTGTTTCTCTACTTCACTTCTGAACTCTTTGAACTTTTCAAATGATTCTGACTTGTATTTCATTAAATACACATATCCAAATCTTGAGTGATCATCAGTGAAAGTAATAAAATAAGAATACCCACCCCGTGCACTTGTTGTCATAGGCCCACAGACGTCTGTGTGAATCAATGCCAACAACTCTGTAACTCTTTCTCCTCTTCCACTAAAAGGAGATTTAGTCATTTTACCCATGAGACAAGATTCACAAGTTGGATATGATTCATAATCGGATAGCTCGAGGAGCCCATCTTTATGCAACTTGGATAATCTTGTTTCATTGATATGACCGAGTCTACAGTGCCACATGTAGGTATAATTAATATCATCTCTTTTTCTTTTCTTAGTTTGTTCAATTTGAAATATATTTTCTTGTAAGTCAAGTGTATAAAGTCCATTTCGCAAATTTCCAATACCATATAAAACATCGTCTTTATAAATAGAACAACTATTGTTCTTTATAACAACGTTAAATCCTTCCATATCCAATACAGAAATTGAAATAATGTTTTTAATAATATTCGGAACATAATAACAATTATTAAGATAAATGGACTTGCCCGAAGGCATTGCTAAATAATAAGTTCCTACAGCTAATGCAGCAACCTTTGCTCCATTCCCCACTCGTAGGATCACCTCATCATTGTTCAGCTTTCTACTTCTGACCAGTCCCTGCACAGTATTACATATGTGAGAACCACAGCCGGTATCCAATACCCAAGTAGAATTATGACTTTCAGAAAAATTAATTTCAATCATAAACAAACCTTGATTGGAAGTCGAAGCTTCTCCAAGCTTCTTCTCTGCTAGATACTTCTTGCAGTTCCTTTTCCAATGTCCCGGCTTGTTGCAATGAAAGCACATTCCTTTAGCTGGTTCAGGTTTCTTTTGTTCCTTTTCTTTCCCATTTCCCTTAGCCTTCTTGGATTTCTTCTTTTCAGAAGATACCTTAGGTCTCTTCCTTTTATTGGAAGAATCCACCATCAAGATATGGTTCTTCTTGGATGGGAAGTGACCTTCTGCAGTTTTCAGCATGTTAAGCAGCTCAGGCAAGCTGACATCTAGCTTATTCATGTGAAAATTAACCACAAACTGCGAGAAGGTCTCAGGGAGTGACTGCAAGACCAAGTCTTGACTCAACTCCCCATCCATGACGAACCCAAGCTGTCCAAGGCGTTCAATCAAATTGATCACTTTCAGGACATGAGTCTCGACGGCAGTACCCTCGGTCATCCGAGATCGGAAGAGCTCCTTAGATATCTCATATCTAGCAGTCCTACTCTGTTCACCATACAACTCCTTGAGGTGAAGCAGCATAGCAGGAGCATCCATTTTTTCGTGCTGACGCTGAAGCTCGTTATTCATGGATGCGAGCATGATGCATTGAGCCACAGATGCATCATCTTGCCACTTATTGAAAGTGGCAATCTCTTCCTCAGAGGCTGTTTCTGAAACAGATTCAGGGACAGTTGAATTTAGGACATAAGAAATCTTTTCAGCAGTGAGAACAATTCTCAGATTTCTTAGCCAGTCCTCATAATTCGGCCCGGTAAGCTTGTTTGCATCAAGTATGCTTCGTAGTGAGATTAGTGACTTAGACATTTTTTAAAATTCTGCATGTGAAAAATAACATTTTAGCAAACATTCATTTTATTAATTTTGCATACCAAAATAAATTTAGGTCTTTATTTTAAATTGGTATCTCCCACTATTTTCATCAAACTATATTACCCTCACTTATATAGTTCGGCAACATCTAATTAAAGATTTGCTAGTGAGAATAAGGATCCCATTTCAAATGTATATAACCTTGTGGATAGCACAACAAGCGATATACAAATAAATAGGTAGACAACTCTTGTCAATTACAACACTATATAACTCCTTTTATTTTGCCTCTTAAATCATAATGGTCAAGTGTGTGCACATCCGAACTAAAATGATTTAAGTTAAGTCCAGCCTAGCACTTCCATAAATTCAAAAAAGAAAAATGTTCGTCCTTGTGGATAGCACAACAAGACTAGATCGTTCAATTTTCTTGATAAGCATCAAATGTGATTAATTAACATCTTAAATACGCAATACTCGCCTTGTGGATAGCACAACAAGCTCATATTAAATATTTAATACTCTATTAATTTATCATGCTAGAAGGCGACGTTCGATATTCCAAATATCATTGACCGCTTCAGACTTAATATTATTTCTTTGAGGGGTTTGTTATTATTTGTCTCATCTTGTTTAGCGCGCATGCACATATATATATAAAATACGCGTCATTTTATTAAACATGCGAAGCATGTTTGCATAAAATATAATATATATAATATTTAGCATGTAATATAGAATATTATATTCTACCCGGATTGATTATGGACTTTTATTCTAGTTTGGTTCACTAGAGCCACCAAGTGAACCAAAAGGTCAAACCTAGGAGTGCAAGAATTTAAATTTAAATATAACTATTACATTTAAACTCGGGCTCCATACAAACGGGTCTTCACGCGCTCCTTGCTCCTTGGTCTCCAATTTCTTCAAGATAATTCTAACTATTCTTATTACATTAAACTATTTAATTTAAATAGAAACCTTGATCAACAGTCAAGGGGAAGTACATAGGAAGGAGATAGAATTTTACATCAAGAAAAAAAAATTAGAGAAGACGAGGTACGCAGACCCCATTTAATAAAACCCATTCATTCAAGCATTCAACTAAAATAAAATCTAATCACATTGGTCAAATAGTCCATAATCAATCCCCATTTATTTTCATACATATCACCATATATATCAATAAATAAATATTCATCTCATGAATTAAAATATTCCATATATATATGAGTATCATTTAATGGGCAATTTTAAATTGCATGAAATCCAATTTCAAGATTAAAATAAACTCTTTATTTTAATTATAAAATTATTTAGAATATAATATATAAATATATCATATTTATTTTTTAAAAAGAAGTTACCTTCTTTTATTAAAAGAGTCCTGCAGGTTTATTAAAAAAGTCCTTTCATGATGGGTCACCTTCTTTTTGGAGTAAGAAAGAGACAACACCTTTTCTTTGCAGAATTCAAGATTAGCACCAAAAAAAATTTTGATTCGTCCCAAAAAAAATCTTTTTTTAAAAAAAAAAAAAAAAAAAAAAAATAATTTTATACAATAAAATTATGCCCAATAAATTATTTTAAATACATACCCATATGTATATGAAATCAAAAATAAATTAATAATTGCATAAAGATTTGGCTCTGATGCCACTGTTGGGTTTGTACGAAATCGTGACGCAATCAAATTGCAAAAATTAGCGGAAGCATGGTATATCAGAGTTTAAAAAATTTCTACAAAACCATTACCCGGATCATCCTTTATGCAAATTATTAATTTAAAACGATAAATAAGAAGTTATAGAATCATACCCTTGTAGAACGAAGCTTCCACAGGTACTAGTTCAACTCCTTGTTCTTCGTGATCTCCTTGAATTTCCGGGTTAGATTCCTTCCTTTGATCAACGTTAGCCACCCAAGTGTTTGGCCTCTAGAGGTGATCCACCAAGGAAGATGAATTATCAAGAAGGAGGGTGTTTGGCTTAACCTTAGTTTTCTATCCTCTATAGAAAAGGAGTACTCTCCAACAATTGGAATTGCATCAATCTAATATCTATTATAAGACTTCTCTTATATAGACATTGGTCAACCCTTCTAATCCTATTAGACATGGGATTTCTTTTAATTAATTAAACTCCTTTAATTAATTTAGGCTTCCCACCACATGGGAATAATTAATTAAATTCATTTAATTAATTTGTCTCCTAATCTTATTAGGAATAAATGAGAGTACTAAATATTAAATTAATTACTAAACTCCTTTAGAAATTAAAATAATAATAATTGTAATAATATTAATAAGACTTCTCTTATTAATTTATATTTAATATTTCCAAAATATTAAATAATAAACATTAAGCTATTTAATTTATTCTATCACCATAGATTAAATTAATTATACTTAATGTATTATTACGATTATGCCATTACCTTCTTAAATAATTATTCTTCCTTTTATGGTGTGACCCTTTAGGTTCTCCATATTAAACCGGTTGTGAATAAATCAATTAAAACAATTTTAATCTTATTTAAATAAATAAATTAAACTAATAATTTATTTAAATAAATAATATTTATTCTACAATAGGGATAAGCCTCCCTAGCGATCAACGACTTTCCAGATAATATAGATTTCAACATTAATCAAAAAGAACCTGTGAGTAAATAGTTACCGTACAATTCAATCCTTCCACCATACAATGTCCCAATTAAATATAAGACATAGATTTACTGTCAAGTCTTATTTTATTTAATTATATGTATTTCGATTAGAAAATGCGCAACTCCAAATAATGCAAATTAGAAACTCCTTTCTAATTTCATTTCACCTTGGCCAAGGATTCCTGGGTTGTCATTTAACGAATCACATAGGACATATCTCCTCTTTTACTAGAGGTGGTAGATTCTTTATTGATCATTCATTATCTTCATATGTAACTCATTATACCCAAGCATACCCTATATATGCCTTAAAAGGTCTTAAGGAATAAGTCAAAGTATAATTTGTTACATACAAGATACTATGATGATCTCAAGTCCAAGGATTACTTGTACTACTATCACATTAGGAATTCCTATTGACAGGCGAGTAAATCTCCATTAGGTATTCCATAGCGAGTCACGTTCAGTGAACTTATTCTCCAATAAGCACCTACATACTTGCTTTAGTGTCTCCACACAAATGATCATGAGATCAATCATCCTCATCCAATGAGCAAACAACATATGTACCAATCTATCCGGATTTACTAATCCCCTTTTTAGTAATCCCACGATTGGGAACTATTTTAGTTTTAAAACTTTCTAAGAATTTAGATCTCATTAGCATGATCATCATCATGATTCTAAAAGCATTGCTTAAAACTATGGGTTATTTACATATTATAAAAACAGCAACATGTAGATAATTAAATGCCTTTAATAAATGAATATTTTATTAATAAATAAATAAGATTGTTTACAAAGTACGTGCTTTATCATCATACATGATTGGTTTGTATGCACACTACTATCAGAAACCCTGTAATCTATCAAAGGGATTGGAGCATTTGGCAGTGTCAATTACTCTGACCTCAGCATATTCCCCGGGGCTCGTTATCCTGAAAAATTTTAAGTCCCTGATTTCGAGAATTATGACGGAATGGGGCATCCTTACACACACCTGAAAGTCTTCATCGGAGAACTCGGATCCTATGCTGAGGACGAGAATCTTTGAATGAAACTATTACAGAAGAGTCTAACCGGAGCAGCCAGAGCTTGGTACGCCCGCTTGGACAACTCCAAAATTCACAGCTGGGAAGAATTGGCCAATAACTTCCTCAGCCAGTACAGTTTTCAATCACAGCTGGCTCCAGACAGATATCAAATAACCAAAATCAAGAAAAAGAATACTGAATCATTCAGAGAATATGCCCAGTGATGGAGACGGGTCGCAACACAAGTTACCCCAGCCATGACTGAATCTGAAATAGTCATAACCTTCATCGACATCCATAAAGCACCTTACTATGAGAGGGTCCTAACAGGCATCGGAAAAACATTCTCTTAAATGATCAAGCATGGTAAAATGGCATAAATGGGGCGGCTCAAATCCAGGAAGATAAAAGATCTAATTGCCCTCGAAGCTGTCGCCGAACACATCTAATCCAGAAATTACGGGAGTAATCCCTGGAGGGTCCACAAAAAGAAAGACGAAGAAGTCTCCTTGGTCTTACAAGGACAAAATTCAAGGGGCGAGTCAAACCGTATGCCCATTCAAAGGAGGAACTATACCCCTTTCCAAGCTTCAGCACAGCCTGCAAGCCCTCAATTCCAGAAAAACATGGAAGTCAAGCGTCGAAGAAATTTCACCCCACTAGGGGATTCCCTCGAGAATGTTTTGAAACTTCTAACAGCTCAGAAGAAAATTGTTCAACTCTTTCCACCAACTAACACAAACGGAAGGAACTTCGACCCTAACAAGAAATGTGCTTATCATTCTGGATCTCCAGGCCATGACACCCAAGACTGTTGGTCTCTCAAGCATAAAATCTAAGACTTGATTGACAGCGGGGAAATTGTGGTAACAAAGCCTGAGCAACCCCATGTCCAAGACAATCCTCTCCCACAGCACAAAGAGGAGAATGTCAACATGATCAACACCTCAAGTGAAGAAGGATCTAAGTACCTCCGCTATGTGGGGGAACCAAGTCAATCCAATCTCAGTAGCCCAAAAAATTGGGAAACTTTTGAGAATCGATTCCTGATGGAGCAAGAAATAAAGTCTCTCAAGGGACAAATCGTGCAGTTGGCTGAACTGGTCGTCTACCAGCATCAACTTACCAGGAAAATGCTGAAGCAAATACATCAATCCATTGGCAATCATTCTCCTCCTGTGGAAGCCAATTCCATCCCTAGTAGGGATCATTGCCAGTCTCAAAAACAAGAACTCAGGACCGAACGGATGGTTAAAGCTGAGTACAATCGAGAAGGTAGAAAATTTATGTGTCAAAGGAACTTCACCAATCTGAACCAGTCAATTGAAGAAATCCTCCAAATGATGATCAATGAGGGGATGGTTGCAGATCTGTTACCCCCAATAAACCCTCAATCCAGAAAATTCAAACCTGAACAAATATGTCAGTACCATTCCAACTCTCCCAGCCACTATACAGAAGAATGCTGGGCACTTCGAAACCTAATTCAAACCTGATTGAGAAAGGTGACCTAATCAGAGGAGATCAAATCCTCGGCCTTACAGACAAAAACAGTCTCTGGATCCCCAATGTATGGTATCAGGACACAGTGGCTGTCGTATCCTATGACAAGGAATCAATCCTCCTACCCCTAGTACTGATAGGGAAAGGTGTACAAGAAGTTCAAAATCCTGTAAAGGTGACTGCACCCCAGACTCTAATCTTGCCCTTCAGACCTCAGTATCCAATCATCAGTCTGAAGAAGGTCCCATGGAACAACGGGGACATGGAAATCTCTACTTTAAACAACATTTCCATCCTGTCAAAGGATAACCCATTGTACCTGCCTCAGTGGGTGATCAAACCAGTCACCAAAGCAAAAGAGAAGGTGGCTGAAGAAAAGATCAAAGAGTTCCTTAACAAGATGGGACACAATGAAATCAAGATAGTGCAAAACTTGAAGAACGCACCTAAGAAAGTATCCATCCTCGACCTGGTCCTATCATCCGAGGATCATCGCAACATTCTAGTGAAGGTACTATAGGAAGCCCATCTACCACACACGGTAGACACAGAGAAATTCCGTCACGTGATAGAACACATCTTCAACAGCAATGTGATTTCCTTCACGAATGATGATATCCTTGCAGATGAAACGGGCCACCATAAGTCCCTATATATAGCCGTGATGTCAGCTGGATATGTGATCTGAGGAGTGCTCATTGATGGAAGATCTTCCCTCAATATTTGTCCATAGGATACGTTGGAAAGAATGAAGATCAATCCAAACCGGATCAGAGCCAGTCTTGTGGTCATCCGGGATTTTGATGGATCTCGCCGCCGGGCTATGGGGAAAATCGAGATTCCTCTAGAAATTGGTCCGCACACTTTCTACGTATCCTTCTAGGTGCTCAACATCGCCACTAGATACAACTTGCTATTGGGAAAACCCTGGATCCATATGGCGTGGGCAGTGCCATCCACCCTCCATCAAGAACTCAAGTACATCATCAACAACAGCCTCATCACGGTCAATGCCGAACCAGAATACCCTATCTACATACATGGGGACATGCCAGTGATTAGCCTGGATGTAGGGATTGAGCCTGCAAGTTTTCAAGCTCTCGACGTGAGCGATACTCAGTACCTACCTATTGGGGCACCCGTTCTAAAGCCTAAAGTGTCCACCGAAGTAATGACCGTAGGCCAAGAAATGGTATCTTCAGGTTTCCAACCTAGAGAAGGGTTGGAAAAGGATAAGCAAGGTATCAAGATGCTAGTCCAAATCCCAAGTCTGATGGGAAGAGAAGGATTGGGATATTCATCCGGGTCAAGCCACCGGAATCCACACAAACATCCCAAGGCTCATGCCTCTACAATTCTTCTCCCAGACTTCATAAATGCCGGATGGGTCAAACCTAAGAGGAAAATTCTGATTGCGGTATCGTCCATGCTATTTCCTCCAATCATACCTTTCCATGAACGAAAAGCCCTCAAGCCTGAGGCAAACAACGAAAAGGGAAAAAAAAGATCCTGTACGAAGGACGAGACCCAATCGCTAACATGAGAGTCATTATTAACTACGAGAGTATGAATGATGAACTCCCCGATAGTAATAACGACGACCATGTCCAAACTCCTCACATCAAAAAGAGGAACAATCCATAGAAAAGCCTCAGTCCTATTATGAAGGATGTCTCAGTCATCATCCAGGACAAGGCAGACGAGCACAATTCCTCGATTCTCCCAATTCATGAGAATCTGACCCTGAACAACTGGAGCAGTTTCCCTTGCCTAAGTCTAAAAGGGTAAAGGGGCAGAGAGTACATCTGCCCTTAATCATACTTTCATTTACTGCTTACTTTTGATTGTACAGCTAGAGCAGTAACTTTTGTCATGCTTTACAAATGTCATGTGTATTTAAGCAGTTGTATATAATAATGAAAGCATTTTTGTTTTCAGGACCCAAGCATTGGATGTGTGTGTCTCTGCTGATGAGATGTCAACCTGTCAAAATGACTCCAACTTGGATGTAGAATTGAACTTCGACTTGATGGATATTGATCAAGAGGAGGAAGATGACTATGAGGTGCCAGAGGAGATCAAGGAATGGGTCAAAGACAAACCCAAACCAAACCTTGAACAAACCACCATCATCAACATAGGAACCTCCGAAAACATCAAAGAAATCCAAATAGGTTCAGACCTCACACTAAATCAAAAAGCCAAACTGTTCAAAATCCTAACACAGTACCAGGATGTATTTGCATGGTCACATGAAGACATGATCGGTCTATCCACAGACATTGTTATCCATCGAATGCCCATTAGAGAAGGGTTCAAACCAGTCAAACAAAAGCTCAGGCGATTAAAACCTGAGTGGAGTTTGAAAGTCAAAGAAGAACTCGTTAAACAATTCAAAGCCGGAATCATCATGGTATCAACATACCCCAAATGGCTGTCAAACATAGTCCCCGTACCTAAATCGGGAGGGAAGGTACGAGTATGTGTGGATTACCGAGATTTGAACAAAGCCTGCCTCAAGGACAACTTTTCGGTGCCGTTCATCCACATTCTAATCGACAATACTGCGTAGTATGGCATGTATTTTTTCGTGGATTGCTTTGTTTGTTACCATCAAATCATGGTTGCTGAGGAAGACCGGGAGAAAATAGCCTTTATCACTCCCTAGGGAACTTTCTGCTACCGAAGACTATCCTTCGGCCTCATTAATGTCGAAGCCACGTATCAACGAGCCATGATGGCCCTATTTTATGATATGATGCATAAAGAAATGGAAGTCTATGCCGATGACATCATCATTAGATCCCAAAGGGAGGATGATCACATAAACCATCTCAGGAAGCTGTTCAACAGGTTGCGCAAGTACAACCTCAAGCTAAATCCCGCCAAATGTGCTTTTGTGTCAAAATAGGCAAATTGTTAGGATTCCTGGTGAGCAAATGGGGCATTGAGTTAGACCCCGCCTAGATCAAAACCATTACTGAAATGCCAATACCTCGTACAGAGAAGGAGATACGTGGATTCTTGGGAAGGATCAACTTCATAAGCAGATTTATTTCCCAACTCACAGAAACCTGTGAAGCCATCTTCAAGCTGTTATGGAAGAATTCCTCCACCACATGGAATGAGGATTGTTAACAAGCCTTCCTTGCCATAAAAAAGCAGCTGACTGAAGCTCCTGTTCCAATACCCCCAAGGGAGGGAGTCCCTTTGTTTATGTACCTGTCCTTCAATGCCAACGCAATGGGCTGCATGTTAGGATAGAAGGATGATAGTAGCAAGGAAAGAGCCATCTACTACATCAGCAAAAGTTTCAGCAGTGGGGAGTAGAAATACACCCTGATCAAAAAGACATGCTGTGCATTAGTATGGGCCGCTATGAGATTGCCACACTACTTGCATGGGCACACGACCTACCTCATATCCCATATGGATCCACTCAAATACGTGTTCAATAAACCAATGCTGAATTATCGACTGTCCAAATGGCAGTTGATCCTACAGCAATTCGACATTGTCTACGTGACTCAGAAGTCAATCAAGGGTCAAGGCATTGCAGATCGAATAGCAGAAGCACCTTCAGGAGGGTTCGAGCCCCTAGAGACATATTTCTCGGACGATGGGATCATGATAATTCAATAACTTTAGTCAGAGAATGCAGTCCAACCATGGAAAATGTATTTCGACGGAGCGGTAAACTTGGAAGGTTCTGGAGCTGGGACAGTCCTCATCTCTGGTACAGGTGATCAATATCCTGTAGCTACCAAACTTTAATTTGGCAACACCAACAACACGGCCGAGTACGAAGGCTGTATCATGGGGTTGAAGCTAGCCCAATCCATGTCTATCAAACACTTACTCGTCTTCGGAGATTACGAGCTGGTCCTCAGACAGACCATCGGCGCATATCTCACCAAAGAACTGCATTTGCTGCCCTACCATCAGCAAGTCCTCAAAATATCTCGAGAATTCAAAGCAATAACCTTCGTTCACATTCCTCGGGGTTGGAATGACTTCGCTGATTCATTAGCCATGTTGACTTCATTAATCTGAATGTCCGATAAGAGTGGATTTTTCAACATCCAGTTCACAATTCAAAAAGCCCCGACATATAGGAATTATATGGGAGGAGTATCAGATGAAATGCCACTTGTCAATCAGCCTTGGTTTCAAGACATCAAGGAATATCTCCGTGATGGATCCACACCCGCTGGTGCAAGCCAATCAGAGCAAAAACGGA
This sequence comes from Panax stipuleanatus, assembly GCA_020205555.1. Lineage (NCBI taxonomy): Eukaryota > Viridiplantae > Streptophyta > Magnoliopsida > Apiales > Araliaceae > Panax > Panax stipuleanatus. The sequence continues at coordinate 123,435,470 of CM035120.1, forward strand.
TTCTCAAAATGGCTATGAAGTTCTATCTTAGCAGAGACACACTTTATTAAAGGGATACTAGAATAGGCCTGTTAAGATGCCTCGACAAGGAGCAAGCCCAAAGACTAATGGATGAAGTCCATTGCAGAGTCTGTGGTCCACACATGAGTGGCCATCTGCTGGCCAAGAAGAAAATCAGAACCAAACATTACTGGATCTCGCTCAAAGCTGATTGCGATGATTACATCAAGAGATGCTTTCAATGTCAAATTCATGAAAATGTCATTCACGCTCCTCCAAATGACCTGCACAACATGAGTTCACCATGGCTTTTCTTTATGTGGGGAATGGACGTGATAGGTCCAATGGAACCCAAAGCCAGCAATGGCCATCAATTCATCTTCACCATGATCGATTACTTCACCAAATGGGTTGAAACAGCCTCTTTTCCAAAGTCACAAAAGAGGTCATCATTAGTTTCATCAAAAATAATTTCGTCTGTCGATATGGACAACCGGAGGTGATCGTATCATACAAAACCAAAAACCTGAACAATCAAATGATGATGGATCTTTGCAGTAAGTTCCACATCAAACATCTCAATTCCGTCATCTATCGGCCCAAGATGAACGGAGCTGTTGAAGCGGCCAACAAAAACATCAAGAAAATTATGCAGAAAATGTCCGTCAATCACAAGGACTGGCCTGACCTGCTGTCTCTCACCCTATTGGCATACAGGACGTCAATGCGCACCTCTACTGAGGCTACCCCCTATTCGTTGGTCTATGGCATGGAAGAAGTTCTCCCCAAGTAAGTAGAGATGGAATCTTTTGTGAGTGTTAATCGACACTCAAATAGATGAAGATCAATGGTTGCAAGATCGGTATCATCAGCTGTCTCTGATAGATAAAAAGAGAGCTACGACCATTTTCCACGGACAGTTATACCAGCAAAGGATCACCAGATCCTACAACAAGAAGGTCCGAATCCGGCAATTCAAAGAAAATGACTTAGTGCTGAAGAAAATCCTGGCCAATCAGGATGAAGCCAAAGGAAAATTTGCCCCAAACTAGGAAGGCCCTGTCATTGTCAAAGAAGTGTTGACTGGGGGCGCTATCAAACTATAAGAGATGGATGGGAACGAATTTTCCCAATTCATCAATTCAGACACCAGTGAAAAGGTACTATGTCTGAAGCACATACATACCCGCATCCGGGTCCTACAAATCAAATCAGGTTCAGTTTTTCACTAGAAAGCCGGAACTACGAATGACCTGATCTCCCTCAGCCCAGGAGTACGTAAGCAGCCATTCCTAGTGCGATCAAACTAAACAAACTAAACAAAAATTCAAAAAAATCCAAACATCAAAACATCCCGGCACAAGCCGGAACTACGAATGACCTGATCTCCCTCAGCTTGGGAGTACGTAGGCAGCCATTCCTGGTGCGGTCAAACTAAACAAACTAAATAAAAATTCAAAAAATCCAAACATCAAAACATCCCGGCACAAGTCGGAACTACTAATGACCTGATCTCCCTCAGCCCGAGAGTACGTAGGCAACCATTTTTGGTGCGGTCAAACCAAATAAAACTCAAAAACTCATCAAACCAGACTCAAAATCCAAGATAAGCTCTTTTAAAACCTCTCCAACCAAACAAGAAAGAACTACGAATGATCTGATCTCCCTCAGCCCGGGAGTACGTAGGCAGCCATCTACGGCGCTGTTTGACCTTCAAGAAAAACCAAAAAAAATTAAAGACCAGTTCCAAGACACCAAAGACAAATAAAAGCTAAATTCTATCAAGCCTATCCTGGTCAACAGGCCCATCTGAGACACTCTCTGACATCTCAACTGTCAGTCCATCAAGGAGAAGCTCAAGATACATCTATAACTGCGAGTTATGAAAGAAGTGGTAATCACTCAGCAATGACAATACATCTCCAGTTAGGGAAGTGCCTCAAAAATATATTTCTCTGATATATAAAATTGCTTTATATACATAATGCCATGTACATGACAAAAATGGCTGATCTAGTCTGTGCATGAAAAATAAAGCTAGTCTATGGACCCAATGATAAGTGCAGTCCACTCAGCCTCCATACGGCTCAGAACATCTACAGTCATCTGCAAGGTGGCACTGTGGTCATCAATGTATGCACTCATCTCAGTGACCAAACCATGGGTGTAAGATCGAATAGCAGTACTATCAGCAATGTGGAAATCACGGGAGGCTATAGCCTCATCCCTCTCCATAAAAGCTGCATCTCGAGCAATCAAAGTCTCCTCGATCTCAACATATGCTGCATCCCTAGCCGAACAAACCTCATCTCGCTCTATGACTGCAGTATCCAGAGCAGAGCGAAGCTCCACCTGCTCAGTCAATCCAGCATCCAAAACGGCCCTGAGACCATCCCTATCAGCAAAAGCTAAATCTTTGCCAGACAAGGCAGCTAACATCTGTGCTCTAGATGAGTCTCGCTCAAAGGTCATCCTGAATAGTGAGTATGCTAAAGTCGGATCTGTCCCCATAGGAATGGTTGGGGAATCGCTAACCAGAGCGGCGGTCAAACCCTTGAATAGCTCATTCTCGGTAGGAGAATCTGGATCCTCCATGGGCTCCTCCTCGTTAGAGTCCACACTAGGAGATGAAGAAGCCTCTGCTACCACTCCTGTCTTTGCCTCCAACCACGTAGTATACTTCAGAGAAGAGCCCAGATGGCTAATAGAGAAATCAACCCTCTCCCGATGAGTTTAACATTTATATACTCTGACCAAGTCGGTGGATGACATAGAAGAAGCCGACATCCTCTGATCAGCATACCCCTCAAAATGGTGTAAACTCTGCAGCTGATCAAACTGACACATGACCGCCAAAGGATGATAGGTGGTCATTCCTCTCAAACCCGCTAGGGGCAAATAATCCAGGCCAGATGCATGAGTGATAAAGCTATATGGGGATGCTAGCCCTGAGCATGGCAAGATCACAAATGGATGCTCAATATCCGATAAAAAGGCCGACCAAGACTCTGCATCAAAGCACTCCACAGGCTGAAAAGAGAAATCTCTAGATGTCTCGTGAGTGAAGCAGAAACCCCGAGGCCTGAAGGATCCAATCAGTTGTATATGGGACATCAGCCGTATATACAGCAAGACCGAGCTGCCCCTGAAAAACCCCTCTGGATGGGTACTACAATGTGTGGCAGATCGAAATGTCTCAGCCAATATCATCGGGATAATGGTACTACCCTGTCTAAGGGCTCTAACCACTACTACCAATCCCACATCTAGATGATCCAGTCGCAACGTTATGTAGACATATGCCACAACACACATCAGCAGCATATCTATTATGGCTGCATGTCATGCCTCTGCTGAACAGACAAAATCTCTGACATGGCGATCATAGCTGTCAAGCTCACCAAAGTGCTCAATCAAGAAGTCCATAGAGATCACATGCCCCGAAACGATCTCGTCCATGACTACACTCTGACGGAGACCGGACAGCCTGATAAACGGTCTCCTCAAATCACTAATCACCGTCCGAGCGCACGACAACTCTAAATCCAAGCCAGTAAATCTCTGATACTCCTCCAGAGTCTGTGTCAGCTCACAACGTCCAAAGCAGAAAACCTGCCTGTCGGGAATCCAGCAGGGTAGAAGGCCTTCAACAAATCTGACCAGAACCCAAAAATCCGCAAGGGCCAACGAATGCCCCAACATCTGGTCCACAGTCCCCCTAGCAGGAAAGGGCAGAGTATCATACCAGGACCTCAATGATGTTGCCACCGTAGACAGTGTTAAATGCTCGATGGGTTGACTACAGACGACGTCATCTGTAGCACCGTACCACAAGACCGTCCAGAGGTCAAGTCAAGTCGCAGCTGTCTGAATGCATACACATGTCAATATACATGTATAATAACAGTAATATAAATATGATGCAGAAGATAAGATATAGCAAAAATATCTACAACAAGCTATCTACAGCATATAACATCCCTGTATCCTGATACAAAGCGAAAGGAAGAATACATGGAAAATGGGGCACCACCACCCAACTACTACAGTAGTCTATCAAAATGATGGCAATAGCTACAGTGGCTGACCAAAAAGTATAGCTACAATAGCTATCAAAGGAAGTCGTAGATATCAGTGTCAAATCGATTAACCTGCTCCATCTCCTTTGTCGGCACAAAGCTGATAGGATCAGGCATCTCTGGGCGATATAAGGGAGGATCTGCCCCTGTATAACTACTGCTAAATGGACCTGAAGAGGGACCTGCTCCTCAGCTGGACGGGTCAAAAAAAGATGCCTCTAATGGATTTCGGCCAAGGTGCCTGATAAAGAAAAGAGCCTGCTCTAACTCCCAGGTCAGATCTGCTATCTGGTTTTCATGAGTCGGATCCCTAAGGCAAGCTATCTAATCCGTCATCATCACAGATCCCGGCACCATGTCTGCCATGAAATGGGTAGCACGGGTCTGAGCTCCAATAAGACGAGTACTCCACTATCTTATGAATGCCTCCTGGCTGTACGGACCCTCTGATAGGGTAAAGCCATCAATGCCCTCCAAAGGGATGTCTGTCAAAGGCACAGTCAATGGCCAATGATGCTAAGCCGGAGGAATAATGGGAATACAGATCTCCCCCGTGAGGCTCCTAAAGGCACGCTCTCCAAGATAGAGCTCCCAGCCTCCCTCCGTCAACAATGGTACCCTGCGGGTCGATAAGTCAAACTCCTGGCCAGTAGGGACACCTCCCTCGAATCCGACGGTCAAGTGCTTGAATGTATATGGCGTTCAGGTGATCGAACCCGCCATCAAAAGCTCCAACTGTAAACGGGCATGAGTGAATCCCTCAGCAATAGGGACCTCTATCAAAGTGGAGTGATGCCACCTCCGTCCTTGAGGATAGGTCTCTAGACCGAAAGCAGTAGCGGGCCGTAGGCAAGGAAGCCTCTCAAATGCCCAAAGCTGACCATGTAAAATAGCAAAAGTCCTCAGTGATCAAGACTGACAAAAATGCTAAAATCAAAAAGATACAGAAAGACGTACTCACCAGCAAAAATGGGTAAAATCCTAACCAAGCCTCCGTCGCACCCTCCAAAAGTATGCGCATGCCCCGGAGAAAATAGGCAAAGGTATAGGAGCCCCAATCATAGTCACTGAGGCACTCTACATGTCGAGTGGCGCTGATGAAAGCAAAGGACACATTTGACGAGTTGTCCACCACGAAACAACCCCTGATGATCGACAAAAACAATCACCTCAGAATGCGATCTCTAGCCCTCTGGTCATCAGGCGGAGGCAACTGCAAAGTCCCATCCTGGGCATCTATACTCAAGGGACCAGATTGGACTGTCCGACCCTTTAACGCCGTCGTCGGGACTCTCAGCAGGGACCAAACGATAGCAGGAAAAATGTTAGTCATGACAGGTTACTGACTCGCCCTCAAACTCAATGTCGGTGATAAATCTCCAATCTATAGGAATCCTCATCACCTCGCAATCCAACAAGTGAATAGACTGAGTCTGGTGGAACCAACGCTTAAACAAAGCCCTTATATACCCCCAGAGGCAACGGGGGGGAAGGATCGAGAAAAAGGCCTGAAATCCCCAGCCATCTACGATCTCCCTGTAATCCTCGTGCAAAGTGTGATACAGGGAGTGCACGCTAAACCAGTTCCCTCGAGGCTGCGTAAAGCCGGGAACCTACATTAAAAACCAACCCAAGTCAAAAATATGTGCCCCGAGAATGGCAAAAAGGAAGAAAAGAATCCAGAGAGAAGAAAGACTTCAAGTTACCTCATTGGCGTGAAGATATCTCGACGGATGGCGACTCAAGTAACCCAGCAGCTCCTAAGTAGGCACAACAATGCCTGAGACCTTCGCACGTGGAGCCTAAACGGGAACAGGAACGACAAACGGAGCCTTCTCATCATTAATATCTAGTGGCTGCTCGTCTTGTGCTGGATGAATCCTGCCCTTTACCAGTCCACTAGGCGTCCGAGCCGGACGAGGCTATGGCACATCAGAAGCCCTCCTACGTCTAACGCCTGAGGAGACCCTAATGGAACTGTCGGGACTATCACGATCCATCGACAATAATAAGTCTCCAAATCACCTCAGACAGGGTGTGGTAAGCCTAAAACATGCGGCTTATCATTTTCAATCAGTCTAGCATATATCTCTAGGTCCTAAGACATGTATGGGTCAATTAAAAATACCCCGTAAAGTCAAAACTACATGTTTTCAAAACCTAGAAACTCAAAACCTGCATTGGGTCAGTAAAAAACTCTCCCACAGAGTCAAAAAATGCATGATTTTCAAAACCTAAGATTTTGAAAAAAATTCGCCAAAGTCTCCTTTGTAAAATGGACTATCCACATGCACACAGACATGCCTAGGTGGCCATTCAGTAGCACACCTACCCAAAAATAGAAATAATTCATATTTATGAAAAAAATCAAAAGTCAACCTCACATGGTAGCCATATTACCATGGACATTTTTAGTTAAAAATCCAGGCTCACCAGGCCTCAAAAAGTATGACTAAACTAACCAAAAAGTGGAAAATAACACTGTCTCAGAACCTAAATTTTCTTACATCCAAATGTGCATTACAGTAAGATATGCATACATATGTAGACAAAAAATTTTACAGGTCATATAGGCATACATTTTTCATACATTGTGTCTAAAAGCACCCTAAGTGGTTCGCATGGTTTTAACGGTCAAAAACTGCGAAAAAAGTATGTAAAACGTTATCTGCGCTACGCTGAACTCGTAGGAACTGACGGATTCAGAAAATAGCTGTCCAAGCTCTATAGATCTAAAATCGAAGATCGGAATCCTTTCGAAACTCAAAACAGGAAACTTGCAAAATGAAAATCCCGCATCACATTAAGTAGCCCCGGGTAGCCGCACCTCCACCTGCGGATGCCGCACCTCCACCCGTGGCTGCCGCACATCCACCTGCGGCAGCCTAGGGTGGGTTCCACTCCCCCAGGCCCGGTTCAATTCGAATCAAAATGAAGTTTAAACGGGCTGCCGAGTCAAATCTGAAGAGAAATTGCTACGCGATTGAGCGGTTTGGCCAAAAATCCTGCATTGAAGCAGTGTAATCCTGATGGAAAGGGAAACTCCACGAAGACCCTTGGTATTCAACCCGAAGCCATGTCCGGGGATCAACAAATTAAACTGCGAAAAAACTGCGCAAGAATTGCGCAAAACTGCCGAAAACTGCCATTTTTCGAAGTTCGGGTACAGACCGAAGCAATTTCAACTGTTGGCTCAGTCCCAGCAAAGTTCGGGTACAGACCAAAGCAGTTTTAGCCATTGGCTCAGCCTCAACAAAGTTCGGGTACTGACCGAAGCAATTTTAGCTGTTGGCTCAGCCCCAACAAAGTTCGGGTACTGTCCAAAATAGTTTCAATCGTTGGCTCAGCCCCAGTAAAGTCCGGGTACTGACCGAAGTAGTTCCAGCCGTTGGCTCAGCCCCGGCGAAGTTCGGGTACAACCCGAAGCTATTTCAGCCGTTGGCTCAGCCTCAGCGAAGTTCGGGTACTGACCAAATTAGTTTCAGCCGTTGGCTCAGCCCCAGCGAAGTTCGGGTACAGATCGAAATAGTTTCAGTCGTTGGCTCAGCCCTAGTGAAGTTCTGGTACTGATTGAAGTAGTTTCAACCGTTGGCTCAGCCCTAGCAAAGTTCGGGTACAGACCGAAGAAGTTTCAGTCGTTGGCTCAGCCCTAGCAAAGTTCGAGTACTGACCGAAGCAATTTCAGCCGTAGGCTCAGCCCCAACGAAGTTCGGGCACAGACCTAAGCAATTTCTACCGTTGACTCAGCCCCAGTGAATTTTGGGTACTGACCGAAGCAATTTTAACCGTTGGCTCAGCCCCAGTGAAGTTCGGGTACAGACTGAAGCAGTTTCAGCCGTTGGCTCAGCCCCAGCGAAGTTCGGGTACTGACCAAAGCAATTTCAGCCATTGGTTTAGCCCCAGCAAAGTTTGGGTATAGACCGAAGCAATTTCAGCCATTGGCTCAGCCCCAACGAAGTTCGAGTACTAACCGAAGCAGTTTCAGCCATTGGCTCAGCCCCAGCGAAGTTCGGGTAGTGACCGAAGCAATTTCAGCCGTTGGCTCAGCCCCAGCGAAGTTCAGGTACTGAACGAAGCAATTTCAGCCGTTGTCTTAGCCCCAGCAAAGTTCGGGTACTGACTGAAGCAGTTTTAGCCATTGGCTCAGCCCCAGCGAAGTTTGGGTATAGACCGAAGTAGTTTCAGCTGTTGGCTTAGCCCTAGTGAAGTTCGGGTATAGACCGAAGCAGTTTCAACTGTTGGCTTAGCCCCAGCGAAGTTCGGGTACAGACCGAAGCAGTTTCAGCCGTTGGCTCAGCCCCAGAGAAGTTTAGGTACTGACCGAAGTAGTTTCAGCCGTTGGCTCAGCCCAGAGAAGTTCGGGTATAGACCGAAGCAGTTTCAGCCGTTGGCTTAACTCTAGCGAAGTTCGGGTACAGACCGAAGTAGTTTCAGCCGTTGGCTCAACCCCAATGATGTTTCAACCATCGGACTAACCCCATGAGATGTCGGGAGACGATCTATGGGTGAAAGTCATATAATACTCCATCTTCACAAAGGACAGATGATGTAATATGTTATACACATCCTCAAAAGGGATCACCGAGGTAGTATCAATTGTATCAACCTCATCAGAATCTACAAAGCTATTGCAGAGGACGTCATCTCCAGCAGATCAAGACGAAAAAATTTGTGATAGCTCATCTTCAACAATCTCATCAGAGTCAAACAAGTTATCGTGAATGATGTCATCCCCAGCAGAAAATGACAAAACTAGTTCGCGGTAACTTCATAATAATATCAATGTCCATCCCAGACAGTGATAGTCCCAACAGATGGATAACACAAGTGGCCAAAAGTAGCCCCATTCTACTTAAAGACGCCCAGCCTTCGAATTAGCTCGGGCACCCCCTTTATTTCCAATGCTTAATAATCTTTATCCTGTCCATTCCATTACATTACATGGACATGATAAAGAGGGGCATTTATAGACACTCAAAATTTTCCTTGCCCTAATACTAACCTGTTCTGACAATACCATCTGGTTTGGATGGATTTGTCATCTACAAGCGATGCTTCAGGCAAAGGGTTAGGATGTGTTCTCATGCAACATGGGAAAGTCATAGCCTATGCTTATGATAACTCAAAGAATATGAGAGGAATTATCCTACTCATGATCTAGAGTTGGCAGTTGTTGTTTTCGCATTGAAGATCTTGAGACACTACCTGTATGGGGAGAAAGTGGAGATCTATACGGATCATAAGAGCCTTAAATATTTCTTCACTCAAAAGGAACTCAGCATGCAGCAATGACGTTGGCTTGAGCTGTTGAAAGATTATGACCATACTATCCAATACCATCCTGGAAAAGTGAACGTGGTAGCTGAAGCGTTGAGTAGAAGATCATATGCGGGAACGAGTGCGAGGATGTCAACACAAAGACCCATTTTGTATGACTTAAAACAAATGGAGATAGAGTTAAAGACTCCAGGGACCCACCTGAAGATGGCAAATATACGCGTGGAACCAGCTTTAATTGATAAAGTTAAAGCTGTTCAAGCTACAGACCCGGAGCTGATGAATATGATGAAGAAGGTGCAAGAAGGTGCTATTTCCGAAGCAAGAATCGACGAAGAGGGAATACTTTGAATCAACTCCAGACTTTGTGTTCCTAACAACTCTGATCTAAAGCATAAAATAATGATGGAGGCACACAACACACCATTTGCAATCCATCTTGGGAGTACCAAAATGTATCGTGATCTTCGACACATATTTTGGTGGAGCAACATGAAGAGAGAGATTGCGGAGTTTATCTCGAGGTGTTTAACGTGTTAACGTGTCAAGGCGTAGCATCAAGTGCCGAAGGATCCATTATAAGCACTTGAGATTCCAAAATGGAAGTGGGAACACATCAACATGGATTTCGTTACGGGTCTTCCCAAGGTTTCTCAAGGAATAGATGCAATTTAGGTTATTATCGATAGATTAACCAAGTTTGCTCATTTCTTGCCTATACGAGAGACTTATTCACTTGAACGTCTTGCTCGTATAAACGAGATTGTAAGACTGTATGGTATGTCTGTATCCATAGTTTTGGATCGAGACCCAAGATTCACTTCACGATTTTGGGTCAACTTGCAGAAAGCTATGGGCACCGATTTACGATTCAATTCTGCATATCATCCTTAAACGGACGGGCAATCAGAAAGGACTATTCAAACTCTTGAAGATCTACTGAGACTTTGTGTTCTAGACTTCAAAGGAAGTTGGGACAAGTACTTACCATTAGTGGAATTCTTCTACAACAATAGTTATCAGGCAAGTATAGGCATGGCTCCATTCGAGAAGTTGTATGGACGAAAGTGTCATTCTCCAGTATGCTGGGACGAGATGGGTGAAGCAACATTGTTGGGACCGGAGTTAGTACATATGACTACGAAAAAGATTCAAATGATCTGGCAACGTATACAAATAGCACAAGATCGACAAAAGAGTTATGCTGATCTTCATCGAAGAGACGTGGAATTTAATGTCGGAGACCATGTATTATCACGTGTTGCTCCATGGAAAGGAGTTAAGAGATTCGAAAAGAGAGGAAAGCTCAATCCACGATTTATTGGTCCATTTGAAATCCTTGACCGAGTAGGAACTGTGGCCTATAAACTTGCCTTACCACCAAGCATGTCTCGTGTTCATAACGTTTTTCACATATCCATGCTTCGTAAATATGTGAAAGACCCAAACCACATTATTGAATTAGAACCAGACGAGATAACCGAAGATTTAATATATGAGGAGGTACTTGTCAAGATCTTGGATAAGAAGGAACATGTTTTACGCTCGAAGATTATACCTCAAGTTAAAGTTTTGTGGAGAAACCATGATATCGAGGAAATGACCTGGGAGTTAGAATCGAAAATGAAAGCAAGGAATCCTCACCTTTTCGAAATACCAGGTACGTACTTCAATTTTGAGGACAAAATTTCATAAGGAGGGGAGGTTGTAAGACCCCAACTTTTTATGAATAAGATTTAATTTCCTCTATATATTATTTTAAATAGTAATGTGTTGATTTGATAAATGTGATAAGTTATGGGTGATATGTGCAAATTTTACAAAGTAAGCAAGTGGTCATAAAATATTCATTGTGTCAGGAAATATTCGTTTGGTCGGAGAATATTCTTTTTGTCGGTGAATATCCGTAAACGACGCAGTCATTGGTGGGCCCCATAATGGAAACTGTCGGGTGAAGAAAACGACAAGAATAAGTTTTCTAAAAATAACGGCAAAACTTTTACTGTTAAACTGTTGAAATACCCAATGATAAAAGTACAGTAATACGCGTTGTTGCACAGTAGCACACGATATTGCATAGTATTTTAAATTATTAATTTTTACGTAAGAGGTCACTCATTCAATAATTGTCACAGTAACCACTGCACAGTATTTTACATTATCAAATCAATAATGGTCACACATATTATTTAAATGATATTATTAGATAACATTATTGGCAATGTCTAGGAAGTTCTGTGGAGGAAAAGGGTTAGGTTATATAATTGCGCGCCAATAAGGAGAAATCCTTATCAGAAAGCCCCCTCTTACCTGGGAATGACCTAGTTGTCAATATTGTGATTCTGTAATATTATTTATGAATAATAATTAATTGTTGATAAATATGATAAATAAATATTTATTCAATTTTGATATAAATGGAGGAATTTTTAGCAAGAGACATTTGTTAAAAGTTGACATTTTATCTTCTTCGATAAATAATATTTTTAAATATATTATTATAATATTATATTATTATAGTATAATGTGATAATATAATAGCATAATTTTATAATTTAAATAGTAACATTATTATAGTAAATTCATGGTATAAAAATAAAATGAGGTGGAAGAGAGCAAATTGAATTGAATTCTTTTAATTGTTATAAATGTTTTTTGAACTTAAAACATGTGGGTGGAGGCTTTTAAATGTGCTGGAGAGTTTTTTTCAAAAAGGTGGTGCTGGAGGAAAAAAGAAAGAAAAAGAAATCAACCGTATGTATTTTTTTCAACTTTGGTGTGCTAGAATTTTTTTATAAATAGGGTGCTTAGTTAGAAATGAAAATCACACTAGAATCAGAAAATTCTTTCTCTATACTATTGAGCGTATTTCTTGTGAGTATAAAGATACTTTGAGTGTGGATAACAGTGCAAGATTTCTTCAACATAATCTCCGTTATTTTAGTCTGAACTACTTTCCTATTAAGGTAAATGATATTATTTTTCTCGTAAATGATGTTATTTTCTTTCAATATTCATAAAGGATATTAGTTTCTTTCATATTCCATATTATGAAAGTAATAATATTTCATTTCATATTAACAAATTTAAACTTACTACGGTAAGTATTGCTTCTATAATTCCTGAAATGATCAGAAATTCCTTAAGTTTTGCTCTTCATCTAATATCATTTCACTCGAATATTGGTCTGAACTTTCTTATGAAATTTTAATCTTTTCATGTCGGGGTACTATTCATACGGCACTCTTCATACATACGATACTATTTATATGATACTATTCATACATACGGTACTATTCACGAGTACTATTCATGACAAAATTAAATTCACTTTCTTTGTCCAAGTTATCTTTTCTGGATCTTATTCTTGAAATTGGATCCATGTTTTGATCTTCATTCTTGAACTCTGGATAAATTGAATTGTAAATATCTAATATTTATCCTTTATCTCACTTGATTCGTTTTTCATATCATTTTTCATCATCCTCGGTCTTAAATTGTGGTGAAAGTTATCTTTGGCCCGTAGTGCAAAGATGAACAGGTGTTTGGTATGATCATGACCACTGGTGATACAAATGAATATCTTTGGCCCGTAGTGCAAAGATGAATTATTGATTTGAAATATTTATTGATTGATGTTACAGGGATAAAATATTGATGATGGACTTTTAAATCATAGAAAATAGTAGACATCATTCTCTACTTGACTCTTCTAATGGATTTTTATTTTCGTTGCCGTTGTTGATCTAAAACTTATTGTCCATAATATTTTATCTGATTTATTAAAGGCTAACGATAATTTATTATCCATTATCTTAGTCATAATATTCTTTACTGGGCTAGTTGAGCTCACCCTTTTCTTCTATTGTTCTCTTCAGGAAATGAGAATATCGTGGGGACTAGTAGGAGAATAGAGTGATGATCCGAGATAGAGCTGTAGAAGTCCTCACTATTTTATAAAATAGTATGATAATAATTATAATGAGGACTTATTTGAGTGTTTATATTTTCGTATTATATACGATCTGTATTGAAGCTCACAGCTTGTGTGGTCGTATTTTGGCAAGACCATTTGTTATAAGAAGATTTGTATTCAGATTCTGTACCATGTATTTGGTGACTTAGAATGGGTTGTGTGAACCTATTTTGGGGGCGTCACATTACCTGTTATCATTTCTGCTGCACTTAACGAGTTTCAGGAAAGTAAGCTATTGAGGATTCTTCGGAAGTATAAATCTGCCATTGGATGGACTATTGCGGATATCAAAGGAATTAGCCCTTCTTTTTGCATGCACGAGATTCTCATAGAAGATGAAGCTAAACCTAGTGTGGAACAACAGCGGAGATTAAAATCGATCATGAAAGAAGTGGTTAAGAAGGAGATAATCAAGTGGCTCGATGCAGGAATCATCTACCCAATTTCAGATAGCTCAAGGGTAAGCCGAGTACAATGTGTTTCTAAAAAGGGTGGTATGATCGTGGTGACCAATGATAACAATGAGTTGATCCCGACAAGAACGGTGACCGAATGGCGTGTATGCATGGATACCGAAAGTTGAATAAAACCACTTGCAAGGATCAATTTTCGCTACCATTCATTGATTAGATGCTAGATCGCTTAGAAGAGCATGCATATTATTGTCTCTTGGATGGGTATTCTGGGTATATTCAAATTGTGATCTCTCCAGAAGATAAGGAAAAGACTACATTCACGTGCCCATACAGAACATTTGCCTTTCGAAGAATGTCATTCGGGTTGTGTAATGCACCGGCAACTTTCCAACGGTATATGATGGCAATTTTTTCAGACATGGTGGAGCGCAACATAGAAGTATTCATGGAAGACTTTTCGGTATTTGGGGACTCGTTCGACTTATGTCTGGATAATTTTGTGTTGGTGCTACAAAGGTGTGTGGAGACGAAACTTTTACTAAATTGGGAAAAATGCCACTTCATGGTTCAAGAGGGAATCATCTTAGGACATCAGGTATCACCAAAAGGAATTGAGGCTGACAAAGCAAAGATAGAGAAAATTAAGAATCTCCCACCACCATAATCAGTCAAGGGTATTCAAAGTTTCTTAGGCCATGCCGGCTTTTATAGACGAGTCATCAAAGATTTTTCCAAGATCACGAAGCCACTGTGTAATTTGTTGGAAAAAGATGTACCCTTTAAATTTGATGAAGCATGTCTGGAAACATTCGAAGTGCTAAAAAAGAAGTTGAATACAGACCCTATTATTATCGCACCAGATTGGACTTTGCCATTTGAAATCATGTGTGACGCTAGCGACTATGCAGTTGGCGTCGTTTTAGGCCAACGCAAGGAGAAGGTTTTTCACGCCATATACTATGCTAGCAAGACACTAACAGACGCTCAATTGAACTGCACCATGACCAAGAAAGAGCTTCTAGCAGTTGTGTATGCATTCGATAAGTTTCGGTGTTATCTCATTGGGACCAAAGTAGTGGTGTTCACGGACCATTCCACAATTAGATACCTGATTTCAAAGAAATATGTGAAGCCGAGATTGATCGAATGGATTTTGTTGCTTCAAGAATTCGATTTGGAAATTTGGGATAGAAAGGGCACCGAGAATCAAGTGGCGGACCATTTGTCTAGATTGGAAAATAGTGCACAAGGAGAAGAAGACAACACCGCGATCGATGAATTTTTTTCGGAAGAACAGTTGTTTGCAGTAAAAACTGAGATTCCATGGTATACAAATTTTGTCAACTACATTGTGTGTAACGTATTTCCCCCAGATTTGACAAGGCAACAACGGAAGAAATTTCTATATGATGTGCGGCAATATATGTGGGATGAACCCTTTTTGTTCAAACAATGTGGCGATCAAATGATACGAACACAATAAGAAAAAGCCTTATTTCTGACAGAATTTTCCCTCGGAAATTAGTCTATTTCATCGGACCTAGTTTATTACGACGGAATATTCTGTCGGATATTCGGCTGTATATACACGCGTTAGAGATAAATTCCGTCACAAAATTCGTCGACCATTTCTTTTTTTCGTCGGACGTATCACCGACGGAATTCCGTCCGATAAAATGTAACTTTGACGGACTAAATACGAGGGACATCTTCTGCATGTCGAGGATAAAAGACACTTATATCCGACAGGTACTTCTCTAGGAAATACTTTATTTTCGACGAAAAATTAAATTAGATTAAATAATATTAAAATATAAGCTCGACGGACTATTGTGTCAGAAATAACTTATCTACGATGGAAAATTAAATTAAATAAAACAATATAAAAACTTAAATTCGACGGTCACTTCCCTCGGAAATAAATTAATTTCGACGAAAAAATAATTTTAATAAATAATTTTTGTTTTTTTTAGTAATAAATCTGATGGAATATCCGTCGAAAATACCTTATTCCGTCTAAAATAACCTTTTTTTTAATAAATATTTTAAAATTTCCTGGTATTTAAACCCATATATGTATATGGAACCTGTTTTTTTCCATTACAGACAGACATTAATATATTTCACATTCTAATATTCAATGTAGCGCTAAAAACCTGTAACACTTCTCAACAACAACGTAATCTACTAACTGATCATCATCAACATCACAAGCTAACAATTACAAATATATGCTAATGTTCTATCATCACATCAACAACAATATGTACAAGTGTTCTACAATTTAATGAATAACATGGATACAACGTAATCTACTCGTAGACACTCGAAATTTTCCTTGCCCCGATACTAACACTGTGGAAGGGCAAAATCGTCAATCAAGCCTAAATCTGATTCCCAATATCGGTAAGCACAAATCTGACCCCCAATGTCGGTAAACCTAAATTTGACCCCCAATGTCGGTACTCCAACCTAAATCCGACCCCCAATGTCGGTAAGCCTAAATTCGATCCTCAATATCGGTACTCCAGCCAAATTTGACCACCAATGTCGGTAAGCCTAAATTCGACCCCCAATATCAGTACTCCAGTCAAACCCAATCACCAATGTCGGTAATATATACAGCTTCGATCTCCAATTGGACCATCTATCAAGCTCCGATTGCTAATCAGACCGTCTATCAAGCTCCGATCGCCAATCGGACCGTCAATCAAGCTTCGATCTCCAATCGGACCGTCAATCAAGCTCTGATCTCTAATCGGACCTTCAATCAAGCTTTGATCTCTAATTGGACCATAAATCAAGCTTTGATCTCCAATCGGACCATCAATACAGATCCGATCTCCAATCGGACCGTCTATCCAGCTCCGATCTCCAATCGGATCGTCTATCCAGCTCCGATAGTCAATCAGATCGATAGATCAATCTCGATCTCAATATCAGGCCATCAGATCAATCAAGAACTCGAATCAGGCCGATAATTCAAACCACGATCTTAACCCGGGAAGTCAAGTTAGCCCCGACAGCAACCCAGGAGGTTCTAATCTACCCCGGTTTCAACCTGGGAAGTCAAGTTAGCCCCGGCTACAACCTGGGAGGTTCTAATCAACCCCGGTCTCAACCCAGGAAGTCAAGTTAGCCCCGGCAGCAACCAAGGAGGTTCTAATCACCCCCGGTCTCAACTCGAGAAGTCCAGTCAGTCCCGGCATCAACCCGGGAGGTACGAGTCAACCTGGACATCAACCCAGGTCATGTCAAGCCATCCCCAGTCTCAACCTGGGAAGTAAAGATCAACCCCGACATCAATCCGGGAGGTGCAGTTCAGCCCCAGAGACAACCCTGGGAAGTCAGATCCATCAAAGGCCGTGTCGACACCACAGGCAACCCCAAGAGGGGCAAAATGGTCATTTTATCAAACTCCCCACTGACTTGGTCAAAATCAAGCCGAATCGATGCCGCCAAAGTTAGAATGAACCCTAACGACGATCCCGAGTGCAAACAGTGCAAGACAGCTCAACGGATAAACTGCGGGGAATCAAAGACCTGGTTATGAACAAGTCTTCTTGGACCCAAAAAATGTTTTTTCCCATGTCATTGCAACACTCTCGGCGAGAGCTTTTTGAAAAGGTATTGCACGCCTCAAACGGACGCTCTGATCAAAAGTTAGAAAGTTTTCGATCGGACATCGCATCGCTTGGAGTGCACGTACTTCGAGACAACCAAGCCGAGCACGCGGGCCTCACCTCGAGTGGCCGCACCTCTACCTGCGGTAGCCGCATGTAGAGGTGCGGCTCCCTGGTCTATAAATAGAGGGGCAACCCCCTCTCGTTTCATAGATTCTAAAATGCAGCGAAGCCCTGCCCATCCGATTTTCCGACTTCTACACCTCTTCCAAACCTAAATATTTTTACTCCAACACGTAAATATATCCACATACTACCACATATCAAAAATCCACTGTTAGATTTGGACGTTTAAGGCCCACTAAATGGCAAAAATCCCGTTTTGCAGGCTATTGTAAGTATTTTTACGATCAGTAAGTTGCTATTACTACTTTGCACTGTTTTACACTTGCACACGAAGTTTCGCTTTCTAAATACGCCCGGAACTTAGTTCTGTGGCCGTTTTCGTCAAAATTTGGTACATTTCTATTCATAAACGCAGTTTTTTGCATTTCTAAAACTCGGATTGACTATCCATCAGCTCCAGCAGCTTCAATGCACTAGCACACATATTTTTGGTAGCTTCACCGGACTGAGTCATTATACCAGTCCGAGTTTGACATTTTTTATGTATATTTAACTGCAATGTACTAACATTTCAATTCTGTCAAGCCCGGATGTCAAATCTGTGGTTACTTACCGCTTTTATATACATTTACGCATATATAAGCGACTTTCACCATCACTGGTACTCATATCAGTCCTGGTTGACTACATTTTTGTCAATATATATATATATTTATATATTTTTAGTCCGGCCTGGATAACTTCGTGGCCATTTTACTGCTTTTGCACACTTCCCCATACTAGGTTCTCTCCCTAGTCACTTGGTGACTAATTTTTTGTCAATTTCAATTCTAGTACAGGCATTGGCATGCAAACCCTTCGCCCTTTTTACTGCTTTTCTATACATATATATATATATATATATATATATATATATATTATTTCTGTCACAGCCTGGATTATTTCGTGGCTATTTATAGTTTATATATATATATATATATATATATATATATATTTCATTTCCAGTCTGGGCTTACGAGTGAAACCTCATCGCCCTTTTACAACTTTTGTATATATATAACTATATATATAACTATATATATATATATATATTGTTTACCCAATTTATTCAACTGCTGCATTTAATATTCATTTCTATATAAATCTGCACTGACATATCTGCGGGCGGACAAGATTTATCCAAATCTCGCCAATTCTAGCTTTCAACGGTTCAAATAGTTCCCGACAGAACCTGGAAGCTATAATGGCTGAGATTTCTTTAAATCTAGTTATTTTTATAGTTTCAGTTTCGAAAGCAAACTCGCGTCCTTTAGATCGCTATCTAGTGGGAACGAGGCGCTTTGGCCACACGCAGCCAGGATTTACTAATGAATCCTTGGTTCCATTGCGTTGAGAGGATGTATATATTCATTTATTTGCAAATTTGAATTGTGCAGGTTTATCAGGCTACTCATATATGAGCCTAGGAATCGTGGGATTCACGATTAAATCGATCGGGATCTGATTCCCATGATGGACAAACTCTGATTTACAGATGTACCTTGCTAGTTTTTTTTGTAAAATGTACATATATAGACCTTAAAACGATTATCCGGATTTAAGGTCTCAGCATAGTCAAATGTGGCTTGTCGTGTCAGCGTCCCTCCGATGGTTTTCATGTCCATGAGGAGACTGACACGTTTATTTATTAATAATGGTTGATCATGCTTCACCACACCATTCACATGCAGCCATAAGGCTATAAAGATAAATTTTGGAAGTATCAAAAGGCTTCAATTCCTATGTCAGCGTAGGGGTTTGATCAATAGCTTTCAAAACATCACTGTCAATTCAATTTCAATATTTTTTGCAAATCTAATCAAAATGCTTTTGTAAATCAAATCAAAGACTGATTTTCAAAATCAAATCAAACCCTTCATATATAGGTTCAACGAAGCAAAGCACTACTTTCAATCAATCAAATCAAAAGGCCCAATTTTCAAACAGCATTCACTCACGCATTCACAGTTTTAAGGGAAATATTGAAAAGATGCGGTACCGTGTTCACACGGGAGTCGTGGGGTGCCTAACACCTTCCCCACACTTAACCAAGCCCCCGAACTCAAAGCTTCGATTTCAAAGATCAAGTTTCTATAATGTCTAGCAATTGGGCCTATTTTCAAATCAAATTCGGTTGAGTTGGTACAACCATTTTCAAATCTACCAACTGGCGACTCTATTTTAATCAAATCAAATCGTTGACATAAACATATGTTGGCCTCTTTCATAAAAAACCCTTCAAAACCTTTTTCCTAAATAAAAAAAAATAAGGGTAGAGAGAACTTAGGAAGATCGATTTGAGGAAACCCGGGTTATGAACCGGCCCGCAGGATTCTTAAATTTTCCAACGTTGACAAGTGGCGACTCTACTGGGGACAGTAGAGGGCTTAGGCCGCTTTTAAATCTTTTCAAATATTTCCCTTTCAAAACTATTGAATGCGTGAAATCCTGTATCTCCACAGTCAATGGATGAGTGAATGCTGCATCTTTACATTGAATGAATGTGAATGAATGCTTTCCTATTTTTAGTGCTTCGCACCTATGTTAGTGCTTCACATGAACTGTCATTGCATGCATAAACGGTAAGGCACGATGTATGTGAATGTATGTTGTGTGTCCCTCTCACAAAGAGGATAACCCGGTCGGTGTTAAGTAATGACTTTGGGGGCGACTAAGTCTTTGGGGATGCCTCATGAAAATACACCACTCAGATTCTCTCCAGTTGAACGATCGGATTAACTTCCCTTCTAGTAGATTGCTGGGAGCCTTCATGCCAAAACAAAAGCCGCGAGAGTAAACCTAAGATAGGTCAGCCTCTGATTAACCAAATTCGAAGGGAAGCTTCTTCATGCCTTCCTCTTTCAATTCCATGTCAAGTCTCTAATTACTGAGGAGCACCATGTAAATGACAATAATGAAAGATTTACTTTCCTGTCAAATATCCTATCATCCTGCCATCAAAACAACTAACCTCGGTTTTGTAGGATAAACTCTAAAAAACATCATGATCCAATCCTTACCCACCTCAGGAAACTAAAACGCCTACATTTTGTTGTAGGTGTAAAAATTGGTCATGTCACCAGATCTAAATCCAAGAAAGCACTTAGTCCATCCACGGACATGGCTTCAAGTGCTTCACCAAAATCCACCCCTGTCTTAAGGGAAGAGTTTGAAAGACTGAAAAATCAAATAGCCGAGCTAGCCGGTTTTCTGCTAGAAGAAAGTAAGGCCTTCAAAGAAAAGCAATCTCAAACTAATTCAGAACCAGGAGCATCTAGTAGTGGTGCTGGTGGTCAAGATATAAAAAAGGCTGAAACTCAGATTCCTGGGCCACAGAACCAAGACACCACCAACAAAACTCTTGAAATCACCCCCTTGTCAAAGAACAAGAAGATGGTGACATTCTCAAAAAAGTACAACAAATAGAAGAAACTCTTCGATTTATTAAAGGAATTGGAGCATTCGGCAGTGTCAATTACTCTGACCTTTACATATTCTCTGGGGCTCGTTATCCCGAAAATTTCAAGTCCCCAATTTTGAGAAATATGACGGCATGGGGGATCCTTACACACATCTAAAAGTCTTTATCGGAGAACTCAGATCCTATGTTGAGGACGAGAAACTTCGAATGCAACTATTTCAGAAAAGTTTAACCGGAGAAGCCAGAGCTTGGTGTGCCCGTTTGGACAATTCCAAAATTCACAGCTGGGAAGAACTGGCCCATGCCTTCCTCAGCCAGTACATCTTTCAATCTCAGCTGGCTCAAGACAGATATCAAATTACCAAAATCAAGAAAAAGAACACTGAATCATTCAGAGAATATGCCCAACGATGGAGACGGGTCGCAGCACAAGTCACCCTAGCCATGACTGAATCTGAAATAGTCATAACCTTCATCGACATCCAAGAAGCACCTTACTATGAGAGGGTCCTAGTAGGCATAGGAAAACTATTCTCTGAAATGATCAAGTATGGCGAAATGGCAGAAATGGGGTTCAAATCCGGGAAGATAAAAGATCTAACTGCCCTTGAAGCTGTCGCCGAACATATCCAATCCAAAAATTACGAAAGTAATCCCCAGAGGGTCCATAAAAAGAAAGATGAAGAAGTCTTCTTGGTCTTACAAGGACAAAATTCAAGGGGCGAATCAAACCACCTACCCATTCAAAGGAGGAACTATACCCCTTTCCAAGCTTCAGAACAGCCTGCAAACCCTCAATTCCAGAAAAACATGGAAGTCAGGCGCAGAAGAAATTTCACCCCATTAGGGGATTCCCTTGAGAATGTTTTCAAACTTCTGACAGCTCAGAAGAAGATTGTTCAACTCCTTCCACTAACCAACACAAACGGAAGGAACTTCGACCCTAACAAGAAATGTGCTTATCATTTTGGATCTCCAGGCCATGACACCCAAGACTGTTGGTTTCTCAAGCACAAAATCCAAGACTTGATTGACAACGAGGAAATTGTGGTAACAAAGCTTGAGCAACCCCATGTCCAAGACAATCCTCTCCCACAGTACAAAGAGGAGAATGTCAACATGATCAGCACCTCAAGTGGAGAAGGATCTAAGTACCTCCACTATATTGGGGAACCAAGTCAATCCAATCTCAGTAGCCCAGAAAGTTGGGAAACTTTTGAGAAGCGATTCCTGATGGAGCAAGAAGTAAAGTCTCTTCAGGAGCAAATCGTGCAGTTGGCTGAACTGGTCGTCTACCAGCATCAACTCACTAGGAAGATGCTAAAGCAAATACATCAATCCATTGGTAGTCATTCTCCTCCGGTGGAAGACCATTCCCTCCCTAGTAGAGGTCATTTCCAGTCTCAAGAACAAGAGCTCAGGACCGAACGGATGGTCAAAGCTGAGTATAATCGAGAAGGGAGAAAATTTCTGTTTCAAAGGAATTTCACCAATCTGAACCAGTCAATGGAAGAAATTCTCCAAATGATGATCAATGAGGGGATGGTTGTAGATCTGTTACCCCCATTAAACCCTCAATCTAGAAAATTCAAACCTGACCAAATATTTCAGTACCATTCCAACTCTCCCAGCCACGATACAGAGGAATGTTGGGCACTTCGAAACCTATTTAAGACCTGATTGAGAAAGGTGATCTGATTAGGGGAGAGCAAATCCTCGACCTTTCAGATAAAAATAGCCTCTGGATACCCAATGCATGGTACCAGGACATAGTGGCTGTCGTATCTTATGACAAGGACTCAATCCTCACACCCCTGGTACTGACAGGGAAAGGGGTCCAAAAAATTCAAAATCCTGTTACCCTTCAGACCTCAATATCCAATCATCAGTCTGAAGAAGGTCCCATGGAACTACGGGGACATTGAAAGCTCTACTTCAAACAACATTTCCATCCTGTCAAAGGATAATCCATTATACCTACCTCAGGTGGTGATCAAACCAGTTATTAAAGCAAAAGAGAATGTGGCTGAAGAGAAAATCAAAGAGTTCCTCAAACAAATGGGACACCATGAAATCAAGATAGTGCAAAGCTTGAAGAACGCACCCAAGCAAGTATCCATCCTTGATCTGGTCTTATCATCAGAAGACCATCGCAACATCCTAGTGAAAGTGCTAGAAGAAGCCCACCTGCCACACACGGTAGACATTGAGAAATTCCATCACGTGATCGAACACATCTTCAACAACAATGTGATTTCCTTTATGGATGATGACATCCCGGCAGAGGGAACTGGCCACCACAAGTCCCTGCATATAGCCGTAATGTCCTCCAGATATGTGATCGGAGGTGTGCTCATTGACGGAGGATCTTCCCTCAACATTTGTCCATACAACACCTTGGAAAAATGAAGATCAATCCAAACCGGATTAGAGCCAGTCATGTGGTCATCCGGGCTTTCGATGGATCTCGCTGCCAGGCTATTGGGGAAATCGAGCTTCCTCTAGAAATTGGTCCACACACTTTCTATGTATTCTTCCAGGTGTTCAATATTGCCACCGGGTAAAACTTGCTGTTGGGCAAACCACGAATTTACATGGTAGGGGCAGTGCCATCCACCCTCCATCAGCAACTCAAATACATTATCAACGGCAGCCTCATCATGGTCAATGCCAAACTAGAATACCCTACCTACATACATGGGGACATGCCAGTGATTAGCCTGGACGCGGGGATTGAGCCTGCAAGTTTTCAAGCTCTCGAGGTGAGCGATACTCAATATCTACCAATCGGGGCACCAGTCCTAAAGCCTAAAGTGTCCACTGAAGTAATGATCGTAGGTCAAGAAATGGTATCTTCAGGTTTCCAACCTAGAGAAGGGTTGGGAAAGGATAAGTAAGGTATCAAGATGCCAGCCTAAATCCCAAGTCAGACGGGAAAAGCAGGATTGGGATATTCATCCGGGTCAAGCCACCGGAATCCACACAAACATCCCAAAGCTTATACCACTACAATTCTGCTCCCAGACCTCACAAATGCTGGATGGGTCAAACCTATGAGGAAGGTCTCGATTGCGGTATTGGCCATACTATTTCCTCCAATCATACCTGTCCATGAAAGTAAAGCCCTTAAGCCTGAGACAAACAGCGAAAAGGGAAAAAAAAGATCCTGTACGAATGACGAGACCCATTCGCTAACATACGAGTAATTATCAACTACGAGGGTATGAATAATGAACTCCCCGATAGTGACGATGACGATCATGTCCAAATTCCTCACATCAAGAAGAGGAACAATCCACGCAAAAGCTTTGGTCCTATTCTGAAGGATGTCTCAGTCATCATCCAGGACGAGGCAGACGAGCACATTTCCTCGATTCTCCTAATTCATGAGAATTTAACACTAGACAATTGGAGCAGTGTCCCTTTCCTAAGCCAAAAAGGGTAAAGGGGCAGAGAGTACATCTGCCCTTAATCATGCTTTCATTTACTGCTTACTTTTGATTGCACAGCTAAAGCAGTCACTTTTGTCATGCTTTACAAATGCCATGTGTATTTAAGCAGTTGTATATATTAATGAAAGCATTTTTGTTTTCAGGACCTAAGCATTGGATGTGTGTGTCTCTACTGATGAGATGCCAACCTGTCAAAGTGACTACAACTTTGATGTAGAACTGAGCTTCGACTTGATGGATATTGATCAAGAGAAGGAAGATGACTATGAGGTGCAAGAGGAGATCAAAGAATGGGTCAAAGACAAACCCAAACCAAACCTCGACCAAACCTCCACCATCAACATGGGAACCTCTGAAAACATCAAAGAAATCCAAATAGGTTTAGACCTCACACCAAATCAAAAAGCAGACCTGATCAAAATCCTAACACAGTACCAGGATGTATTTACATGGTCGCATGAAGACATGATCGGTCTATCCACAGACATTGTTATCCATTAAATGCCCATCAAAGAAGGGTTCAAACCAGTCAAACAAAAGCTCAGGCGATTGAAACTTGAGTGGAGTCTCAAAGTCAAGGAAGAAGTCGTTAAATAATTCAAAGCCGGAATCATCATGGTATCAACATACCCTGAATGGCTGTCAAACATAGTCCCCGTACCTAAACCATGAGGGAAGGTACGAGTATGTGTAGATTATCGGGATCTGAAGAAAGCCTGCCTCAAGGACAACCTCCCGGTGCCTTTTATCCACATTTTAATCTATAATACTGCGCAGTATGGCATGTATTCCTTCGTGGATTGCTTTGCTGGTTACCATCAAATCGTGGTTACTGAAGAAGACCGGGAGAAAATAGCCTTTATCACTCCTTGGGGAACTTTCTACTACCGATGACTATCCTTCGGCCTCATCAATGCCGGAGCAACGTATCAGTGAGCCATGATGGCCCTATTTCATGATATGATGCACAAAGAAATCAAAGTCTATGTTGACGACATCATCATCAAATCCCAGACGGAGGATAATCACATAGACCATCTCAGGAAGCTGTTCAACAGGTTGCTTAAGTACAACCTCAAGCTAAATCCCGCCAAATGTGCTTTTGGCGTCAAAGCAGGCAAACTATTAGGATTCCTGGTGAGCAATCGGGGCATTGAGTAAGACCCTGCCAAGATCAAAGCCATTACTGAAATGCCCATACCTCGTACAGAGAAGGAGATACGTGGATTCTTGAGAAGGATCAACTTCATAAGCAGGTTCATTTCCCAGCTCACAACAACCTGTGAACCCATCTTCAAGCTGTTAAGGAAGAATTCCTCCACCACATGGAATGAGGATTGTCAACAAGCCTTCCTTGCTATCAAGAAATAGTTGACTGAAGCTCCTGTTTTGATACCCCCAAGGGAGGGAGTCCCTTTGTTTATGTACATATCCGTTAACGCCAATGCGATGGGCTGCATGTTAGGACAGAAGGATGATAGTAGTAAGGAAAGAGCCATCTACTACATCAGCAAATGATTCAGCAGTATAGGAACAGAAATACACCCTGATTGAAAAGACATGACGTGCATTAGCATGGGCCGCCATGAGGTTGCAACACTACTTGTATGGGCATACAACCTAACCCATATCCCGCATGGATCCTCTCAAATATGTGTTCAACAAACCAATGCTGAATTACCGACTGTCCAAATGGTAGTTAATCCTACAGCAATTCGACATTGTCTACGTGTCTCAAAAGTCAATCAAGGGTCAAAGCATTGCAAATCAATTAGAAAAAGCACCTTCAGGAGGGTTCGAGCCCCTGGAGACATATTTTCCGGACGATGGGATTATGACAATTTAACAACTCCAGTTAGAGAATACTGTCTAACCATGGAAAATATATTTCGATGGAGCAGTAAACATGGAAAGTTCTGGAGCTGGGACAGTCCTCATCTCTGGTACAGGTGATCAATATCCTGTGGCTACCAAACTTCAATTTGGCAACACCAACAACACGGTCGAGTACGAAGGCTGTATCATGGTTGAAAATAGCCCAATCCATGTCTATCAAACATCTAATCGTCTTCAGAGATTTCGAGCTGGTCATCAGACAGACCACCAGCGTGTATCTCACCAAAGAACTGCATTTGCTGCCCTACCATCGACAAGTCCTCAAAATATCTCGGGAATTTGAAGCAATAATCTTCATTCACATTCCTAAGGGTCAGAATGACTTTGCTGATGCATTAGCAACGCTGGCTTCACTAATTCGCATATCCAAAAAGAGTGGACTTCCCAACATTCAGTTCACAATTCAAAAAGCCTCGACATATGGGAACTATGTGGGAGAAGTATCAGATGAAATACCTCCTATCGAGCAGCCTTGGTTTTAAGACATCAAGGAATATCTCTGTGATGGATCCACACCCGTTGATGTAAGCCAATTAGAGCGAAAATGGATTCTCAGAATGGCCATGAAGTTCTATCTGAGCGGAGACGCACTTTGTAAAAGGGATGCTAGAATAGGCCTGTTAAGGTGCCTCGACAAGGAGAAAGCCTAGAGACTAATGGATGAAGTCCATGGCGGAGTATGTGGACCACACATGAGCAGCCATCTGTTGGCCAATAAGATAATCAGAACATGACATTTCTGAATCTCGCTCAAAGCAGATTGCGATGATCACGTTAAGAGATGTTTTCAATGCCAAATACACAGAAATGCCATTCACGCTCCTCCAAATGAGATGCATAACATGAGTTCACCCTAGCCTTTCTCTATGTGGGGAATGGACGTGATAGGTCCAGTGTAACCCAAAGCCAGCAATGGTCATTGGTTCATCTTCACCATGATCGATTACTTCACTAAATAGGTTGAAGCAGCCTCTTTTCCCAAGGTCACAAGAGGTCATCATTAGTTTCATCAGAAATAATGTCGTCTGTCGATATGGACAACCGGAGGTGATCGTATCAGACAACACCAAAAACCTGAACAATCAAATAATGATGGATCTGTGTAGTAAGTTCCACATCAAACACCTTAGATCCGTCATCTATCGGCCCAAGATGAACGGTGCTGTCGAAGCAGCTAACAAAAATATTAAGAAGATCATGTAGAAAATGTCCGCCAATCATAAGGACTGGCCTGACCTACTGCCTCTCACCCTGTTAGCCTACAGGACGTCAATGCGCACCTCTACTGGGGCTACCCTCTATTCGTTGGTCTATGGCATGGAGGTAGTCCTTCCCATAGAAGTAGAGATGAAATCTTTGCGAGTGTTGATTGATGCTCAAATAGATGAAGATCAATGGTTGCCGGACCGGTATCATCAGCTATCTCTGATAGATTAAAAGAGAGCTACGACCATTTTCCAAGGACAGTTATACCAGCAAAGGATCGCCAGATCCTATAATAAGAAGGTTCGAATCCGGCAATTCAAAGAAAACGACTTGGTGCTGAAGAAAATCCTGGCTAATCAGGATGAAGCCAAAGGAAAATTTGACTTTAACTGGGAAGGCCCTTTCAATGTCAAAAAACTTTTGACTGGAGGTGCTCTCAAACTGTAAGAGATGGATGGGAATGAATTTCCCCAACTCATCAATTTAGACACCGTGAAAAGGCACTACGTCTGAAGCACATGCATAATCGCATCCGGGTCCTACAAATCAAATCAGGTTTTTCACCAGAAAGCCAGAACTACGAATGACCTGATCTCCCTCCACCAGGGAAAACGTAGGCAGCCATTCCTGGTGCGGTCAAACTAAACAAAAAATTCAAAAATTCAAAAATCTAAACATCAAATCATCCCGGCACTAGCCGGAACTATGAATGACCTGATCTCCTTCCACCCGGGAGTACGTAGGCAGCCATTCCTGGTGCGGTCAAACTTAACAAAAAATTTAAAAATTCAAAAGTCTAAATATCAAATCATCTCGGCACTAGCCGGAACTACGAATGACCTGATCTCCCTCCACCCGGGAGTACGTAGGCAGCCATTTCCTGGTGCGATCAAACCAAACAAAAAATTCAAAAGTTCAAAAATCTAAACATTAAATCATCCCGGCACTAGCCGGAACTACTAATGACCTGATCTCCCTCAACCCGGGAGTACGTAGGCAGCCATCTACGGCGCGGTCTGACCTTCAAGAAAAATAAAAAAAAATAAAAGACCAGTTCCATGACACCAAAGACAAATAGAAGCTAAATTCTATCAAGCCTATCCTGGTCAATAGGCCCATCTGAGGTACTCCCTGACACCCCAACTGTCAGTCCATCAAGAAGGAGCTCAAGATACATCAACAACTGCGAGTCATGAAAGAAGTGGTAATCACTCAACAATGACTATACATATCCAGTCAGGGAAGTGCACCAAAAATATATTTCTCTGATATATAAAACTGGTTTATATACATAGTGCCCTGTATATGACAAAAATGGCTGATCTAGTCTGTGCAGGAAAAATAAAGCTAGTCTATGTACCCAAGGACAAGCGGGTCAGCAATGCCAGCATGGCATCTCTCTCTGAGGATGGTGGAGCAGCCGTAAGTGCAGTCCACTCAGCCTCCATATGGCTCAGAACATCCACAGTCATCTGCAAGGTGGCACTGTGGTCATCAATATATGAACTCATCTCGGTGACCAAATCGTGGGTGTAAGATTGAAGAGAAGTACTATCAGTAATATAGAAATCACGGGAAGCTATAGCCTTATCCCTCGTGGCAAAAGCTGCATCTCGAGAAATTAAAGTCTCCTCAATCTCAACATATACTGCATCTCTGGCTGAGCGAACCTCGTCTCGCTCCACACTAGCGGTATCCAGAGCAGAGCGAAGCTCCTCCTACTTAATCAACCCAGTATCCAGAGCGGTCCTGAGGCCATCCCTCTCAACAAAAGCTAAATCCCTTGCCAGCCAGAGGAGCCAACATCTGCGCTCTAGCTGAGTTTCTCTCAAAGGTCATCCTGAATAGAGAATCGGACAAAGATGGATCTGTCCCTGCAAAAATAATCGGGGGATCACTAACCAAAGCTGCATCCAAATATTCGAACAGCTCATCCTTAGTTGGAGAATCTGGATCCTCCATGGGCTCCTCGTTAGAATCCGCGAGCGGAGGTAAATGAAGCTCTGCTACTGTAGCTGCTGTCTCTGCCTCCAACCATGCAGAATACTCCGGAGAACGACCCGAATCCCTACTGGAGAACTCAACCCTCTCCCGATGAGTCCAACACTCATATACTCTAACCAAGTCGGTAGGTGACATAGAAGAAGCCGACATCCTCTGATCAGCAGACTCCTCAAAATGGTGTATACTCTGCCACTGATTAAACTGCTTTATGACCAACAAGGGATGATAGGTAGTCACAACCCTCAATCCCGCCAAAGATAAGTAATCCATGCCAGACGCATGAGTGATGAAACTGAATGGGGTTGCCATCCCTGAGCATAATAAAACTGCGAACGGATACTCAATATCCGATAAAAATGCTAACCATAACTTTGAGTCGACGCAATTAGGCGGACAGAAGGAGTGAACTGAGGATATCTCGTGGCTAAAGCAATAGGTATAAGGTCTAAAGAATCCAATCGGTCGTATGTGTGACATCAACCACATATACAGCACGATCAAGCTGCCCTGAAAAAACCCCTCTGGATGGGTACTGCAATAGGTGAGCGACCTCAGTGTCTCCGCCAAGATCATAGGGATAATGGTACTCCCCTGCCTAAGGGTTCTGACCACGACAACCAATCCCACATCAAGATGATCCAAACGCAATGGCATGTAAACATACGCCACGATGCACATCAGCAGCATGTCTATCCTGGCTGTCTGCCACTCCTGTGCAAGAATGACAAAATCTCAGACATGGCGATCATAGCTGTCAAGCTCGCCATAGTGCTCTAACAAGAAGTCAATAGAGATCACATGCCCCAAAACGATCTCATCCATGACTATGCTCTGCCGAAGACCGAACAGTCAAGTAAATGGTCTTCGCATATCACTGATAGCCGTCCGAGAGCACGATAACTCTAAATCCAAGCCAATAAATCTCTGGTACTCCTTCAGAGTAGGTGACAGCTCACACTGCCCAATACAGAATACTTGTCTCTCCTGTACCCACAAGGGTAGGACGCCATCAATCAAGCCATTTGGAACCCTGAATTCTACAAGGGCCATCGAATTCCCCAACACCTGGTCCACAGTCCCCCTATCAGGAAAGGGCAGACTATCATATCAGGATCTCAATGAAGTTACCACCGTAAATGGTGGTAAATGCTCGATGCGGCTGACTACAGATGTCGTCATCTGTAGTACCGTAACACAAAACCGTCCAGAGGTCAAATCAAATCACAGCTGTCTGAATGCGTACACACGATAATATACATGCATGATGACAGTAATATAAACATGATGCAGAAGATAAAGATATGACAGGAATATCTATAATAAGCTATCTACTGTATACAACATCCCTGTATCCTGGTACAAAGTGAAAGGAAGAATACAGGGAAAATTAGGCACCACCACCAGCTAATACAGTGGTCTATCAAAATAATGGCACAACAGCTAAATAGCCAAAACAGTGGCTGACCAAAAAGTATAGCTCCAATAGCTATCAGAGGAAGTCGTAGACATCAGTGTCGAATCGATCAACCTGCTCCGGATCCTTTGTTGGCACAAAGTTGCTAGGATCAGGCATCTCTGGGCTGTATAAGGGAGGATCTGCCCCTGCATAACTGCTGCTAAATGGACCAGAAGAGGGACCTACTCCTGAGCTGGACGGGTCAAAAGAAGATGCCTCTGACGAATCTCAACCAAGGTGCCTGATAAAGAAATGAGCTTGCTCCAACTCCCGGGTCAGATATGCTATCTGGTCTGTATGAGTCGGCTCCCTGAGGCAAGTTATCCAATCCGTCATCATCACCGATCCTGGCACCATGTCTGCTATGAAATGGGTAGCACGGGTCTGAGCTCCAATAGTACGAGAGCTCCACTATCTGTCGAATGCCTTCTGGCTGTACAGACCCTTTGATAGGGTGAAGCCATCAATGCCCTCCAAAGGGATGTCTGTCAAAGGCACAGTCAATGGACAATGATGCCAAGTTGGAGGAATAATGGTAATGCGAATCTCCTCCATGAGGCTCCTAATGGCACGCTTTCTAAGATAGAGCTCCCAGCCTCCGTCCGTCAACAACAGTACCTTGCGGGTCGATAATTCAAACTCCCGGCCAGTAGGGACACCTCCCTCGAATTCGACGGTCAAATGCTCGGATGTATACGGCGTCCAGGTGATCGAACCCGCCATCAAAACCTCCAACTGTAAACGGGCATGAGTGAATCCCTCAGCAACAGGGACCTCTGTCAAAGTGGAGTGATGCCATCTCCGTCCTAGAGGATAGGTCTCCAGACCTAATATAGTAGCGGGCCGTAGGCAAGGAAGCCTCTCAAATGCCCAAAGCAGACTATGTAAAATATCAAAAGTCCTCAGTGATCAAGACTGACAAAAATGCTGAAATCAAAAAGGTACAGAAAGATGTACTCACCAGCAAAAACCGGTAAAATCCTTGCCAAGCCTCCGTTGTACCCTCCGAAAGCATGTGCATGCCCCGAAGAAAATAGGCAAAGGTATAGGAGCCCCAATCATAGTCACTGAGGTGCTCTACATGTCAAGTGGCGCTGATCAAAATGAAGGACACAGTAGACGAGTTGTCCACCACGAAATAACCCCTGATGATCGATAAAAATAACAGCCTCAGAATGCGATTTCTAGCCCTCTGGTCATCAGGTGGAGGCAACTGCAAAGTCCCATCCTGGGTATCTATACTCAAGGGACCAGATCAGACTGTCCGACCCTTAAATGCCGTCGTCGGGACTCCTAGCAGGGACAGAACGATAGCGGGCAAAATGTCAGTCATGACAGGCACTGACTCGCCCTCAAACTCAATGCCAGTGATAAATCTCCAGTCCATAGGAGTCATCATCACCTCGTAATCTAGCAAAGTCTGGTGGAACCAGTGCTCAAATAAAGCCCTCATATACCTCAAGAGGCAACGGCGGGGAAGGATCGAGAAAAAGGCCTGAAATCCTCAGCCATCTACGATCTCCCTGTAATCCTCATGCAAAGTGTGATACAGGGAGTGCACGCTAAACCAGTTCCCTCGAGGCTGCGTAAAGCCGGGAACCTACATTAAAAACCAACCCAAGTTAAAAATATGTGCCCCGAGAATGGCAAAAAGGAAGAAAAGAATCCAGAGAGAAGAAATACTTCAAGTCACCTCATTGGCGTGAAGATATCTCGACGGATGGCGACTCAAGTCACCCAACAGCTCCTGAGTAGGCACAACAATGCCTGGGACCTTCGCACGTGGAGCCTGAACGGGTGCAGAAACAGCAAACGGAGCCTTCTCATCATTAATATCTAGTGGCTGCTCGTCTTGTGCTGGATGAATCCGGCCCTTTACCAGTCTACGAGGCGTCTGAGCTGGACGAAGCTGTGTCACATCAAAAGCCCTCCTACGTCTAATGTCTGAGGAGACCCTACTGGAACTGCCGGGTCTATCACGATCCATCAACGACAATAAGTCTCCAAATCACCTCAGACAGGGTGTGGTAAGCCTAAAACCTGTGGCTTATCATTTTTAATCAATCCAGCATATATCTTTAGGTCCTAAGACATGCATGGGTCAGTCAAAAATACCACGTACTGTTAAAACTACATGTTTTCAAATCCTAGAAGCTCAAAACCTGCATTAGGTCAGTAAAAACTCCCCCACAGAGTCAAAAATGCTTATTTTTCAAAACCTAAGACATTGGAAAAAATTTGCCAGATTTTCTTTGTAAAATGGATTGTCCACATGCACACATGCATGCCTAGGTGGCCATTTAGTAGCACACCTACCCAAAAATAGAAACAGTTCATATTTCTGAAAAAATCAAAAATTAACTTCACATGGTAACCAAATTACCATTAACATTTTTAGTTGAAAATTCGGGCTCACTAGGCCTCAAAAAGGATGAGTAAACTGACCAAAAAGTGGAAAATAACACTGTCTCAAAACCTAAATTTTCTTACATCCAAACGTGCATTACAGTAAGATATGCTCACATATGTAGTCAGAAATTTTTTTACAGGTCATATAGGCATACATTTTTCATACATTGCGTCTGAAAGCACCCTAAGTGGTTCGCATGCTTTTAACGGTTAAAAACTACGAAAAGCATGTAAAACGTTACCTGCGCTGCGCTGAATGTGTAGGAACAACCGGATTCAGAAAATAGCTGTCCAAGCTCCGTAGATCTGAAAAAGAAGATCGAAATCCTTTCGAAACTCAAAGCGGAAAACTTGCAAAATAAAAATCCCGCAGCACATTAAGTAGCCCCGGGCAGCCGCACCACCACCTGCGGCTGCCACACCTCCACCTGCGGCAGCCCAGGGTGGGTCCCACTCCCCCGGGTCCGGTTCAATTTAAGTCAAAACAGAGTTTAAAAGGGCTACTGATTCAAATCTGAAGAGAAATTGCCACGCGACTGAGTGGTTTGGCCAGAAATCCTGCGATTAAGCAGCGCAATCCTGACGGAAAGGGAAACTTCACAAAGACCCTTGATATTCATCCCGGAGCCATGTCCAGGGATCAACAAATCAAACTGCACAAAAATTGCGCAAAACTACCGAAAACTGCAGTTTTTTGGAAGCATCGGGTACTGACCGGTGACAACTCAGCCGTTGGTTCCAATCCAGCGAAGCATCGGGTACTGACCGATGATAATTTAGCTGTTGGCTTAGCCCCAGCGAAGTTTGGGTACTGACCAAAGTAGTTTCAGCAGTAGGCTCAGCCCCAACGAAGTTTGGGTACAGACCGAAGCAGTTTTAGCCGTTGGTTCCAGTCCAGCGAAGTTCGGGTACTAACCGGTGACAACTCAGCCATTGGTTCCAATCCAGCAAAGCATCGGGTACTGACCAGTGATAATTCAGCCGTTGGCTCAGCCCCAGTGAAGTTTGGGTATTGATCGTAGCAGTTTCAGCCGTTGGCTTAGCCCCAGCGAAGTTCGAGTACAGACCGAAGCAGTTTCAGCCGTTGGTTCCAGTCCAGCGAAGCATCGGGTATTGACCGGTGACAACTCAGCCATTGGTTCCAATCCAGCGAAGCATTGGGTACTGACCGATGATAATTCAGTCATTGGCTTAGCCGCAGCGGAAGTTCGGGTACTGACCGAAGCGGTTTCAGCCGTTGGTTCTAGTCCAGCAAAGCATCGGGTACTGACCGGTGACAACTCTGCCGTTGGCTCAGCCCCAGCAAAGTTCGGGTACTGATTGAAGCATTTTTAGCCGTTGGCTTAACCCCAGTGAAGTTTGGATACAGACCATAGTCTAGTTCAACCGTTGGCTCAACCCCAATGATGTTTCAACCATCGGACTAGCCCCCTGAGACGTCGGGAGATGATCTATGGGCGAAAGTCATATAATACTCCATCTTCACAAAGGACATATGATGGAATATGTTATACACATTCTCAAAAGGATCATTGAGGTAATATCAATTATATCCACCTCCTCAGAACCTACAAAGCTATCGTAAAGGACGTCATCCCCAACAGATCAAGATGGAAGAATCTGTGATAGCTCATCTTCAACAAACTCATCAGAGTCAAACAAGTTATCGTGAATAATGTCATCCACAGCAGAGAATGACAAAACTAGTTCTCGATAACTTCCTAATAAACATCAAGGGTTGCCCATGACAATGTTATCCCCAGCAGATTAATAACGTAAATAGCCCAGGATGGCCCCATTCTACTCAAAGACGCCCAGCCTTCGAGGCAGCTCTGGCAATTTTTATTTCTAGTGTCTACTAATCTTTATCCTGTCCATTCCACTATATTACATGGACAGGATAAAGAGGGGCATCTGTAAACACTCAAAATTTTCCTTGCCCCGATACTAACACTGTGGAAGGGCAAAATTGCCAATAAAGCCTAAATCCGATCCCTAATATATGTAAGCACAAAATCGACCCCCAATGTTGGTAAACCTAAATCCGACCCCCAATGTCGGTACTCCAGCCTAAATTCGACCCCCAATGTTGGTAAGCCTAAATCTGATCCTTAATATAGGTACTCCAGCCAAATTCGACCACCAATATCGGTAAGCCTAAATTTGACCCCCAATATCGGTACCCCAGTCAAACCTGATCACCAATGTCGATAATATATACAGCTCTGATCTCCAATCGGACCGTCTATCAAGCTCCGATGGCTAATCGGACCGTCTATCAAGCTCCGATCACTAATCGGACCGTCAATCAAACTCCGATCTCCAATCGGACCATCAATCAAGCTCCGATCTCCAATCGGACCATCAATACAGCTTCGATCTCCAATCGAACCGTCTATCCAGCTACGATCTCTAATTGGACCGTCTATCCAGCTTCGATAGTTAATCGAACCAGCAGATCAATCCCGATCTCAATATTGGGCCATCAGATCAATCCCGAACTCCAATCGGGCCAACAATTCAAACCCCGGTCTCAACCCAGGAAGTCAAGTTAGCCCCGGCAGCAACCCGGGAGGTTCTAATCAACCCCGTTCTCAACCTGGGAAGTTAAGTTAGCCCCGACAACAACCTGGGAGGTTCTAATCAACCCCGATCTCAACTCGGGAAGTTATGTTTGCCCCGATAGCAACCCAGGAGGTTCTAATCAACCCCGGTCTTAACCCGGGAAGTCAAGTTAGCCTCGGTAGCAACCATGGAGGTTCTAATCAACCCCGATCTCAACCCTAGAAGCCCAGTTACTCTTGACATCAACCCGGGAGGTACGAGTCAACCTGGACATCAACCCAAGACATGTCAAGTCATCCCCGGTCTCAACCCGGGAAGTACAGATTAACCCCGTCGTCAATTCGGGAGGTGCAGTTCAGCCCCAGAGACAACCCTGGGAAGTCAGATCCATCAAAGGTTATATTGACACCACAGGCAACCCCGAGAGGGGAAAACGGTCATTTTATCAAACTCCCAACCGACTTGGTCAAACTCAAGCTGAATCGATGCCGCCAAAGTTAGAATGAACCCTAATACGACGATCCTGAGTGTAAACAGTGCAAGACAGCTCAACGGACAAACTACAGGGAATCAAAGACCTGGTTATGAACCCATCTTCTTGGACCCATAAAATGTTTTTTCCCATGTCATTGCAACACTCTCAGTGAGAGCTTTTCGAAAAGGTATCGCACGCCTCAAACGGACGCACAGATCAAAAGTGAGAAAGTTTTTGACCGGACATCGCATCGCTCGAAGTGCACGTACTTCGAGATAACCAAGCCGGGCACGCGGGCCCCACCTCGAGTGGCCACACCTCTACCTGTGGCAGCCACATGTAGAGGTGCGGCTCCCTGGTCTATAAATAGAGGGGCAGCCCCCTCTTATTTTATATATTCTAAAACGCATCGAAGCCCTGCCCTTCTGATTTTCCGACTTCTACACCTCTTCCAAACCTAAATATTTTTACTCCAACACGTAGATATAGCATACTACCACATATCAAAAATCCACCGGTAGATTTGGACGTTTAAGGCCCACTAAGTGGCAAAAAGTCCGTTTTGGAGGCTATTGTAAGTATTTTTATGATCAGCAAGTTGCTATTACTACTTTGCACTATTTTACACTTGCACATGAAGTTTCGCTTTCTAAATACGCCCGGAACTTAGTTCCGAGGCCGTTTTCATTAAAATTTGGTACATTTCTGTACATAAACGCAGTTTTTTGTATTTTTAAAACTCGGATTGACGATCCGTCAGCTCCAGCAGCTTCAATGCACTAGCATACACATTTTTGGCAGCTTCTCCGGACTGGGTCATCATAACAGTCTGGGTTTGCCCTTTTTTGTATATATTTAACTACAAATGTACTAACATTTTATTTCTGTCAAGCCCGAATGTCAAATCTCTGGTAGCTTATCGCTTTTATATACATTTACGCATATATAAGCGACTTTCACCATCACTAGTACTCATATCAGTCCTGGTTGACTATATTTCTGTCAATATATATATTTATATATTTTCAGTTCGACCTGGATAACTTCATGGCCATTAAACTGCTTTTGCACACTTTCCCATACTGGTTTCTCTTGTGACACCCCCAAATCCGGGTACTTCAATTCCAAGGGATTTGGTGTTCACTATACAAATATCATCTATCTATTTACTCATAATAAATGCAAATTATGCAATAGATAGAAATAAATCCTCCCCTTATGGGGTTACAACATCGGAATAATAAATACAATCCCATGTCATACTAACCTTAAATATCTGTGCAGAACATAAATAAATAAATAAGTCTTACACAACTTTAACATAAGTCTGAAGCATAAACATATAAAATAAACAAGTCTTCATTAGTTGTTGACCTTGCCCTAGCCTTTGCTAGTAGAAGGCTCGTCGGACCTTTCGTTCTTAACTGCAATGTTATTATTACGCAAGAGTGAGCACAATTGCCCACAAGTATAACAATATAACAATAATATAATAAATGCGAGTGAATCAAAGACTTCTAAATAAGAAAACTCGACTTTTGAATCAAGAATGAATAACAAGAATCAAAAGAACATTTGAGGGTCATAAGACCTCGAACTATGTCCTAGGTTGTAAAGTGTTTATACTTTAAACCTTTAACAGTCATAAGACTATGGACTCTACTTCTCGTACTTAGGGTGATTAGCCCTTAGTACTATACTGTGCACAATACCTCAACGTTAAAGCGTAAATAATCCCATTTACAGGGTTGTTCATCTCAGTTTTGACATCAGAGTCCGCACAAAATGAAATTTGGTTTGGAAAAGCTCAATAAGTATTCTAGAATTTAGAACGTTCATCAACTATGAACTAGTCGAATCAATAAGGGTTCACTAGTCCTATAAGGTTCAACAATAACATCGATATTCAACTTGAATAATAAATCTCAAAAGTATTCAATCGAATAAGTATTGTATAACTGAATCATGCTTTAAAAGATGTTAAAACATCTAATAAAAAATTTTGAACTTGAACAATTAAGAGCAAGAGCTTGCTCGATATAGAACATAAGTCTAAGACTTGATAAATAACTTAGAATTTAAGGAACTTGCTCAATAAAAGTAAAGTTTAGAACACTTGCTCAATTTAAAAGGTTTGTGTTTAGGAAACTTGCCTCTTGCATAAGCTACAATTAATTCACGTTCCTTATTAAATCCTACATATAGATACATTCACAACACCCATTAATCATAAGTTCGTTATACTTATCGACTCACACATCGGTCTTGAACACGTTATTGGACTATACAAATAACGATTGAAGTTATGAAATTAACTTACTAATTATTCACATAATGTAAGGTATTAGCATCTTATTATATGCTTAACATGTCTTAATGTTCATTACATTAGGTTTTTGTGACACCCCCAAATCCGGGTACTTCAATTTCCACGGGACTTGGTGTTCACTGTACAAATATCATCTATCTATCTACCCATAGTAAATGCAAACCATGAAATAAATAGAAATAATCCTCCCCTTGTGGGGTTACAACATCTGAAAAGAAATACATCAATCCTAGGTCGTACTTAACCTTAAATATCAAATGCGGAAATATAACTAATTAAATAAGTTTTACACAACTTTAACATAAGTCTGAAACATAAACACATAAAATAAACAACAAGTCTTCATCACTTGTTGACTTTGCCCTTGCCTTTGCTAGTAGAAGGCTCGTCAGACCTTTCGTTCTTAACTGCAATGTTATTATTACGCAAGAGTGAGCACGGTTGCCCACAAGTATAATAATATGACAACAATATAATAACATGCGAGTGAATCAAGGACATCTGAATAAAGAAACTCAACTTTTGACTCGAGGATAAATAACAGGAATCAAAATATCATCTGAGGGTCATAAGACCTTGAACTATGTCCTAGGTTGTAAAGTGTTTATACTTAAAACCTTTAACAGTCATAAGACTATGGACTCTACTTCTCGTACTTAGGGGGATCAGCCCTTAGTACCATATTGTGCACAATATCTCAACGCTAAAGCGTAAATAATCCCCTTTTACAGGGTTGTTCATCTCAGTTTTGACATCAGAGTCCGCACCAAAGGAAGTTTGGTTTGGATAAGCTCAATAAGTATTTTGGAATTTAGAACGTTCATCAACTATGGACTAGTCGAATCAATAAGGGTTCACTAGTCCTATAAGGTTCAACAATAACATCGATATTCAACTTGAATAATAAATCTCAAGAGTATACAATCGAATAAGTATTGTATCACTGAATCATGCTTTTAAAAGAGTTACAATATGTAATATGAATTTCGAACTTGAACAATTAAAAACACGAGCTTACTCGATATAGAAACACAAGTCTAAGGCTTAATAAATGAATAAATTAGAATTTAGGGAACTTGCTAAATCAATAAATTAGGGATAGGATACTTGCCTCTTGCACAAGCTACAATTATAATTCACGTTCTTTATTAAACCCTACACATCAATACGTTCACAATACAAATTAATCAATAACTCGATATACGTATCGAATCACACACATCGGTCTTGAGCACGTTATTGGACTATACAATTAACGATTCAAGTCATGTAATTAACTTATTAATTACTCACGTAATATAAGTTATTAACCTCTTATTATATGTTTAGCATATCTTTATGTTCATTACATTAGGTTTTAAACCACCTCTTAGAACACACGAACACTTAGCAAAAAAATTTCAAATTTCTGCAAGGGGCGCGGCCGCGCGCCAGTTACCCTTGGGACCAGCGCGGCCGCGCGGAAACGCAGACCCAGATTTCCAGTTCGCGAATGACACACAGAGCAACCCAAATAAATCCAAATTAAACTAACGAAATGAATTTAAGGCTACCCATGAGATATAGAATTTACAGAAACATCATACCATGTTCTAAGCATGCTTTTAACACTTTAAATCACGAAATTACACAAATCACAACATTTAATTTCACTATTTTCAACATTTTATAAAGTTTTGAAAGAAAACAAGAATTCAACGTTACGGATTCGTTATAACACCGAATCCGTTCGTTTAACTTCCATTTTGTTCGTTTAAATGTACACAATCACATTCAAGTGTTAATTTAAGTTAAATAAACGCATAAGGTGTGTAAATTTTGTACGTAAGGGCCATATGGGCCATATGTACAATTTTTACACTCTGTAACTTTTGAAAACCCAATTATCAACAAAATTCCATGGTGTGATCACTGAAAGTTATGCATATATGGCATATAATATGTTATGGACATCAATTAATATATATATAGCCATATCATGAACAAGTCATCAATTTAGTCTTTTACAGAAAACTTCAAAGTACGTTAATGGAAGTTTTGAAAACTTAATTAAGACGTAATTACATAAAATTGATCACTGTGATTTATGTATACATGGTATAAAACATGTTATAAACATAATTTAACCCATATAAAACCATATAACCAACAATGATTCAAAATTGACGATTACAGAGAACTTCAAAGTACGTAAAAATAGAAAGCTTAAAACTTAATATAACTGAATTTACCCTTGCTAGTTGGTGAAGATGATTCAAGGATGATGATATAAACTTTTCAAATTCTTCTTCCTCAATCTTTTCTCTCAAAATTCTCTCTGATATGAATATATGAATTGATATAGTATATATGTATATAAGTATAATACGTATAATATATAATGGGTGAGTGGTTGTCAGTTGGTCCCTTAGTGGGTTAACTGACCAACTCCCCTTAAGGCCTTGTTTGGCTAGCTTAAGGAATCCTTTCTCATTTATTTTAATTAATTTATTATAATATAGTTAATTAATGTCACACCCAATTAAATCAAATAATGCTATTTAAATCAATTAAATAAAATAGCATAAATCTACATTAAATCACATAGTCACATAATTAAAATTCTTATTTATTAATTATGTCTAATCATAAATCTCTAATTAATTATTAAATTAATTAGAATAACATTATGCTTATTAATTAATATATTAATCAAATAAGCTCAATTAAATACATACTTTGAATATAAAAATTCACCACATTAATTTAACTAATGTGACACATATAATTAAATTAATCTACCACAAATTCATCAATTAATTATTTAACTCAATAATTAAATCATCAAAAATATTTATTTAATTCAATAAATATTCAAAATAAATTACAAAAATCTTGTTTGTCACATCTTTCCCCCCTTAAAAGGATTCTGTCCCCAGAATCACGGTTCAATTAAATTTCGTCCCGTTACATTCTCCCCCCCTTACAAAGATTCTGTCCCCAGAATCGCATAAACAAAAAATTAAGTAAATAAATCTGGGTAATTCTTCATCATATGCTCTTCGAGTTCCCACGTAGCTTCTTCAGCATTGTGGTTCCTCCAAATTACCTTAACAGAAGGTATAATTTTATTTCTGAGGACTTGCTCTTTCCTGTCAACAATCTGAACAGGAATTTCTTCATAGGATAAGTCTTTCTCAAAATGTAGGGGTTCATATTCAATCACATGTTTGTAATCGGGTTTGTAGGGGCGTAAAACTGACACATGAAAGACGTTGTGGACATTCTCAAGCGCCGGAGGTAAGGCTACCTCATACGCAACTTCTCCAATCCTTCGCAGTACTTCAAAGGGTCCAATGAACCTTGGGCTCAATTTTCCCTTCTTACCGAATCTGATCTTCCCCTTCCAGGGAGAGACTTTCAAGAACACATAGCTACCCGATTCAAACTCAACGTTCTTACGGTGTGGATCGGCGTATTTCTTCTGCCTATCCTGAGCTGCTACCAGTCTTGTTCTGATCACTTTGACTATCTCTGCTGTCTGCTGTACCAGTTCTGGACCTAATAGTTGTCTCTCGCCAACTTCATCCCAGTATAGCGGGGTTCTGCATTTTCTTCCGTACAACGCTTCGTAAGGCGGCATGCCAATACTAGCGTGGTAACTGTTGTTGTAACCGAATTCCACAAGCGGTAGGTGATCATCCCAATTTCCTTTAAAATCCATGATGCATGCTCTCAACATATCTTCCAATGTCTGGATCGTTCTTTCACTCTGCCCATCTGTCTGAGGGTGATAAGCCGTACTCATTCTCAACTGTGTCCCCATGCATTCTTGTAGTCGCTTCCAGAAGTTCGATGTGAAACGCGGATCTCTGTCGGAAACAATTGACACCGGAACTCCGTGCCTCGAAACAATCTCTTTCACATATAGCCTTGCCAACTGGTCTAAGTTGAATCTGATTTTAATCGGAAGGAAGTGTGCGGATTTCGTCAGTCGGTCAACGATAACCCATACTGCGTCGTAGCCTTTCTGAGTCGTCGGAAGGCCAACCACGAAATCCATCGTAATGTGTTCCCATTTCCATTCTGGGATTTCCAGGGGTTGTAGCAAACCACTTGGTCTCTGATGTTCTGCTTTCACTTTCTGACAGGTTAGACACTTTGCAACACACTCAGCAACATCTCGTTTCAAATTTGGCCACCAGAAGTGCTGTCGAAGATCCTGGTACATCTTGGTGCTACCGGGGTGAATTGAATACCGTGAGCTATGAGCCTCTCTCAAAATGTCATCCTTAATTTCTGGCACTGACGGTACCCGAACTCTATTCTCAAATCTCAGTAGTCCCTCACTGTCTATCTTGAATCTCGGTTCGGTTCCTTCAGATATCTTTTTCTTAACCTTCTCACATTCTTCGTCCTGAAGTTGAGCTCCCTTAACTTTATCCAATAGGGTTGTACCAGCTTGAATCTGAAACAACTTCTCGTCAATCTCCATCGAATACTTCACTTCCAATTTCAGCTTTTCCATTGCTGAAATTAGTTCCTCCTGAGTAGTCAACATCATCAATTTCTCCCGACCCTTTCTGCTTAAGG
Organism: Panax stipuleanatus; assembly: GCA_020205555.1. Classification (NCBI taxonomy): domain Eukaryota; kingdom Viridiplantae; phylum Streptophyta; class Magnoliopsida; order Apiales; family Araliaceae; genus Panax; species Panax stipuleanatus. The sequence continues at coordinate 123,478,791 of CM035120.1, forward strand.
CGTCGGCAACCACATTAGCCTTACCCGGATGGTATAAGATTTCACAGTCATAATCCTTAATTAACTCCAGCCACCTTCTCTGGCGCATATTCAAGTCCTTCTGTGTAAAGATATATTTCAGACTCTTGTGGTCTGTATATATTTCACACTTCTCCCCATAGAGATAGTGTCTCCAAATTTTTAAAGCAAATACCACGGCAGCTAACTCCAAGTCATGGGTCGGATACCCCTTCTCATAGTCTTTCAATTGTCGTGACGCATACGCAATGACCCTGCCGTTTTGCATAAGCACACAGCCAAGTCCTTTATGCGACGCATCACTATAAACCACAAAATTGCCTGTGTCGTCCGGAAGGGATAACACAGGTGCTGAACTCAACCTCCTCTTGAGCTCTTGGAAACTTTCCTCACACTTCTCTGTCCAAACGAATTTCACCGATTTTCTAGTCAAATTTGTCAGCGGAGTTGCGATCTTGGAAAAGTCCTGAATAAATCTTCTATAATAACCCGCCAATCCAAGAAAACTCCTCACTTCCGACGGTGTTTTCGGCAGATCCCAGTTCATCACAGCTTCGACTTTAGAGGGATCTACCGAAATTCCGTCCTTGTCGATCACATGTCCAAGAAATTGCACTCTTTCAATCCAGAATTCACATTTAGAAAATTTGGCGTACAACTTCTCTCTTCTCAACGCCTCTAATGTTAACTTCAGATGTTCTACATGTTCTTCCTTGGTCTTCGAGTATACCAAAATATCGTCGATAAAGACCACCACGAATTTGTCCAAAAACGGCTTGAACACTCCATTCATTAAGCCCATGAATGCTGCAGGAGCATTCGTTAGACCAAATGACATTACCAAAAATTCGTAGTGACCATATCGAGTCCTAAATGCTGTCTTTGGAACATCCTCTGGCCTCACCTTCAGCTGATGATAGCCACTCCTCAAGTCTATCTTTGAAAAGTACCTTGCACCCTTCAATTGGTCGAACAGATCGTCGATCCTCGGTAATGGATATCTATTCTTAATTGTGACCTTATTCAGTTCTCTGTAGTCGATGCAAAGCCGCATCATCCCGTCCTTCTTCTTCACAAATAACACCGGCGCTCCCCACGGCGATACGCTCGGTTGGATGTACTTCTTGTCCAGTAACTCTTGTAGTTGTACCATTAACTCTTTCATCTCTACCGGAGGCATCCGGTATGGTGCCTTCGATATTGGGGCCGTCCCTGGCGCCAAATCGATCACAAACTCAACCTCTCTGTCTGGCGGAAGTCCTGGCAGATCATCCGGAAATACGTCTAAGAAGTCCCTCACGACTGGTATATCTTCTAATTTCGAATTTTCTTTACGACTATCGACTATGTAGGCTAAATATCCTACACAGCCTTGTCTTAACAACTTCCTGGCCTGCATCATCGTCAGACAACTCGCTTGTCTAGGCGATTTACTGCCATAAAACACAACCTTTGACGGGGTCATAAGGTTGATACACTTCCTCTGGCAATCAATTACAGCCCTATAATTGACTAGCCAATCCATTCCCAGAATAACATCGAATTCCCCAAGTCTAATCGGGATAAGATTTACGTTCATAATGTTACCCTTAATATCTACTCTACAGTTCTTGTGTACATACTTAACAGGGATTACTTCTCTATTCGCAATCTCTATATTCATGGGGTATTCTAACTCGTCCATAGGAAGTTCTAAGTTCTTAGCAAAGTCATCGGATATAAATGAACAAGTAGCACCCGAATCAAATAGTACATAAGCATTAACTTTATTGATCGGAATGATACCTGACACCACATCGCGAGACTGCACAGCATCCTGCACGGTCATGTTGAAGGTCCTGGCGGTTGGTCGGTTGGTTGCGGTTGGTCCCGTGATAGTTAAAGCACTTCCACCGCTGTTTCCCCTGTTTCCACCTGATCCTTCCCTTCCAGATCCCTTCTTGGGACAGTCCCTTGCCAGATGGTCCTTTGAGCCGCAAGTGAAGCAAGCGCCCTTCTTTGGGTTCGGACAGTTAGGTGCTATGTGGCCTTCCTGACCACAATTATAACATACTCGTTTTCCCTTCATACAGACCCCCAGGTGAGCTTTCCCGCAGGTCGAACAAGCTTCGATCCTCTTTTTCTGACCACCTTGCTGATTCCCAGTCGATGAGTTATCATTCCACCTCCTCTTCTGATTATTACTCCCTCCCGTGTTGCTACCACTAGCCTTGTTAATTCCTTCACCTTCACTCTTCTTCTTTTTCTGATCTTGGTTATACTTTGTAACTGCATCACTCCCGCCTTCAGCGAGAATGGCCTTCTCCAACACCCCAGCAAAAGTGTTCAATTGGAACATTGACACTTTGCTATACAACCAGGGCTTCAGGCCCTGTTCAAACCTCCTTGCCTTCCTCTGATCGGTGTGCACTTGATACGTGGCAAACCTAGCCAACTCATTGAATTTCGCCGCATATTCTGGTACGGACATATTTCCCTGTTTCAGTTCCAAGAACTGGACCTCCATTTGATTCTGCGAGCTGGTCGGAAAGTACATCTCGAAGAACATCTCCTTGAACCTCTCCCAGGTAATCACACCTTCACCTCCCCGGACCTTATTCGCTTGCCACCAATAGCTGGCCTCAGATTTCAGCATGAACGTTGCATAGGCGGTTTTCTGGTCCTCTCTGACTCTGGCGACGTCAAAAACTTTTTCCATCTCCATGACCCAGGTTTGAGCTTCTATCGGGTTCATGGTGCCTTTAAACTCTGGCGGTCCCACCGCCTTGAAGTCCTTGAACGTTGTGGCCGGTGGAGCTTGAGGTTGGTTGTTAAGCGCTCCAGCAAGTAAGTTCGCCAACTGCTGAACGGGGTTAGCATTGGCGTCGTTGTTGTTGTTAGTTGACCCTTCTTGGGCCTGTTGACGGTTAGATCGTCTCCTTGGCGGCATTTTACTCTTAAGAAATACGCGTATTAGAACTTTATTCAATCTTTTAAATATCTAAGGCTTAACTTAAACATTTAGACACAATCAGTCAACACATTATCTCAAATAAACTCTGATATATTACTAAATCAAAAGTTTTAACATAATACGATAGCATCACTGCTATTTACATCAACTATCCTGAGATAAAGAATCTACAGGATTTAAAACATAAAATATTCCTCTGTTTATAAACACATTGGAATTTACATTATTAACTACCAGATAGGTTTCACAAAATCAAATGTTCCTATCACTGCCCATTAAGGCGACGAACAGCTTTGCCACGCTCTTCTTCCATAATCCGAGACATCGTCCTGCGATCTAGCATGTACGACGGTAGTCCTTCAAACTGAATTGGGTACCTCATAACCCGATCCTGGGCCTCGTCAATTGCATACTGAAGTATAGAGTACGTCTCTTCAAGCTTGGCCTTCTTCGCCCGACAATTATCTTCTGCGAGATCTGCTCGTCGTGATTCCCTTACCCAAGCCTCCTCTGCTATGGCCAGCCTTGCTGATTTCTCTTTTAGTTCATTCTTCAATTCCTCAATTTCCTCTGACTTCTGCTCGGTTTGGCCCTTCTCGTGAGCCAAATTCCACTCTACATTTCCCAAACGTGTGTGAAGAGCCTCAACCTCTCCATCCCTCAGCTCGATGGTAGACTGTTGAGTAACCGACCGCTCCCTCAGCTCCTGAACAGTCTCCCTCAGCTCCTGAACAGTATCACGTAACTCTATGTTACGGTCATACAGCTCGTCATACATCTCAGCACTGATAGAGCTCGGCGGGAACTCTTCAGGGTCTTCCTCCTCCTCTTCAGCTGCCTCAGCCTGAACTTCAATCTCCTCAGGGTCTTCCTCAGAGTCCTCCTCTGAATTAGACACCGGCACAATCTCCTGACCAATGACTGTGATCAAGGGTGATGGCTCTCGTCGGACTAACTGCTCCCAAACTACGTGGATATCTCGGGGCTCCTCCTCTCTAGCCTCTAGGGGTACAGGGTCCCTGGACTGACTAGGTTCTCCAGCATTCGTCATCCTGACAAATAAAATTTTAAGTTTTAGTAATTACGTGATGCTAATCGAGACTCGAATATATAAGTATAAACACGTAGCACATAAGGTAAGTTATTATCTTTCTTAGAACTCGATAAGAGTTATCATTACTATGTTCTCGATCTCTAAAAAGGCTACTATCCTAAGGTTTTTCCCCACCTAAGGTTCATAACCTACAGCTTTGATACCAACCTGTGACACCCCCAAATCCGGGTACTTCAATTTCCACGGGACTTGGTGTTCACTGTACAAATATCATCTATCTATCTACCCATAGTAAATGCAAACCATGAAATAAATAGAAATAATCCTCCCCTTGTGGGGTTACAACATCTGAAAAGAAATACATCAATCCCAGGTCGTACTTAACCTTAAATATCAAATGCGGAAATATAACTAATTAAATAAGTTTTACACAACTTTAACATAAGTCTGAAACATAAACACATAAAATAAACAACAAGTCTTCATCACTTGTTGACTTTGCCCTTGCCTTTGCTAGTAGAAGGCTCGTCAGACCTTTCGTTCTTAACTGCAATGTTATTATTACGCAAGAGTGAGCACGGTTGCCCACAAGTATAATAATATGACAACAATATAATAACATGCGAGTGAATCAAGGACATCTGAATAAAGAAACTCAACTTTTGACTCGAGGATAAATAACAGGAATCAAAATATCATCTGAGGGTCATAAGACCTTGAACTATGTCCTAGGTTGTAAAGTGTTTATACTTAAAACCTTTAACAGTCATAAGACTATGGACTCTACTTCTCGTACTTAGGGGGATCAGCCCTTAGTACCATATTGTGCACAATATCTCAACGCTAAAGCGTAAATAATCCCCTTTTACAGGGTTGTTCATCTCAGTTTTGACATCAGAGTCCGCACCAAAGGAAGTTTGGTTTGGATAAGCTCAATAAGTATTTTGGAATTTAGAACGTTCATCAACTATGGACTAGTCGAATCAATAAGGGTTCACTAGTCCTATAAGGTTCAACAATAACATCGATATTCAACTTGAATAATAAATCTCAAGAGTATACAATCGAATAAGTATTGTATCACTGAATCATGCTTTTAAAAGAGTTACAATATGTAATATGAATTTCGAACTTGAACAATTAAAAACACGAGCTTACTCGATATAGAAACACAAGTCTAAGGCTTAATAAATGAATAAATTAGAATTTAGGGAACTTGCTAAATCAATAAATTAGGGATAGGATACTTGCCTCTTGCACAAGCTACAATTATAATTCACGTTCTTTATTAAACCCTACACATCAATACGTTCACAATACAAATTAATCAATAACTCGATATACGTATCGAATCACACACATCGGTCTTGAGCACGTTATTGGACTATACAATTAACGATTCAAGTCATGTAATTAACTTATTAATTACTCACGTAATATAAGTTATTAACCTCTTATTATATGTTTAGCATATCTTTATGTTCATTACATTAGGTTTTAAACCACCTCTTAGAACACACGAACACTTAGCAAAAAAATTTCAAATTTCTGCAAGGGGCGCGGCCGCGCGCCAGTTACCCTTGGGACCAGCGCGGCCGCGCGGAAACGCAGACCCAGATTTCCAGTTCGCGAATGACACACAGAGCAACCCAAATAAATCCAAATTAAACTAACGAAATGAATTTAAGGCTACCCATGAGATATAGAATTTACAGAAACATCATACCATGTTCTAAGCATGCTTTTAACACTTTAAATCACGAAATTACACAAATCACAACATTTAATTTCACTATTTTCAACATTTTATAAAGTTTTGAAAGAAAACAAGAATTCAACGTTACGGATTCGTTATAACACCGAATCCGTTCGTTTAACTTCCATTTTGTTCGTTTAAATGTACACAATCACATTCAAGTGTTAATTTAAGTTAAATAAACGCATAAGGTGTGTAAATTTTGTACGTAAGGGCCATATGGGCCATATGTACAATTTTTACACTCTGTAACTTTTGAAAACCCAATTATCAACAAAATTCCATGGTGTGATCACTGAAAGTTATGCATATATGGCATATAATATGTTATGGACATCAATTAATATATATATAGCCATATCATGAACAAGTCATCAATTTAGTCTTTTACAGAAAACTTCAAAGTACGTTAATGGAAGTTTTGAAAACTTAATTAAGACGTAATTACATAAAATTGATCACTGTGATTTATGTATACATGGTATAAAACATGTTATAAACATAATTTAACCCATATAAAACCATATAACCAACAATGATTCAAAATTGACGATTACAGAGAACTTCAAAGTACGTAAAAATAGAAAGCTTAAAACTTAATATAACTGAATTTACCCTTGCTAGTTGGTGAAGATGATTCAAGGATGATGATATAAACTTTTCAAATTCTTCTTCCTCAATCTTTTCTCTCAAAATTCTCTCTGATATGAATATATGAATTGATATAGTATATATGTATATAAGTATAATACGTATAATATATAATGGGTGAGTGGTTGTCAGTTGGTCCCTTAGTGGGTTAACTGACCAACTCCCCTTAAGGCCTTGTTTGGCTAGCTTAAGGAATCCTTTCTCATTTATTTTAATTAATTTATTATAATATAGTTAATTAATGTCACACCCAATTAAATCAAATAATGCTATTTAAATCAATTAAATAAAATAGCATAAATCTACATTAAATCACATAGTCACATAATTAAAATTCTTATTTATTAATTATGTCTAATCATAAATCTCTAATTAATTATTAAATTAATTAGAATAACATTATGCTTATTAATTAATATATTAATCAAATAAGCTCAATTAAATACATACTTTGAATATAAAAATTCACCACATTAATTTAACTAATGTGACACATATAATTAAATTAATCTACCACAAATTCATCAATTAATTATTTAACTCAATAATTAAATCATCAAAAATATTTATTTAATTCAATAAATATTCAAAATAAATTACAAAAATCTTGTTTGTCACAGTTTTTAAAACACATCTTTGAAATCTTGAACAATTAGAAAATAATTTCTGAATTTCTGTAGGCAGGGCGCGGCCGAGCTCCAATTGCTCTTTGGAACGGCGCGGCAGCGGTGCACGGCGCGGGCGCACTCCAAGTGTTCCTTGAAGCGACGCGGCTGCGCTGTGACGCAGACCCAGATTCTGCAGTTCGTGAAGAACACGGAACCCAGCCAATAAATCCCAAATTAAACTAACATGATGAATTTAAATGCTACCCATGAAATATAGACTTTACAGAAACATCATACAGTGTTCTTAGCATGATTCCAACACTTTAATTCACGTAATTACATAAATCACAACATTTAATTTCACCTTTTTTCATATTTTGTAAACTTTGAAGAAAATACATGAATTTTAACGTTACAGATTCGTTAATTCACCGAATCCATCCGTTTAAATTCTGTTTTGTTCGTTTAAACGTACATAATCATATACAAGTGTCAATTTAAGTTAAACAAACGAGTAAAGCATGTAAATTTTGTACATAAGGGTTATATATATATGTGTTCTTCATATTTTCATACACTGAGACTTTTAATAACCCAATCAAAACATAATTACATGAATTTAATCACTGTAAATCATGCATATATGGTTTAGAGCATGTTATGAACATCAATTAATATATATATATATATATATATATATATATAGCCATATAATGAACAAATGTCAATTTTCCCATTCGCAGAGAACTTTTTAAAAACACGTAAATGGAAAAAAAACTCTGTAATTTTTGAAAACCCAATTAAGACATGTTTTCATGGATTAATTTCTCAAAAATAGATATAAATCACATACAATTGAGTTATGTATGTCAATAAACATTTAACATCAAATAATAAACAACAATTCATGAAGTTCCAATTTCAGAGACCTCAGTTGGGAGAAAAATATACTACGTGAAATAAAAATTGGGATGTAGGGATTACCCTTGCAGTCTCTGATTGAAGGTGATATACACTTGAATTCTTCAACTCTCTCTATCTTTTCTCTTTGTGTTTTCTCTCTATTTTTCTTAACTGATGAAAGGGGAAGACTGATATATGATATATATGATATATGAAGTATAATATATAATACATATATGTATGCTCTCATAATGGGTGAGTAGTCGTCAGTTAATCTCATAGTGGGTTAACTGACCAACTTCCCTTAAGGCCTTGTTTGCTTGTCCTCCCTTATTCTTCCTTTCCTCTTATTTTAATTAACTTACTATAATATAGTTTAATAATGTCACACTTTTAATTAATCAATTAATCTTATTTAAATCAATTAAATAAAATAGCATGATTCTACAATAAATTACATAGTCACATAATTAAAATTCTTATTTATTAATTATGTTAAATCATTAAATCTCTAATTAATTATTAAATTAATTAGAATAACATTATGCTTATTAATTAATTCGTTTAATCAAATAAGCTCAATTAAATACATATTTTGAATATAAAAATTCTCCATATTAATTTAATCAATGTAACACATATAATTAAATTAATCTACCACAAATTCATCATATAATTATTTAACTCAGTAATTAAATAATTAAAAAATATTTATTTAATTCAATAAATATTCACATTAAATAACAAAAAATCTTGTTCGTCACATCTCTCCCCAGTCACTGGGTGACTAATTTTCTGTCAATTTTAATTCAAGTACGGGCATTGGCGTGCAAACCCTTCGCCCTTTTTACTGCTTTTCTATACATATATATATATATATATATATATATATTTCATTTCTGTCATAGTCTGGATTATTTTGTAACTATTTGCAAATTTTTTACAAATATATTGAAATATATATATATATTTCAATTCCAGTCCGGGCTTGCGAGTGAAAACCATTGCCCTTTTACAGCTTTTGTATATATATAACTATATATATATATATATTGTTTACTCAATTTATTCAACTGCTGCATTTAATATTTATTTCTATATGATCTGCACTGACATATCTGCGGGCGGACTAGATTTATCCAAATCTCGCCAATTCTAGCTTTCAACGGTTCAAACAAGTCCCGACAGAACCTGGAAGCTATAATGGCAGAGATTTCTTTAAATCTAGTTATTTTTATAGTTTCAGTTTCGAAAGCAAACTCGCGTCCTTTAGATCGCTATCTAGTGGGAACGAGGCGCTTTGGCCACACGTAGCAAGGATTTATTGATGAATCCTTGGTTTTATTGCGTTAGAATGATGTATATATTCATTTCTGTGCAAATTTGAACTGTGCAGGTTTATCAGGCTACTCATATGTGAGCCTAGAAATCGTGGGATTCACGATCAAATCGATCGGGATCTGATTCCCATGATGGACAAACTCCGATTTACAGATGTACCCTGCCAGTTTTTCAGTAAAATGTACATACATAAACCTTAAAACGGTTATTCGGATTTATGGTCTCATCATAGTGAAATGTGGCTTGTCGTGTCAGCGTCCCTCCGATTGTTTTCATGCCCATGAGGAGACCGACACGTTTATTTATTGTTAATGGTTGATCATGCTTCACCACACCATTCATATGCAGCTTTAAGGCTATAAAGATAAAATTTGGAAGTATCAAAAGGCTTCAATTCCTATGTCAACGTAGGGGTTTGATCAACACCTTTCAAAACATCACTGTCAATTCAATTTCAAAGCTTTTTACAAATCTAATCAAAATGCTTTTATAAATCAAATCAAAGACTGATTCTTAAAATCAAATCGAACCCTTCATATATAGGTTCAGCGAAGCAAAGCACTACTATCAATCAATCAAATCAAAAGGCCCAATTTTCATAAAGCATTCACTCACTTATTCATAGTTTTAAGGGAAATATTGAAAAGATGTGGTACCGTATTCACACAGGAGTCGTGGGGTGCCTAACACCTTCCTCACACTTAACCAAGCCCCCGAACTCAAAACTCCGATTTCAAAGATCAAGTTTCGACAGTGTCCAGCAATTGGGCCTCTTTTCAAATCAAATTCGGTTGAGTTGGTACAACCATTTTCAAATCTACCAACTGGCGACTCTGTTTTAATCAAATCAAATCGTCGATATAAACACATGTTGGCCTCTTTCCTAAAAAACCCTTCAAAACCTTTTTCCTAAATAAAAAAAATAAGGGTAGAGAGAACTTAGGAAGATTGATTTGAGGAAACCCGGGTTATGAACCGGCCCGCGGGATTCTTAAATTTTCCAATGTCGACACTATTTATACAGACGCAACTAGACTATAATATGTACAAATGTTCTACAAATGAATAACATGAATACTAATGAAATATAAACTAATAAAAGTATCATCATCGGGCGGAGGTGGACGCTGCTGCTCTGGTGTATGAAAATCCAGGTCGTCCTCCTGGTCATTATCGCTAGTCCGCTCGTCATCGCCAATCCGCTCGCTATTGCCACTCTATTGAAAGAATTATAAATAAAAATCATTAGTTTGTATATACGTGAGAGTTAACAAGATAGCCTTAATTGCATAAAACATAAACATGCAGAATACCTGAGTAGGCGGGGGCTGACCAAAAGCCTCCTCTAGGAGAGTAATCACCATTCGAAGCATCTCGCCACTGAAAGTGTCGAACTACTCCCGCGATAATCCCGTACTCTTTGTGGAGGCCATTGTTATAACCTCCTAAGCAAGCTGGTAAAGACGAGAACTGCTAGGCAACTTCTGACGACAAAAGGCCAGATTTGTATGGAACTTATCCGACACGATCGCTATTAGCCTCTAGAATAACTCGTCATCCTATCCAGCGCCCGTATGAGATGCTCCGACATGTGCTCTCGAACGCTGGCGCTGGCTAGAGCCTACAAAAATATATTGTTCCATTAATAATAATAATTTATATAATGTGATAGATTATAATAATTTCGTGAAACATAAAAAATATTATTACCTCCAGGTAGTGTATATGTGGGAATCCTCGGCATACCCAACACTCAATACCTGCCGGTACTGGTAGTGGGGGTTCCTGAGATGCGACCCATAGTCTCAGCTCCTCATCCCGAGATAATACAATATCGGGAAGGGGGTGGTAGAATCTAACGGCTCAAAACCCCTCCTAATAGCCTCCAACTCAGCTAAATGCTGGTCCCGAAACTTCTAAAATTGGTCCTGTAATTTATTTTGTATACGTGAGTTAATTATATCATTTTTTAACAATTGAATATTAATAAAAGCTAAATAGTAAGATGAGTTTTACCCGTATAGCTAATGTTGCTTGAGACAAAGCACGCTCGTCCTTAGGCGTGTGGGCTCTATCCCAAAACTCTAACATGGTCGGATCTCGGTCCAAGGTCCTCCACAAGGCCTAATAAAGACATTCATAAAATAGGTATTAAGTATTTGTGTGAGAACTTGATAACTAAACAACTAAATACAACGCACTTACCGTCTTCGCCTCCTCGAACGGCTGAGAACCAATGGTGTGTACTATACGGAGGTGGCCACAGTTCTTCTTCCCCTGCTCAGACTTCTTCTTGAAGTTATCAGTATCCCAGTGCACACACATAGACTGCCAGGCTAAATCGGAGACTATGCGGGGCTGGTGATCTCTGATGGTGGTCCCGAGCTGGTCCTCAATTGCCCGGGCTGCCCTCTGTCACATCTCATACAGTCAGCTGGAGTAATTCTTAGCGACATGTGAAATAATTACATCGTCGCCAGCTGTCTGAGAGATACTTGGATCATATCTAAAATAAATGTATAACAAAAGTTTAAAAGTTAGGATCAATTGATTTCTCGAAACTTAACAACTATGTACTAATATAATATGATTAACTTACGTGGAAATCCAGCAATACAGTCTGCATAAAGGTGGCATCGTGCCACGCATACTGGCTCTAGCGCATGCACTCGATCAGGAGGTGCGTCAAACAGATAGCATGTAGTGTGTACTTAGCTACCGGGTCTAGTATACTATAGTAAAAATAGCATAATATGTGTTACGTTAATTGTATTTTTTAATGAATGACAGAAATATTAAATTGTTATTGCAACAATGGATTAACACTTACTGTCCAGAATCGACATCCACCGGTACTGTAAGTGGAGCTTCCGGCGGATGACCAAAGATACCAAGGTTCGTCCCTCGGTGTCGTCGACGAGGTGCATCTGTTATAATTAAAAAAACTGAGAAAATAACGATAAACTAATGCAGCTTAAGATATATTTAAATCCTAGTTCAGACAACTTACTAGCTCCTGAAGACGAGCCTCCATCATGGCTACCGTCTCCCGATCCGGATAGTCCACCACCACGGCAACCTCCACCGCTATGTCTAGCCATGAATATGCTACTGCAATAACCAAATTGGTAGATTATGAATATATATATATATATATATATATATATATATATATTAATATTATGGTATTTACTAATATGAAATCATTTTAGATTACGTACGTCATCAAACCCGTCAGATTCAACGTGTATATCATTCTCGGATTTGATATCTTCCTCATCCTCAGTTTCGAGATCAATTTGGTAATATTTATCATCCTCAACGACTACATAATCATTCACGACGATGTTTTCCTCGACATCCTCATCGTCAAGTACGTCAATGACATAACACTACAAGAAATAGGGCTATTTCTAATGAAATTAAGGTCGACCGAATGGATTCGCTTGGAATTAGTGTATTCTCGATAGAATATTCAGTCGGGCATAAATCAACGAAATTCCGTCGAACTAAGACCAAGGTTGGGGCGCGAAAGTTTCCCTCCAGCGAGAATAACAACCTCGACGGAATAGCTATTAAGGTCGACGGATTGTCCGTCGAGGTTACATAGTGTCGATGGAACTAACCTCGACCGAATTTCGTCGAAATTAGTACTTAAAACCTTATCGCTTCAGCAGCGAGCCTCACTTCTGCTATTGCTATCTACCTCTCTCTGTCAACTCACTCTCTCTCTTTCGTCTGTCCCTCTACTGCTCTCTCTCGTCCCTCTCTTTGCCTGCAGTAGCACTTCCGGCCGTTCCTCCGGTAGCTCCTCCAGCAGCCCTCTGCTCTCTGCTCCATCTCTCTGTACCTCCATCTCTCTACTAAATTTAAGGTATATTGTTGTCAATTAATTTTAAATGTAGAACCCTAAATTTTTAGACATATGATTATGCATAAATTTGGGTATATGTTGGATTTAGCAAATATTATGTTGGGTATAAGTTGAATTTAGCATAAATTTGGTTATAAATTGGTTATGCATAAATTTTCAGAACCCTAAATCTTGCTGAAATTAGGATTACCTTTGAAGTGTTGTTGAAATTGGGATTTTTTTGATAGTTTGCTAAAATTGGAACTTTATTCTATTAATTGTTGGTCCGTTAATGTTAATTACTGCCTATTTTGCAGATTTGAGTATATACAATTGTTGAATTGTATTGTTGAAATATTTTCAGATATATTATTGATTTGAGTATATACAATTGTTGAATTATATTGTTGAAAATGTGTTAATGTTTATTCTTGTTGTGATATGTGGATTGCCTTAAGTCTTTGTAGACACTCGAAATTTTGTTTTCCTGTTACTAACCCTGCACGAGGACAAAACCGTCAACTCAACCCCGGTCACCAATATCGGGATGTCAACTCAAAACCGGTCACCAATACCGGGACAACCACAACCCCGATCACCAATATCGGGATGTCAACTCAACCCCGGTCTTAATATCGGGCCATCAGTTCAACCCCGATCTCAATATCTGGCCATCAGTTCAACATCGATCTCAATACTGTGCCATCATTTCAACCTCGGTCTCAATACCGAGATATTAATTTAGCCCTGGTCACGACCCGAGAGGTCCAGTTCAGCCCAGAGATAACCTTGGGAAGCCAATTCAACTTTAAGAGATAAACCTGAAGCATCACAACATCTCTAAAGGAAAACCTTGAGCGACCAAGTTAGCTTCAGATATAACACTAAGGACAAACATACTCGAATGGGATCCAAGCCTTGGAAACAACCCTAGGAAGTCAACCGAAGGCCATGTCGACACTGAAGGCAACCCCGAGAGGGGCAAAATGATCATTTTATTAACTCCAAGCTGATTTCGTTAAACTCAAGCTGAATTGAGGCCACCAAGGTCAGAACGAACCATAACAATGATCCCGAGTGAAGAAGGCGCAAGACAGCTCAACGAATAAACTATGGGGAAATGAAGACCTAGTTATAAACCCGTCTTTTTGGACTTGAAAAGGGTTATATCCTATATCATTGCGACACTCTTGGCGAGGGATTTTTAGAAAGATATAGCACGCTTCAAACGGATGCTCCGATCAAAAGTTAGAAAGTTTCGAACCTGCCATCTCATTGCTCGGAGTGCACGTACTTCGAGATGATGAAAACCCGCCATGTGGGGACCACCCTGGAGAGCCGCACCTCTACCTATAGTAGCAGCAGGTAGAGTGGAGGCTCCCTGGTCTAAAAATAAGAGGGCACCCCCCTCTCATTTTCAAGTTAGAAATCGTTTTGGAGCCCTGCCCGTTTCGTATCTCGACCAAACTTTTGTCTTCCAAACCCAATTTTTTATACTCTGACAAGTAGATATACCCATATACTACAACATATCAGAAAATAACCGGTAGATTCGGAAGTTTAAAGCCTACGATTTGGCAAAAAGCCTGCGTAGCAGTCCATTGTGAGTATTTTTACGATCAGCAAGTCAATACTAGTTCTTGACACTGTTTTCCACTTACACATCAAGTTTTGTTTTCTAAATATGCTCGAAACTCAAATCCATGGCCGTTTTCGTCAACTTTTGGTACATTTTTGTACATAAACGTATTTTTTGGCATTTTTATAACTCGGATTGACGATCTATCGCTTTCGGCAGCTTTTATACACTTGCATCTTCATTATTAGCAACTTCGCCGGACTAGGTTATCTTCCCAGTCCAGTTTTGACTTTTTTTGTATATATTTAACTGTAGTTTATTGCTTTAATATATATTTATGCATATATAAGCAGCCTTCACCACACTGGGTTATCTTCCCAGTCTTGGTTTGACTACGTTTTTGTCTATATATATATATATATTCATATTTCAGTTTCGGCCTGCATTATTATATGGCCTTTTTACTGCGTTTACATATATTTATGCATATATAAGCAGCCTTCACCACACTAGGTTATCTTTCCAGTCTTGGTTGACTACTTTTCTGCACATTTACATTCCAATTCGGCCTGGATCATTCTGTGGCCTTTTTACTATTTTTTTGCAACATTCACCACACTGGGTTATCTTCCCAGTCTTGGTTAACTACTTTTTTATCCATATTCAATTATATATATTTCAATTTCAGTCCGAGCACAGGCGTGAAAACCCATCGCCCTTTTTACTATTTTTCGATATATATTTCAATTCTGTCCAGCCTGGATCATTCTGTGGCTATTATACAACTTTTATAAATATAAATATTTCAATTCTAGTCCGGGCACCGGCGTGAAAACTCATCGCCCTTTTACAGCTTTCATATATATAATCATATATATATATATATATTAGTTTACTCATTTTTATGAAATTGTTACTTTAAGTATTCATTTGATATGAATTGGCACTAACATTTTTGTGGACGGACTAGATTTATTTAAATCTCGCCAACTCTAGCTTTCAAACGGTTCAAAATAGGTACGGACGGAACCGGGGAGCTAGAATGGTTGAGATTTATTTAAATCTAGCTTTCTTTCTAGTTTCAGTTATAAAAGCAACCTTACGGCCCTTAGATCCCTATCTAGTGGGAACAAGACGCTTTGGCCACGTGCAACCAAGATTTACTGATGAATCCTTTGTTCTATTGCGACGTGAGAATGTATATATATTTCTATGCAAATTTGAGCTGTGTAGGTTTATTAGTTACTCATATGTGAGTCTAGGAATCGTGGGATTCATGATCAAACTGATCAGAATCTGATTCCTACGATGGACAAACTTTAGTTTACGAATGTACCCTGCTAGTTTTTCTGTAAAAATGTACATACAAAAAGACCTTAAAACGGTTAAACGGATTTATGGTCTTAACATAGTAAAAATATAGATTGCCGTGTCAGAGTCCCTCCGATGGCTTTCATGCCCACGAGGAGACTGACACTTATATTTATTTTTGTGGTCGAGGATGCTTTGCAGCCCGACAAATCACCATTCAAATGCAAGCCTTAAGGCTAAAAAGATAAAATAGAAGTATCAATATGTTTCAATTCCTATGTTAGCGTAAGGGTTTGAAAACCAGCTTTCAAAACATCACTTCAATAATCTTATCTAAAAAGAAATCTTTTGCAAATCAAATTAAACACTTTTGCAAATCAAATCAAAGACTTTTTGCAAATCAAATCAAACCCTTTGTATATAGGTTCAACAATTCATAAACATACTTTCAATCAATCAAACATAGGCCCAATTTTCAAGCAGCATACACACATATTTCAGATTTTTAAGGAAAATATTGAAAAGATGCGGTACCGTGTTTACACGAGAGTTCTGAGGTGCCTAACACCTTCCCCACACTTTACCAAGCCCCTGAACTCAAAACTTCGGTTTCAAAGATCAAGTTTCGATAGTGTCTAGCAATTGGGCTTCTTTCAAACAAAACTCGGTTGAGTTGGTACAACCATTTCAAATCTACTAACAGGCGACTCTGTAAAACGTTCAAATCGTCGACATGATACATGTTGGCCTTTTCCTAAAAAACCCTTCAAAACCCTTTCGCAAAAAAAAGAGGAAGAGTAGAGATAACTTAGGAAGAGAGAAAGATCCAGGTTGTGACCCGACCCGCAGATTTTTTACCAACGTCGACAGGTGGCGACTCTGCTGGGGAGGATAGAGGGCTTAGGCCGCTTTCAAATCTTTTCAAACATTTCCCTTCAAAAACTAAAAATGCATAAATTCTGTGTCTTTACATTGAACGAATACGTGAATGCTGCGTCTTTACAATGAATGAATGCGTGAATGCTGCTTATTTACATTGAATGAATGCGAATGAATGCTTTCCTACTTTATAAACAAAGTCATTATATGCATAATGGTAAGGCACGATGTATGTGAATGTATGTTGTGTGATTCCTCTCACAAGGAGGCAAAACCCGTCGATGATAAGTAATGTCTCTGGGGACAGCTAAGTTCTGGGGCTCATGAAAATGCACCACCCAAATTCGCTCCAGTTGAAAGATCGGATTAATTTCCCATCTAGTAGATTGCGATGATCTGGGGACCTATATGCCAAGAAAAGCCGCGCGAGAGTAACCTAAGATAGATCAGCCTCTGATTAACCAAATCCGATGAGAAGCTTCTTCATGCCTTCCTCTTTCAATTCAATGTCAAGTTTTCAATTCCAATGTAAAGGAGCACAATGTAAATATCATAATAAAATTTTACATTCCATGTCTTGTAAATCCTGTCATGTTATCCTGTCATTAAAACAACTGACCTCTATGCAGGATAAGATTTAAAAACCCCCAAACCTGACACATTGCATAACATGTATATGGTTAGTGTCTATCAAGACTAAACTACCTATTCGTCTTGTAGGTAAGAGTGGTCTCATTAATAGATCATAATCTAAACAGGTACAAAACCTATCTACCGACTTGGCTGAAAGTGGCCAACCCGAGTCAGGTTCAGTATCTCGAAAAGAGTTTAAGGGACTTAAAAATTAAATAGCAGAGTTGGCTATCCTCCTAAAAGGACAAAGTAGAAATACTCATGGTCAGACAACGCTCAATCGAACCGAGTCCTCCTCCTAGGGTCGCAATCGAAGGACTGACAAAAAGGGGGAAATGCAGATCCTTGAACCTCGATCCAATAAAAAAACCAACAAAACCCCTAAAATTACAAATCTCAGGGAAGATCGGGAAACTGGCGATATCCGAAGGAAAGTCCAACAAATGGAAGAAACCATCCGGGTAATCAAAGGGACTGGAAACCTTAGAAGTGTCACCTATTCAGATCTCTGCATATTCCCATGGGATAGATATCCTGAAAAATTCCAAGTCCCAGAGTTTGAAAAGTACAATGGGGCAGGCGATCCTTATACGC
Organism: Panax stipuleanatus; assembly: GCA_020205555.1. Lineage (NCBI taxonomy): Eukaryota > Viridiplantae > Streptophyta > Magnoliopsida > Apiales > Araliaceae > Panax > Panax stipuleanatus. The sequence goes on from CM035120.1 coordinate 123,496,924, forward strand.
ATTTGAAAGTATACATTGGCGAGCTAGGGTCTTATGCAGAAGATGAAAGCCTCAGAATGCAGCTTTTCCAAAAGAGTCTCATTGGAGAGGCTTGGCCATGGTATGCCCGACTTGATAATGCAAAAGTCCACAGTTGGGAAGTGTTAGCTCATGCCTTCCTAACTCAATACAACTTCCAGTCTCAGATGGCTCAGGATCGGTATCAAGTGTCCAAGATCAAAAAGTAGAGTACTGAGTCTTTCAGTGAGTATGCCCAAAGATGGAGACATCTGGCAGCACAAGTCAGCCCGCCTATGACAGAAACTGAAATGGTGATGACTTTCATAGACATACAAGAGGCACTATATTACGAGAGGGTCCTAGCAGGCATAGGAAAACCATTCTCTTAAATGATTAAACACGGTGAAATGACAGAGATGGGCCTGAAAGCAAGAAAGATTAAAGATCTCACGACCTTGAAAGTAGTCGCCGAGCATATACAGTCTGACAACTATGCCAATGATCCCATGAGGATACCTAGGAAAGGCGATGAAGATGTATCCCTAATTGTACATAGGGCAGTCTAGGAGACCCAATCATAGTCCCACCATTTGGAAGAAGAAAGACAATCTGTCATTTCAACAACAGGCCGATTCAACCAATGCTATAACAGAAAGAGAAAATTTAAAAGAACGGAAAGTCGGGTGTTCACTCCACTTGGCGATTCCCTTGAAAACATGTTGGTGATGTTAATAGATCACAAGAAAATTACTGAACTGGCTCCACCTCTGGATCCAAAATGTAAAAGATACAATCCGAGCCAAAGATGTGATTACCATTCAGGATCTCCAGGACACGATACACAAGATTATTGGTCCTTGAAACATAAAATCCAAAATAAGATCGAAAATAACGATATTGTGGTCCAACAACCTGACCATCCAAATGACAACACCAATCTTCTGATGCCGCATGATACGGAGGGAGTAAACATGATATGGTCAAAAAGAGATGAAATGCATCCAAATCTCAAATACATACGAAGGATGGAGGAATACCCCCAACGGAACAGAACAAATATCCTAAAGGTGGAAAATGCAGAGGAGGGTATGACAGTGATGCAAAAATTGGATACGATCTAGCATCAAGTAACTCTATTGGCTAATCTGATAGTACGCCAACATCAAGATACAAGGCAGCTTTTCACTCAACTATCAGAAAGCTAAGAGAAAGAGGAGGTCATTCAGAATGTAAGCCTATCTCCCTCCAAGATCAGCCAGCTAGATGAAGAACATCAAAGCATGCTGAGTAGATGAGAAAGGTGGAATGATAAAATTACTAGAAGATCTCGCCAAAGGAAAAATCGTCCAGACGAATGCGAATTCCCAAATAGGAAGTATCAAGCAACATTGCAAACATTGGCCAGCCCTTGAAATCCTACAGCATCGAAAGTCGGGGAGAGTAGGCGGAGAATGGTATTTACACCTTTGGGGGACTCATTGGAAAATGTGTTAGCATTGTTGGTAGCACTGAAAAAGATTACTGAATTGTTACCTCCTACTAAGCCCGAGATGAAAAGTTATGATACTACCAAGATATGTCTCTACCATTCTAACTCACATGGACATGCAACTGAGGAATGTTGCTCTCTAAAGCACAAAATCCAAGATCTCATTGAAAATGAAGAGCTGAAGATAGAAGTTCCAATGACCAGAAAAGGCGAGAGGGAAATGAAGAACTTAAGATGTCTACTCAAGGCAAACACTTCAAAGGATGTGACAGCTATGAGCACCAATCCTGGCAGAACACAAGGTGGATAGATCTTAATGTCGGGAGTGACAGAGGAGACTAAAGAGTCCTCTAAGGAAATTCATCCGCCACCATCAAATATCTTGTTGCTCAAAGCCACCAACCACATTCCTGATGTTACCCTTCCGGATGATGAGGATGAAATACTGCTCCTTCCCAGTGTGGGAAAAGCCAAAAAGGAAAGTTCCTTGCAAAAAATTCAACAACAGTGCGAGACGGATTTCATACTCAAATCCTCTCAAGCCTATGAGAAGGGTGAAGGAATAGATGAAGGAAAAGGTGGTGAATTTCTCAAGGAAGCCAACCCATCGAGGAATTTAGAGTTCATCCCTCTTTGCGATAAGTCCAGTTTGAGCCTCCTTAAGGGATATGCTAATTCAGGAGGCGATTAAGTTATGGCCGTGATTGAAGATATTCATGACCAGGAGGTAACCTCTATCACGAGCCTCGAAGACAACATAACTACTGATGACTGGACTATCAGGCCTCAACTAGCCCAAAGGACGTAGATCCAAAGGAAAAGTTACGAGTTCCAGGAGATGTTGGGACATTATCATTTTCTTAGCATTATGCCTTTTATCTTCCATGCATATAAAAATCAAAAAGTCACAAAATCAAAAAATCAAAATATCAAAAAATTAAAAAAATCGAACCATCCAGGCAAAGTCTGAACTATGAATGACCTGATCTCCCTTCACCCGGGAGTACGTAGGCGGCCATTCCTAGTGCGGTCAAACCAAACAAAAAATTCAAAAAACACATTAAACCCAAACAAAAAGTTCAAACCTAAATGAGACACTTCTCAAACATCTCACACAAGAACCGGAACTACGAATGACCTGATCTCCCTCAACCCGGGAGTACGTAGGCAGCCATTTCTGGTACGATCAAACCAAACAATAAAAACTCAAAAAAACTCATCAAACCAAACTCAAAACCCAAGATAAATATTTCTCAACCCTCTCTCATACAAAAAAAGCTTGAACTACGAATGACCTGATCTCCCTCAACCCGGGAGTACGTAGGCAGCCATCAATGGTGCGGTGTAACCATCAAAGAAAAATAAAGAACCAATATAAAACAAGTTCCAAGACATCGAAACCCTATAAATCCAAATTCTATCAAACCTCTTGGTCAGCAGGCCCTGCTGAGGAAAATCAAAGCTAGTCTCTGAACCCGTGGATTAGCGGGATAACAGCGCCAACATGGAATCTCTCTGAAGATGGAGGAGCAGCTGCAAGCTCCTGACCCTTGGTCTCCATACGATCTAAAATATCCACTGCCATCTGCATAGTGCTGCTATGACCATCTATGAAGGCACTCATCTCTCCAACCATGTTGTCCATATATGATTTGAGTGTATTGTTGTCCGTTATATAAATATCTTGGGTGGCTATGGCCTCGTCCCTCACATCAAAAATGGCATCCCGAGCAACTAATGCCTCATTAATCTCCTCAAAAGCCACATCACGAGTAGATTGAACCTCATCTCTTTCCGCAAGAATTGCATCTCGGGTAGATCGATCCTCGTCTCTCTAAACTAATGATATATCCCGAGTAGCTCTAGCCTCGTCTCTAGTAGCAAAAGTTGTGTTTCTACTAAAAAGGGCTGTCAACATCAATGCTCTAGCCTGATTTTTCTCAAAAGTCATCCGAGCTAGTGAATCAACAATAGATGGATCTGTCCTGGCAGGGATGCTCGAAGGGTCATTAACCAAAGACGCTGTCAACCGGTAATCAAATCATCCTCGAAAGAATCAGGATCCCCTATAGGCTCCTCCTCATGAGAATCAATGCTCAGAGCTGACTGGGCAGCCGCAACCAATACGATATTAGACTCCAACCATGCCAAATACTCTCAAGAACGATCTGGATGACCAGTACCGAAATCAGCACTCTCCCTGTGAGTCCTACACTCGTAAATTCTGATCAGGTCAGCTGGCGACAAAGCAAAGCTGATACCCTTTGATCCATAGCTCCCTCAAAATGTTGGAGGCTCCGAAACTGATCAAACTGACATAGGACTACCAGCGGATGGTAGGTGGTCACCCCTCTCAAACCCACCAAGGGTAGATAATCCATGCCAACTGCATGAGTAATGAAGCTATAAGGGTAGCTAAGTCCTGAGCATGGCAAGATCGAAAAGGGATGCTCGATCTCCGATAGGAAGGCCGACCATTTCGCTTCATCTGAACACTCCATAGGCTGGAAGGAGTACGACAGGGCTATCTCATGGGTAAAGCAGTACCCGTGATGTCTTAAGGTGCCGATCGGACTTAAATGCATCATGAACCATACATACAACAGAACGGTGCTGCCTCTGAAAAATCTCCCTGGATGGATATTACTGGAAGTAGCCGATCTCAAAGTCTCGGCTAATACCATCGACAGAGTCATACAACCCCGTCTAAGGGCATGAACCACTACCATAAAGCCAGTATCTAAGTGGTCCATATATAGGGGCATGTATAGATAAGCAGTGATGCACATCAACAGAACATCCACTCATGCAAATTGTCACTCATCTGCCAGAATAATAAAATCCCTAGAGAAGCGCTCGTAGCTGTCCAACCTACCAAAACAATCAATAAAAACTCCATGGACACTACATGTCCGGCAGTAACCTCCTCAGTGACGACTCTTCGCCTCAATATAGTCATGGTCATGAACGATCATCTAATGTCATTAATGGTTGTCCTGGCACAAGGCAAAGCTAATGTCCTACCCGTGAGATACTCATACTCCTCCAGCATAGGAGTCAACTCACAAAGGCTAAACCTAGAGAGCCTACATCCAAGAAAGACACTCAAGATCAATGACGGCACCTCAATGTTGTTCCATCAAATCTGGAGCAAGTCTCGAAAATAAGAGACATCGATACATCAAGATGACCAGTTATATAGATGAAATGACAATCATCATAGGATGCAATCTGTCAGCAACTCATCACTCCTGATGGGCGGGAAGACCTGATCTCCTTTAACCCATAGAAGCACATGGGCTACCGTCATGGCAAAGTCTATCTCATACCCGATGGATCTGTTCCCTGAGCAAAAGGCCACGAATTAAACCTCACAGATCAAACCAAATCTAGTTGAAGCCATCATATCCCCAACCATCACAGGCCCTTGAATCCAATTTAGTGGATTATGCAGGCCCTTCGATATCAACCATCAAAGTCAATTACGCCCACAAGTCAGAAACAATGATTGGGACATCCAAACTTCAAGGCCCATATCCACTACTTGTTCACCATATGGGATATGAGGTAAAGACTCTTACAATCTCAACATCTTATCAACCCAACTGTCAAACATACAACAAAGCAATCACCCCAGATGACAAGCAAGACTGGGGAAAGTTCGGAGTCAATGACAACCCAATGTTCGGACCCTTACCACAAGACTGGGGCAATTTTTGGAAATTATGATAACTCAACACTGGGGCATTTATCAACCATCCAATGAAAATGCACTAGTTGGCGTCATCAGCATGGTCTGTCATCATCAAAGCTTCCATTATTGGAGATCCGGTATGATCAATCTGTCTTTTCCAATCATAATTTTCTTAGAATACTGCGATCCACTGATAAGGTACGACTCTTTCATCTCTTTATGTGCTTTTAATTTTCAATTACATGTATTGGAAATGGTATACATGTTAAGTATAAATAAATCCTATGTTAAAATCTGAATAGAGATTTGTTGACGTCGGTTTAAAAATCCCGCGTGTCAGGTCACAACCCGAGACTTTTAATTCATCTTCCTAAGTTATCTCTACCCTTATTGTTTTTATTTAGGAAAATGGTTTTTAAGGGTTATTTAGGAAAAAGGCCAACATGTATCATGTCGACGATTTTAACGTTTACAGAGTCACCAGTTGGTAGATTTGAAAATGGTTGTACTAACTCAACCGAGTTTGACTTGAAAAGAGGCCCAATTGCTGGACACTGTCAAAACTTGATCTTTGAAAACAAAGTTTGAGCTCGGGGGCTTGGTTAAGTGTGGAGAAGGTGTTAGGCACCCCACGACTCCCGTGTAAATACGATACCGCATCTTTTTAATATTTCCCTTAAAACTGGAATGCGTGAGTGAATGCTATTTGAAAATTTGGCCTATTGATTTGATTGATTGAAAATAGTGCTTTGCTTCGTTGAACCTATATACGAAGGGTTTGATTTTATTTTGAAAATCAGTCTTTGATTTGATTTGCAAAAGTGTTTTGATTAGATTTGCAAAAGCTTTTCTTTTGAATGAAATTGACAGTGATGTTTTGAAAGCTGTTTATCAAACCCTTACGCTGACATAGGAATTGAAGCCTTTTGATACTTTCAAATTTTATCTTTATAGCCTTAAGGCTACATGTGATTGGTGATGTGAAGCATGATTAACAATAAAAATAAATAAACATGCTAGTCTCCTTCATGGGCATGAAAACCATCGGAGGGACGCTGACACGACAATCATATTTCACTATGATGAGACCTTAAATTTGGATAACCGTTTTAAGGTCTTGTGTATGTACATTTTACAGAAAAACTGGCAGGATAAATCTGTAAATCGGAGTTTTATCCATCGTGGGAATCAGATTCTGATCAGTTTGATCATGAATCCCACGATTTCTAGGCTCACATTTAGTAGCCAATAAACCTGTACAGTTCAAATTTGCACAAAAATAGATATATGCATCCTCACGTCGCAATGGAACCAAGGATTCATCAGTAAATCCTGGCTGCGCGTGGCCAAAGCGTCTCGTACCCACTAGATAGCGATCTAAGGGATGCGAGTTTGCTTTTAAAGCTAAAACTATAAAAATAGCTAGATTTAAAGAAATCTCAACCATTATAGCTTCCAAGTTCTGTCGGGACCTGTTTGAACCGGTAGAAAGCTAGAATTGGCGAGATTTAGATAAATCTAGTCTGCCCGCAGATATGTCAGTGCCGATTAATATAAAATGAATATTAAATACAACAATTGAATAGATGGAGTAAAGAAATATATATATATATATATATATATAGTTATATATAAAAAGCTATAAAAGGGCGATGGGTTTTCACTCGCAAGCCCGGACTGAAATTAAAATATATATATATTTATAAAAAAACTGTAAATAGCCACGAAATAATCCAGGATTGATAGTAATTAAATATATATATATATATATATATATATATATATATATTGGAAAGCAGTAAAAAAGGCGATGGGTTTTCACGCCGGTGCCCGTACTTGAATTGAAATAGACACAAAAGTAGTCAACTAGTGACTAGGGAGAGCACCTAGTCTGGCGAAGTGTGCAAAAGCCGTAAAATGGCCACGAAATAATCTAGGCCGGACTGAAAATATATAAATATATATATATATATATATATATAACAAAAATGTAGTCAACCAGGACTGATATGAGTACCAGTGATGGTGAAAATCGCTTATATATGCGTAGATATATATAAAAGCGGTAAACTACCTCGGATTTGACATCTGGGCTTGACAGAATTGAAATATTAGTATATATACAGTTAAATATATACAAAAAAGGGCCAAACACGGACTAGGAAAATAACCCAATTCGACGAAGTTGCTAGAATGTGTGTGCTAATGCATTGAAGCTGCTGGAGCTGACGGATCGTCAATCTGAGTTGTAGAAATGCAAAAAATTGAGTTTATGTACAGAAATGTACTAAATTTTGATGAAAACGGCCACAGAACTAAGTTCCGGGCATATTTAGAAGATGAAACTTTGTGTGCAAGTGTAAAATAGTGCAAAGTAGTAGTATTGACTTGCTGATTGTTAAAATACATACAATGGACTGCAATACGGGCTTTTTGCCACGTAGTGGGCTTCAAACGACCAAATCTACCAGTTATGTTTTGATATGTGGTAGTATGTGGGTCTATCTACGTGTTGGAGTAAAAATATTTGGGTTTGGAAGAGGTGCAAAAGTCAAAAAATCAGACGAGCAGAGCTTCGCTGCGTTTCGAAAACTTAAAAATGAAGGTGGGGTGCACGTTTATTTATAGGCCAGGGAGCCTCCACTCTACCTGTTGCTGTCACAGGTAGAGGTGTGGCTCCCTTGGTGGGGCCTGCGGTGCCGAGTTCCATCATCTCGAAGTACGTGCACTCCGGACAACACGCAGTCAAAGTCTAAACTTTCAAACTTTTGATCGGAGCTATCGTTTGAGGCGTGCGATACCTTTTCGAAAAGCCCTCTCCGAGAGTGTTGCAATGACATGGGATAAAACATTTTCCGGGTCCGAGAAGACGGGTTCATAACCAGGTCTTCGATTTCCCATAGTTTGTTCGTAAAGCTGTCTTGCGCTGTTGGCACTCGGGATCATCGTTAGGGTTCATTTTAACTTCGATGGCATCAATTCGACTTGAGCTTGACCGAATTGGTTGAGGTTTGATAAAATGACCATTTTTCCCCTCTCGGGGTGGTCATTGGTGAATTTGACTATCGAAGCTGGATTGACGGTCTGATTGACTATCGGAGCTGGATTTACGGTTTGATTGACTATTAGAGCTGTATAGATGGTCCAATTGACTATCGGAGCTGGATAGACGATCCGATTGACTATCGGAGCTGGATTAACGGTTCGATTGACTATCAAAGCTGGATAGACGATCCGATTGACTATCGAAGCTAGATAGACAGTCTGATTGACTATCGGAGCTGGATAGACAGTTTAATTGACTATCGGAGCTGGATAGACAGTCCAATTGACTATCAAAGCTGGTTGACGGTCCGATTAACTATCAGAGCTGGATTAACAGTTCGATTGACTATCGGAGCTGGATAGACGATCCGATTGACTATCGGAGCTGGATAGACGGTCCGATTAACTATCGGAGCTGGATTGACTGTCCAATTGACTATCGAAGTTGGATTAAGTACCGACTGACTATCAGAGCTGGATTAAGTACCGACATTGGTGATGGGATTTGGCTGGAGTACCGATATTGGGGATCGGATTTGGGTTTACCGATATTGGGGATCAGATTTGGGTTTACCGATATTGGTGATCGAATTTAGGTTGAAGGACCAGCATTGGTGGCCGGATTTGAATTGATTGACGATTTTGCCCTCCTATAGTGTTAGTATCAAGGCAAGGAAAATTTCGAGTGTCTACAGATGCCCCTCTTTATCATGTCCATGCAATGTAGTGAAATGGACAGGATAAAGATGAGTAGACACTGGAAATAAAAAGTTCCAGAGCCGCTTCGAAGGCTGGGAGTCTTTTAGTAGATTGGGGCTACTTTTGGCCGCTTATGTCATCAATCTGATGGGAATAACGTTGTCAAGCACAGCCTTTGAGGGTGTTGGTAGGTTATCGCGAACTCGTTCTGTCATTTTTTGCTGGGGATGACACTATTCACAATAACTTGTTTGACTCTGATAGGATGAGATTTGTTGAAGATGAGCTATCACAGATTGTTCCCGTCCTGATCTGCTGGGGATGACGTCCTATGCGATAGCTTCATAGATTCTGATGACGTTGATATGATTGATACTACCTCAGTGATCCCTTTGAGGATGTGTATAACATATTGCATCATCTCTCCTTTGTGAAGACGGAGTATTAAATGAATTTCACTCCTAGATCATCTCTAGATATCTCATGGGGCTAGTTTGGTGGTCGACACGTCATTGGGGTTGAGCCAACGGTTGAACTGGATTTCGATCTGTACCCGAACTTCGTTGGGGTTGAGCTAACGGCTGAAACTAGTTTGGTCAGTACACGAGCTTCACTGGGGCTGAGCCAATGGCTGAAACTACTTTGGTCAGTACCTGAACTTCGATGGGGTTGAGCCAACGACTGAAACTATTTTGGTCAGTACCTGAACTTCGCTGGGGTTGAGCCAACAGCTGAAACTGCTTCGGTCAGTACCCAAACTTCACTGGGGTTGAGCCAACGACTGAGTTATCATCAGTCAGTACCCGATCTTCGCTGGGGCTGAGCCAACGACTGAAACTGTCATCGGTCAGTACCCGATGCTTCAAAAGTGGCAGTTTTTAGTAATTTTACGCAGTTTTTGCAGTTTTTCTGTAGTTTGCTTTGTTGATCCCCGAACATGGCTCCGGGATGAATAGCAAGGGTCTCCGTGGGGTTTTCCTCTCTGTCAAGATTACGCTGCTTAAACGCAGGATTTCAGGATAAACCGCTCAATCACGTAGCGATTTTTCTTCAAATTTAACTTGGCAGCACAAAAGAACTTCGTTTCGACCCGAACTGGACAGAGCCCGAGGGATTGGGATCCACCCTGGGGTGCCGTAGGTGGAGGTGCAGCAGGTGGAGGTGCAGCAACCGTAGGTGGGCCTGCTTCCACATGTGCTATTTAATGGGCTGCGGGATTTCATTTGAAACAATTTCAATTTTGAGTTCCAAACAGATTTCGATCTTCTTTTTCAGATCTGCGAAGCTTGGACAACTGTTTTTTGATTCCGTCAGTTCCTACGCGTTCAGTACAGCACAGGGAACGTTTTACATGTTTTTCGTAGTTTTTAACCGTTAAAAGCATGCGAACCACCTAGGATGATTTTAGACGCAATGTATGAAAACTGTATACCTATATCACCTGCTAAAATTTTTTTTGCCTACATATGTATGCATATCTTACTATAATAACGTTTTTATGTAAGAAAATTCAGGTTCTAAGATAGTGTTATTTCCCACCTTTTTGGTCAGTTTAGTCATCCTTTTTGAGGCCTAGTGAGCCTGGATTTTCAACTAAAAATGTCCATGGTAATTTGGCTACCATGTGAGGCTGACTTTTGAATTTTTCCAATAAATATGACTGTTTCTATTTTTGGGTAGGTGTGCTACTGAATGGTCACCTAGGCATGCCTGTGCGCATGTGGACAATCCATTTTATAAAGGAGACTGGCAAAAATTTTCCAAAATCTTAGGCTTTGAAAAACATGCATTTTTGGACTCTGTGGGGATTTTTGATGACCCATGCACGTTTTTAGCTTCTTGGTTTTGAAAACATGCAGTTTTGACTTTGTTCGATATTTTTTGACTGACCCATGCATGTCTTAGGACCTAGAGATATATGCTGGACTGATTGAAAATGATAAGCCATAGGTTTTAGGCTTACCACACCCTATTTGAGGTGATTTGGAGACTTGTTGCCATCGATGGATTGTGATAGACCAGGCAGTTCTAGTAGGGTATCCTCGGGTGTTAGACGTAGGAGGGCTTCTGATGTGCCACAACTTCGTCTGGCTCGGACTCCACGTAGATTGGTAGTGGTGGTGATTTATCCAGCATAAGACGAGCAACCATTAGACATTGATGATGAGGAGGCTCCTTTTATTGCTCCTGCTCTAGCTTCGGCTCCACGTGCGGAGGTCCCAGGCATTGTTGTGCCTAGGCAGGAGCTGCTGGACGACTTGAGTCGCCATCCTTTAAGATATCTTCACGCCAATGAGGTGACGTGAAGTTTTTCTTCTCTCCAGATTCTTTTTTTCCTTTATTTCCATTCTCGGGGCACAGATTTTTGACATGGATTAATTTTTAATGCAGGTTCCCAGCTTTACGCAGTGTTGAGGGAACTGGTTCAGTGTGCACTCCCTGTATCATACTCTGTATGAGGATTATAGGGAAATCATAGATAGCTGGGGCTTTCAGGCCTTTTTCTTGATCCTGCCCCGTTGTTGCCCCTGGGGGTATATGAGGGCTTTGTCTGAGCGCTGGTTCCACCAGACTCAGTCCCTTTATCTGCTGGATTGCGAGGTGATGATGACTCCTATGGATTGGAGATTTATCACCAGCATTGAGTTTGAGGGCAAGCTAGTGCCTGTCATGGCTGACATTACGCCCACTATCGTTCGGTCCCTGTTGGGAGTTCCGATGACGGCATTCAAGGGTCGAACGGTCTGATCTGGTCCCTTGAGTATAGATGCCCAAGATGGGACTTTGCAGCAGCCTCTGCCTGATGATCAAAGGGCTAGAGATCGCATTTTGAGGCGATTGTTTTTGTCGATCATCAGGGATTATTTCGTGGTGGATAACTCGTCTACTGTGTCCTTCGCTCTGATCAGTGCCACTCGACATGTAGAGCGCCTCAGTGACTATGATTGGGGCTCCTATACCTTTGCCTATTTCTCCAGGGCATGCGCATACTTTCAGAGGGTTTGACGGAGGCTTGGTTAGGATTTTACCCATTTTTGCTAGTGAGTACATCTTTCTGTACCTTTTTGATTTTAGCATTTTTGTCAGTCTTGATCATTGAGGACTTTTGATATTTACATGATCAGCTTTGGGCATTTGAGACGCTTCCTTGCCTACTGCCCGCTACTACTTTAGGTCTGGAGACCTATCCTCAAGGAAGGAGATGGAATCACTCCACTTTGACAGAGGTCCCTGTTGTTGAGGGATTCACTCAAGCCCGTCTGCAGTTGGAGCTTTTGATGGCGGGTTCGATCACTTGGACGTCATATACATTTGAGTCTTTAATCGTTGGATTCGAGGGAGGTGTCCCTACTGGCCGGGAGTTTGAGTTGTCGACCCGCAGGGTACCTTTATTAATGGCGGAAAGCTGGGAGCTCTATCTTAGAGAGGGTGTTGTTAGGAGCATTACGGGGGAGATCCGCATTCCCATTGTTCCTCCAGCTTGGCATTATTGGCCATTGACCGTTCCTTTGATAGACATCCCTTTGGAAGTCATAGATGGCTTCACCCTATCAGAGGGCCAGTACAGCCATGAGGAATTCAGCCGGTGGTGGAGCTCTCGCATATTGGAGCTCAGACTCGGGCTACCCAGTTTATGGCAGACATGGTGCAGGGGTCCGTGATGATGACGGACTGGATAGCTTGCCTCAAGAAGCCTACTCATGCAGACCAGATAGCAGATCTGACCAGGGAGTTGGATCAGGCTCGTTTCTTTATCAGGCACCTTAGCCAAGATCCATCAGAGGCATCTTCTTTTTACCCGTCCAGCTCAGGAGTGGGTCCCTCTTTAGGCCCATTTAGCAGCAGTTTTGTAGGGGCAGGTCCTCCCTTATACCGTCCAGGCATACCTGATAGAATCGATTTTATATCCACCGAGGAGATGGAGCAGGTCGATCGATTTGACACCGATGTCTTCGACTTCCTCTGATAGCTATTGGAGCTATACTTTTTGGTCAGCCATTGTTTTGGCTATTCGGCGTTTGTGCCATTATTTTGATAGACAACTGTAGTAGTTGGGTGGTGGTTCCCCATTTCTCTGTATATTCTATTTTTCTTTGTATCAGGATACAGGGATGATGTCTGCAGTAGATAGCTTATTGTAGATATTCCTGCTACATCTTATCTTTTGCATTATGTTTATATTATAGTCATCATGCATGTATTACGTCATGTGTATACATTTAGACAACTGCGACTTGATTTAACCTCTGGACAGTCTTGTTGCACGGTGCTACAGATGACTTCGTCTTCAGTAAGTCGTATTGAGCACTTACCACCGTATGAGGTGGCAGCAGCGTTGAGGTCTTGGTATGATAGTCTACCCTTTTTAGCTAGGGGGACAGTGGACCAGATGTTGGGGCATTCATTGGCCCTTGCAGATTTCCATGTTCCAGTCGAATTCATTGAGGGCCTTTTACCCTGCTGGATACTTGACAAGCAGGTTTTCCATTTTGGGCGGCGTGAGCTGACGCCAAATATGGAGGAGTACCAGAACTTTACTGGTTTGGACTTGGAGTTGCTGTGCGCTCGGACGGCGATTAGCCACATGCGAAGACCGTATATCCGGCTGTCCGGTCTTTGTCAGAGTGTAGTCATCGATGAGATCGTTTCCAGGGCATGTGATCTCCTTGGACTTCTTGATTGAGCGCTTTGGCAAGCTTGATAGCTTTGAGCGCCATGTCATGGATTTTGTTATTTCAGCAGAGGCATGGCATCTGGCCAGAGTAGACATTCTACTGATGTGTATTGTGGCATATGTCTACATGCCCCTTCGCTTAGATCATCTGGATATGGGATTAGTAGTCGTGGTTAGAGCCCTTAGACATGGTAGAACCATCATCCCGATGATATTGGCTGAGACATTTTGATCCACCACATATTGTAGTACCCATCTAGGGGGTTTTTCAAGGGCAGCTCGATCTTGCTGTATATATGGCTGATGTCCCATATACGACCGATTGGATTCTTCAGGCCTTAGGGTTTTTGCTTTACTCATGAGACATCCACAGCTTACTCTTTTCAGCCTACGGAGTGTGTTGATGTAGAGTCATGGTTGGCATTCTTATCAAATATTGAGCATCCGTTCGTGATTTGGCCATGCTCAGGGCTAGTGTCCCCATATAGCTTCATTACCCATGCATCTGGCCTCGATTATTTGCCCCTAGAGAGTTTGAGGGGAGTGACCACCTATCATCCTTTGGCATTCATGGAGCATTTTGATCAGCTGCAGAGCCTGCACCATTTTGAGGGGGCTGCTAATCAGAGGATGTCGGCTTCTTCTATGTCATCCGCTGACTTGGTTAGAGTATATGAGTGTTGGACTCATTGGGAGAGGGTTGATTTCTTTGGTAGCCATCCGGGCTGTTCTCCGGAGTATTCTGCGTGGTTGGAGGCAGAGATAGGAGAGGTAGCAGAGGCTTCTTCATCTCCTATTGTGGACTCTAACGAGGAGGAGCCCATAGAGGATCCAGATTCTCCTACCAAGGATGAGCTGTTCATAGGTTTTACCGCAGCTCTGGTTAGCGATTCCCCGACCATTCCTGTGGGGACAGATTTGGCTTTAGCTGACTCATTATTCAGGATGACCTTTGAGCGAGACTCGTCTAGAACATAGATGTTGGCTGCCTTGTCTAGCAAAGATTTAGCTTTTGCTGAGAGGGATAGACTCAGGGAAGCTTTGGATACAGGATTGATTAAGCGGGAGGAGCTCCGCTTTGCCCTGGATACTGTAGTTGTAGAGCGAGATGAGATCCGCTCGGCTAGGGATGCAACATATGTTGAGATTGAGGAGGCTTTGATGGCTCGGGATGCAGCATTTTCGGAGACAGATGAGGCTATAGCTTCCCGTGATTTCCACATAGCTGATAGTATTGCTCTTCGATCTTACACCCATGGTTTGGTCACCGAGATGAGTGCGTATATTAATGACCATAGCGCCACCTTACAGATGACTAGATGTTTTGAGCCGTATGGAGGCTGAGTGGACTGCACTTACAGTTGCTCCACCATCTTCAGAGAGAGATGCCATGCTGGCATTGCTGACTCGTTTGTCATTGGGTCCATAGACTAGCTTTATTTTCCTGCATAGACTAGATCAACCATTTTTATCATGTACAGGGCATCATGTATATATCAAATAGTGTTATATATCAGAGAAATATAGTTTTGATTCACTTCCCTAATTGGATATGTACTGTCATTGCTGAGTGATTACCATTTCATTCATGACTCGCAATTGTAGATGTATCTTGAGCTTCTCCTTGATGGACTGACAGTTAAGATGTCAGGGAGTATCTCAGATAGGCCTGTTTACCAAGATAGTTTGATGGGATTTAGCTTTTATTTGTCTTTGTTGTCTTTGAACTAGTCTTTCATTTTTTATTTTTTTTTGAAGGTCAAACCGCACTGTAGATGGCTGCCTACGTACTCTCGGGTTGAGGGAGATCAGGTCATTCGTAGTTCTGGTTGTTGCGTATGGTTTGGTTTTGATATTTTTGGATTTTTATTTAGTTTGACAGCACCTGAAGTGGTTGCCTACATACTCCCGGGTTGAGGGAGATCAGGTCATTCGTACTTCCGGCTTTCTAGTGAAAAAACCAAACCTGATTTGATTTATAGGACCCAGATGCGGGTATGCATGTGTCTAAGACGTAGTACCTTTTGATGGTGTCTAAATGGATGAGTTGGGGAAATTCATTCCCATCCATTTCTTGTAGTCTGATAACTCCTCCTGTCAACACCTCCTTGACAATGAAAGGGCCTTCCCAATTCGGGGCGAACTTTCCTTTGGCTTCATCCTGATTGGCCAGGACTTTCTTGAGCACCAAGTCGTTTTCTTTGAATTACAGAATTCAAACTTTTTTGTTGTAGGATCTGGCGATCCTTTGCTGGTATAACTGTCCATGGAATATGGTTGTGGCCCTCTTTTCATCTATCAGAGACAATTGATGATATCGGTCTTGCAACCACTGATCTTCGTTTATCTGAGCGTCGATCAAAACTCGCAAGGATTCCATCTCTACTTCTATGGGAAGGAAAACCTCCATGCCATAGACTAATGAATAGGGGTAGCCCCAGTAGAGGTGCGCATTGACGTCCTGTATGCTAACAGAGTGAGAGTCAATAAGTCAGGTCATTCCTTGTGATTGGTGGACATTTTCTGCATGATCTTCTTGATGTTTTTATTGGTCGCTTCGACCACGCCATTCATCTAGGGTCGATAAATGATGGAATTAAGATGCTTGATGTGGAACTTACTGCACAGATCCATTATTATTTGATTGTCCAGGTTCTTGGCGTTGTCTAATACGATCACCTCCGATTGTCCATATCGACATACAACATTGTTTCTGATGAAACTAATGATGACCTCTTTTTTGACTTTGGGAAAAAAGGCTGCTTCAACCCATTTGGTGAAGTAATCGGTCATGGTGAAGATGAATCGATGACCATTGTTGGCTTTGGGTTCCACTGGACCTATCACGTCCATTCCCCACATAGAGAAAGGCCATGGTGAACTCATGTTATGCAACTCATTTGGATGAGCTTGAATGGCATTTCCATGTATTTGGCATTGAAAGCATCTCTTGACATGATCATCGCAATCAGCTTTGAGCGAGATCCAGTAATGTCCTGTTCTAATTATCTTCTTGGCCAGTAAATGACCACTCATGTGTGGACCACAGACTCCGCCATGGACTTCATCCATTACTCTTTGGGCTTTCTCTTTGTCAAGGCATCTTAACAGGCCTATTTTAGCATCCCTTTTGTACAGTGCATCCCCGCTCAAATAGAACTTCATGGACATTTTGTTAATCCGTTTTTGCTCTGAGGTACTTGCCCCAGCGGGTGTGGATCGATCATATAGATATTCCTTGATGTCTTGATACCAAGGTTGCTTGACAGGAGGTATTTCATCTGATACTCCTCCAACGTAACTCCCATATGTCGGGGCTTTCTGAATGGTGAACTGAATGTTGGGAAATCCACTATTATCGGATATACGGATTAATGAAGCCAACGTTGCCAATGCATCAATGAAGTTATTTCGACCCCAAAGATTATGAACAAAGGTGATGTCTTCGAATTCCTGGGATATTTTGAGGACCTACCGATGATATGGTAGCAAATGCTATTCTTTGGTGAGATATGCACCGATGGTTTGTCTGATGACCAGCTCAGAATCTCTGAAGACGAGCAGGTGTTTGATAGACATGGATTGGGCTAGTTTCAACCCCATGATACAGCCTTCGTACTCGGTCGTGTTGTTGGTGTTGCCAAATTGAAGTCTGGTAGCCACAGGATATTGATTTCCTGTACCAGAGATGAGGACTGCCCCAGCTCCGGCACCTTCCATATTTACCACTCCTTCGAAATACATTTTCCATGGTTGGACTGTATTCTCTAACTGGAGTTGTTGAATTGTCATGATCCCATCATCTGGGAAATATGTCTCTAGGGGCTTGAACCCTCCTGAAGGTGCTTCTATTAATTGATCTGCAATGCCTTGACTCTTGATTGACTTCTGAGTCACGTAGACAATGTCGAATTGCTGTAGGATCAACTGCCATTTGGACAGTCAGCAATTCAGCATTGGTTTGTTGAATATATATTTGAGTGGATCCATGCAGGATATAAGGTAGGTTGTATGCCCATGCAAATAGTGTTGTAACCTCATGGCAGCCCATGCTAATGCATAGCATGTCTTTTCGATCAGGGTGTATTTCTGTTCACCACTGCTGAATTTTTGTTGATGTAGTAGATGGCTCTTTCTATGCTACTATCATCCTTCTGTCCTAACATGCAACCCATTGCATTAGCATTGACGGACAGGTACATGAATATAGGTACTCCATCCCTTGGGGGTACCAAAATAGGTGCTTCAATCATCTGCTTCTTGATGGCAAGGAAGGCATGTTGACAATCCTCATTCCATGTAGTGGAGGAATTCTTCCTTAACAGCTTGAAGATGGGTTCACAGGTTGCTGTGAGCTGGGAAATTAACCTGCTTATGAAGTTTATCCTTCCCAGGAATTCATGTATCTCCTTCTCTGTACGAGGTACGGGAATTTCAGTGATGGCCTTGATCTTGGCGGGGTCGAGCTCGATGCCTCGATTGTTCACTAAGAATCCTAACAGCTTGCCCGCTTTGGCGCCAAAAGCACATTTGGCCGGATTCAGCTTGAGGTTATACTTGCGCAACCTGTTGAACAGCTTCCTGAGATGGTCGATGTGATCATACTCCCTCCGGGATTTGATGATGATGTCAACCATATAGACTTCTACCTCTTTGTGCATCATGTCATGAAATAGGGCCATCATGGCTCTCTGATACGTGGCTCCGGCATTGATGAGGCCGAAGGATAGTCGTCGGTAGCAGAAAGTTCCCCAGGGAGTGATAAAGGCTGTTTTCTCCTGATCTTCCTCAGTAACCATGATTTGATGGTAACCAACAAAGCAATCCACGAAGGAATATATGCCATACTGTGCAGTATTGTCGATCAGGATGTGGATGAAAGGTACTAGGAAATTGTTGATGAGGCAGGCTTTGTTCAGATCCCGGTAATCCACGTAAACTCGTACCTTCCCTCCCGGTTTAGGCATAGGGACTATATTTGATAGCCATCCTGGGTATGTTGATACCATAATGATTCTGACTTTGAATTGTTTAACAACTTCTTCTTTGATTTTCAGACTCCACTCAGGTTTTAATTGCCTAAGTTTTTGCTTGACTGGTTTGAACCCTTCTTTGATGGGCATTCGATGGATAACAATGTCCGTAGAGAGGCCGATCATGTCTTCATGTGACCATGCAAATACATCCTGGTACTGTGTTAGGAGTTTGATCAGGTTGGCTTTTTCATTTGGTGTGAGGCCTTGACCTATTTGGATTTCTTTGATGTTTTCGGAGCTTCCTATATTGATGGGGGTTGTTTGGTCGAGGTTTGGTTTGGGTTTGTCTTCTACCCATTCTTTGATCTCCTCTGGCACCTCATAGTCATCTTCCTCCTCTTGATCAATATCCATCAAGTCGAAGTTCAATTCTACATCAAAGTTGTAGTCATTTTGACAGGTTGGCATCTAATTAGCAAAGACACACACATCCGATGCTTGGGTCCTGAAAACAAAAATGCTTTCATTAATATACACAACTGCTTAAATACACATGGCATTTGCAAAGTATGATAAAAGTTACTGCTATAGTTGTGCAATCAAAAGTAAAAAGTAAATGAAAGCATGATTAGAGGGCAGATGTACTCTCTGCCCCTTTACCCTTTTCAAACTTAGGCAAGGGACACTGCTCCAGTTGTCCAGTGTCAGATTCTCATGAACCGAGAGAATTGAGGAATTGTGCTCGTTTGCTGCATCTTGGAAGATGACTGAGACATCCTTGATAATAGGGCCGAGGCTTTTCTGTGGATTGTTCCTCTTCTTGATGTGAGGAATTTGGACATGGTCGTCATCACATCGGGGAGTTCGTCATTCATACCCTCGTAGTTGATGATGACCCTCAGTTAGTGAATGGGTCTCGTCCTTCGTACAGGATCTTCTCTTTTCCCTTTTCGCTGTTTACCTCAGGCTTGAGGGCTTTTCTTTCATGGACAGGTATGATTGGAGGAAATAGCATGGCTAATACCGCAGTTGGGATTTTCCTCATAGGTTTCACCCATCCGGCATTTGTGAAGTTTGGGAGCAGAATTGTGGAGGCATGAGCCTTGGGATGTTTATGTGGGTTCCGGTGGCTTGACTCGGATGAATATCCCAATCCTGCTCTCCCAGTTTGATTTGGGATTTGGACTGGCATCTTGATACCTTGCTTATCTTTTCCCAGCCCCTCTCCAGGTTGGAATCCCAAAGATACCATTTCTTAGCCCACGGTCATTACTTCGATGGAGACTTTAGGCATTAGGGCTGGTGCCCCGATAGGTAGATATTGAGTATCGCACACCTCTAGAACTTGAAAACTAGCCGGTTCAATCCCCACATCCAGGCTGATCACTAGCATGTCCCCATGTATGTAGGTAGGGTATTCCGGTTCGGCACTCACTGTGATGAGGTTGCCATTGATGATGTACTTGAGTTGTTGATGGAGGGTGGATGGCACTGCCCCTACCATAAGAATCCATAGTCTGCCCAGAAACAAGTTGTATCCAGTGGCGATATTGAGCACCTGGAAGGATACGTAGAAAGTGTGTGGACCAATTTCTAGAGGAAGCTCGATTTCCCCCATAGCCTGACGACGAGATCCATCGAAAGCCCGGATGACCATATAACTAGTTTTGATCCGTTTGGGATTGATCTTCATCCTTTCTAGAGTGTCGTATGGACAAATATTGAGGGAAGATCCTCCGCAAATGAGCACTCCTCCAATCACATATTCGGAGGACATTACAGCTATGTGCAGGGACTTGTGGTGGCTCATTCCCTCTGCCGGGATATCATCGTCAGTGAAGGATATCACATTGTTGTTGAAGATGTGTTCAATCATGTGACAAAATTTCTCGGTGTCTACCGTGTGTGGCAGATGAGCTTCTTCTAGTACTTTCACTAGGATGTTGCGATGATCCTCTGAGTATAGGACCAAATCGAGGATAGACATTTTCTTGGGTGCGTCCTTCAAGCTCTGCACTATCTTGATTTCATGGTGTCCCATCTGTTTGAGAAACTCTTTGATCATCTCTTCAGCCACCTTTTCTTTGGCTTTGATGACTGGTTTGATCACCTGCTGAGGCAGGTATAATGGATTGTCCTTTGATAGGATGGTGATGTTGTTTAAAGTGGAGCTTTCAATGTCCCCGTAGTTCCATGGGACCCTCTTCAGACTGATGATTGGATACTGAGGTCTGAAGGGCAAGACTAGAGGCTCAGGTGCAACCACCTTCACAGGATTTTGGATTTCTTGGACCCCTTTTCTTGTCAGTACCAGGGGAGTGAGGATTGATTCCTTATCACAGGATGCGATAGCCACCGTGTCCTGGCTCCATGCAGTGGGGCTCCATGCAGTGGGGATCCAGAGACTATCTTTATCTGAGAGGTCAAAAATTTGATTTCCCCTTATCAGGTCACCCTTCTCGATCAGGTCTTGAATAAGGTTACAAAGGGCCCAACAATCTTCAGTATCATGGACGGGTTAGTTGGAATGGTACTGACATATTTGGTCAGGTTTGAATTTTTTAGATTGAGGGTTCAATGGGGGTAACAGATCTGCAACCATCCCCTCGTTGATCAGCATTTGGAGAATTTCTTCCATTGACTGGTTTAGATTGGTAAAGTTCCTTTGAAATAGGAATTTTTTACCCTATCGGGTATACTCATTTTTGAACATTTGTTGTTCGTGTGACTGGAAATGATCCCTACTGGGGATGGAATTGATTTTCGCCGTAGGAGAACGACTGCCAATGGATTGATGGATTTGCCTCAACATCTTCCTGGTGAGTTGATGCTGTTAAACAACCAGTTTAGCCAACTGCTCGATTTGTTCCATGAGAGACTTGATTTCTTGCTCCATCAGGATTTGCTTTTCAAAAGTTTCCCAACTTTCTGAGCTGCTGATATTGGATTGACTTGGCTCCCCAATGTAGCGGAGGTACTTAGATCCTTCTCCGCTTGAGGTGCTAATCATATTGACATTCTCTTCTTTGTGTTGTGGAAGAGGATTGTCTTGGACATGGGGTTGCTTAGGCTTTTTGACTACAATCTCTTCGCTATCAATCATGTCTTGGATTTTGTGCTTGAGAGACCAACAGTCTTGGGTGTTATGGCCCGGAGATCCAGAATGATAGGCACACTTTTTGTTGGGGTTGAAGTTCTTTACGTTAGTGTTGGTTGGGGGAAGGAGTTGAACAATCTTCTTCTGAGCTGTCAGAAGTTTGAAAACATTCTCGAGGGAATCCCCTAGTGGGGTGAAGTTTCTTCGACGCCTGACTTCCATGTTTTTCTAGAATGGAGTATTTGTAGGTTATGCTGAAGTTTGTAAAGGGGTATAGTTCCTCCTTTGAATGGGCATGTTATTTGACTCGCCCCTTGAATTTTGTCCTCGTAAGAACAAGGAGACTTCTTCGTCTTTCTTTTTGTGGACCCTCTGAGGATTACTCCCGTAATTTTCGGATTGGATATGTTCAGTGACAGCTTCAAGGGCGGTTAGATCTTTTATCTTCCCGGATTTGAGACCCATTTCTGCCATCTCGCCGTGCTTGATCATTTTAGAGAATGGTTTTCCTATGCCTGCTAGGACCCTTTCATAATAAGGTGCTTCTTGGATGTCGATGAAGGTCATGACTATTTCATATTCTGTCATGGCTGGGGTGACCTGTGCTGCGACCCGTCTCTATTGTTGGGCATATTCTTTGAATGATTTCGTGTTCTTCTTCTTGATTTTGGTTATTTGATATCTGTTTAGAGCTAGCTAGGATTGGAAGCTGTATTAGCTGAGGAAGGCATGGGCCAGTTCTTCCCAACTGTGGATTTTGGAGTTGTCCAGATGGGCATACCAAGCTCTGGCTTCTCCGGTTAGACTCTTCTGGAATAGTTGCATTCGAAGTTTCTCGTCCTCAGCCTAGGATCCGAGTTCTCCAATGAACACTTTCAGGTGTGTGTAAGGATCCCCCATTCCGTCATATTTCTCAAAATCGGGGACTTAAAATTTCTCGGGATAACATGCCCCGGGGAATATGCAGGGGTCAGAGTAATTAACACTGCCAAGTATAGACCAGAGGGTTTCTTCTATCTGTTGTACTTTTTTCATGATGTCACCAGCTTCCTGTTCTTTGACTCGGGGTGTTCTCAGAAGTTTTGTTCGTGGTGTCCTGGTTTTGTGGTCCAGGAATCTAAGTTTCGGCCTTTTCGATATCTTGACCGCCAGCACCACTACCAGATGCTCCTGGTTCTGGATGAGCTTGAGATTGTTTCTCTTTAAAGGCCTTGCTTTGTTCTCAAAGAAAATCGGCTAGCTCGCCTATCTGATTTTTCAGTCCTTCGAACTCTTCCTTGGAGACAGGGGTGGATTCTGGTGGAGCACTTGAAGTCATGTCCGCGGATGGACTGAGTGCTTTCTTAAACTTAGATCTGGTGACAGGACCAATTTTTTACCTACAAAAAAACGTAGGTGTGTCAATTTCCTGAGGTAGGTAAGGATTGGATGCATGATGTGATTTTTAGAGTTTATCCTGCAAACCAGAGGTCAGTTGTTTTGATGGCAGGAGAGCATACAATTTATCTTGACAGGGAAAGTAAATCTTTCGTTATTGATATTTATATTATGCTCCTCAGTAATTGTAGACTTGACACGGAATTGAAAGAGGAGGGTATGAAGAAGCTTCCCTTCGGATTTGGTTAATCAGAGGCTGACCTATCTTAGGTTTACTCTCGCGACTTTTGTTTCGGAATGAAGGCTCCCAGATCATCGAAATCTACCAGAAGGGAAGTTGATCCGATCGTTCAACTGGAGCGAAACTGAGTGGTGCATTTTTGTGAGACATCCCCAGAGACTTAGTCGTCCCCAGAGTCACTAATTATCACTGACCGGGTTATCCTCCATGTGAGAGGGACACACAAAATACATACATCGTGCCTCACCGTTTATGCATGCAATGACAGTTCGTGCGAAGCACTAAAATGGGTACGAAGCCCTAAAAGCAAGAAAGCATTCATTCACATTCATTCAATGTAAAGAATTCATTCACATTCATTAAATGTAAAGACGCAGCATTCACTCATCCATTGACTGTGGAGAAGCAGGATCTCACGCATTCAATAGTTTTGAAAGGGAAATGTTTGAAAAGATTTGAAAGCGGCCTAAGCTCTCTGCTGTCACCAGCAGAGTCGCCACCTGTCGACGTCGATTTAAAAATCCCGTGGGTCGGGTCACAACTTGGGACTTTTAATTCCTCTTCCTAAGTTATCTCTACCCTTATCCTTTTTATTAGGGAAAATGGTTTTGAAGGGTTTTTTAGGAAAAGGCCAACATGTATCATGTCGATGATTTGAAAGTTTTACAGAGTCGCCAGTTGGTAGATTTGAAAATGGTTGTACCAACTCAACCGAGTTTGATTTGAAAAGAAGGCCAATTGCTGGACACTGTCAAAACTTGATCTTTGAAAATAAAGTTTGAGCTCGGGGGCTTGGTTAAGTGTGGGGAAGGTGTTAGGCACCCCACGACTCCCGTGTAAACACGGTACCACATCTTTTCAATATTTTTCTTAAAATTGGAATGCGTGAGTGAATGCGGTTTAAAAATTGGGCCTATTGATTTGATTGATTAAAAGTAGTGCTTTGCTTCATTGAACCTATATACGAAGGGTTTGATTTGATTTTAAAAATCAGTCTTTGATTTGATATGCAAAAGCGTTTTGATTAGATTTGCAAAAGCTTTTCTTTTGAATTGAATTGACAGTGATGTTTTGAAAGATGTTTATCAAGCCCCTACGCTGACATAAGAATTGAAGCCTTTTGATACTTCCAAATTTTATCTTTATAGCCTTAAGGCTGCATGTGAATGGTGATGTGAAGCATGATCAACCATAAAAATAAATAAACGTGTCGGTCTCTTCATGGGCATGAAAACCATCGGAGGGACGCTGACATGACACGCATATTTCACTATGATGAGACCTTAAATCCGGATAATCGTTTTAAGGTCTTGTGTATGTACATTTTATAGAAAAACTGGCAGGATACATCTATAAATCGGAGTTTTGTCCATCGTGGGAATCAGATTCTGATCAGTTTGATCATAAATCCCATGATTCCTAGGCTCACATATGAGTAGCCAATAAACCTGCACAGTTCAAATTTGCACAGAAATAGATATATACATCCTCACGTCACAATGGAACCAAGGATTCATCAGTAAATTCTGGCTGTGCGTGGCCAAAGTGTCTCGTTCCCACTAAATAGTGATCTAAGGGACGCGAGTTTGCTTTTGAAGCTGAAACTATAAAAATAAATAGATTTAAAGAAATCTCATCCATTATAGCTTCCAGGTTCTGTCGGGACCTGTTTGAACCTGTAGAAAGCTAGAATAGGCGAGATTTGGATAAATCTAGTCTGCCCGCAGATATGTCAATGTCGATTCATATCAAATGAATATTAAATACAGCAATTGAATAGATTGAGTAAAGAAATATATATATATATATATATATATATAGTTATATATAAAAAGCTGTAAAAGGGCGATGGGTTTTCACTCGCAAGCCCGGACTGAAATTGAAATATATTATTTATAAAAAACTGTAAATAGCCACGAAATGATCCAGGCTTGACAGAAATGAAATATATATATATATATATAGGAAAGTAATAAAAAGGGTGATGGGTTTTCACGCCGGTGACCGTACTAGAATTGAAATAGACATAAAAGTAGTCAACTAGTGACTGGGGAGAGCACCCAGTATGGCGAAGTGTGCAAAAGCAGTAAAATGGCCACGAAATAATCCAGGCCGGACTGAAAATATATATAGACATAAATGTGTTGGGTTTGTACGAAATCGTGACGCAATCAAATTGCAAAAATTAGCGGAAGCATGGTATATCAGAGTTTAACAAATTTCTACAAAACCATTACCCGGATCATCCTTTATGCAAATTATTAATTTAAAACGATAAATAAGAAGTTATGGAATCATACCCTTGTAGAACGAAGCTTCCACAGGTACTAGTTCAACTCCTTGTTCTTCGTGATCTCCTTGAATTTCCGGGTTAGATTCCTTCCTTTGATCAACGTTAGCCACCCAAGTGTTTGGCCTCTAGAGGTGATCCACCAAGGAAGATGAATTATCAAGAAGGAGGGTGTTTGGCTTAACCTTAGTTTTCTATCCTCTATAGAAAAGGAGTACTCTCCAACAATTGGAATTACATCAATCTAATATCTATTATAAGACTTCTCTTATATAGACATTGGTCAACCCTTCTAATCCTATTAGACATGGGATTTCTTTTAATTAATTAAACTCCTTTAATTAATTTAGGCTTCCCACCACATGGGAATAATTAATTAAATTCATTTAATTAATTTGTCTCCTAATCTTATTAGGAATAAATGAGAGTACTAAATATTAAATTAATTACTAAACTCCTTTAGAAATTAAAATAATAATAATTGTAATAATATTAATAAGACTCCTCTTATTAATTTATATTTAATATTTCCAAAATATTAAATAATAAACATTAAGCTATTTAATTTATTCTATCACCATAGATTAAATTAATTATACTTAATGCATTATTACGATTATGCCATTACCTTCTTAAATAATTATTCTTCCTTTTATGGTGTGACCCTTTAGGTTCTCCATATTAAACCGGTTGTGAATAAATCAATTAAAACAATTTTAATCTTATTTAAATAAATAAATTAAACTAATAATCTTTTTAAATAAATAATATTTATTCTACAATAGGGATAAGCCTCACTAGCGATCAACGACTTTCCAGATAATATAGATTTCAACATTAATCATAAAAGAACCTGTGAGTTAATAGTTACCATACAATTCAATCCTTCCACCATACAATGTCCCAATTAAATATAAGACATGGATTTACTGTCAAGTCTTATTTTATTTAATTATATGTATTTCGATTAGAAAATGCACAACTCCAAATAATGCAAATTAAAAACTCCTTTCTAATTTCATTTCACCTTGGCCAAGGATTCCTGGGTTGTCATTTAACGAATCACATGGGACATATCTCCTCTTTTACTAGAGGTGGTAGATTCTTTATTGATCATTCATTATCTCCATATGTAACTCATTATACCCAAGCATACCCTATATATGCCTTAAAAGGTCTTAAGGAATAAGTCAAAGTATAATTTGTTACATACAAGATACTATGATGATCTCAAGTCCAAGGATCACTTGTACTACTATCACATTAGGAATTCCTATTGACATGCGAGTAAAACTCCATTAGGTATTCCATAGCGAATCACGTTCAGTGAACTTATTCTTCAATAAGCACCTACATACTTGCTTTAGTGTCTCCACACAAATGATCATGAGATCAATCATCCTCATCCAATGAGCAAGCAACATATGTACCAATCTATCCGGATTTACTAATCCCCTTTTTAGTAATCCCACGATTGGGAACTATTTAAGTTTTAAAACTTTCTAAGAATTTAGATCTCATTAGCATGATCATCATCATGATTCTAAAAGCATTGCTTAAAACTATGGGTTATTTACATATTATAAAAACAGCAACATGTAGATAATTAAATGCCTGTAATAAATGAATATTTCATTAATAAATAAATAAGATTATTTACAAAGTACGTGCTTTATCATCATACATGATTGGCTTGTATGCACACTACTATCAAAATGAAGTCAACCAGGACTGATATGAGTACCAGTGATGGTGAAAATCGCTTATATATGCGTAGATATATACAAAAGTGGTAAACTACCTCGGATTTGACATTCGGGCTTGACAGAATTGAAATTTTAGTATATATAAAGTTAAATATATACAAAAAAGGGCTAAACTCGGACTGGGAAGATAACCCAATCCGGCGAAGTTGCCAGAATGTGTGTGATAGTGCACTGAAGCTGCTGAAGCTGACGGATCGTCAATCTAAGTTGAAAAAATACAAAAAAATTGAGTTGATGTACAAAAATGTACCAAATTTTAACAAAAACGGCCACGGAACTAAGTTCCGGGCATATTTAGAAGATGAAACTTCGTGTGCAAGTGTAAAACAGTGCAAAGTAGTAGTATTGACTTGCTGATCGTAAAAATACTTACAATGGATTGCAATACGGGCTTTTTGCCACTTAGTGGCTTCAAACGACCAAATCTACCAGTTATTTTTTGATATGTGGTAGTATGTGGGTCTATCTACGTGTTGGAGTAAAAATATTTGGGTTTGGAAGAGGTGCAAAAGTCAGAAAATCAGACGGGCAGAGCTTCGCTGCATTTCGAAAACTTAAAAATGAAGGGAGGTGCACATTTATTTATAGGCCAGGGAGCCTCCACTCTACCTGCTGCTAAAGTAGGTAGAGGTGCGGCTCCCCTGGTGGGGTCCGCGATGCCGGGTTCTGTCGTCTCGAAGTACGTGCACTTCGAACAACGCGCAGTCGAAGTCGAAACTTTCAAACTTTTGATCGGGGCGTCCGTTTGAGGCGTGCGATACCTTTTTGGAAAGCCCTCGCCGAAAGTGTCGCAATGACATGGGATAAAACATTTTCTGGGTCCGAGAAGATGGGTTCATAACCAGGTCTTCGATATCCCGCAGTTTGTCCGTTGAGCTGTCTTGCGCTGTTGGCACTCGGGATCGTCGTTATGGTTCATTCTGACTTCGATGGCATCAATTCGGCTTGAGCTTGACCGAATCGGTTGATGTTTGATAAAATGACCATTTTTCCCCTCCCGGGGTGGTCCTTGGTGAATTTAACTTCCCAGGGTTATCACTAGGGCTGACTTGCACTTCCCGGATTAACGCCGGGGCTGATCTGTACTTCTTGGGCTAAGACCGGGGATGACTTGACACGTCTTGAGTTGATGTCGAGGTTGACTTGACTTCCCGAATTGCTATCGGGGTTGACTGACGGCCCGATATTGAGATCGGTGTTAATCGGTACCTCCCGGGTTGCTGTCGGGGCAGTAAGATTAAGTATCCGTTGCCTAGGATCGACGACTTGTTTGACCAATTGAAGGGAGCTAGGTATTTCTCAAAGATAGATCTAAGAAGTGGTTACCATCAGTTAAAGGTGAGGACATGGGATGTTCCGAAGACAGTATTCAGGACTCAATATGGTCACTATGAATTTTTAGTAATGTCATTCGGTCTAACGAATGCTCCTGTAGCATTTATGGACCTAATGAACAAAGTATTCAAACCATTTTTGGACAAGTTCGTGCTGGTGTTTATCGACAATATTTTGGTGTATTCGAAGACTAAGGAGGAACACGTAGAGCATCTGAAGGTGGCATTGGATGCATTGCAAAGAGAGAAGTTGTTCGCCAAGTTTTTGAAATGAGAATTTTGGATTGAGCGGGTGCAATTTCTTGGGCATTTGATCGATGAGGACGAATTTCAGTAGATCCCTCCAAGGTCGAAGATGTGATGAACTGGGATCAGCTGAATTCACCGTCGGAAGTGACAAGTTTTCTTGGATTAGCAAGTTATTACAGAAGATTCATTCAGGACTTTTCCAAAATCGTGACTCTACTGATGACTTTGACCAGGAAATTAGTAAAGTTCGTTTGGACGGAGAAGTGTGAAGAAAGTTTCCAGGAGCTTAAGAAGAGGTTGAGTACGGCACCTGTGTTATCTCTTCCAGATAGCACAGGAAATTTTGTGGTGTATAGTGATGCATCGCATAAAGGATTAGGTTGTGTGCTTATGCAAAACAGAATGGTCATTGGATATGCGTCACGACAATTGAACGATTATGAGAATGGGTATCCGACCCATGACTTGGAGTTGGCTGCGGTAGTATTTGCTTTGAAGATTTTGGAGACACTATCTCTTTGGGGAGAAGTGAGAAAAATATACAGATCATAAGAGTCTGAAATATATTTTTACACAGAAGGATTTGAATATGCGCTAGAGAAGATGGTTGGAATTGATAAAGGATTATGACTACGAGATCTTATACCATCCGGGTAAAGTGAATGTGGTCGCCGACGCCTTAAGCAAAAAGGATCGAGAGAAATTAATGTTATTGACTGCCCAGGAGGAGCTAATTTCAGCAATGAAAAAGCTGGAATTGGAGGAGAGATATCCAATGGAGACTGACGAGAAGCTATTCCAGCTGGGAGCTGGTACAACTTTATTAGATAAGGTTAAGGAAGCACAACTTCAAGATGAGGATTGTGATAAGATAAGAAGGAAGATATCTGAAGAGGATGAACAGAAATTCAAGGTGGACAGTGTGACGCCCCCAGAATAGGTCCATTCAACCCAACCCATTCTGAGTCGCCAAATACATGGTATAGAATTCAAATACAAACTTTATATCATACGGTCATGCAAAATACGACCACACAACTGTGAGTCTCAATACAAATATGTAGAAAATATTAAGATTCAAACTAAGTCCTCATTACAATTATTATCACACTATTTATCAGAAATAGTGAGGACTACTACTGCTCTAACTCGGACCATCACTCTGTTCCCCGACTAGTCCCCGCAACATTCTCATTTCCTGAAGAGGACAACAGATGAAAAGGGTGAGCTCAACTAGCTCAGTAAAGAATATTATGACTAAGATAATGGAAAATAAATTATCGTTAGCCTTCAACAGTTCAGATAAAATATTATTGACAACATGTTTTAGATCAATATTCGCAGCGGAAATAACCGTTCATCATCAATATTTTATCCCTGTAACATCAATCAATATCCATCTCATCAAATATTCATCTTTGCACTACAGGCCAAAGATATTCATTTGTATCATCAGTGGTCATGTTCATCTCAACACCTGTCATCTTTGCACTACAGGCCAAAGATATTCATCAGGTAATCATTCATCTTTGCTCTACAGGCCAAAGATATTCAGTTACATCACCTTTTAGGACTGAGGATGATGAAAAATATTTTAAAGAACGAATCCAGTGAGATAAAAGACAAAGATTAGGGATTCGTCATTTAGTTTATCCAAATTCAAGAATAATCCATAATAATACTTTGTGGAGCAAAATTCAAGAATAAAGCCCAAAACTTGGATACAATCAAAGATAGTAACCTTAACAGACAATTTGGACAAATAGAAGAAAAATAAATTTTCCCGTGAATAGTGCCGTATACGTGAATAGTAACCCCGACGGAAAAAGTAAGAATTTCAACATAAAATCCATGACAATATTTCTGTATAATGATATTGAAAAGAATAACATCATTTACGAAAGAAGATAACATCCCTTACCTCAAAAGAACAGTATCTCTGACTGGAATATCGGATATAATACCGACGAAAGCTTGTACTGAATAGTAATACTCAAAGTATTGAAATACTCACAAAAATACGCTCGATATTATAGAGAGAGAAAACTTCTGATTCTGGTGTGATTTTCAATTCTAACCTAAGCACCCTATTTATAGGAAAAACTTAGGATGCCAAAGGAGACTAAAATAATAAAATAATATTATTATTTTTAAAACCTCCAGCCGCCGGCTGCTACCAAAAAGCCATCAGCCATTTTTTCCAACCAAAAGTGGGTCCCACCCTTTATAATATATATATTTTCTGAAACTTCAATAATTCATAACAAATAGCCCCATTCGTCAGAAAAATACAAATTCTATGTCCTTTCATAGGAAATTTAATTCTCTACAACTTTGCAGAAGGAAGTTTTTCCAAATTCCAAACATAAATTATTCGAAATCCATAAACAGATGATTTTTCACACCAAAATACTGATAAAAACACATCAGCACTAATTCCTTCTTTAATATCCACAAAATAAATATTTCCTTAACATATAAATCAATAATTAATTATTCACAAATAATATTATAGAACTACAATATTAACAACCAGGTCGTTCCCAGGACAGAGGGGGCCTTCCGATAAGGACTTCTCCTTACTGGCGCGCAATTAAATAACCCCTCCTAGACAGAACTTCCTTAGACATTGTCAATAATGCTATCTAATAATATTATTCAAATAATATGAATTATTGAGTTGATAACGTGAAATACTGTGCAACAACAATTATTGAATCAATACTACAAAATATCAACTGTAGTCATTATTGAATCAATCATATAAAATGGCAACGTAGCAATTATTGAGTCAATAAAATATCAATGCAGCAATTATTGAGTCAATAATATAAAATATCAACGTAGCAATTATTGAGTCAATAATATAAAATATTGAACAGTAATTACTGTAACAATAATTGAGTAATGGCTTCTCACGTAAGACTCAATAATTCGAAATACTGTGCAATACCGTGTGCTACTATGCAACACCGTGTATCACTGTATTTTAACCACCGGGTATTTCAACAGTACTAACGGTAACAACCACGCCGTTATTTTGTAAAAAAGTTATTTCTGTCGCTTTCTATATCCGACAGTTATTCCGTTGTGGGGGCCCACAAATAGCTGCGCCGTCGTACGAATATTCCCCGACAACAAGAATATTCCACGACCAAACGAATATTCCCCGACAACAAGAATATTTTATAACCACTTGCTCATTTTAAAAATGTTTGCACACTTCACCCATAACTTTCATATTTATCAAATCAACACCTTACTATTTCGAAATAATATATAAAGAAAACTAAATCTTTATTCATAAAAGTTGGGGTCTTACAACCTCCCCTCCTTATGAAATTTCGTCCTCGAAATTGACGTACGTACCTGGTATGTCGAAAAGGTGAGGATACCTCGCTTTCATTTCCGATTCCAACTCCCAGGTCATTTCCTCAATTGCATGGTTTCTCCACTAAACTTTAACTTGAGGTATAATTTTTGAGCGTAGGACATGCTCCTTCCTATCCAAGATCTTGACAGGTACCTCCTCGTACGTTAAATCTTCAGCTATCTCGTCTGGTTCTCACTCAATAATGCGGTTTGGATCCTTCACATATTTACGTAACACGGATATGTGAAACACGTTATGAACACGAGACATGCTTGGAGGTAAATCAAGTCTATAGGCCACATTTCCTACTCGGTCAAGAATCTCAAATGGACCAATGAATCGTGGGTTGAGCTTTCCTCTCTTCCCAAACCTTGTAACTCCTTTCCATGGAGCAACACGTAATAACACATGGTCTCTAACATTAAATTCCACGTCCTTTCGATGAAGATCTGCATAACTCTTTTGTCGATCCTGTGCCGTCTGTATACGTTGTCGGATTATTTGGATCTTTTCTGTAGTCATACGTACTAACTCTGGTCCCAACAATGTTGCTTCACCCACCTCATCCCAACATACTGGAGAACGACACTTTCTCCCATACAACTCTTCGAATGGAGCTACGCCTATACTTGCCTGATAACTGTTGTTGTAGGAGAATTCCACCAATGGTAAGTACTTATCCCAACTCCCTTTGAAGTCTAGAACACAAAGTCTCAATAGATCTTCAAGAGTTTGAATAGTCCTCTCTGATTGTCCGTCTGTTTGAGGATGATAAGCCGAACTGAATCGTAAATCCGTACCCATAGCTTTCTATAAACTGATCCAAAATCGTGAAGTAAATCTGGGATCACGATCCGAAACTATGGATACTGGCATGCCATGCAATCTCACAATCTCATTCACGTACATATGAGCAAGACGTTCAAGGGAATAAGTCTCTCGTATCGGCAAGAAATGAGCAGACTTGGTTAATCTATCAACAATAACCCAAATCGCATCTAAGCCTTGAGAAACCTTGGGAAGACCCGTAACGAAATCCATCGTAATGTGTTCCCACTTCCATTTCAGAATCTCCAGTGGTTGCAATGGACCCTTCGGCACTTGATGCTCCGCCTTTACACGTTGACAAGTTAAACATCTCGAGATGAACTCCGCGATCTCCCTCTTCATATTGCCCCACCAAAATGTATGTCGAAGATCACGATACATTTTAGTACTCCCAGGATGGATTGCAAACGGTGTGTTGTGTGCCTCCATCATGATTCTATACTTCAAGTCAAAATCGTTAGGAACACAAAGTCTGGAGTTGACTCGAAGTATTCCCTCTTCATCGATTCTTGCTTCTGGAATTGCACCTTCTTGCACCTTCTTCTTCATCTTCATCAGTTCCGCATCCGTAGCTTGAGCAGCTTTAACTTTATCAAGCAAAGCTGGTTCTACGCGTATACTTGACATCATCGCACTCGTTCCCACATATGATCTTCTACTCAACGCGTCAGCTACCACGTTCGCTTTTCCAGGATGGTATTGGATGGTATGATCGTAATCTTTCAACAACTCAAGCCAACGTCGTTGCCGCATGTTGAGTTCCTTCTGAGTGAAGAAATATTTAAGGCTCTTATGATCCGTATAAATCTCCACTTTCTCTCTGTACAAGTAATGTCTCCAGATCTTCAACGCGAATACGACTGCTGCCAACTCTAGATCATGAGTAGGATAATTCCTCTCATATTCTTTGAGTTGTCGCGAGGCATAGGCTATGACTTTCCCATGTTGCATGAGAACACATCCTAACCCTTTGCCCGAAGCATCGCTGTAAATAATAAATCCATCCGAACCAGATGGTATTGTCAGAACAGGTGCCGAAATAAGTCTCCTCTTGAGCTCTTGGAAGCTCTTCTCGCATTCCTCGCTCCAAACAAATTTTGTATCTTTCCGAGTCAACTGAGTTAATGGAGTAGTGATTCGAGAAAATCCCTCTACGAACCTCCGATAATAACCAGCTAAGCCCAGAAAGCTTCGTACTTCGGTCACCGACTTAGGTTGCTCCCAGCTTTGTATTGCTTCAATCTTCACTGGGTCCACAGATACTCCACGTTTCGATACCACGTGCCCTAAGGAATGCTACTTCCTCAAGCCAAAACTCGCATTTCTTCAGCTTAGCATATAGCTTGTTCTCACGAAGCTTTTGAAGTACCAACTTCAAATGGTGTTCATGATCTTCACGGCTTTTAGAATAGATGAGAATGTCATCAATAAAGACAACAACGAATTGATCTAAATACTCCTTAAATACACGGTTCATCATATCCATGAAAGCAGCAGGAGCATTAGTCAATCCAAAAGACATGACTAAGAACTCATAATGCCCGTACCGTGTTCTGAAAGCAGTCTTTGGAATATCCTCAGTTTTAATCTTCAACTGATGATATCCAGAACGAAGATCGATCTTTGAAAATAATTGCGCTCCTTGCAACTGGTCGAACAGGTCATCAATACAAGGTAACGGATACCTATTCTTAATGGTGACATGGTTCAACTCCCGATAGTCAATACAAAGTCGCATACTCCCGTCTTTCTTCTTTACGAATAAAACAGGAGCACCCCAAGGAGACGTACTAGGACGAATAAAACCGATATCTAACAACTCTTGTAATTGGACCTTTAACTCCTGAAGTTCAATAGGAGCCATTCGATATGGGGTTTTAGAAATGGGCTTTGTACCGGGCTCAAGGTCAATAAAGAATTCAACTTCACGTTCTGGGGGTAGACCGGGAAGTTCTTCGGGAAATACATCAGGAAACTCATTAACAACGGAAATATCATTCAAATCTGATGTATTCTGATTTAGATCAGTGACATGAGCTAAGAAAGCTTGACATCCGTTTTTCAATAAACGAATAGCTTTATGACTTGAAATGATATTGACTGATTTTAGTGGTTTGGTGATTTGGATTCGCACAACAGGTTGATTAGTAATATGAAAACTAACAACCTTACGAAAACTAATCAATTTTGGCATGGTAAGTGGTTAACCAGTCAATTCCTAAAATCACGTCAAATGCAAGTATTTTCAAAGATATAAGATCAACAGGTAAGGTAAGGGTACCAATCTGAATCAAGCAAGATTTGTAAACTGTAGATGTAACAAAGGTTTCTCCTAACGGAGTTTTAACAGATAAGTCAAAGTCTAATTTATCAGAAGTCAAGTTCAAACGTTGAGCACAAGCAGGTGAAATAAAGGAATGGGTAGCACCGGTATCTAACAAGGTATAAACTTCGCAAGAGTTTATGATCAGCTTACCCGTAATCACCTCGTGTGGATTCCTCGCGTTTTGGGCTGTCACGACAAACGCTCTTCCAGGAATCACCGACTTTGACTTGTCTGCAACCGCCTTTGGAATCACCACCCCCGCTGAACTTGGTTTCGCAACAGGACAATCTCGAGCTATATGTCCTTATTTTCCACAGTTATAGCATCCTTTGAACTGTTGTGGGCAGTTTGGGCTGATATGTCCCTCTTTCCCGCATTTAAAGCATACTGACCGGTGGTCGTTCTCCTCCCCTCGAAACAGTTAATGCTGGTGCTGATGTTGACATCTTCGTGTTCTCATTGTTGTACCTTCTCTTCTTGAAATCTCCCCCCGATTCGCTTCTTCTACTATCATGGCCACGATAACCACCGGAGTGGTTACCGCTTCTGTCATACTTTCCTCCTCGCTGGTTGTCATTGCTCCGATGACTACTGCCACCAGTACGACCTTGGTTGTGGTCCCTCGGTTGAACATAATCATTATCTCGTTCTAATAACTGAGCCCTGTTTACTACATCCGAATATAAAGAAAACTTATGAGAAATGAGGTATTGACGTATTTCGGGTTTCAAACCTCTTAGAAACATCCGCGTCATACGTTCCTCATTCTCCACCAAATGAGGTGCAAACCTGGACAGCTCTGCGAACTTAGCCTCGTATTGGGATACCGTCATGTTATTTTGCTCGAGTCTGATAAACTCTACTTCCTTCATATGACGAATACTTTCAGGAAAGTACTTGTCATTAAACAGTTTCTGGAACGCTTCCCAAGACATCTGGAGTGCGGCAGGCTGGGTACGCTTCACGGATTCCCACCAGTAATCTGCCTCTCCACGGAACAGAAACGTGGCGAATGGAACCTTCTGTTCCTCTGTACATCCCAAGACATCAAATATCTTGGTAATTTGTTTAATCCACGTCTCCGCCTTGATCGGATCTGGCTTTCCCAGAAACTCTGGTGGTCCCAATTCTTTGAACTGCTTGGCAGTGACAGCTCGCGTGTTGTTATTATCTCCACCTGTATGTTGCACACGAGTCTCCCTCGTCTGATTTTGCATGAACTGCAAAAAACTTCTAAACATCTCATCGTTTATCGTCTGACCAGCGTTATTTTCAGGATGAACATTGCCTTCTTGTTGCACGTTCTCCTGGTTAACGATTAAAGGTGTCTCCACGGTCTCATTCACTTCGTTGTTAACATTCTCAGCTGCCATTCTCAAATACTGCCATAAAACAAGGGTTAATTAAACAAGTCAACATATCACATATTAACCCTATGCTCCGACTGACCAAGTTAAATACCACATAAGCTTAGGTAGGACACACTAGCGAAGGATTTACTCGTCTCTCCCCTCCTAGTTCTATTCCCCGATCTCCGCCAGAGATCATATCCCTAAGCTCTGATACCAACTGTGACGCCCCCAGAATAGGTCCATTCAACCCAACCCATTCTGAGTCGCCAAATACATGGTACAGAATTCAAATACAAACTTTATATCATACGGTCGTGCAAAATACGACCACACAACTGTGAGTCTCAATACAAATATGTAAAAAATATTAAGATTCAAACTAAGTCCTTATTACAATTATTATCACACTATTTATCAGAAATAGTGAGGACTACTACTACTCTAACTCGGACCATCACTCTGTTCCCCGACTAGTCCCCGCAACATTCTCATTTCCTGAAGAGGACAACAGATGAAAAGGGTGAGCTCAACTAGCTCAGTAAAGAATATTATGACTAAGATAATGGAAAATAAATTATCGTTAGCCTTCAACAGTTCAGATAAAATATTATTGACA
The DNA here is from genome assembly GCA_020205555.1 of Panax stipuleanatus. Lineage (NCBI taxonomy): Eukaryota > Viridiplantae > Streptophyta > Magnoliopsida > Apiales > Araliaceae > Panax > Panax stipuleanatus. The sequence goes on from CM035120.1 coordinate 123,534,351, forward strand.
ACATGTTTTAGATCAATATTCGCAGCGGAAATAACCGTTCATCATCAATATTTTATCCCTGTAACATCAATCAATATCCATCTCATCAAATATTCATCTTTGCACTACAGGCCAAAGATATTCATTTGTATCATCAGTGGTCATGTTCATCTCAACACCTGTCATCTTTGCACTACAGGCCAAAGATATTCATCAGGTAATCATTCATCTTTGCTCTACAGGCCAAAGATATTCAGTTACATCACCTTTTAGGACTGAGGATGATGAAAAATATTTTAAAGAACGAATCCAGTGAGATAAAAGACAAAGATTAGGGATTCGTCATTTAGTTTATCCAAATTCAAGAATAATCCATAATAATACTTTGTGGAGCAAAATTCAAGAATAAAGCCCAAAACTTGGATACAATCAAAGATAGTAACCTTAACAGACAATTTGGACTAATAGAAGAAAAATAAATTTTCCCGTAAATAGTGCCGTATACGTGAATAGTAACCCCGACGGAAAAAGTAAGAATTTCAACATAAAATCCATGACAATATTTCTGTATAATGATATTGAAAAGAATAACATCATTTACGAAAGAAGATAACATCCCTTACCTCAAAAGAACAGTATCTCTGACTGGAATATCGGATATAATACCGACGAAAGCTTGTACTGAATAGTAATACTCAAAGTATTGAAATACTCACAAAAATACGCTCGATATTATAGAGAGAGAAAACTTCTGATTCTGGTGTGATTTTCAATTCTAACCTAAGCACCCTATTTATAGGAAAAACTTAGGATGCCAAAGGAGACTAAAATAATAAAATAATATTATTATTTTTTTAAAACCTCCAGCCGCCGGCTGCTACCAAAAAGCCATCAGCCATTTTTTCCAACCAAAAGTGGGTCCCACCCTTTATAATATATATATTTTCCGAAACTTCAATAATTCATAACAAATAGCCCCATTCGTCAGAAAAATACAAATTCTATGTCCTTTCATAGGAAATTTAATTCTCTACAACTTTGCAGAAGGAAGTTTTTCCAAATTCCAAACATAAATTATTCGAAATCCATAAACAGATGATTTTTCACACCAAAATACTGATAAAAACACATCAGCACTAATTCCTTCTTTAATATCCACAAAATAAATATTTCCTTATCATATAAATCAATAATTAATTATTCACAAATAATATTATAGAACTACAATATTAACAACCAGGTCGTTCCCAGGACAGAGGGGGCCTTCCGATAAGGACTTATCCTTACTGGCGCGCAATTAAATAACCCCTCCTAGACAGAACTTCCTTAGACATTGTCAATAATGCTATCTAATAATATTATTCAAATAATATGAATTATTGAGTTGATAACGTGAAATACTGTGCAACAACAATTATTGAATCAATACTACAAAATATCAACTGTAGTCATTATTGAATCAATCATATAAAATGGCAACGTAGTAATTATTGAGTCAATAAAATATCAATGCAGCAATTATTGAGTCAATAATATAAAATATCAACGTAGCAATTATTGAGTCAATAATATAAAATATTAAACAGTAATTACTGTAACAATAATTGAGTAATGGCTTCTCACGTAAGACTCAATAATTCGAAATACTGTGCAATACCGTGTGCTACTATGCAACACCGTGTATCACTGTATTTTAACCACCGGGTATTTCAACAGTACTAACGGTAACAACCACGCCGTTATTTTGTAAAAAAGTTATTTCTGTCGCTTTCTATATCCGACAGTTATTCCGTTGTGGAGGCCCACAAATAGCTGCGCCGTCGTACGAATATTCCCCGACAACAAGAATATTCCATGACCAAACGAATATTCCCCTACAACAAGAATATTTTATAACCACTTGCTCATTTTAAAAATGTTTGCACATTTCACCCATAACTTTCATATTTATCAAATCAACACCTTACTATTTCGAAATAATATATAAAGAAAACTAAATCTTTATTCATAAAAGTTGGGGTCTTACAGACAGTGAGGGACTGTTAAGATTTGAGAGTAGAGTTTGGGTACTGCCAGTGCCAGAGATTAAAGATGAAATTTTGAGCGAGGCTCATAGTTCGCGGTATTCCATTCACCCCGAAAGTACCAAGATGTACCAGGATCTCTGACAGCATTTCTGGTAGCCGAATATGAAACGAGACATTGTTGATTGTGTTGCTAAGTGCCTGACGTGTCAGAAAGTGAAAGCAGAACATCAGAGGCCAAGTGGGTTGCTATAACCACTAGAGATCCCAGAATGGAAATGGGAGCATATTATAATGGATTTCGTAGTTAGCCTTCCGATAGCTCAAAAAGGCTACGACGCAGTATGGGTTATTGTTGATCGACTGGCGAAATCAGCACACTTCCTTCCGATCAAGATCAGATTCAACTTAGATCAGTTGGCAAAGTTGTATGTGAAGGAGATTGTTTCAAGGCACGGAGTTCCAGTATCGATTGTTTCTGATCGAGATCCGTGCTTCACATCGAATTTTTGGAAGCGACTACAAGAATGCATGGGGACGCATTTGAGAATGAGTACAGCATACCACCCTCAGACCGACGGGCAGAGTGAAAGGATGATCCAAACATTGGAAGATATGCTAAGAGCGTGCATCATGGATTTCAAAGGAAATTGGGAATGATCACCTACCGCTCGTGGAATTCGACTATAACAACAGTTACCACGCAAGTATTAGCATGCCGCCTTACGAAGCGTTGTAGGGAAGAAAGTGCAGAACTCCATTATACTAGGATGAAGTCGGTGAAAGACAATTGCTAGGTCCAGAATTGGTACAACAGATAGCCGAGATCGTTAAGGTGATTCGGACAAGATTGGTAGATGCTCAGGATAGACAGAAGAAATACGTCGATCCACACCGCAAGAATATAGAATTTGAATCGGGTAGCTTTGTTTTCTTGAAAGTTTCTCCCTTGAAGGGAAAGATCAGATTCGGTAAGAAGGGAAAATTAAGCCCGAGGTTCATTGGACCCTTTGAGGTGCTGCGAAGAATCGGAGAAGTCGCATATGAAGTAGCCTTACCTCCTGCGTTAGAGCATATCCACAACGTCTTTCATGTTTCAGTCTTACGACCGTACAAACCCGATTACAAACATGTGATTGAATATGAACCCCTGTAATTTGAGAAAGACTTATCCTATGAAGAAGTTCCTATTCAGATTGTTGACAAAAAAAGACAAGTTCTCAGAAATAAAGTGATACCTTTTGTTAAGGTAATCTGGAGGAACCACAACGTTGAAGAAGTTATGTGGGAACTCAAAGAACATATGATGAAAACTTACCCACACTTATTTGCTTAATTTATGTGTAAGCGGTTCTGGGGTCAGAATCTTTGTAAGGGTGGGAGAATGTAACGGAACGAATTTAATTGAACCGTGATTTTGGAGACAAAATCTTTTTAATGAGGGAAAGATGTGACAAACGAGAATTTTATAATTTAATTTAAATATTTATTGAATTAAATAAATATTTTGATGAGTTATTTATTGAGTTAAAAAAATACTTGATGTTTAATTATTAAGTTAAATAATTATTTAATGGAATTGTGGTAGATTAATTTAATTATATGTGTTACATTGGTTAAATCAATGTGAAGAATTTTTATAGTTCAAAGTATGAACTTAATTGAGTTTATTCGATAAAATGAATTATTTAATAAGCATAATATTATTCTAATTAATTTAATAATTAATTAGAGATTTAACGATTTGACATAATTAATAAATGAGAATTTTAATTATGTGATGGTGTGATTTAATGTGTAATATTATATTTAATTGAATTTAAATAAGATTATTTGATTAATTAAAATGTGGCAATTAAACTATGCAATAACACTTTAATTAAATTAATGGGAAAGGAGTGATTAAGTGACCAACCAAACATGCCCTTAAGATAGTGGGTGTCAGTTAAAACCATTATGGAATTAACTAACCCACTATCCCTACCAGTTAATTGATATGCGTATATTATATATCAAACTCTATACATTATATCTATATTCTTTCATACTATATTCATATCAGAGAACTAAGAGAGAGAGAGTTAGAGAAAATTGAGAAAAAGATTAAAGATTGAAGGAGAATTGAAGAAGTTTTTATCATCATCTAAATAAACTAGCAAGGGTAATTCACTCATCTTAAGTTTTTAAATTATGTTTTCAAGTTTTCCATTAACGTGTATTTTGAAGTTCTTTGTAAATAACTATTTTGGTTATTAATGCATGATATGATTATATATGTGTTATTATATATTCAAAACATGTTTTCTATCAATTATGTATGCTTTAACGAAATCAAACCATGTAATTATGCTTTAATTAGAATTTCAGAAGTTACAGAGTATGAAAAACATAAATATGGCCCTTACGTACAAAATTTCATACTTTAATTGTTTATTAAACTTTAAATTGATAGTTAATTATGATTATGCATGTTAGAACGAAGAAAATGAACTTTAAACAGACAAATTCAGAGTTATAATGAATCTGTAATGATGAATTTCATAAATTCTCTCGAAACTTTGAAAAATACCAAAAATATGACATTTATGTGTTTTAATTTGACCAAATACGTGATTTAAGTTGTCAAATGCATGCGATGTATGTTACTACATGTATCTGTGAAGTTTATACTCCATGGGTAACATTAAGAATCGTTATGTTAGTTTAATTTGACATTTATTTGGCTTTTCTATGTTCTTCGCGAACATTGTCAGGTATACTACGACGTTGGCTCCGAGGAGCCTGTCCTGTGAAGGAACCGGGTGCTGCAGCGCCAGTTCAAAGTCTAACCACGTAGACAGGGCATGGCAGTGCCGTTCCTGTGATGGAATCCAATGCTGCAGCGCCAGGCCAAGGGCAAGGTTGACGTAAGCATGAAGCCGCGGCACCGATCCTGTGAAGGAACCAGGGCGCTGCAACGTCAGGCCAGCAAAATAAAATTAATGAAATTTTATTCAAAAGTCAGAAATGTATTTTAAACTTAATGTAATGAACATGATGACATGTTAAGCATATATTGAGATGTTAAAACAATTTATTAACTTATATTATGTGATAAATTGATAAGTTAAATACGTTTAGTAAACCGTTATTCGAAAAGTCGTGTAACGTGTTCAAACACTGATGTTTGTAACTTGATGAATATAATCAAACTGAGAATTGATTTGTACTGTTAATGTAATGATATGTAGGATTAATTGAGGATCGTGAATTAATTGTAGCTTGTGCAAGAAGCAAGTGTTCTATCTCTAACTTATTATCGTAATACAAGTTTCTTAATTCAAAATTATTCATTGAGCAAGTTCTAAACCTGTGTTTCTATATCGAGCAAGTTCTTGTTCTTATTTATTCAAGTTCAAGATTTTATATGAGATATTATAATTCTTTTAAGGTATTACTTCAGTTATACAATACTTATTCAATTGTATACCCTTGAGATTATTATTCGATTTGAATATCAATTTTATTGTTGAACCTTATAAGACTAGCGAACCCTTATTGATTCGACTAGTCCATAGTTGATGAGCGTTCTAAATTCTAAAAATATTATTGAGCTTATCCAAACCAAACTTCCTTTGGTGCGGACTCTGATGTCAAACTGAGATGAACAACCCTTTGTAGGGGATTTTGTACGCTTTAGCGTTGAGATGATGTGCACATTATGGTACTAAGGGCTGATTCCCCTAAGTACGAGTAGTAAAGTCCATATAGTCTTATGACTGTTAAAGGTTTAAAGTTGAAATACTTGACAACCTGGGACATAGTTCATGGTCTTATGACCCTCAGACATACTTTTGATTCTTGTTATTCATTCTTGATTCAAAAGCCTAGTTTTCTATTATTCAGAACCCTTTAACTTATTCGCATGTTGTTATACTGTTTTATTTTTATACTTGTAGGCAATCGTGCTCACTCTTGCATAATAACATTGCAGTTAAGGACGAAAGAACCGACGAGCCTTCTACTAGCAAAGGCAAGGGCAAAGTTAAGAAGTGTTGAAGACTTTTTATTTATTTGAGATTGTGTTGTTTTAAGACTATGATGTTATGTTAAGACTTATTTGTTTCTGTATATTTCGCACTCGATGTATTAAGGTTATTATGACCTGGGATTCAGTTATTCAGATGTTGTAACCCCTTAAGGGGATGATTTTCTATTAATTTATATTTTTGCATTTATTATGGGTAGATATAGATATGTGATATTTGTATAGTGAACACCAAATCCCGTGAAAAATGAATTACCCAGATTTGGGGGTGTCATAGTGATCAATGTTTAGGAGCAAGAAATAGCAATTCAATCTCAAGAGGTAACATTAATGTCAAACATTTTCTTAATTTTGAGTTTGATAAATTCTTAGAAATTCATGAAATTTCTTGTGAATTGTGTTGTACATTACTATCATGATGATTATCTAATTTCATATGCATGAATGAAAGTAATGTAGCTGATTTTAAGCAGTTAAATGAAAATTTTCGTGTATGATTTTTGGGTTATGCTGATGCAGAGCCTTTCCTGGTTCTGTCCAGGAAAGGCGCAACTGCGCCTTGTCTGTCGTTCAAAACGGCGCAGCTGCGCCGGACACCAGTACTTGATAATGACTTTTGCTGCAATGTAATAGTTCTAACAAGTTAGTTTGACTAAGACATGCATGAAAATAGGTTTAACATGTAGTGTAAAGTCCCTTTGCATAATGTGAGTTGTTTTAGCCTACTTAATGTGTATTTTCTAAAAAGAAACTTGACGCTTTGAAAACAAATTTGACGGAACTTGTAGTATCTTAGGTTCTGACCTTGTAGCATATGCATACGGCTGGGTTATGTGTACTAATGAGCATGAAATGTAGTTTAGAGTTGCTTTACTTGCTTTGACTTGGTTTAAATGACTTTTAAAAGGCAAACTCGGACATTTTTCAAGCTAAGATTTATAAACATTGTGTAGTTATATTCTGAATATATATGATGGCATGTTAGTACTCTTTATGTCACTAAACAACACCTATATGTACACTCACATAGTTAGACACAATGTAAGTTATTCAAGCATGATTTTTCTAAACAAATTCCCAAGTAATGAACTAGGATAGCTACGTGTAAATAAATTGAACACATGCGAGCATGTGTATTTCAGGTAGTATAACATCCTTACGTAGTTAAACGGTTAATGTGATTAGCCTTTTTATTCATGAACTTGTTTAGCATTAATTCATAGAAATTCCAACTAAAACCATAATGTGTAAATGTGGACTTGAAATGCCCATAGGAGAGGCTAAGACCTCTTAAGGTGTGTATTTGTTATGTGTTAACACCCATGCATGCTAGAAAGTAAACTAGAATCAAGAAATCAAAACTCCAAATTTGGTCTGGCTAGGGAGCTAAGAAATCAAAACTCCAAATTTGGTCTGGCTAGGGAGCTGCACAGCTGCGCCGCTCCCAAGCCAACCTGCAGCTGCCACTGGGCAGTGAAGTCTGACTGTTTTATTTGTAATATGAACTTGGTAGCATGTGTATGATACTACTTTAAGCCATAACACGTGATTCTAATGATGTTTAAAGTGTTCTAGCATGTAATGACTATGTGGAATCAAGAATCTAAAGGCTTTTACAAATTTTCTAAATACATTTTCAAAAGCCAAGTCAATGGTGGTTACGTAGCTACGCGATTTGATAGTGTGCTAATGTGTGGTCTGATTATATAACTAAGATAGAACTTAATATATGTCTTTAACTTACGTGATCAAACATGTATGAGAGTGTTGGTTTATGTATAGAGCTTGAATAACTAATAAACATAACTATGGTAAAATTGGACGTTGAGGTGATGTTAAGCTTTAGACTTGTAAGCTATGCTAAAGGTAAGTTCCCTAACTTCATTCTTATATTGAATGCAAGTATCTAAACCTTATCTCTTATTGAGCAAACTTTGAATTTTTGTATACAACCATATCTATATTGAGTAAATATCTATACTCTTATGAATCGTCGTTCGTATTCTGAAAATCATCTAAAACTATATATCTTGAATCATGTTGCGAACTAGAATTTGTTATTCTTAGATGTATTGAGAAAGGTGTCTAAGCCATTTGATTCGGCTAGACAAATATCTATGAATTAGAAAGTTATCCAAATCAATTGCTTTGGTGCGGACTCTTATAAATTGTTGAGATGAATAAACCTCATGGAAGGGGATATATATGTTGGGAAACTAACACACGCGTGAATAGCATGTCTAAATATTATGCATAATATAGGGTACTTTAGGATTATCACATGTTGTACTTGTTTATATTGGATTTTTAGTAAAATACTGTTAATTCTAGCATGAGTTCTTGGTCTTTAGTGACTGCTCAGTGTTCAATTTTCTTTGAACTTTAAAATGATTAAACCTTTGAATTTTGTTGATATCTTTCAGTACATAGTGACTTCAGTACATAGTGACTCTTATTTCAATTCAAAGGACAAATTTACAACAATTGATACTTCTTGTTTATAACGTTATTCTTTTAATTTCTGAACTATCATTTACCGTTATACCCTTGAGATCTCGAACTTTATACTTGTTCACCCTTATTACTATATTACTTGTTGGGCAATTTTATTACTCATTCTTGCTTTCCTAAAAACATTTCAGTTAAGGCAGAGCAAGGCAGTACCTTAGGCAAGGACAAGGGCAAGGGCAAGGCTATGGAGTAGCTTTAGTCCTTTATGCTAGAAGTGATTATTATGTTGTATTAAGAAGTGATTGACATTATATTTTAAGTAATGTTTTAGACTTATTTATGTAATATTTTAGTAACGAATACGAGACTTGGGCAAGAATATTTTTATTAAATCAATGTAAATTATTCTATTATTTCGATGTATGAGTTATTAGTATGTTATTAGGATTAGATCGTGAAGCACCGAATTCGAGATAGAAGTATCTAAATTTGGGGGCGTCACACTTTCTCAATAACTAACCTTAGTTAATCATATATTGACATTTTAAAGGTTTCAATTCCTTAAAATTATGTGTTCTTGCTCGGATTTGTTCTTTATGGTCTTAATACGAACATATTGAGCACACTATTCGTTCCATTCGATTTCTTAATCATCTATTAGTGGTTTTTCCACCAATCCATCCTTATATCATCCCACAACATCTACCTATCCACCAAGTCTCTATATTCATAAATCCATACATATTTCAAGTACAAAATCAAATAAAAATGAACTTTAGTAACTAAAGTTTACTAACAAAACTTTATTTTCATTCTTTTGATATAAAAACTATACTACTCCCATAATACATATACCTAAATCAAAATAGATTGAATACAAAGGAAACCCATCAAAATTTACATCATATATTACTAAACTCCCTATAATTGAGGTTTAGCACACAAAACCTTACATAATCACATACTTTGATAAAATTCAAATTTATAAAAGAATTGTATACCTTATTTTCTTCAAATTCAGTAAATTCAAGCTTTAATCTTCTTTAATTATTCTAATCTTGATTCCACTTTGGCTAAATCTTCACAAACTCATGCTTCCATCACTTTATCATTCTTGGAAAATTTTCAATTCTCAAGCAATTTAGGAGAGGAATGGTTCGGTTATGGAGAGGGAGCAAGGAGGAGACTTTTGTTAATTCTTTCCAAGCCAAAATCTTTGGTGCCCAAGCATAAATTATGAGTGAGCTTCACACTTCATCATCTCCTCTCTTTACACGGCAAAATGGAAGAGGATTTAGGCTTGGAGATTAACTTTACAATAGTGACTTGGGTAGAATATGAATTGACCAATTTTTAAATTAAAAAAATTACCCAATAATTAGTAATTAGGTTTTAGTTTTCCAAGTTACTAAACCACCCTCAATAAATATTATACATACTTGGAATCATATAAAATATATATATCTCACTCTTAATATATTAATTATACATTCCAAAAAATTAAGCATAACATATTAGCTTCTTGTTACATATTTATTTTATAAATACAAAAATAAATATACAACACATACTAATCCATGCAAATTTAATTATTTGCTTACATATGATATTATAAGAAAATATAATATCCATTACCTCATTCTCATAAATTCAAACAAGAATTTATTTACCTCATTAAGATATTATAATAAATATAATATCCTTTCTTTATTAAAATAATTCTATATAAGAATTTATTTTAATACCTTTGGTTAAAGTAATATACTTACCACCTCTTCATTTTCTTCTACCAATTGTTTACAACAATTTTTGTTTCATTGCGTAATAAATATATATGCATAATATAAATTTATTAAATCTCATTCACATGTTGCACCAAACATGCACAAATCACATATAGTAAAAAAAATTATTCACTATTTTCATACTTTATTATTATGAGAAAATTTCATGTTCTTACATCGGAAGATTTAATTCAGATTAAGTTGGGGGAATTTGATAAATTTTTGGGAATGAATTGGTTCTATAACCATGGGGAAATGATAGATTTCCAGAAGAAAAGTATAAACCTTCAGATATTAAAATATTCTAAGGTAATATTTTGCGATAGTAAATCACCAAGATATTCTCGTTGTCTGACGATGATGCAAGCTAGGAAGTTGTTAAGGGATGCGTAGGTTATCTGTGTCATGTGGTCAATACACAGCGAGTGGAAGCGGAATTAGGCCAGATACCGATTGTACAATAATTTATGGATGTATTTTTGGACTAGCTGCCAGGTCTTCCACCAGATAGGGAGATCGAGTTTGTTATAGATGTTGCGTCGGGGCCTCGTTGCTGGCACACTAGGTTAGCGGTGGGGCGGTCGGGCCACACTGGGTGCGTGATGTGTTACAAATGCAGACATGAGGGACATATCTCTCCTAACTGACCTAACACAAAGAAGGGAGTGTGCTTTAATTGCGGAGCGCCAGATATGGCAAGAAATTGCCCAAAGAAGGGAGCAGATGGAGGAAACAAAAGAAATAACAGTGGAAAGATGATTATCACTGCTCCAACTCCACGTGGTAGACCGACCGCCCGGATCTTCAACATGACGGTCTAAGATGATGTAACATCTGGAGACGTTATCTCATGTATCATCCCAATCAATAATATAAATGCATATGTATTGTTTGATTCGGGTGCGACCTATTCTTTCAAATCCTGTGATTTTGCTAGACAGTTAAGTTTACCTTTGGAAAAGCTAGAGATTCCCCTAAATATAGAAGTGGAAAATAAGGAAATAATCCCTTTTGAACACATTCATAGAAATTGTTGCGTAGATATAAGGGGACATAAGATGTCTATAGATTTAATTCTGATTAAATTGGGAGAATTTGACATAAATTTGGGAATGGGCTGGGTTTATAACCACGGGGCAATGACAGATTGCCATAAAAAAGTATAAACCTTCAGATATCAAAACAGTCTAAGGTAATATTTTACGATAGTAAATCGCTAAGACATTCTCGTTGTCTGACGATAATGAAAGCTAGGAAGTTGTTGAGGAAGGGGTACGTAGGTAATATGTGTCATGTGGTCGATACTGTGACGCCCCCAGAATAGGTCCATTCAACCCAACCCATTCTGAGTCGCCAAATACATGGTACAGAATTCAAATACAAACTTTATATCATACGGTCGTGCAAAATACGACCACACAACTGTGAGTCTCAATACAAATATGTAGAAAATATTAAGATTCAAACTAAGTCCTCATTACAATTATTATCACACTATTTATCAGAAATAGTGAGGACTACTACTGCTCTAACTCGGACCATCACTCTGTTCCCCGACTAGTCCCCGCAACATTCTCATTTCCTGAAGAGGACAACAGATGAAAAGGGTGAGCTCAACTAGCTCAGTAAAGAATATTATGACTAAGATAATGGAAAATAAATTATCGTTAGCCTTCAACAGTTCAGATAAAATATTATTGACAACATGTTTTAGATCAATATTCGCAGTGGAAATAACCGTTCATCATCAATATTTTATCCCTGTAACATCAATCAATATCCATCTCATCAAATATTCATCTTTGCACTACAGGCCAAAGATATTCATTTGTATCATCAGTGGTCATGTTCATCTCAACACCTGTCATCTTTGCACTACAGGCCAAAGATATTCATCAGGTAATCATTCATCTTTGCTCTACAGGCCAAAGATATTCAGTTACATCACCTTTTAGGACTGAGGATGATGAAAAATATTTTAAAGAACGAATCCAGTGAGATAAAAGACAAAGATTAGGGATTCGTCATTTAGTTTATCCAAATTCAAGAATAATCCATAATAATACTTTGTGGAGCAAAATTCAAGAATAAAGCCCAAAACTTGGATACAATCAAAGATAGTAACCTTAACAGACAATTTGGACAAATAGAAGAAAAATAAATTTTTCCGTGAATAGTGCCGTATACGTGAATAGTGTCGTATACGTGAATAGTGTCGTATACGTGAATAGTAACCCCGACGGAAAAAGTAAGAATTTCAACATAAAATCCATGACAATATTTCTGTATAATGATATTGAAAAGAATAACATCATTTACGAAAGAAAATAACATCCCTTACCTCAAAAGAACAGTATCTCTGACTGGAATATCGGATATAATACCGACGAAAGCTTGTACTGAATAGTAATACTCAAAGTATTGAAATACTCACAAAAATACGCTCGATATTATAGAGAGAGAAAACTTCTGATTCTGGTGTGATTTTCAATTCTAACCTAAGCACCCTATTTATAGGAAAAACTTAGGATGCCAAAGGAGACTAAAATAATAAAATAATATTATTATTTTTTTAAAACCTCCAGCCGCCGGCTGCTACCAAAAAGCCATCAGCCATTTTTTCCACCCAAAAGTGGGTCCCACCCTTTATAATATATATATTTTCTGAAACTTCAATAATTCATAACAAATAGCCCATTCGTCAAAAAAATACAAATTCTATGTCCTTTCATAGGAAATTTAATTCTCTACAACTTTGCAGAAGGAAGTTTTTCCAAATTCCAAACATAAATTATTCGAAATCCATAAACAGATGATTTTTCACACCAAAATACTGATAAAAACACATCAGCACTAATTCCTTCTTTAATATCCACAAAATAAATATTTCCTTATCATATAAATCAATAATTAATTATTCACAAATAATATTATAGAACTACAATATTAACAACCAGGTCCGTTCCCAGGACAGAGGGGGCCTTCCGATAAGGACTTCTCCTTACTGGCACTGCAATTAAATAACCCCTCCTAGACAGAACTTCCTTAGACATTATCAATAATGCTATCTAATAATATTATTCAAATAATATGAATTATTGAGTTGATAACGTGAAATACTGTGCAACAACAATTATTGAATCAATACTACAAAATATCAACTGTAGTCATTATTGAATCAATCATATAAAATGGCAACGTAGCAATTATTGAGTCAATAAAATATCAATGCAGCAATTATTGAGTCAATAATATAAAATATCAACGTAGCAATTATTGAGTCAATAATATAAAATATTGAACAGTAATTACTGTAACAATAATTGAGTAATGGCTTCTCACGTAAGACTCAATAATTCGAAATACTGTGCAATACCGTGTGCTACTATGCAACACCGTGTATCACTGTATTTTAACCACCGGGTATTTCAACAGTACTAACGGTAACAACCACGCCGTTATTTTGTAAAAAAGTTATTTCTGTCGCTTTCTATATCCGACAGTTATTCCGTTGTGGGGGCCCACAAATAGCTGCTCCGTCGTACGAATATTCCCCGACAACAAGAATATTCCACGACCAAATGAATATTCCCCGACAACAAGAATATTTTATAACCACTTGCTCATTTTAAAAATGTTTGCACACTTCACCCATAACTTTCATATTTATCAAATCAACACCTTACTATTTCGAAATAATATATAAAGAAAACTAAATCTTTATTCATAAAAGTTGGGGTCTTACAACCTCCCCTCCTTATGAAATTTCGTCCTCGAAATTGACGTACGTACCTGGTATGTCGAAAAGGTGAGGATACCTCGCTTTCATTTCCGATTCCAACTCCCAGGTCATTTCCTCAATTGCATGGTTTCTCCACTAAACTTTAACTTGAGGTATAATTTTCGAGCAGTAGGACATGCTCCTTCCTATCCAAGATCTTGACAGGTACCTCCTCGTACGTTAAATCTTCAGCTATCTCGTCTGGTTCTCACTCAATAATGCGGTTTGGATCCTTCACATATTTACGTAACACGGATATGTGAAACACGTTATGAACACGAGACATGCTTGGAGGTAAAGCAAGTCTATAGGCCACATTTCCTACTCGGTCAAGAATCTCAAATGGACCAATGAATCGTGGGTTGAGCTTTCCTCTCTTCCCAAACCTTGTAACTCCTTTCCATGGAGCAACACGTAATAACACATGGTCTCTAACATTAAATTCCACGTCCTTTCGATGAAGATCTGCATAACTCTTTTGTCGATCCTGTGCCGTCTGTATACGTTGTCGGATTATTTGGATCTTTTCTGTAGTCATACGTACTAACTCTGGTCCCAACAATGTTGCTTCACCCACCTCATCCCAACATACTGGAGAACGACACTTTCTCCCATACAACTCTTCGAATGGAGCTACGCCTATACTTGCCTGATAACTGTTGTTGTAGGAGAATTCCACCAATGGTAAGTACTTATCCCAACTCCCTTTGAAGTCTAGAACACAAAGTCTCAATAGATCTTCAAGAGTTTGAATAGTCCTCTCTGATTGTCCGTCTGTTTGAGGATGATAAGCCGAACTGAATCGTAAATCCGTACCCATAGCTTTCTATAAACTGATCCAAAATCGTGAAGTAAATCTGGGATCACGATCCGAAACTATGGATACTGGCATGCCATGCAATCTCACAATCTCATTCACGTACATATGAGCAAGACGTTCAAGGGAATAAGTCTCTCGTATCGGCAAGAAATGAGCAGACTTGGTTAATCTAACAACAATAACCCAAATCGCATCTAAGCCTTGAGAAACCTTGGGAAGACCCGTAACGAAATCCATCGTAATGTGTTCCCACTTCCATTTCGGAATCTCCAGTGGTTGCAATGGACCCTTCGGCACTTGATGCTCCGCCTTTACACGTTGACAAGTTAAACATCTCGAGATGAACTCCGCGATCTCCCTCTTCATATTACCCCACCAAAATGTATGTCGAAGATCACGATACATTTTAGTACTCCCAGGATGGATTGCAAACGGTGTGTTGTGTGCCTCCATCATGATTCTATACTTCAAGTCAAAATCGTTAGGAACACAAAGTCTGGAGTTGACTCGAAGTATTCCCTCTTCATCGATTCTTGCTTCTGGAATTGCACCTTCTTGCACCTTCTTCTTCATCTTCATCAGTTCCGCATCCGTAGCTTGAGCAGCTTTAACTTTATCAAGCAAAGCTGGTTCTACGCGTATACTTGACATCATCGCACTCGTTCCCACATATGATCTTCTACTCAACGCGTCAGCTACCACGTTCGCTTTTCCAGGATGGTATTGGATGGTATGATCGTAATCTTTCAACAACTCAAGCCAACGTCGTTGCCGCATGTTGAGTTCCTTCTGAGTGAAGAAATATTTAAGGCTCTTATGATCCGTATAAATCTCCACTTTCTCTCTGTACAAGTAATGTCTCCAGATCTTCAACGCGAATACGACTGCTGCCAACTCTAGATCATGAGTAGGATAATTCCTCTCATATTCTTTGAGTTGTCGCGAGGCATAGGCTATGACTTTCCCATGTTGCATGAGAACACATCCTAACCCTTTGCCCGAAGCATCGCTGTAAATAATAAATCCATCCGAACCAGATGGTATTGTCAGAACAGGTGCCGAAATAAGTCTCCTCTTGAGCTCTTGGAAGCTCTTCTCGCATTCCTCGCTCCAAACAAATTTTGTATCTTTCCGAGTCAACTGAGTTAATGGAGTAGTGATTCGAGAAAATCCCTCTACGAACCTCCGATAATAACCAGCTAAGCCTAGAAAGCTTCGTACTTCGGTCACCGACTTAGGTTGCTCCCAGCTTTGTATTGCTTCAATCTTCGCCTGGGTCCACAGATACTCCACGTTTCGATACCACGTGCCTAAGGAATGCTACTTCCTCAAGCCAAAACTCGCATTTCTTCAGCTTAGCATATAGCTTGTTCTCACGAAGCTTTTGAAGTACCAACTTCAAATGGTGTTCATGATCTTCACGGCTTTTAGAATAGATGAGAATGTCATCAATAAAGACAACAACGAATTGATCTAAATACTCCTTAAATACACGGTTCATCATATCCATGAAAGCAGCAGGAGCATTAGTCAATCCAAAAGACATGACTAAGAACTCATAATGCCCGTACCGTGTTCTGAAAGCAGTCTTTGGAATATCCTCAGTTTTAATCTTCAACTGATGATATCCAGAACGAAGATCGATCTTTGAAAATAATTGCGCTCCTTGCAACTGGTCGAACAGGTCATCAATACGAAGGTAACGGATACCTATTCTTAATGGTGACATGGTTCAACTCCCGATAGTCAATACAAAGTCGCATACTCCCGTCTTTCTTCTTTACGAATAAAACAGGAGCACCCCAAGGAGACGTACTAGGACGAATAAAACCGATATCTAACAACTCTTGTAATTGGACCTTTAACTCCTGAAGTTCAATAGGAGCCATTCGATATGGGGTTTTAGAAATGGGCTTTGTACCGGGCTCAAGGTCAATAAAGAATTCAACTTCACGTTCTGGGGGTAGACCGGGAAGTTCTTCGGGAAATACATCAGGAAACTCATTAACAACGGAAATATCATTCAAATCTGATGTATTCTGATTTAGATCAGTGACATGAGCTAAGAAAGCTTGACATCCGTTTTTCAATAAACGAATAGCTTTATGACTTGAAATGATATTGACTGATTTTAGTGGTTTGGTGATTTGGATTCGCACAACAGGTTGATTAGGAATATGAAAACTAACAACCTTACGAAAATAATCAATTTTGGCATGGTAAGTGGTTAACCAGTCAATTCCTAAAATCACGTCAAATGCAAGTATTTTCAAAGATATAAGATCAACAGGTAAGGTAAGGGTACCAATCTGAATCAAGCAAGATTTGTAAACTGTAGATGTAACAAAGGTTTCTCCTAACGGAGTTTTAACAGATAAGTCAAAGTCTAATTTATCAGAAGTCAAGTTCAAACGTTGAGCACAAGCAGGTGAAATAAAGGAATGGGTAGCACCGGTATCTAACAAGGTATAAACTTCGCAAGAGTTTATGATCAGCTTACCCGTAATCACCTCGTGTGGATTCCTCGCGTTTTGGGCTGTCACGACAAACGCTCTTCCAGGAATCACCGACTTTGACTTGTCTGCAACCGCCTTTGGAATCACCACCCCCGCTGAACTTGGTTTCGCAACAGGACAATCTCGAGCTATATGTCCTTATTTTCCACAGTTATAGCATCCTTTGAACTGTTGTGGGCAGTTTGGGCTGATATGTCCCTCTTTCCCTCATTTAAAGCATACGACCGGTGGTCGTTCTCCTCCCCTCGAAACAGTTAATGCTGGTGCTGATGTTGACATCTTCGTGTTCTCATTGTTGTACCTTCTCTTCTTGAAATCTCCCCCCGATTCGCTTCTTCTACTATCATGGCCACGATAACCACCGGAGTGGTTACCGCTTCTGTCATACTTTCCTCCTCGCTGGTTGTCATTGCTCCGATGACTACTGCCACCAGTACGACCTTGGTTGTGGTCCCTCGGTTGAACATAATCATTATCTCGTTCTAATAACTGAGCCCTGTTTACTACATCCGAATATAAAGAAAACTTATGAGAAATGAGGTATTGACGTATTTCGGGTTTCAAACCTCTTAGAAACATCCGCGTCATACGTTCCTCATTCTCCACCAAATGAGGTGCAAACCTGGACAGCTCTGCGAACTTAGCCTCGTATTGGGATACCGTCATGTTGTTTTGCTTGAGTCTGATAAACTCTACTTCCTTCATATGAAGAATACTTTCAGGAAAGTACTTGTCATTAAACAGTTTCTGGAACGCTTCCCAAGACATCTGGAGTGCGGCAGGCTGGGTACGCTTCACGGATTCCCACCAGTAATCTGCCTCTCCACGGAACAGAAACGTGGCGAATGGAACCTTCTGTTCCTCTGTACATCCCAAGACATCAAATATCTTGGTAATTTGTTTAATCCATGTCTCCGCCTTGATCGGATCTGGCTTTCCCAGAAACTCTGGTGGTCCCAATTCTTTGAACTGCTTGGCAGTGACAGCTCGCGTGTTGTTATTATCTCCACCTGTATGTTGCACACGAGTCTCCCTCGTCTGATTTTGCATGAACTGCAAAAAACTTCTAAACATCTCATCGTTTATCGTCTGACCAGCGTTATTTTCAGGATGAACATTGCCTTCTTGTTGCACGTTCTCCTGGTTAACGATTAAAGGTGTCTCCACGGTCTCATTCACTTCGTTGTTAACATTCTCAGCTGCCATTCTCAAATACTGCCATAAAACAAGGGTTAATTAAACAAGTCAACATATCACATATTAACCCTATGCTCCGACTGACCAAGTTAAATACCACATAAGCTTAGGTAGGACACACTAGCGAAGGATTTACTCGTCTCTCCCCTCCTAGTTCTATTCCCCGATCTCCGCCAGAGATCATATCCCTAAGCTCTGATACCAACTGTGACGCCCCCAGAATAGGTCCATTCAACCCAACCCATTCTGAGTCGCCAAATACATGGTACAGAATTCAAATACAAACTTTATATCATACGGTCGTGCAAAATACGACCACACAACTGTGAGTCTCAATACAAATATGTAAAAAATATTAAGATTCAAACTAAGTCCTTATTACAATTATTATCACACTATTTATCAGAAATAGTGAGGACTACTACTGCTCTAACTCGGACCATCACTCTGTTCCCCGACTAGTCCCCGCAACATTCTCATTTCCTGAAGAGGACAACAGATGAAAAGGGTGAGCTCAACTAGCTCAGTAAAGAATATTATGACTAAGATAATGGAAAATAAATTATCGTTAGCCTTCAACAGTTCAGATAAAATATTATTGACAACATGTTTTAGATCAATATTCGCAGCGGAAATAACCGTTCATCATCAATATTTTATCCATGTAACATCAATCAATATCCATCTCATCAAATATTCATCTTTGCACTACAGGCCAAAGATATTCATTTGTATCATCAGTGGTCATGTTCATCTCAACACCTGTCATCTTTGCACTACAGGCCAAAGATATTCATCAGGTAATCATTCATCTTTGCTCTACAGGCCAAAGATATTCAGTTACATCACCTTTTAGGACTGAGGATGATGAAAAATATTTTAAAGAACGAATCCAGTGAGATAAAAGACAAAGATTAGGGATTCGTCATTTAGTTTATCCAAATTCAAGAATAATCCATAATAATACTTTGTGGAGCAAAATTCAAGAATAAATCCCAAAACTTGGATACAATCAAAGATAGTAACCTTAACAGACAATTTGGACAAATAGAAGAAAAATAAATTTTCCCGTGAATAGTGCCGTATACGTGAATAGTAACCCCGACGGAAAAAGTAAGAATTTCAACATAAAATCCATGACAATATTTCTGTATAATGATATTGAAAAGAATAACATCATTTACGAAAGAAGATAACATCCCTTACCTCAAAAGAACAGTATCTCTGACTGGAATATCGGATATAATACCGACGAAAGCTTGTACTGAATAGTAATACTCAAAGTATTGAAATACTCACAAAAATACGCTCGATATTATAGAGAGAGAAAACTTCTGATTCTGGTGTGATTTTCAATTCTAACCTAAGCACCCTATTTATAGGAAAAACTTAGGATGCCAAAGGAGACTAAAATAATAAAATAATATTATTATTTTTTTAAAACCTCCAGCCGCCGGCTGCTACCAAAAAGCCATCAGCCATTTTTTCCAACCAAAAGTGGGTCCCACCCTTTATAATATATATATTTTCCGAAACTTCAATAATTCATAACAAATAGCCCCATTCGTCAGAAAAATACAAATTCTATGTCCTTTCATAGGAAATTTAATTCTCTACAACTTTGCAGAAGGAAGTTTTTCCAAATTCCAAACATAAATTATTCGAAATCCATAAACAGATGATTTTTCACACCAAAATACTGATAAAAACACATCAGCACTAATTCCTTCTTTAATATCCACAAAATAAATATTTCCTTATCATATAAATCAATAATTAATTATTCACAAATAATATTATAGAACTACAATATTAACAACCAGGTCGTTCCCAGGACAGAGGGGGCCTTCCGATAAGGACTTCTCCTTACTGGCGCGCAATTAAATAACCCCTCCTAGACAGAACTTCCTTAGACATTGTCAATAATGCTATCTAATAATATTATTCAAATAATATGAATTATTGAGTTGATAACGTAAAATACTGTGCAACAACAATTATTGAATCAATACTACAAAATATCAACTGTAGTCATTATTGAATCAATCATATAAAATGGCAACGTAGCAATTATTGAGTCAATAAAATATCAATGCAGCAATTATTGAGTCAATAATATAAAATATCAACGTAGCAATTATTGAGTCAATAATATAAAATATTGAACAGTAATTACTGTAACAATAATTGAGTAATGGCTTCTCACGTAAGACTCAATAATTCGAAATACTGTGCAATACCGTGTGCTACTATGCAACACCGTGTATCACTGTATTTTAACCACCGGGTATTTCAACAGTACTAACGGTAACAACCACGCCGTTATTTTGTAAAAAAGTTATTTCTGTCGCTTTCTATATCCGACAGTTATTCCGTTGTGGGGGCCCACAAATAGCTGCGCCGTCGTACGAATATTCCCCGACAACAAGAATATTCCACGAGCAAACGAATATTCCCCGACAACAAGAATATTTTATAACCACTTGCTCATTTTAAAAATGTTTGCACATTTCACCCATAACTTTCATATTTATCAAATCAACACCTTACTATTTCGAAATAATATATAAAGAAAACTAAATCTTTATTCATAAAAGTTGGGGTCTTACAGATACGCAACGAGTGGAAGCAGAACTAGACCAGATACCGATCGTGCAAGAATTTGCAGATGTATTTTCAAACGAGCTGCTATGTCTTCCATCGGATAGGGAGATCAAATTTGTTATAGATGTTGTGCCTGGTACGACACCAGTTTCGAAGACCCCATACAGGATGGCCCCAGTAGAGATGAAAGAATTGATGATACAATTACAAGAATTACTAGATAAAAAGTACATTTAACCGAGTATGTCTCTATGGGGAGCACCAGTGTTATTTGTTAATAAGAAGGACGATTCATTGAGGCTTTATATAGATTACCGTGAATTAAATAAGGTGAATATCATGAATAAGTACTCATTGCCCAGGATCGATGATCTCTTTGATCAGTTGAAAGGGGCGAGATACTTTTCTAAGATAGATTTGAGGACCGGATATCCCCAGTTGAAGGTAAGAGGTGAAGATGTACCTAAAATGGTGTTCGGTACTCGTTATGGTCATTACGAGTTTCTGGTAATGTCGTTCGGGTTAACAAATGCGCCAGCTGTATTTATGGATTTAATGAATAGAGTGTTCAAACTGTATTTGGACAAATTTGTAGTGGTGTTCATAGATGATATCCTGATCTATTCCAAGTCTCAGGAATATCATTATAAACACCTAAGGATATTGTTGGAAACACTATGGAAGGAGAAGTTGTATGTGAATTTTCAAAGTGTGAATTTTGGTTAGAGAGAGTTGTGTTTTTAGGGCATGTGATCGACAAGAATGGTATATCTGTAGATCCAGCAAAGGTGGAGGCAGTGATTAATTGGGAATAACCGAAGACACTGACTGAGGTGCGAAGTTTCTTAAGGTTAGCAGTTTACTATCGAAGATTTATTCAGGATTTTTCAAAGATAGTGACCCCACTAACCAATTTGACGAGGAAGACAGTGAAGTTTTTTTGGTTAGAAAAATGTAGGGAGAGCTTTAGACAGCTGAAGAAAAGATTGAGTGAGACACATGTATTATCTTTGACGGATGATACATGGTATTTTGTGAAGTATAATGTTGTGTCACAAAGAGGAATGGGATGTGTTCTTCTGCAGCATAGAAAGGAAATTGCGTACGCGTCATGTCAGTTGAAAGATTATGAGAAAGGATATCCTACTCATGACTTAGAGTTAGCAGAAGTGGTGTTTGTCTTGAAAATTTGGAGGCATTACCGTTACGATAAAAAGTGAAAGATATACACACCACAAAAGTCTGAAATATATCTTCACACAAAAGAATTTAAATATGAGGCAACGAAGGTGGTTAGAGTTAATCAAGGATTATGATTTTCAAATTCTATATCACCCGGGAAAGGCAAATGTAGTAGCAGACGCTTTAAGTAGAAAAGGCCGGGAGAGATTGTCAATGTTAACGGCTCAAGAAGAACTAATAACAGAGATATCTAAAATAGAGTTAGAGGTGAAATTTTTAAAAGAGTTGGGGGAGAAATTATTTGCGATGGAGACTTGTTCAACCTTATTGACAAAGTAAATGAAGCACAACTCTGGGGAGTGCGAAGGTATAAGGAAAAGGATTGCGGAAGGGGAATGTTAAATTTAAATCAGATAATGAAGGTTTATTAAGGTTTGAAGGAAGAATTTGGGTACCACCAGTACCAGAAGTAAAGGAGGAAATTTTGCAAGAGGCATATAGTTCTAGATTCTCGATTCATCCGAGTAGTACGAAGATGTATCAAAACCTTAGAAAATATTTTTGGTGGCCAAACATGAAATGATAAGTCACAATGTGTCAACAGGTGTCTGACCTGTCAGAAAGTAAAGGCTGAGCATCAGAGACCAAGCAGGTTGTTGCAACAATTAGAAATTTTGGAGTGAAAATGAAAGCATATCACAATGGATTTTGTGGTAGGATTTTGGATTTTGTGGATATAGTTTAAATATGTTAAACTACTTGGTAAATTGCATGAAAGTGGTACCAAGAATGAAAATATAGACATATGCGTAAAGGAATGATAAGTAGACTAATAGTGGACTAAAGTGGGTTGTTTTGGGACCCTTTTTGTGTGGGGCTCCAAATGTAAAAATTAAGTTCTAGGGTGTTGTGTTATGCTCCTAGGAGTTACGAACACCAACCAATTGGAATGGAGGCAAAATCTTGCGTAACGAAGTTATGGCAATTTTTTTTGTAAAACTAGTTAAAAAGCTAAATACCTAGTGTGACCCCTGATTTTTGAACAGATTTCTGTACCGTTTGGTTGCTGGAAAATTTTTTATTCTGGGGATTATGTAGTACGTAGAACAAGGAGTCCGTAGATGTAAGAATGACCTCATTTCGAGTTCGGAGGTGGGAGTTATGCCCTTCGGAAGGAGGCTAGTCAAATCCGTCAAAAATAGAAAGTTAGGCATCAAAGGTTTTTGTGGCCAATGTTTTGGCCTGAAAATGGGTCTGAAAATTTTTTCTGACCAGGGGGATTTGTAGAGGGAGTTACAGGGAAGAAAATGACGTGAGAATAGACTAATTCTGACTTATAACGACCAAGTTATGAGGTTTGAAAGTAGGGGTCAGAACAGTCAAGTAGAGGCGAGCAGTGCAGGCGCTGGGTGCGATGGGCACGCAGTGGGGCGCTGAGGCCTCGTTGCTGGGCTGTCTGAGAATGTGGTTGGGCACGGGCATGTCGTAGGCTGTTTTGGACGCCGTGCGACGCAAAGTGACGTGATACAGGTCGGGACGTGTCGTGGAACGCCGAGCGACGTGGTGCACGTCGAGGCATGTTAGGCGACGCTGAGCGGCGTTGTGCGTGTCGAGCGTGCTACGGGCATGTCATCGTGCCGTGTTGCAACGACATGTTATATTTTTGACACTATTCTAAAATATTTCAGCTTTAAAATAATAATAATAATAATAATAATAATAATAATAATAATGAATATTATAAAATGAATAGTAAAGGATATAAACCATCTCAAGGAGTCGTTAAGAGGGTTGTGGCGTTTCTGAACGCCACAACGCCGTAAGACATTTTTAAGTAGATTTTCGCGCTATTTAATTTATAAAACGCGAACAACATAAAATGAGTAATAATGCAATGTAAACCAATATGTGGTATTTTTATGTGACTAATTAGTATATTATTATTAATTAAATGTGTAGGATAATTGAAGGGCGTTTTTAAAGTAATTATTAAAGAACGCTTCAGTT
Source organism: Panax stipuleanatus (assembly GCA_020205555.1). Taxonomy (NCBI): domain Eukaryota; kingdom Viridiplantae; phylum Streptophyta; class Magnoliopsida; order Apiales; family Araliaceae; genus Panax; species Panax stipuleanatus. The sequence continues at coordinate 123,558,723 of CM035120.1, forward strand.
AAGTATTCTTAAACTCTTATGCGAGTTTTATTTCTACAAATTATATTATTGTGCGAACTTTTTCATCTTCATGTAAAGATTGAATTAAAATGTTGACTTACACAATATTTGTATATTGTGTGAAATCTAAACTTATGAAATAAATTTTAGAAAATTGATATTTCCTCAACACTTTTTAATATTTCAACATGAAAAGTGTCGTTACAAATGTATATCGACGGTGAAAATCGTCACTATAGGATCTATAGCGACGATTTTCATGTGAAAATGTCATTTTATATTGTGGATTTATCAATTTCCTAAAATTTATAATTACACAAGTTATTCAGTATGCTAAAACTTCATTTTTTATTTAAAGATTCAAAATTCGATATTTCATGAACTAATACAAAATTTTATCGATGTCTTGTTGTTTCGGCTAGACACATGTTAAGATATGATTTGAATTTGTTAAATTCCTAAATGTTGTACAAACCAAATTAAATTGTTGAGGACTCTAACTTAAGTCTAAGATGAACAACCCTATTATTAGGGAAATTTTTGGTCAGATTTTCGATTGGCCTTCGTTGTGTAAAAAGTAAACGCAAACAGTCATTTAAAAGAAATAGATTGTGCACAACATAAGTACAATAGACTGATCCCCTAGCGTACTTAGAAAATGACGGTTATAGATGAATTTTTGTCAAACCTTTTATGAAAATGAAAAATGTTTAAGGTCGTTTGACCGCTTAATATGTAGTTTAAAGAATGTTAAATAAAAAGTAAATTTATTATTATTATTATTCCTATTTATTCCAGATAGTTTCACAACTATTGTTCAATTGTTGAAATGAAAACATGATTCTTGATTTTATTGTTATTTTAACTATTATATTTGCTGAGCTGGTTAGCTCAGTCTTGCTTTATGTTAAATGCTTTCAGCCCCGAGCGGGGCGAGAGTTCGGGTAAGAAAGACAAAGGAAAATGAAAAGTTTCCAAATAAAAGACTATGTAATAGTTTATGATATGAATAATACTTGTTAAGTAGAATGATGTAATATTTATTATATTATGATACTTACAAACTTTTAAAGGTCATAGAACCTAGGAAGTTAGAGTAAGATGATTTGTAATAATTTAATAATTACTTTTCTGTCTTTATAATTATGTCTAGTGAAAAGTACCGTGATACACCATAGTTGGGGTTTAAAGGTACTCGAATTTAGGGGATGTCACAAGTCGAGGCCGGGTTTCAAAACAATGTTTTGTAGAGTTATTTTGAGATGAAACTTGATGAGGTGCTTGAGTTGTACTATTTATGATGTATTGGCTAATTTTAGAAATACAAAACTACTTATTCTATTCGGTTAGATAAAAATAATAGTTTATAATTAGTCAAAAATTGTATAACATGGAGGAAAATACAACAAAAATAAAATAAAATTACTTCCTTATAAAAATCGTAATAATAAAATGTTAAATATTACTAGAGGTTTGAGGGCCGGAAAGAAAGTGCAGACATTATTTCTATATTTTGAATAGGGCCGAAAAGAAAGTTAAGACATTATTTCTATTTTTTGAACTGTTCTAATATAGTTTAAATAAGGACATGAAAATAATTAAAGTAAATTGTAGAAATATAGGAGAAAATATGAAATTGGTAGGAAAATCCTAATTAATGCTCTACAGATTTTGGAGAGGTTAGTTTGCATAACCATCCATTTGGTCTTTGTACTTCGTCGTTTGATTTTATTTTAATATCTACATGTTTTTTTGTTCAAAATCTCCCCACAATATTTTTTCAGAGTATTAATTTGGTTCTCAATGCTGCCACTTCATCAAAAATAATATGACATGGCATTGAAAAAAGAAATAAGATGATGATATGTAATTCTTTTAATTTCATACACACTATTTTTTAGAGTATTAATTTAGTTCTCAATGCCGCCACCTCATCAAAAATAATATGACATGGCATTGAAAAAAGAAATAAGATGATGATATGTAATTCTTTTAATTTCATACATATGAAATTAAGGACAATAATGTCTTTTACCCATATCCTAGTTTTAAGAAATAAAAAATCTAATTACTTTTTTTTCCTAGTTAATTTGCAAAATTTTAAAAATCTCAAATTAACATTTTTTTAATTAGTGCTAAAAACTTATACTTAAGAATTATTATCAATAATAATAATTATAAAAATATTATTTTAACAATTATTTTAAAAATTAAAATAAACTTATGCAAGAGTTTAAAATTTAATATTTACAAATTAACTATGATTATCGTTATTGATTAAATTGAGAAATTTAATTTTTAGAGAGATTAATAGCCATTTGAGAATAATGATATTGTAAAAGATATTTTTGTCTTTAGTTTCATATATTTTGGAATTAAAAAATTATACCTTAACTAATTTTTATCTTTTTTTTAGAGCATTCACAACAGTTTTCTTATCTCTATCCCTATTATGTAGTCTATTGGGTCATTCTGTAAAATAGAGATTTAATTTTTTCACTATGTACCCAACGGGTTCCTTATATTGATTCTTTAAATAATGAAATTTGAAATTTAAAAGTTAAAATTTAAAAATTCCAACAGTCAAAACATCAAATTAATAATAATCTTATAATTTATAAAAGAGAGTATAATTAATTTATCAATTGTATTTCACTGTAAAATAATTTTTATTTTATTTTAAATTTGAAATAATTTATGGAGTGAGTATTGAATGGATTGTAGCTGCAAATGTACATAAGATCAATATTAACTTTTAAAAAGTTAATTTGTGATATTTTTAAATTGAAATTTAATATGATTCATTTAAATTTTAAAAATAATAAATTTTATAATTAACAGTACTTTTATAATATTTATAATTATATTGACATAAATTAAATAAATTCATATCAATTTTAAATTTGAATATGTTTGAAATTAATTTTAAAAAAATAAGTCAATATTAATTTTATAATTTAAAAATGAAATAGTAAAAAAAATGTCAAGATGTGTGTGATTGATGAGTTGTCTACTTAAATGAGGGTGTGAAATGTCATTTTGTATATACAGAGAATGGTCTTTTGGCTCACTCATACTGGGTGTTGGGATAGTTCACATAAATCCCATATCGGATAAATTCAAGAGTGTAGATGGGTTAATAAATATGGTGGAGCCTCAACCTAATAGGTTAACCTTTTAGGTAAGGAGGTGGTCCAACATGCTTATTGGGCTCAGTCTAGTGAATTGATGTGGGTTGTGGATGGAAGAATTAACACTACAAATGGTATCAGAGCTCATGGTTCGATGGGCCCAAAATATCACAAGGTGGAGATAGAGTTGGATCAGGTGGAGCATAAAGGTTTGAGTCGGGTGGAGTGGGCTTGGGGAGATGGCTTTGGAAAAAATTGCTCGCACAAAGGTTTGAGTCGGGTGGAGCGAGCTCATGGAGATGGCTCTGGAAAAAAATTATTTGGGTCCCACATGTGTGCCTCTTGGGCGTGGTGGAGTAGTTAGAGTCGACTGGGAGAGCTCTTGAAAAGATTCAAAGAAGGTATGCTGATGGAGTAATTAGAGTCGAACGAGGGAGCTCTTAAATGATTCAAAGGTGTGCTTAATGGTGAATACTCTAGTATGATACTTGTGATGGGTATTCAAGTGAAAGATGAAGATTGTTGGGATAGTTCACATGAATTCCATATCGAATAAATTCAAGAGTGTAGATGGGATAATAAATATGGTGGAGCCTTAACCTAATAAGTTAACCTTTTAGGTAAGGAGGTGGTCCAACATGCTTATTGGGCCCAGTCTGGTGAATTGATGTGGGTTGTGGATGGAACAATTAACACTACACTGGGGAGTAAAATCTTTTGTGACGCCCCCAAAATAGGTTCAATACCAACCCATTCTGAGTCGCCAAATACATGGTACAGAATTCCAAATACAAATCTTCTATAACAAAAGGTCGTGAGAAATTTGACCATGCAACTATGAGTTTCAATACAAATCGTATATAATACGAAATATAACAAATTCATTCCTTATTCATTACAATTATTATCCCACTATTTTACAAAAATAGTGAGGACTACTACTGCTCTACTCTGACCATCACACTGTTCCCCGACTAGTTTCCGCAACATTCTCATTTCCTGAAGAGAACAATAGATGAAAAGGGTGAGTTCAACTAGCCTAGTAAAGAATATTATATGACTAAGATAATGAAAAATAAATTATCGTTAGCCTTCAATAAATCAGATAAAATATAATGGACAACCAATTTTAGATCAATATTCGCAACGAAAATAATAATTCATTAGAAGAGTTAAGTAGAGAATGAAGTCTACTATCTTCTTATGAGTTAAAAGTCCATCATCAATATTTTATCCCTGTAACATCAATCAATATATATCTTGAATCAAATATTCATCTTTGCACTATGGGCCAAAGATATTCATTTGTATCACCAGTTGGTCATGTTTATCTTAACATCTGTCCATCTTTGCACTACGGGCCAAAGATATTCATCAGATAATCATTCATATTTGCACTACAAGTCAAAAATATTCAGTTATATCACCATTTAGGATTGAGGATGATGAAAAATAATATAAATAACAAATCCAGTGAGATAAAGGACAAAGATTAAGAATTCGTATTTTAATTTATCCAAGTTCAAAAATACTCCGTAATAATCAATTGTGGAACAAAATTCAAGAATAAAGCTCAAAACTTGGATCCAATCAAAGATAGGAACCTTAACAGGCAACTTGCACAAATAGAAGAAAATTAAATTTTTCTGTGAATAGTACCATATTTGTGAATAGTGCCGTATACGTGAATAGTAACCCCGACATGAAAAAGATAAAATTTCAATAAGAAAAATTTTACTTTGTGAATAATACTCATGAATAGTACCGTATTAGTGAATAGTGCCATATACGTGAATAGTACCGTATACGTGAATAGTAACTCCGATGAAAAAGTAAGAATTTCATAATAAAATCCATGCCAATATTTTGGTATAATGATATTGAGAAGAATAATATCATTTACGAAAGAAAATAACATCCCTTATCTTAACAGGAGAGTAGTTTTGACTGAAATATCGGATATTACGTTGAGAAATACTTGCACTGTTATCAACACTCAAAGTATCTAAATACTCACAAGAAATACGCTCGATATTATAGAGAGAAAAGTTTCTGATTCTGGTGTGATTTTCATTTCTAACTAAGCATCCTATTTATAGAAAATGCTTAGCATGCCATAACTGACTAAATGAACCACGGAGGATTTTTTTTTCTAAGCATGCTTGTTTTGAAAATCCTTCAGCATGCCAGAAAGGACATTTCAAAGTCCTCAACAACCAAATGTTTATATATATATATATATATATGTATATATATATATATATATATGTATATATATATATATGTATATATATATATATATATGTATATATTAAAACATTTATAATTATTAAAAGAATTCAAATTTAATTTTTCTCTCTTCCACCTTATTTTATTTTTATACCATAAAAATAATGTCATCATCTAAAATATAAAATTATATTATTATATTATCACATTATACTATTATAATATAATATTATAATAATATATTTGAATAAATATTTTATCGGGGAAGATAAAATGCCAACTTTCAACAAATATCTCGTACTAAAAATTCTTCCCTTTATATCATAATTGAATAAATATTTACTTCTCATATTTATTAACAATCAATTATTATTCACAATTAATATTATAGAATTATAATATTGACAACCAGGTCGTTCCCAAGAAAGAGGGGGCCTTCCGATAAGGATTTCTCCTTACTGGCGCGCAATTAAATAACCCCTCCTAGACAGAACTTCTTTAGACATTGTCAATAATGTTATCTAATAATATTATTCAAATAATATGAATTATTGATTCGATAATTTAAAATACTTGTGCAATGACAATTGTTGAATCAATAATATGAAATATCAACGTAGCAATTATAAAATATTGAACAGTAATTACTGTAACAATTATTGAGTAGTGTCTTCTTACGTAAGAATCAATAATTAGAATTACTGTGCAATACCGTGTGCTACTGTGCAACACCGTGTATTACTTTACTTTAACCACCTGGTATTTCAACAGTTTTAACGGTAACAACTACGCCGTTATTTTTAGAAAACTCATTTTTGTCGTTTTCTTCATCCGACAGTTATTTCGTTGTAGGGCTCACAAATGGTTGTGCCGTCGTACAAATATTCCCCGATAACAAGAATATTCCACAATCAAACGAATATTCCCCGACAACAATGAATATTTTATAACTACTTGCTTATTTTGTAAAATTTGCACTTACCACATTTATCAAATTAACACCTTACTATTTCAAAATAATATATAAAGAAATTTAAATCTTTATTCATAAAATTTGGGGTCTTACAACCTCCCCTCCTTATGAAATTTCATCCTCGAAATTGACGTACGTACCTGGTATGTCGAAAAGGTGAGGATACCTCGCTTTCATTTCCGATTCCAACTCCCAGGTCATTTCCTCAATTTCATGGTTTCTCCATGAAACTTTGACTTGAGGTATAACCTTTGAGAGTAGAACATGCTCCTTCCTATCCAAGATCTTGACAGGTACCTCCTCGTACGTTATTTCTTCGGCTATCTCGTCTGGTTCTAACTCAATAATGTGGTTTGGGTCTTTCATATATTTACGAAGCGCGGATATGTGAAAAACGTTATGAACACGAGACATGCTTGGAGGTAAAGCGAGTCTATAGGCCAGTTTTTCTACTCGGTCAAGGATCTCAAATGGACCAATGAACCGTGGATTGAGCTTTCCTCTCTTGCCAAACCTCGTAACACCCTTCCACGGAGCAACACGTAGCAATACATGATCCCCAACATTAAATTCCACGTCCTTTCGATGAAGATCCGCATAACTCTTTTGTCGATCCTGTGTCGTTTGTATACGTTGTCGGATCATTTGAATCTTTTCCGTAGTCATACGTACTAACTCTGGCCCCAACAATGTTGCTTCACCAAACTCGTCCTAGCATACTGGAGAGCGACACTTTCATCCATACAACGCTTCTAATGGAGCCACGCCTATACTTGCCTGATAACTGTTGTTATAGGAGAACTCCACCAATGGTAAGTACTTATCCCAACTTCCTTTGAAATCAAGAACACAAAGTCTCAATAGATCTTCAAGAGTTTGAATAGTCCTTTCCGATTGCCCGTCCGTTTGAGGATGATATGCTGAACTGAATCGTAAATTCGTGCCCATAGCTTTCTGCAAACTGATCCAAAATTGTGAAGTAAATCTGGGGTCACGATCCGAAACTATGGATACTAGCATGCCATGCAATCTCACAATCTCATTCACGTACATACGAGCAAGACGTTCAAGGGAATAAGTCTTCCGTATCGGCAAGAAATGAGCAAACTTGGTTAATCTATCGACAATAACCCAAATCACATCTATGCCTTGGGAAACCTTGGGAAGACCTGTAACGAAATCCATGGTAATGTGTTCCCATTTCCACTTTGGAATCTCAAGTGGTTGCAATGGACCTTTTGGCACTTGATGCTCCGCCTTGACACGTTGACACGTTAAACACCTCGAGATGAACTCCGCGATCTCTCTTTTCATATTGCTCCAACAAAATGTATGTCGAAGATCACAATACATTCACTACAAAAATAAGGGGCATTGGCGACGGGCTCATTGCCGACGGCAAAATCCCCGTCGAGAATAAGGTCAATGCCGACGGTTTAGCCGTCGCCAATATATGCCGTCGGTAATGGTCTTATTATTTGGCGCCAGACTCTCCCGGTGGAGGGAAACCTCATTAGCGACGGGAAATAATGTTATTACCGACGGGGATGCCGTCGGGAATGAGTCTTATATTTTAAACCCTGGTTCGACGGTAACGATTATATTTTTCACTCCCCCTCTTAATTTTCTCGTTCCCTCGCATTTGGTCATTTCACCCCAATTGATTCTAAGCTAGCATATCAGAGCTTTTGATTCTCAGCTAGCTCAATTGATTTGTCCAATTGAATCTGGTTCCTCGCTCATCATTTTCGCCCAAATTATCAGCCGCCAAGTTCGCCGCCCAGTTCGCCGCCTGTGTACCGCCCTGTTTGCTGCAACTCGTTCATCATTTCGCCCCCATTTCGCCCCCAGTTGATTCTACAGTTGTTCTACACTTCATTTTGGTAAATTTTTCAATTCCATTTAACACTTCTATATATATATCACAAACATAGTTTAGGTGGACCAAATTAAACCATTCTTTTGATTGTTTATGTATTGTTTTTTTCTTAATAATAATTTTTAGGGCACCCCAATTCCTCCCTTGAACGGTTGGACCTTAGTATTGCCTTAGTTCATTCAAGATGCTTATTTTTTTCTACTGTCTTTTACATAGATTTGATAGTCATTATGGTATAGCTAGGTCATTTCCAAAATTCAAGTGTTGCAACTTTACTGATGATGCTGCTGCTAATTCGTCTGATAACTGAACACAGTAGCAGGAAAAACAGAAAACTATTATCTATCAAAAACCTTAGGAGTATTATACAAAATGCAGTACAAATTTGTAGGCTAGTCCATAACCTACTCCACATGAGTTATGGTGTATATCCGTTACACATTTTAAACCCCTCTTTACAGTAAAGAAAATACTTTATAAAAAAATTAAATTGATAATATCTTTATTTCATAATGCTGAATTGCTTACCCAATTAATTTCTTTCATTTGTTTGTAGGGTGAGTGGCACCAAAATATTAATTATCCAACTGAACCTCTTGATTGGTACTTGTCATGTCTTTCTTTCTTTCTTTCTTTTTTTTACTAAATTTAAATTATATTAAAAAGAAAGGAAATGTACAAAGTAAATGGGCCAAACCCCAAACTATAGGACAAGCCCTATGATGGCAAAAGTAAACCAAAGTCAGACATATATTGGTTTGAAAAGGTATTTTGAACCTCTCGATTTTCTCTGTCTCCACTTATGTTGAAGTATAAATGTTATAGATTCGTTTGTTTCAGTTGTGTTTGGTCTCTTTTGGGTTTTTGGACGGTTTACATAAAACACATAAGACTATTTTGGTACTCCATTTTACTGGATTCAATATGTTTTTTTATGGAGTCAATATATCACATGTGGGCCTGTTGTTTATGAAGTGATAGGCAGTTCCTTTTTTTTTTACTTATTCAATGGACTTCAAAAAAAAATTCCCAGATAATATGAATTCTTTTTCTGTTATATTGGTGTCAGTAATGTGAATCCACTAATGTAGGTGGTTATGGAAGACGTGTGACCTTTGTGCTGGTGTTTCCCTTAAGAAGGTTCATAGAAAATTCTAAGAAGGGGGATAATATTGTTTGAATCATATACTGTGACACAGTTTGAAACTCATAAGCTTGCATATACATTAACTTGGACACTTGATTGTGTTTGTCTACCTTTCCATATATATAGCAGACAGTTGTCCAAGATGTCTGTTGATCGAAGTTGGATGGAACGTAGGGTAGCCACTGATAAGAGTGGGCTTAGCTCTGAGTACCGTAGTGGGGTTGAACAGTTTCTCAATTTCACGTTTGAGCAAGTCAGTGGCGATGAGATCAGATGTCCTTGTAAGAGGTGTGTGAATGAAGTGTGGAAGGAAAGGAGTGATGTCATGTGCGACTTATTTGCGTATGGGTTCAAGCAGGGTTATACGACATGGATCTATCATGGGGAAACCTGGTTGGATGAACATGAATCAGAACCGGAATCTAGAGGTGACGAAACCTTTGACTTTACTAATATGATAGTCGAAGCTGCTGGTTCATACTTCCAGTGGAATACAGACAGGGATGACAGTAGCGTCGAGCAAGAGCCGAATGACGGGGCTAAGGGTTTCTATGAGTTATTGCATGAAGCAGCGACGCCATTATATGACGGGCACGAAAAGCACACAGTTTTATCTGCCGTGACTAAGTTTTTACACTTCAAGAACGAGCATGACTGTAGCGAGAGAGGTTTTAATGAACTGCTAAACATTGTGAAGGAGTGCTTACCTGCAGGCAATAAGTTACCGGAGTCGTACTATGATGTGAAGAAAATGGTCAAAAAACTCAATCTAGGGTATGAGAAGATTGATGCTTGTGAGAATGATTGTATGTTGTATTACGGTGATGTCAATAAAGATAAGAGGTCATGTGATATTTGTGGTACAAGTAGATACTGTGAACAGCGCAAGAAAAAGGGAAAAGACGTGCCGAGAAAGATCTTACGTTACTTTCCCATTGCACCGAGGCTTCAGCGGTTGTTTATGTCAACACATACTGCCGAGTATATGAGATGGCACTCTACACGGGATATAGTTGAAGGTCAACTGACGCACCCGGCAGATGGGCTTGAGTGGAAAATTTTGATAAAAATCACCCCTCGTTTGCTGAAGAGGTTCGCAATGTTAGGCTTGGACTTGCTACTGATGGGTTTAATCCATTTAATGGGCCTTACACCAAGCCCTACTCTACTTGGCCGGTGATTATTGTTGTGTATAACCTCCCGCCTTCGATGTGCATGAAAGATCCCTACATGTTCATGCCTTTACTGATTCCAGGTGATAAGAGTCCGAGTAAAGACATCAATGTATACCTCAGTCCGTTTGTTGATGAGTTGAAGATGTTGTGGGATAAAGGGGTTCAAACTTATGATGTATCTCTTAAACAGAATTTTGACATGAGGGCATCTTTACTGTGGACTATAAATGACTTCCCGGCGTTAGAAATGATCAGTGGATGGTCGACTCACGGGGCCTTATCATGTCCCGTGTGCATGGGGTCAGTTAACGCTATGCGGCTCAAACATGGGGGGAAAATGAGTTTTTTTGCAACATCCAGACAGTTTTTGCCGATTGAACATCGTTATCGACGGATGAGTAGAAAATTCAATCGAAAAACAGAGAAACGTCAAGTACCTGGACGTCTTTCTGGGACATCAGTGTTGAGTTGGATTACTCACTTGAAATTTCCACTTCCAGGGAAGAATCACAGATTAGAGCGAGCTTATGGTTACGGCAAGGTTCACAACTGGACACACAGATCCATGTTCTTTGACCTTCCTTATTGGGCTACACTATGCATCCGTCATTGTTTAGATCCGATCCATACTGAGAAGAACGTATTTGATAATATTTTTTATACAGTCCTAAATGCAAGTGGTAGAACAAAGGACAACAACAAGTCGAGGATTGATTTGGTAGAAATGAACATTAGGGAACATCTGTGGCTGTATCAGGAGGGTACTAAGACGGTAACGCCTAAAGCTGATTATACTTTGACTAGGGAACAGTTGCTATTGATATGTAATTGGATCAGTGGACTGAAGTTCCCAGATGGATATTCTTCGAATATAGCAAGGTGTTGTAAAGTCGAAGAGCTAAAGTTTCAGGGTCTCAAAAGTCATGATTGTCATGTATTCATGCAGAAGTTGATCCCCGTGGCATTTATCGACTTGTTACCGAAACGTGTGGTTGAATCACTGACGGAGCTTTCTAATTTCTTCAGAGATCTATGCTTAATGGAGCTCCAACTCAAAGACATAGATAAAATGGAAATGCAGATAGTGGAAATAATGTGCAAGTTAGAAATGATCTTCCTTCCATCGTTTTTTGATTCAATGGAGCATTTGCCTATTCACTTGCCATACGAAGCCAAGTTTGGCGGTCCCGTGCAATATAGATGGATGTATCCATTCGAGAGGTAATGACATTAATGTTTTTAATACGCTGAAATGTGCATTCTTGTTTACTAATTTATACATGCATATATAACACATAGGTATATGCGACATCTAAAACAAAAGGTGAAGAATAGAGCCCGTGTAGAGGGGTCAATTGCTGAGAGTTATGTTATAGGAGGAACTTGTTAATTTCTGCTCGTTGTACTTTGAGCCGAATGTTCAGACGAGGCACAATCGCTTACGTCGAAATGAGGCTGTCACGCATGAGGAAAGTGGAGAATTAACGACCTTTAGTCATCCTGTACAACCATTTGGCGGGAAAAAAAGGCGATTCTTGACCGATAGTGAGTATACAGCTGCCACATTGTACGCTCTTGTCAACATAAATGAAGTAGCACCATACATTAAGTAAGTAGCCATAACTATATATGTCTTGTGTTACTGCGCCTATAAGTTCCTTCCATACAAATTAAGTATATAACTGTATTGCAGTCAATATGATGCTGAGATACGTGAAGCGAATACGATTATATCGGATGGGGATTTGCAAAATTTGAGGAATAGAGAATTTGTTCAATGGTTTAAAGATCATGTAAGTTTAACCGATTTGCAGTTCAATGAATCTACCATTATAGACATAATCTTATGGCATAATTAACTTTATAATATGTTGTGTTCATGTACATTAGGTCCTCACAGATGAGTTAGCTGATATTCGGTTAAAGCTTATAGCCGACGGCCCTGAAAGATCTGTAGATACTTATACATGTTGCATTGTCAACGGTTACAGATTTAAGTGATGCGATATTGGGGAAGTCGCTTCTTCTGATTCTGGTGTTGTGGTTAAAGGTAGCTGCTACGATAATCTTTGGGATGACTGGTATGGACGATTGCTAGAAGTTGTCGTTCTCAAATATTGGGGTCAGAAAGAGTTAGTTTGCTTCAATTGTCATTGGTTTGATGTTGAGAATAGAGTTAGAGTATATAAAAATTCGGGACTGGTGACTGTTAATGTTAAGTCAAAACTAAACTCAAACGAGCCTTTTATTTTAGCAAGTCAAGCAACACAGGTGTACTACGCGCGGAGTGTTAAGACTCTTGCAAGCCCATGGTATGCTGTTATAACCACTAAAGCCCGTGGTTTTCACGGCACAACCCTTCGTCCAGACGATGAACCTTTACAAGTCGAGTCTACTAGTGTCACACCTGCTGATGTGACAATTATTAGTGAGTCTAGTGAAGAAGAGGATGATGTCGTCGCTGTCGAAAGTGAAAATGATGTTCTTGAAGAGGTAGATATAATTGAAGAAATTGTTGAGGATGATGAAGATGGTGATGACAACGATATTGAAGATCTACTGCTCGAAGATGACGATTCTGATATTGATGGTTTTGATGATATAAATGATTAGGAGTAAGTACCCTTTAGTTGTATTCAAATGTAATAGTTTGTAGTAGTGCAATCATTATTTTCAACTTATATTAATCTACTAAATCTGGTGTTAGTTGTTTTAGGTTACTATTTATGTTGTATCCTTTTAGGATGACTATTTATGTTATATCCTTTTAGGATGACATATGGCGCGTACACCACATGGCGATCGTGGTGGGCGTGCAGGTCGTGGGAGCCGTGGAGGTAGTGGGGGTGATGATCAGGCCGGATCGTCAGGTATAATTACATGTTTTGTTGGGATACAGCTGATTATTTTTTATTTTATATAGTATTGACATTATATTCGTTTATATAAATAATGATGTATTCACTACATAGGTGATCGAGGTAGGCCTCCGCGGGGACTAGCACGTGGCTTGCTAGGGAATTCCCCCCAGGCGCCGATTATTTGTCGTGTTGGGACTAATAGGTAAATTTCATAGTCCGTTTTAGTATTAACATAAGTATTTAGTTCTTATAAATTCTTTCTAATTTGCAAATGTATTAATTTCAATTGTAGTATCCTTTACGCGACGCCGAGGAACAGGTTGCTTGGGATCATCCGCAACCGATTCTCAAGCCCGTGGATGAGGTGGGCGGATGTGGATGATCACACACGCCAGCTGATTATTGCAGAGTTCAAGGTAAGATGTCATTCATTCATATATATGTTAGTTTTATATTCATTCATATGCTAGTTTGATTTATGTTGTCTACTAAGTTTTATTTTCATTCATATGTTAGTTTTATATTCATTCATTCATTCGTTTTATATTCATTCATATGTTAGTTTTATATTCATTCGATCATTCATATGTTAGTTTGATTTATGTTGTCTACTAAGATTCTTAATGTGTAATGTGCAGAGATATTACCGCTTTGAGGACGGAAAGGAAGCCCATGGCATGACTATTCTACATAAATACTTGGAGATGAATTGGTACAAGTAGGTCCACGACTGGAAGAAGAAGGCCCAGACGAAGATGGCTGATGGACAGACACTTAAGGATGTCCGGCCAGATTTCATCTCTGCTGCGGTGTGGGACCAGATGTGCAGCATTTGGGACGGCGAGGCCTTCAAGAAGATGTCGGCACAGCGTACAGCTGCCCGACAGCAGAGTCGTCTCTCGCACTGCAAGGGGTCTCAGTCGTACGACCTCTACCGGGAGAGACTCGAGGTGAGTCTAAAGCATGCACCCTCCAGCTTGGAGTTTTGGTGGCACGCCCACCAGAAGAAAGGTGAAGGTGGTTATATCTCACCTGAAGCAGAACGCATTGCTGTAAGTTATTTAATTCTCTTATTTAGAATGTATTTAAAATTCGGACATTCTTTTGTATTTTTTTGTTTTATATTTTGCGTATCATCTATTAATGTGTTTTTTTCATGGACGATTCGAGGACCTTGCTGTGGCCCGAAGCAGCCAGAGAGGTGACACTCCAATCGATGATTCTACTCGTGCGGATGAGGAGATGGAGGACTGGCTGCAGGCTACAGGGGGACCGAAGAAGGGTAGAGTTGTGGGCATTCCCCATGTCCCAGCCTACACCCTAGTCCCTGCTGCGAGATCACGGCGGCGCCCACCCACTGGAGGTAGTGGTGCGAGTGGATCGGGTGCCGGCCCTTCATTATCCGACGATTTCTTTCGGCGGATTATAGAGGGGTGCATGGCGAGTAGTGTTGTGCAGTCAGGCGCACCATCACGCGAGCGGATCTACCAGCTAGCTCAGGAGGTTGTCCATGGCTCCATAGATCCTATAGCTGCCGCTGACGACCTCATGGGTGTAGTACGGGAGGAGGCCATCCGTGTATGTGCGGTTGTCTTGGCCAACATCTTCCCACCATATATTCGACAGGTAAAAACAATTATTGATGTATTTCCTTATTTAATTTATGAAATTTGTAATTATATTGCTTATATAAAGTTGCGTATCAAACAGTTATCCGACAGATATGAAAACCCATAAGATAAACCCTTAAGAAAAAACCCTAAAATCTAAAATGAAAACCCTGAAATCCACAGACATAGCACCGCATAGGTATTAGGCATGCGTTACAACTTACGGGACTCGATTCCGATATACGGAGGCCGAGTTATCAGCCCGTTTCCCAAACTTGCCAACACTTAGGCAAAAAGTCAAAAAAGAGCCCGAAACCCGCCTCGGTCGTTGAAACGACACGTAAACACATACATAGCACCGCGTAGGTATTAGGCAAGCGTTATAACTTACGGGACTCGATTCCGATATACGGAGGCCGAGTTATCAGCCCGTTTTCCAAACTTGCCAACACTTAGGCAAAAAGCCAAAAAAGAGACCGAAACCAACCTCGGTCGACGAAATGACACGCAAACACAGACATAGCGCCGCGTAGGTATTAGGCACACGTTACAACTTACGGGACTCGATTCCGATATACGGAGGCCGAGTTATCAGCCCGTTTTCCAAACTTGCCAACACTTAGGCAAAAAGCCAAAAAAGAGACCAAAACCTACCTCGGTCGACGAAACAACACGCAAACACAGACATAGCACCGCGTAGGTATTAGGCACACGTTACAACTTACGGGACTCGATTCCGATATACGGAGGCCGAGTTATCAGCCCGTTTTCCAAACTTGCCAACACTTAGGCAAAAAGCCAAAAAAGAGACCGAAACCCGCCTCGATCGTCGAAACGACACGCAAACACAGACATAGCACCGCATAGGTATTAGGCACGCGTTACAACTTACGGGACTCGATTCCGATATACGGAGGCCGAGTTATCAGCCCGTTTTCCAAACTTTCCAACACTTAGGCAAAAAGCCAAAAAAGAGATCGAAACCCGCCTTGGTCATCTAAATAACACGCAAACACAGACATAGCACCGCATAGGTATTAGGCACGCGTTACAACTTACGGGACTCGATTCCGATATACGGAGGCCGAGTTATCAGCCGTTTCCCAAACTTGTCATCACTTAGGAAAAAAGCCAAAAAAGAGACCGAAACTCGCCTCGGTTATCAAAATGACACGCAAACTCAGACATAGCACCGCATAGGTATTAGGCACGCGTTACAACTTACGGGACTCGATTCCGATATACGGAGGCCGAGTTATCAGCCCGTTTCCCAAACTTGCCAACACTTAGGCAAAAAGTCAAAAAAAAGCCTGAAACCCGCCTCGGTCGTCGAAACGACATGCAAACACAGACATAGCACCGCGTAGGTATTAGGCACGTGTTATAACTTACGGGACTCGATTCCGATATAGGGAGGCCGAATTATCAGCCCGTTTCCCAAACTTGCCAACACTTAGGCAAGAAGCCGAAAAAGAGACCGAAACCCGCCTCGGTGGACGAAACGACACGCAAACATAGACATAGCACCGCATAGGTATTAGTCACGCGTTACAACTTACGGGACTCGATTCCGATATACGGAGGCCTAGTTATCAGCCCGTTTCCCAAACTTGCCAACACTTAGGCAAAAAGCCGAAAAAGAGACCGAAACCCGCCTCGGCCGTCGAAACGACACGCAAACACAGATATAGCCCCACATAGGTGTTAGGCACGTGTTATAACTTACGGGACTCGATTCCGATATACGGAGGCCGAGTTATCAGCCCGTTTCCCAAACTTGTCAACACTTAGGCAAAAAGCCAAAAAAGAGACCGAAACCAGCCTTGGTTGTCGAAACGACACGCAAACACAGACATAGCACCGTATAGGTATTAGGCATGCGTTACAACTCACGGGACTCGATTCCGATATACGGAGGCCGAGTTATCAGCCCGTTTCTCAAACTTGCCATCACTTAGGCAAAAAGCCAAAAAAGAGACCGAAATCCGTCCTCGGTCGTCAAAACGTCACGCAAACACAGACATAGCACCGCATAGGTATTAGGTAGGCGTTACAACTTACGGGACTCGATTCTGATATACGGAAGCCGAGTTATCAGCCCGTTTCCCAAACTTGCCAACACTTAGGCAAAAAGCTGAAAAAGAGACCGAAACCCGCCTCGGTCGTCGAAACGACACGCAAACACAGACATAGAACCGCATAGGTATTAGGCATGTGTTACAACTTACGGGACTCGATTCCGATATACGGAGGCCGAGTTATCAGCCCGTTTCCCAAACTTGCCATCACTTAGGCAAAAAGCCAAAAAAGAGACCGAAACCCGCCTCGGTCGATGAAACAAAGCGCAAACACAGACATAGCACCGCATAGGTATTAGGCACGCGTTACAACTTACGGGACTCGATTCCGATATACGGATGCCGAGTTATCAGCCTGTTTCCAAACTTGCCAACACTTGTAGAACACAAACTAAAATAATTTAAATATACTCTATTTTCGACTCGTTATTAATATTTTACTTTTGTAGGGTCTTGTTGATGAGACTCGTGGGGGTGGAGGCTGCGTCACAGGCGATGCCCGTAGAGGAGATGGTGATGACTGCCGGGCTGATGCTGATGAGACTATGGAGGGTGGGACCGGCGATGGGACCGACGGTCATACGATAGATGGCGGTGATGATGGCACTGACATTCCTGATCTTGGGTTATAGTTAGTTTATGTTATATTTTGACTTACATGTATGTATTTATATAGCTTTTGAGTTGTACAGACATAGAGTTTTGTATCTAACTATATTGACTGTTGATAGTAAAAGATATGATTGTTATTGATATGCGTGCATTGTCATTATTTGTTTTTTTTTAATTTATAACAGGTAAAATTATGTATATGTAAATGAACAGGGGAATTTTGTAATTATTATTATTTTTTAAACAGGTCATTGGCGACGGGGGCATTGGCGACGGGGTGCCGTCGGCTATGACCTACATGTCATTGGCTACGGGAAATACACTCATTGGTGACGGCAGTGCCGTCGGCAATGACAGTATCTAAAATTTAATTACTGGCGGCATGTCCGTCGCTAGTGCCGTCGGCAATGCCCCCGTCGGCAATGACTTAATTCCCGACGGCGAGCGACGGGGGCCAGGGGCGACGACCTCTGGGGCGACGGTAGGGGCGACAGGCACTGCCGTCGGCAATGAGGTCATTGGCAACGGCAGGAGGGTCATTGGCGACGGTGTGGCCCGTCGGCAATGACCCTTTTTTTGTAGTGATTTTGGTACTCCCAGGATGGATTGCAAACGGTGTGTTGTGTGCCTCCATCATGATTCTACACTTTAAGTCAGAATCGTTAGGAACACAAAGTCTGGAGTTTATTCGAAGTATTCCTTCTTCATCAACCTTGCTTCTGGAATAGCACCTTCTTCCTCATTCTTCCTTATATTCATCAGCTCCGGGTCTGTAGCTTGAGCAGCTTTAACTTTATCAATCAAAACTGGTTCTACACGTATACTTGACATCATCGCATGGGTCCCTGGAGTCTTGAACTCTATCTTCATCTTTTGTAAATCACACAAAATTGGCTTTTGTGTTGACAGCATCACGCTCATTCCAACATATGATCTTCTACTTAATGCGTCTGCTACCAAGTTCGCTTTTCCAGGATGGTATTGGATGGTATGGTCATAATATTTCAATAGCTCAAGCCAACGTCGTTGCCGCATGTTGAGTTCCTTCTAGGTGAAAAATATTTAAGACTCTTATGATCCGTATAGATCTCCACTTTCTCCCAATACAGGTAGTGTCTCCAGATCTTCAACGCAAAAACGACAGCTGCCAACTCTAGATCATGAGTAGGATAATTCCTCTCATATTCCTTGAGTTATCGCGAGGCATAGGCTATGACTTTCCCATGTTGCATGAGAACACATCCTAACCCTTTGCCCGAAGCATCGCTGTAAATGATAAATCCATCCGAACCAGATGGTATCGTCAGAACAGGAGCCGAAATGAGTCTTCTCTTGAGCTCTTGGAAGCTCTTCTCGCATTCCTCATTCCATACGAATTTTATATCTTTTCGAGTCAGCTGAGTTAATGGAGTAGCAATTCGAGAAAATTCTTCCACGAATCTCCGATAATAACCAACTAAGCCAAGAAAGCTACGTACTTCGGTCACCGACTTTGGTTGCTCCTAATTTTGTATTGCTTTAATCTTCGTCGCGTCAACAGATACTCCATATTTTGATACCACGTGCCTAAGGAATGCTACTTCCTCAAGCCAGAACTCACATTTCTTCAGCTTGGCATATAGCTTGTTTTCACGAAGCCTTTGAAGTACTAGCTTCAAATGGTGCTCATGATCTTCACGACTTTTGGAATAGATGAGGATGTCATCAATAAAGACAACCATGAACTGATCCAAATATTCCTTAAATACATGGTTCATCATGTCCATAAATGCGGCAGGAGCATTAGTCAATCCAAAAGACATGACTAAAAATTTATAATGCCTGTATCGAGTTCTCAAAGAAGTCTTCGGAATATCCTCAGTTTTAATCTTCAGCTGATGATATCCAGAACGAAGATCGATCTTTGAGAAGAATTGTGCTCCTTGCAACTGGTCGAACAGGTCATCAATGCGAGATAACGGATACCTATTCTTAATGGTGACATGGTTCAACTCCCGATAGTCAATACAAAGTTGCATACTCCAGTCTTTCTTCTTTACAAATAAAATGGGAGCACCCCATGGAGATGTACTGGGACGTATAAAATCGATGTCTAACAATTCCTGTAGTTGGACCTTTAACTCTTGAAGTTCAATAGGAGCCATTCGATATGGGGTTTTAGAAATGGGTTTTGTACCGGGTTCAAGGTCAATAAAGAATTCAACATCACGTTCTGGAGGTAGACCGGGAAGTTCTTCAGGAAATACATCAGGAAACTCATTAACAACAGAAATATCATTCAACCCTGACGTATTCTGGTTTAGATCAGTGACATGAGATAAGAAAGCTTGACATCCATTTTTCAATAAACGAATAGCTTTATGACTTGAAATGACATTGACTGATTTTAGTGGTTTGGTGGTTTGAATTGGCACAATAGGTTGGTTAGGAATATAAAAACTAACAACCTTACAAAAATAATCAATTTTGGCATGATAAGTGGTTAACCAGTCAATTCCTAAAATCACATCAAATGCAAGTATTTTCAAAGATATAAGATCAACAGCTAGGGTGAGGGTACCAATTTGAATTAAGCAAGATTTGTAAACTATAGATATAACGAAGGTTTCTCCCAATGAAATTTCAACAGATAAGTCAAAGTCTAATTTATCAGGAGTCAAGTTCAAACGTTGAGCACAAGCAGGTGAAATAAAAGAATGGGTAGCACCGGTATCTAATAAGGTGTAAACTTCGCAAGAGTTTATTATCAGCTTACCCGTGATCACCTCGTTCGGGTTCCTTGCTTGTTGGGCAGTCACAACAAAAGCTCTTTCAGGAACCACCGACTTTGACTTGTCCGGAATAGCCTTAGGAATCACCACCCCCGCTGGACTTGGTTTGCTATAGGACACACTTGAGCTATGTGCCCTTCCTTTCCACAGTTATAACACACCTTGGATTGCTGTGTGCAGTTGGGACTGATGTGTCCCTCTTGCCCGCATTTATAGCATACGACCGGCGGTCGTTCTCCTCCCCTAGAAATAGTTAATGTTGGTGCTGCTGTCGATGTTTTAACGTTCTCATTGTTGTACCATCTCTTCTTGAAATCTCCCCCCGACTCACTTTTTCTATTATCATGACCATGATTACCACCGGAGTGGTTACTGCCTCTGTCATGATACTTTCCTCCCTGCTGGTTGTCATTGTTCCGATGACTGCTGCCACCGGTACGACCCTTGTTATGGTCCCTTGGTTGAACCGACTCATTATCTCGTTCTAATAACTGGGCCCTGTTCACTACATCCGAATATAGAGAAAATTTTTGAGAAATGAGGTATTGATGAATTTCTGGTTTCAAACCTCTCAGAAATATCTGCGTCATACGTTCCTCATTCTCCACCAAATGAGGTGCAAACCAGGATAACTCCGCGAACTTAGCCTCGTACTGGGACACCGTCATGTTGTTCTATTCCAGTCTTATAAACTCTACCTATTTCATGTGACGAATACTTTCTGGAAAGTATTTATCATTAAATAGTTTCTGGAACGCCTCCCAAGACTTCTTGAGTGCGGCAGGCTGGGTACGCTTCACAGATTCCCACCATTAATCTACCTCTCCACTGAACATAAAGGTGGCGAATGGAACCTTCTGTTCCTCCGTGCATCCCAAAACATCAAATATCTTGGTAATTTGCTTAATCCAATTTTCTGCCTTGATTAGATCTGGCTTTCCCTGAAACTCTAGTGGTCCCAACTCTTTGAACTGCTTGGAAGTGACAAGCCGCGAGTTATTATTATTCCCACCTGTATTATGAACACGAGTCTCCCTCGTCTGGCTTTGCATGAACTACAAAAAGCTCCTAAACATCCTATCATTCATCGTTTGTTCGGTAGTGTTGTTTACAGGAGGAATATTATCTTGCTGTTGCACGTTCTCTTGGTTGGTGATTAAAGATGTCTCAACGGTCTCATTCACTCTATTGTTTAGATTTTTAGCTGCCATTCTCAATTACTGCCATAAAATAATGGTTAGTTAAACAAATTAACATATCACATATTAACCCTAAGTTCCGACCGACCAATTAAATATCAAATAAGCTTAGGTAGGACAAACTAGCGAAGGTTTTACTCGTCTCTCCCCTCCTAGTTCTATTCCCAGATCTCCGTTAGAGATCATATCCCTAAGCTGTGATACCAACTGTGACGCCCCCAAAACAGGTTCAATACCAACCCATTCTGAGTCGCCAAATACATGGTACATAATTCCAAATACATATCTTCTATAACAAAAGGTCGTGAGAAATACAACCATACAACTATGAGCTTCAATACAAATCGTATATAATACGAAATATAAACATTAAAATTCATTCCTTATTCATTAAAATTATTATCCCACTATTTTACAAAAATAGTGAGGACTACTACTGCTCTACTCTGACCATCTCACTGTTCCCCGACTAGTTCCCGCAACATTCTCATTCTCTGAAGAGAACAATAGATGAAAAGGGTGAGCTCAACTAGCCCAGTAAAGAATATTATATGACTAAGATAATGAAAAATAAATTATCGTTAGCCTTCAATAAATCAGATAAAATATAATGGAAAACCAGTTTTAGATCAATATTCGCAGCGGAAATAACAATTCATTAGAAGAGTTAAGTAGAGAATGAAGTCTACTATCTTCTTAAAATTGAAAAGTCCATCATCAATATTTTATCCCTGTAACATCAATTAATATATATCTTGAATCAAATATTCATCTTTGCACTACGGGCCAAAGATATTGATTTGTATCACCAGTTGGTCATGTTCATCTCAACACCTGTCCATCTTTGCACTACGGGCCAAAGATATTCATCAGGTAATCATTCATTTTTGCACTACAGACTAAAGATATTCAATTATATCACCATTTAGGACTAAGGATGATGAAAAATAATATAAATAACGAATCCATTGAAATAAAGGACAAAGATTAAGAATTCGTATTTTAGTTTATCCAAGTTCAAAAATACTCTGTAAAAATCAATTGTGGAACAAAATTCAAGAATAAAGCTCAAAACTTGGATCCAATCAAAGATAGGAACCTTAACAGGCAACTTGCACAAATAGAAGAAAATTAAATTTTTCTGTGAATAGTACCGTATTTGTGAATAGTGTCGTATACGTGAATAGTAACTCTGACATAAAAAAGATAGAAATTTCATAAGAAAATACATACTTCGTGAATAGTACTCATGAATACTACTATATTCGTGAATAGTGCCGTATACGTAAATAGTAACCCCGACGAAAAAGTAAGAATTTTATAATAAAATCCATGCTAATATTTTGGTATAATGATATTGAGAAGAATAACATCATTTACGAAAGAAAATAACATCCCTTACCTTAATAGGAGAGTAGTTTTGACTGGAATATCGGATATTACGATGAGAAAAACTTGCACTGTTATCAACACTCAAAGTATCTAAATACTCACAAGAAAAACGCTCGATATTATAGCGAGAAAATTTTCTGATTCTGGTGTGATTTTCATTTCTAACTAAACACTCTATTTATAGGAAATGCTTAGCATGCCATAACTGACTAAATGAACCACGGAGGATTATTTTTCTAAGCATGCTTGTTTTGAAAATCCTTCAGCATGCCAGAAAGGACATTTCAAAGTCCTCAACAACCAAATGTTTATATATATATATACATATATATATATATATATATATATATATATATATGTATATATATTAAAACATTTATAATTATTAAAAGAATTCAAATTTAATTTTTCTCTCTTCCACCTCATTTTATTTTTATACCATAAAAATAATGTCATCATCTAAAATATAAAATTATATTATTATATTATCACATTATACTATTATAATATAATATTATAATAATATATTTGAATAAATATTTTATCGGGGAAGATAAAATGTCAACTTTCAACAAATGTCTCGTACTAAAAATTCTTCCCTTTATATTATAATTGAATAAATATTTACTTCTCATATTTATCAACAATCAATTATTATTCACAATTAATATTATAGAATTACAATATTGACAACCAGGTCGTTCCCAAGAAAGAGGGGGCCTTCCGATAAGGATTTTTTTTACTGGCGCGCAATTAAATAACCCTTCCTAGACAGAACTTCCTTAGACATTGCCAATAATGCTATCTAATAATATTATTTAAATAATATGAATTGTTGATTTGATAATTTAAAATACTGTGCAATGACAATTATTGAATCAATAATATGAAATATCAACGTAGCAATTATAAAATATTGAACAGTAATTACTGTAACAATTATTGAGTAGTGTCTTCTTACGTAAGAATCAATAATTAGAATTACTGTGTAATACCGTGTGCTACTGTGCAACACCGTATATTATTTTACTTTAACCACCAGGTATTTCAATATTTTTAACGGTAACAACTACGCCGTTATTTTTAGAAAACTCATTTTTGTCGTTTTCTTCTTCCGACAATTATTCCGTTGTGAGGCCCACAAATGGTTGCGCCGTCGTACAAATATTATCCGACAACAAGAATATTCCACAACCAAACGAATATTTCATGACAACAATGAATATTTTATAACCACTTGCTTCTTTTGTAAAATTTGCATTTACCACATTTATCAAATTAACACCTTACTATTTCAAAATAATATATAAAGAAATTTAAATCTTTATTCATAAAATTTGGGGTCTTACATCTTATATAGGGATTAAAATAGAGAGTCAAATAAGGATAATGAAACTGTTGGATAATGATTTGTTGATGTATTCTTCAAAATTAAGGATAAAGAATTAATTAAAAAAGCTGTTGTGAATGCTCTAAATTAGTGTCATGTCAACGTTTCTAATGATGTGTCAATGTTTAAGGACGAAGTAATATTCTAAAACATAGTGTAGGGAGATTTTTAAAGAAAAAAATGTATAAAGACTAAAATAAAATCAAACTATCAGACACCAAATGGGTCGTTTTGCCATTATATTATCATTGTAATTAAATATATGTTTTATATTTGTCTATATGTTTCTCTGTCGATTCTCTGTCAAACCCCCTTTCCCCGATTGTCATTCAAAGCGCTGAAGCTGAAGTTGAAGCTAGGGTTTCGAAATCGTCGGACATTGAATACACAGAGTATAGTTTCTTTTTCATTTTAGCTATATGTTTAAATTGAGCTCGTTTCTTCTCCTCTAATACACAGAGTTTAATATGAATGCTTGCAAAACTTGTTGTGAATTGGTTGAATTCTTTGAACAATTGCTTTATGGCTGAGAATACACAATCTTCTTCAACATGAAAGTACCTGCCAGAATTATATTCTCAAGTAACTTTTTTCAACAAAAAAAACATCTACTAAAACTGATACCCACCTAGCGCAGATAGAAAAATGGAATCCAGAAGAAAGATTGAATTCACAACTTCCAATATGCGTAAATATCATATTCCTAAGATGATACCCACCTAGTGGTTATCAATACAAAACATATAAAAAAGAATCGGGTTTTTTTATTTAGCAAAAAAAGAAGAAGAATCTGGTTTTTTCCTATTTTATTTCCAATATTTAAACTAAGACCTCAACTAACTATAGAAAATCCATTAATGTAACAACAGATAAGAAAAGCTTCACTCTTATAACAATTCTACATGAACAATTTCAATGAGGATAAAGTTGAAACACCTTATAAGCCTACAAAGTTTATAAAATCAATAAAAATTGTCAAACTCGAACAAATATTACTGCGTAATAAACTAATTCAATTTCAGCACAAAACCTTCATCTTGTGTGATTTCAATTCATACACGTAAAAATTAAAAAATAAATAAATTAAAGAAGCAAGCAAGCAGCTCACTCACCACATATATCAATGTAATTAGACATGAAAATTAGGTATATGATCTAATTTCAATCAACAAATCCAAACTTCCACAAAACTACTCCTGATACAGAAAAGTACAAGTACATATATATTTACATAGAAACAGGGAATAATAAATTTAGTTCACCAAAATGAGTAAAGAGAATATACCAGAAGATGAATGACATGTGTTGCCTCGATCAAAACCTTGTGAAATCCTCCTGACAAAGATAAACGATCCTCCTCCTGGATCATCCATTTCCACGCTCTAATTCACATCCCCGCAAAACAAAATTCAAACCAAAACAGAACAGCAAAAATGTACGAAAAACTTAATCCGCCGAATCAAAACAGCAAGCAACCGAAACTAGAATCACATAAATTGAAATGCTTCTCCGAAAAAAACCTACTCGAAGCGTCGAGAAATTGATCAAACGAAGGCTCTAATTCGACTGGGAAATGAATTCTTGACGGCAAAAGGAAAAAAAACGAACAATTCATGAGGAAATTTAGTGGTTTATCAAAGAAGAAGCTAGTGTGAGAGAATTTTCAGAAATTATTAAATAAGGATTTAATAAATAAAATTCTTAAACCGTGAGACGGGTTCGAATAAGAATATATATATGTGATATGAGGTACGTGATATTATATTACATAGGATAATATGGACTATGTAATATGTGTTTTTGTGATTTATAAATATATTATTAATATATATTGTTATTTATTTTAGAAACGATTCAATTGAGGTAAAGGAAGTGGATAAATTCCTATCGATATTAAATAATTTATAGAATTATTTTATCATAGTACGTTGGTGACATTAAATATCCTTAATGTATAATCACCATATTCTTGTGTATGTGTATTAATAACTAGTATGTTTATAATATAAGTTATTAATAGCACTTAAGCTATCCGTGAATAGGTTTGGATAGTGAAGCATAAGTTAGTTAAGGAAATAACTAATAAGAATAAATATTGGTTAATTGATAGTTGAGAATTTTATTACAGAATAATATAATGTGAGTGTCAAACCTTAATTAACTATGGTAATATGGGAGATAGTCTAATGTGCGAATAACGTTAATAAATATATATACGTTATTAAAAGGGAGATGTAAATCATTATTTTATTTAAATAAATATTTAATATTTGAAGAAATTGTTTTGGGGATAATTTATAGAAAAAAAAAAGGAAAAATGATTATTATATATTTCTAATAAAGGATATTAAAATAATTTCTAATATTGAATTATTTTAATAAAGGAGGAAATGTTATTTTTGAATAATAATATTACCTTATATATTTTTGTATGAGTTAATAGGTATGATTAATTAATATGGTAAATATATTAAAATATATTTGCTATATGTAAATAAATTGATGGAAATAAATTATTATAATAGAAAATAAACTTGTTATTTATTTTTTATAAATAATATATGTGCATGTGCCGTACATACTTTTAATAGATATTATATTAAGAATAATATCTTGAGACAATAAGTAAATTATTTTCTAATAAAGAATATCCTTATTTGGAGAAAACATAATATTTTATGTTATGGCTAAATACATAATTTCTAATGTATTTTCAAAAGGAGTTTAATTTATAAAGGAAACTAAGTTATTTTAATAACTTGAGTTGCTATAGTACCGTAAGTGTTATAAATAATATTTGAATATTATATTTGTAATATATATATGTGAACCTTGTGACTTAATAGTCCTAAGTATATTGAACATGTGGTGGGTGAGTAATGTGGTGGAAATAAATAAGTGTCGAGAATGAGAATAAGCTTAGTGTAAGCTTGTGAGATATGCCTTGTGTGACACGATAATAGATTCGGTAATGAATTAATTAATTCGAGAATGGAAGAATTATTAATTAAACAATTAATCTATATTAATTGTTATTATAATAATATGTTGATTTATTATTATAACTAGTGATAGTATAATAATAAGAAAATTTATTAAAGATATAATCGGAATTGTATTAATGGAGAATGTGATATATTGCCTTATTATATTAATTATTTTTATGAGCAATATGCTATTATCAAGTAATTATTTGATAATATGTTGATTAACGAGTAAATAATTTATAATATAATAAGATTTATATTTATTTAACAAGATAATAAATCATATAAAGTGTTAATCAATTAGTGTGAAAATTATAATTCCACTGATTAATGAGAAATGAATTAATTAATATTACTATTAATTAATTGATGAGATAAGTAAATTATTTACTTCTATATGCAAGCATGCGAATAAAATGTATAGCGTATAGTAACTAACTATATATTATATAAAGTGTGAAGTGTAGTGCAACTATATTATATAGTGTGGTGCAACAATTATGTGACTATACTATATATAGGAACCATGTATCAAGACTAATTAAACTATGTGAGTTATATGAGATGTGGGTGTGACAAGGTGTATATTAAGTATACAATAAAATAATATATCATGAATATATGGTAAACAATTATTGAATTAATGAAATTTAATAATAAAGGAGACAATACACTGTGATGGTATCCGAAAGAATTATATCTGGTGGGATGAACTGTACATAGATTTTACATGTGTGAGTTAAAATTTACTACATAATAGTAGTATTTATTTATTAGGATTACATGGTAACACCAATTATAACCTAAGGGTATAGGAAATAAAATGTGCATACATGATGTAGCCTTAGTAAGCATGATATATATATATATATATATATATATATTACATTAGTATAGTGTATTACAATTGCAAGTTGTTGAGTGCTCAACTTCTCCTCACGTGAATGGCTAGAAGCTATGCCTATTGATGTTTCTCAAATTCAACAAAACTAGCTAATAATTACAAGGGGTGTGGAATTCATGATGAATTTCACCCACTCTCAACCACCATTCCTTAACCATTATACAAACTTGAAATCTATGGGTTTGATTCATGAGAAAATTGGATTGTCTGGATATTTGAAATTCTATAAATAAGGCTTCCTCCTCCTTCATTTGATTTGCTAAGAATTCCTTAAGGCTTGAGAGCATATAGAAAGTGAGAATGCTTTAGTGAGATAGAAGCATTGTCAGTTGGTATTTGACAGCAAGTTCGTATGAACCAAGTAGCAAAGGTATACTTCATTTCCTTGTTTTTCATTTAAGTTTACTGTCAAGTTCCAATTTTTAAAATTGAGCATGGATGGATTAATTGTTGAGTAAGAATAAGTTTGTTAAGTGTTTTATGAGTTATTAGAACTATTATATAGTTGCTCAGAATCAATTTGCTATATTAATTTTTGAAATGGGATTACAGTACCGCCAATGCAGTCTACTATGTTTTTGGCCGGCCACCTGCGCAGCTGCGCCAGTTTTGTACTGGCCAGCGGCGCAGCTGCGCCGGTACCAGACATGTGCTGGCCAATGCCCTGCGCAGCTGCGCCAGTTTTGAACTGGGGAGCTGCGCAGTTGTGCCGGTCCCTGATCCCAGTTTCTACAGATTTAGCTCCTTTTTGATGTCTGCTAAGTGATAGATATTGAAAGGAATTAGGACAAGCATGCTAGTATGATTAATACATATATATGGACTTGTTAAACTAGTATGTGCATATTATATTCGGATCGTTTACGTGAACGATGAAGTTATAGTTTTGAAAATAAACTTAAGGTTTTATAAACGAATTTTGGCGTATATAAGTCATGTTTATATTCTGACTTTGAAGACACATTAGTATGGTTTAAGAATGCATGAAAGGCATGTTGATTTGCATACATATGTTTCATAGTATAACATGAGCATGCCGGACCTCGTTAGCAAACATTTCCAACGAGAATGTAAGTTTCGAAGGTGGATCTTGACATGTAAATACTATGTACGCATTCTGATTTTTGTGAGCATGTTTAGATGACTTAGAAATGCATATCGAACATGTCAACCTATATATAGATAGTATGAACATGTTAGGTTTTGTTAGTGAGCTTCACTAATGAAAATGCGAGCTTTGAACGTGGACGTTAACATGTTACCTTAAGATTTGGGATTTTGATGTTTATGAACATGTTTGATAGTACACTTGGACTCTCTCATGTATCATACATGTATATATATACCATGACTACATATCATGAAACCAAGTTTAGCGTAAATGAAGCATGTTTTCAAACTAATAATCGTAATAGTTACATGTATGAAGTATGAATATTCATGAACATGCCCAGTATGAGTTATATGAATACTTTATGTGTTTAAAGAACTAGCATGATAAACTTTGTGATGTTCATGACCTTGAGTGGCCTTAAATTGTTGGAATGTTGACTTAGAACCTATATCATGTAGATTGCACGTGAAAATGTTAAACGAGCATGAAAATATCCTTTAATGTGTATACATGCTATGTAGAACCATATGTTAATACTTGAATCCGACTTCGACGGTTAATAGAGTATATTTGCTTTGTTATGGTCTTATGTGTTAGTAATGATAAATGAGAATGATTAACTCAAAAGATAGACTACACTAGCTATATGTAAATAGAATAGTGGTAGACAGGCATGTGTATATGAAGAATGTTAGTAAGTACGTATGGTTAAAGTATACGTATACTTACATAATTATTCTAGGAATACGATAAGAATGTGAGACGAAGGTTCTAAGAACCAAGCTAGACAACAATGTAATCCTTATTATTATATTGAGAATGTATGGAAGTGTATAACTGATGGGTGTGATCTCTATGATTAATATAACTATGTAGGATTACACAAAGTGCAGAGATTCTTAAGCAGTTAAGTCGTAGTTGTTAAACTACGAATCAGGCAAGTCTTTCAGTTCCTATTTGATATATGAATTCAATAACTGTTAGTTGAATTATATTATGCTGTGATAATGTGAACTTATATATGAACTGTATATGAGATATAAATGAGATTGAAAGTTGATCTTTGATGATATACTTGTTATGTGAAACGTAACATGCGTAGTAAATATAAACTGTTTATAAATGCATGAACTAAGTATGATATTATATGCTATGTGATGCATTAAAACTGTCAGAATTGCTGAGCTGTCGAGCTCACTCTTGCAAATAACCACTTTTGCAGGCTAAGGGCTTACGATAAAGACTGCGTGCTTCTTGATTGATAAAGATAGATAGTATCACAATGGAGAACACTATTTAGATTATCGTTTGAACCCTGTTTAGGTTCTAGTAGTGTGCTTGATATATACTTACGATGTTTAATACTTGTTGCATTGTAAAGATGTATTAGTTAATACATAGAGGATATCGAGTTGAGTTGTAAACCTTTATACGGTAATTCGAATCATATTATATAGTTGATTCAAGAATTGTAATTAATTCAAAGTTATGGAATCAATAAGAAGAATTTATTCAAAGGATATTGAAAAGTTTAAATTATTCTGCATTTTAGTAACATCGAATATGATGTAAAGACGAGATCTTGGATATGAATAGAATTTATATTCTAAATTGTAATAAGAAAAGTTGTATTCTTTTACTAATGATTAAAAGATATAATAGTTTTGCGTTACTATTTGATTAGTAGTATCGTGACTGCACCGGATCAGAGGTTTCGAAGGAACGTGGATTTGGGGGCGCCACAGGTTGGTATCAAAGCTGTAGGTTATAAACCTTAGGTAAGTGTACCTTAGACTATAACCTGAGAGAGTGAAAGATAAGATTAAAATATATCTAAGTGAAAATTCAAAGACGAATCTTGAAATATCTAGAGAATGAGAATCAGGAGTTTCCTAACTCTGGTAATGAAAATGTTAAGACGATGTCTATAAGATGTATATGACAAAGATAGTGAGAATAAACTTAGATGGAGTTTGGTTGATAGTAGGGAAAGAACCCTGAGGTAAAGCGATGATCACGACGTGATCAGTTTGAACTGTGAAATGATAAATAGTCTGTAACGACTAAGTATGTATAGCTTGATGCTATAAGATAATGTACTATGAAAAGTACGAGATGAACTCATGAGGAGTTGTATGTGATGAAACATAGAAAGTTCATAACGAGCAAGCTAAGAGTAAGATAGAGTTAAGTGTTGGATTTCCATTGAGGACTCATGTGATGGCTTAGTTGTACAAAATTTTGTATGGGCAGAGGTTTGTGCTTGCGCTGAGTGCATCCCATTGATAATCGTTGGAATGTTAGTGTCGCGCTATCATTATACATATGGTGGAAAGGTGATTCTTTTCTCACATTTATTTTGATAGATAGAGATTTCTAAGATATAATTAGATAATATTAAGATTAGGTGCGAGTTCTTAAGACTCATGCCTATGACAAGTTCGTGACTCATAATCGTATGGTGGGACCCCTCAGCGAATGGACGATTTTGGTCTGACTAGGATAAGTTCCTCAACCCATATGATTGTGGTAAGTTCTTGAGCTTCCATGGTGTGGTAAGTTGGTGAACTGTACTGAGAATAGATATATTATATAAGAGTTTTGGAATAGTGAGCATTGATGGTAGTGAGAGATTGAAATGATGGAGAAATTGGATTTTTCTAAATCCTCTAGCTACGCTAGATTTTCAGAATTTATTGACTTCGTGCTAGTGTTTGCACTTATGTTTTCTTGAGAAAAATATTGGGTCAAATGATTGAACCAATGAGTTTTAAAAACAACACCGTTATTCGTATGTCTAAGCTATTTGTTTCGGCCAAGACAAAAATGATTTGAAAATCTTTTAAAATGTATTTTGACCATGTGCATCATTTAATATGATGTAGAATGGTAAACAATAGAGTCATCAATGCAATCGAACCTAGTGTCGGAAGTGATCATAAGATCGTCAGCCCACTGTGGTAAGATGTAATATGACAAAGTCACAAAATGACGTAATCTTCAACGTACTATTAAGTGGGTGCGGCATTTTGACGTCATAAAATGATTTTTGATTTTCTTTCGAATTATAAAAGTTGACAAAATTATTTCAATTGATGTCCGAACTGTTGATAAGAGTCTAAGCTATTTGATTCGGCTAGACGAATGTTGAAAAGAGATTATAGAATTCAAGCGTTCTTGTGTATTTGTGCCAAACCAGATTGCTCTGGTGTGGATTTAGATATTGAGAAGCTGAGTTGAACAATCCTATAACGGGAACCTATTTTCGGAGACAGTGGTCACGAACATGACTCATATAGTCATTACAACACGCTACGTTGCGGCCCAACGTAGTAGTACAATAGGCTAGCCACCTAGAGTACGAGTGGAGTGTGTTTTCAGTCCTTGAGATTGATAAACACTCTAGTTTACAGTGTGGAGACTCATGTTGAGACATTTGTAAATGTGGAAGAGTTCACGGTCTTGTGTGACCCCTCAGCATAATCTGAAATCTGAGTTATTCATACTACTTCCCGATTATTGAAAAATCGTGGAAGATTCTTATTCTTCTGAAGGATGAAGGTAGTAAGTAGAATGTTCCTTAGAAAGGAAAAAGTGGCAGAATGCGATGGAGAATGTTATAATAATAAAACATCCGAAAAGAGAATGAATAAAAATTATTCAAGAGAATATGTGATA
Organism: Panax stipuleanatus; assembly: GCA_020205555.1. Taxonomy (NCBI): domain Eukaryota; kingdom Viridiplantae; phylum Streptophyta; class Magnoliopsida; order Apiales; family Araliaceae; genus Panax; species Panax stipuleanatus. The sequence continues at coordinate 123,591,853 of CM035120.1, forward strand.
TTTGGAATAGGCACCGAGTAGAGGAGGTTTCGGTGATTCCAAGGACGGAATCCTTATAAGGGGGAGAGGATGTGAGAACCCGAATTTTTAAAAATTATTAAATAAGGATTTAATAAATAAAATTCTTAAACCGTGAGATGGGTTTAAATAAGAATATATATATATATGTGATATGAGGTACGTGGTATTATATTACATAGGGTAATATGGACTATGTAATATGTGTTTTTGTGATTTATAAATATATTATTAATATATATTGTTATTTATTTTAGAAACGATTCAATTGAGGTAAAGGAAATGGATAAATTTCTATCGATATTAAATAATTTATAGAATTATTTTATCATAGTAAGTTGGTGACATTAAATATCCTTAATGTATAATCACCATATTTTTGTGTATGTGTATTAATAACTAGTATGTTTATAATATAGGTTATTAATAGCACTTAAGCTATCCGTGAATAGGTTTGGATAGTGAAGCATGAGTTAGTTAAGGAATTAACTAATAAGAATAAATATTGGTTAATTGATAGTTGAGAATTTTATTACAGAATAATATAATGTGAGTGTCAACCTTAATTAACTATGGTAATATGGGAGATAGTCTAATGTGCGAATAACGTTAATAAATATATATACGTTATTAAAAGGGAGATGTAAATCATTATTTTATTTAAATAAATATTTAATATTTGAAGAAATTGTTTGGGGATAATTTATAGAAAAAAAAAGAGAAATGATTATTATATATTTCTAATAAAGGATATTAAAATAATTTCTAATATTGAATTATTTTAATAAAGGAGAAAATGTTATTTTTGAATAATAATATTACCTTATATATTTTTATATGAGGTAATAGGTATGATTAATTAATATGGTAAATATATTAAAACATATTTGCTATATGTAAATAAATTGATGGAAACAAATTATTATAATAGAAAATAAACTTGTTATCTATTTTTTATAAATAATATATGTACATGTGCCGTACATACTTTTAATAGATATTATATTAAGAATAATATCTTGAGACAATAAGTAAATTATTTTCTAATAAAGAATATCCTTATTTGGAGAAAACATAATATTTTATGTTATGGCTAAATACATAATTTTTAATGTATTTTCAAAAGGAGTTTAATTTATAAAGGAAACTAAGTTATTTTAATAACTTGAGTTGCTATAGTACCGTAAGTGTTATAAATAATATTTGAATATTCTATTTGTAATATATATATGTGAACCTTGTGGCTTAATAGTCCTAAGTATATTGAACATGTGGTGAGTGAGTAATGTGGTGGAAATAAATAAGTGTCGAAAATGAGAATAAGCTTAGTGTAAGCTTGTGAGATATGCCTTGTGTGGCACGATAATAGATTCGGTAATGAATTGATTAATTCGAGGATGGAAGAATTATTAATTAAACAATTAATCTATATTAATTGTTATTATAATAATATGTTGATTTATTATTATAACTAGTGATAGTATAATAATAAGAAAATTTATTAAAGATATAATCGGAATTGTATTAATGGAAAATGTGATATATTGCCTTATTATATTAATTATTTTTATGAGAAATATGCTATTATCAAGTAATTATTTGATAATATGTTGATTAACGAGTAAATGATTTATAATATAATAAGATTTATATTTATTTAACAAGATAATAAATCATATAAAGTGTTAATCAATTAGTGTGAAAATTATAATTCCACTGATTAATGAGAAATGAATTAATTAATATTACTATTAATTAATTGATGAGATAAGTAAATTATTTACTTCTATATGCAAGCATGCGAATAAAATGTATAGCGTATAGTAACTAACTATATATTATATAAAGTGTGAAGTGTAGTGCAACTATATTATATAGTGTGGTACAACAATTATGTGACTATACTATATATAGGAACCATGTATCAAGACTAATTAAACTATGTGAGTTACATGAGATATGGGTGTGACAAGGTGTATATTAAGTATACAATAAAATAATATATCATGAATATATGGTAAACAATTATTGAATTAATAAAATTTAATAATAAAGGAGACAATACACTGTGATGGTATCCGAAAGAATTATATCCGGTGGGATGAACTGTACATGGATTTTACATGTGTGAGTTAAAATTTACTACATAATAGTAGTATTTATTTATTAGGATTACATGGTAACACCATTTATAACCTAAGGGTATAGGAAATAAAATGTGCATACATGATGTAGCCTTAGTAAGCATGATATATATATATATATATATATATATATATATATATATATATATATATATATATATATTACATTAGTCTAGTGTATTGCAATTGCAAGTTGCTGAGTGCTCAACTTCTCCTCACGTGAATGGCTAGAAGCTATGCCTATTGATGTTTCTCAAATTCAACAAAACTAGCTAATAATTACAAGGGGTGTGGAATTCATGATGAATTTCACCCACTCTCAACCACCATTCCTTAACCATTATACAAACTTGAAATCTATGGGTTTGATTCATAAGAAAATTGGATTGTCTGGATATTTGAAATTCTATAAATAAGGCTTCCTCCTCCTTCATTTTGATTTGCTAAGAATTACTTAAGGCTTGAGAGCATATAGAAAGTGAGAATGCTTTAGTGAGATAGAAGCATTGTGAGTTGGTATTTGACAGCAAGTTCGTATGAACCAAGTAGAAAAGGTATACTTCATTTCCTTGTTTTTCATTTAAGTTTACTGTCAAGTTCCAATTTTTAAAATTGAGCATGGATGGATTAATTGTTGAGTAAGAATAAGTTTGTTAAGTGTTTTATGAGTTATTAGAACTATTATATAGTTGCTCAGAATCAATTTGCTATAGTAATTTTTGAAATGGGATTACAGTACCGCCAATGCAGTCTGCTCTGTTTTTGGCCGGCCACCTGCACAGCTGCGCCAGTTTTGTACTGGCCATGGGCGCAGCTGCGCCGGTACCAGTCATGTGTTGGCCAAGGCCCTGCGCAGCTGTGCCAGTTTTGAACTGGGGAGTTGCGCAGCTGCGTCGGTCCCTTATCCCAGTTTCTGCAGATTTTGTTCCTGCTTGATGTCTGCTAAGTGATAGATATTGAAAGGAATTAGGACAAGCATGCTAGTATGATTAATACATATATATGGACTTGTTAAACTAGTATGTGCATATTATATTCGGATCGCTTACGTGAACGATGAAGTTATAGTTTTAAAAATAAACTTAAGGTTTTATAAACGAATTTTGGCGTATATAAGTCATGTTTATATTCTGACTTTGAAGACACATTAGTATGGTTTAAGAATGCATAAAAGGCATGTTGATTTGCATACATATGTTTCATAGTATAACATGAGCATGCCGGACCTCGTTAGCAAACATTTCCAACGAGAATGTAAGTTTCGAAGGTGGATCTTGACATGTAAATACTATGTACGCATTCTGATTTTTGTGAGCATGTTTAGATGACTTAGAAATGCATATCGAACATGTCAACCTATATATAGATAGCATGAACATGTTAGGTTTTGTTAGTGAGCTTCACTAATGAAAATACGAGCTTTGAACGTGGACGTTAACATGTTACCTTAAGATTTGGGATTTTGATGTTTATGAACATGTTTGATAGTACACTTGGACTCTCTCATGTATCATACATGTACATATATATACCATGACTACATATCATGAAACCAAGTTTAGGGTAAATGAAGCATGTTTTCAAACTAATAATCGTAATAGTTACATGTAAGAAGTATGAATATTCATGAACATGCCCAGTATGAGTTATATGAATACTTTATGTGTTTAAAGAACTAGCATGATAAACTTTGTGATGTTCATGACCTTGAGTGGCCTTAAATTGTTGGAATGTTGACTTAGAACCTATATCATGTAGATTGCACGTGAAACGGTTAAACAAGCATGAAAATATCCTTTAATGTGTTTACATGCTATGTAGAACCATATGTTAATACTTGAATCCGACTTCGACGGTTAATAGAGTATATTTGCTTTGTTATGGTCTTATGTGTTAGTAATGATAAATGAGAATGATTAACTCAAAAGATGTACTACACTAGCTATTTGTAAATAGATTAGTGGTAGACAGGCATGTGTATATAAAGAATGTTAGTAAGTACGTATGGTTAAAGTATACGTATACTTACATAATTATTCTAGGAATACGATAAGAATGTGAGACGAAGGTTCTAAGAACCAAGCTAGACAACAATGTAATCCTTATTATTATATTGAGAATGTATGGAAGTGTATAACTGATGGGTGTGATCTCTTTGATTAATATAACTATGTAGGATTACACAAAGTGCAGAGATTCTTAAGCAGTTAAGTCGTAGTTGTTAAACTACGAATCAGGCAAGTCTTTCAGTTCCTATTTGATATATGAATTCAATAACTGTTAGTTGAATTATATTATGCTGTGATAATGTGAACTTATATATGAACTGTATATGAGATATAAATGAGATTGAAAGTTGATCTTTGATGATATACTTGTTATGTGAAAAGTAACATGTGTAGTAAATATAAACTGTTTATAAATGCATGAACTGAGTATGATGTTGTATGCTATGTGATGCATGAAAACTGTCAGAATTGCTGAGCTGTCGAGCTCACTCTTTCAAATAACCACTTTTGCATGTTAAGGGCTTACGATAAAGACTTCGTGCTTCTTGATTGATAAAGATAGATAGTATCACAACAGAGAACACTATTTAGATTATCGTTTGAACCCTGTTTAGGTTCTAGTAGTGTGCTTGATATATACTTACGATGTTTAATACTTGTTGCATTGTAAAGATGTATTAGTTAATACATAGAGGATATCGAGTTGAGTTGTAAACCTTTATACGGTAATTCGAATCATATTATATAGTTGATTCAAGAATTGTAATTAATTCAAAGTTATGGAATCAATAAGAAAAATTTATTCAAAGGATATTGAAAAGTTTAAATTATTCTGCATTTTAGTAACATCGAATATGATGTAAAGACGAGATCTTGGATATGAATAGAATTTATATTCTAAATTGTAATAAGCAAAGTTGTATTCTTTTACTAATGATTAAAAGATGTAATAGTTTCGCGTTAGTATTTGGTTAGTAGTATCGTGACTGCACCGGATCAGAGGTTTCGAAGGAACGTGGATTTGGGGGCGTCACAGCTAGGGTTTCAAGATCTGCTCTATAGCAAGAACACCATGAAAGGCTTACAGGCTTTACCTTTCGATTCTCTTTGTAGGAATCTTTACCTTTCGATTTGCAACAGGTTCTATTCGATCGCCTTTTTTGCCTTCCGATTTGCTTCAGGCTCGCTTTGAGAGAGAGAAAGAGAGAGGGACAGGGTCGCTTTGACAGAGAGAGGGAAGAGCAAGAGAGAGAACCACGATCTTTGCTCTGGTTCTATTTTGTTAGTAATTTGAGACAGAGCTCAACCCGTTGTTTTTTCCCAATTTGACCCAGAGCTCAACCCGCATGTTTTTTTAGCCCAATTCGTTCACAGTCCGTTGCTTTAGTTGGCATTTGAAAGGGACCGTATATATATATAGGATAAGGCTCTGGAACGAACAGTTCGTTTCTGAACATATGTAGGGCCCAGTATTGAAGGTTGTTGATTGGATGAGAATATTTAACATTAATTACGAATATATGATAGTACATAATTGGATCAATCAACAACCTTCAACACTGGGCCCTACATATGTTCGTAAACGAACTATTCGTTCCAGAGACTTATCCTATATATATATATATATATGTAGGGCCCAGTGTCGAAGGTTGTTGATTGGCCCAATTATGTACCATCATATATTTGTAATTAGTGTTAAATATTCTCATCCAATCAACAACCTTCAATACTGGGCCCTACATATGTTCGTAAACGAACTGTTCGTTTCAGAGTCTTATCCTCTATATATATATATATATATATATATATATATATATAACAAGTCAAGTACTTAGTCATTTTAGTTGATTCCAAGTCAACTCAATCGGCCAAGTTTGGTGACTAGATAACCCAAAAGTGTATTATTTTTTATAAATTATTTTCATGTCTTCTTGGTTATAAATTTTGTTATTCCCAAAAGTTCAACAACTCAAAAGGTAAGTTTCACAAAATTTTTGTACACATTTATTATTAAAGATATAATGTATCATTTGTCACTAAAAATTGAACAAAGAAAAAAAAAAAAAAACTTTTGTGCTACCGAGTCACCAAACTTATATTATTGAGTTGGTCAATACCAACTAAAATATTGCTCAAATATATCATATATAAAATCTTACCTGAAAAGTCATTTATAAGTTTATCCATGTTTTGCACATGTTATTAAGCTTGTGCAACTCAAAAATACAAAATCACTCATAATTTGACCCTGGGGCATTGACCCTAGACTCCCACTAAATTATTTATAACTTCACAATCATTTTAGCGCACTGGATTCTTGACTTCGTCACTACTAATAATTATGCGTTTCAAAAATTTACTAGAAAAAAAATATTTCTACTTTTAATCATTGGTACCAAATAAGGCCTCTCTCTTTATATTCATCAATTTACAAAATTATAAAAATATCTGGAAATAAGAACTGATCATATAATTTGAGATTCCCAATTTTTTTTATTTGTCCTATTTAGACAACCCAACAGTCCTTAAAAAAATCCCACAAAATACCTGACTTTTACTCCACATAGTATATATAAGCATATATACAACCAATGAAAGATCTAGAGTTTTAATGTGTGATAATTTATAAAAACCTTTATGTCAAATGAATAAAAATTAAATAATACACATAAAAAGTTTAGAAAATATCTAGAACACTGAACATATACATGAATAGATCTTTAGGAAAAATAGAAAATTTCAACTCGCTTTAATTCATTATAAATATATAGCATTCTATCTACACGCATAATTACGCACAAAAATCTCAAAAGTTCAATATGGACAAGTAAGTTTGTTTGAATGAACTATATTTCAAAAAAGATGATTTACTATAAAAGTAAGACACTTGATTTTGGAATGCAGTAGAGACAAAAACAAACAAAATTGACAACACTAATGCTATCATATTGGATGAACAAATATATATATTTTTTCTCAATCTATTAATCAATTTCTCAATCTGTAAATACTTTTTTTTTCAAATGTCAACGTAACACATGTATTAAAAATGTTATTGATTATTTCATTCCAATCATACAAGATTTACAAATGCTTTTGACTCTAAGGTTCAATGAGAAAAAATAATTTTATGAAAAAATTAAGAGAAAATGATATATATGTAACATTTTGTACAAAAAAAATACACAATAAATCGCTTCTAAATTTGCTCGTGATTTATACGGTTTTATCATCATTTAATATAATAAGCACTCAAATTGAGTACATACCAAAAAAAGAAGACTCCTCTTTCCCTCCAAAAACAGTAACTAAAAGTAAAAATAAAAATAAAAATCACACACCCACAGAAAAAATAAAACAATGTGGAAAAAAATAAAATACAAAGACTTTACTAAAATAGGGAGTCAATGGCATTAAGTTGAAAAGTGCCAAAATGGGGCCCACGTGCCAAAACCAGATTCTAAAGGGTGTCAATAAGGGGAGGAGAGAGTGTCATGCACAAAATCGGATGCCATGCAAATTTGCCGTTTCCGTCTCTCGCCAAACGCCTCACGCCTCTTTATCTTCCTATCACCTATATTTAGAAGCCTTTTCCCCAACTTTAGCAGACCCTAGTAAAAGAGGGTTTTAGAGGCAGCACATATATATTACATATATTGATATATACATATTTATATAGATAGATAAAGAGAGAGAAATTAAGGGAAATTAATTGGTAATTTTATTGGGTTTTTGATTAATTGGGGAATCTGGGTTTGGTTCAATTTGAAAGATAAAAAATGGGTCGAGGAAAAATTGAGATCAAGAAGATCGAGAATGTGAATAGCAGGCAAGTTACATTTTCAAAAAGGCGTGCTGGGTTGCTGAAGAAAGCCCATGAACTTGCGGTTCTTTGTGACGCTGAGGTTGCTGTAATTGTTTTTTCAAATACAGGAAAGCTGTTTGAGTTTTCAAGTTCTAGGTAATTTTTTGAGGGGAACTTGCATGTAATTGAGTCTTTTTTCTTTTCTTTTTATAATTATGGATTGGAACATTTGGGTACTCTGATCTTGAATTTCATTTGAATTTCTGAGACTGATTTGTTTTGTTTTGTTTGGAGAGGTTTTATGGCTTGCATGTGCAATTTTGCTCCCCAAATTGGTAATCAGTTTCTTGAATTTTATTATATTTTGAAAAATTGGTTATTTAGAGTTCAATTTTATTTGATTGATTTATTCTGCTGCCTAAGAAAAAGAAATTAGCAAAAATGTCTGCTGAGGAATATTTTGGGTGGCCCACCAATTCTTTGTTTTCCTTTACATTTTTGGCGTGAAATGTATACAAATGGAGCTAAAATTATATAATAACATAGGGAACTTTTGAAAATTTTTATTGACTATTGAACCACTGGGTACAGTAGAGTGGTGTTTTGGTCAGGATGTTCTTTTGATTGAATTATGAAAAAAGGAGAAATTTAAAACAATATAATAATATAAAGAACAGTTCTTTTAAATTTCAGCTGGGGAAACTGTCCCCACACAGATCCACTGTTTATGTATGCAGGGTTGGATCCACCTTTGGATATGGAGGGCTAATGCCCTGAATATGAATGTTTGCATTTGTTTGAACATCAATGCTTTTGTTAGATTTTTGAGTCCCCTCCCCCTGTTTGGGAGTTCGAAAATTATTGAGTTCAATCAGCTTATATTCTTGGGTTGCTTAGTGGTTGGTAATTGCTTTCTAATCTATACAATAAGGCCTATTGAGTTCAGAAATTCACCTGTAGTAGAGTGCCTTGAATTTGTTAGAATCATTTGCAGTTGATTAATGGATTTCGTCTGCTGCCTATTTGTTTATGTTTTCATCGTAATTTTGTAAATAAAACTTGATAGCAAATTTTAAAAGGGGTCAAACATATAGAGTTGCAAATGATTAATCATTTTATTGTGTTTTGCATAAATGCTGGCAAAATGTTCTATTTGATTGCCCATGCCTTGATCACTCAAATAATCTGATTGTGAATTTTTGGAATAAAACTAGTTCTACACTGAATATGTAAGTAATTGGAAGGATTGGTGATGAATATTGAACTATCATGTATATAACGCACAATTTATCTTTAGGCTTCCACTACAATGTATATTTGGTGTGGGGGTGAAGGGTTTGGTGTTTTTGGTGATACCTTCAAGTATGTAACCTAGTTATCCCATATTTGGGATCATCATTGGGCTGCAAAACATGTTCTCGCACTCTTGCATTATGAACTGATAATTTAGGATGCACCAATAAGAATTTGTTTCTCTAACAAGAAGATACGCGTTGGATAGGTTTATTGCTATAGGAGTATATGGTTTTAGATCAAGCAGATTAGAGTTCCTAAGTCTAACTATTATGTCAGGAGAAATGTGTTCACTTATGGAAGTGATTAGTTATAGAGAAGTTCCTAAGTCGAACTATTATGTCAGGAGAAATGTGTTCACTTATGGAAGTGATTAGTTATAGAGAAGTAAGCAATAAAAGTGCACAAACACCAGAAAAACCTATCATATATGTATGCATTTATATGTGTGTACACTGGCCATGTTCTTGTGTGTAGGTAGTTTTTTTTATCGGCTCATGTTTTATATGTTTTGCTTATCTTTTCTTTACTATTGCAGCATCAATCAAGTACTTACAAGATACAACAAGTGCATAGAATCTTTCGAAACTTCTGCAATAGAGCATGAGGCAGAGGTACTTAATTTTATTTATTTTTGGTTTAAATTTTGCATCCGTCTACCTCTCTCTCTCTACTCACATGCATGTAGAATTGCTAAGGTGCAAGCGCAAACTTTTTGTTACTTCCTCAGTGCTACTCATGACTCCTGACAACAGTGATGCACCAGAAAGTTATCCCTATTCTCTAATGATCATGTGTTTTAGTTACAAGCTTAGCATGTCTGGGAGATTTTTAGAAATGCTTATTGTTCATTGTTAGTCTTTTAGAATTTTAAGCTGAACAAACACCAGTAAACTTTTGTTCCTTGTTGAAAAGCCGTTCTTGGCAAGGTAAACAAATCAGAAGGTCTCATGTAACAGTACTTCTAAATGATAATTCTTCTTCTGGAGACTGTATGACTTTACATTTTTTACAATTACATGTTTGACCAGAGTTCAAAATAAAAAGTTTAGTTAACAATGTTTATGTTCACCAGTTACACTCAATTCAGGTTGTCAGCATGCGGTTGTTTAGTTTGACGAGTCTGTTAAAACTCAACTGCGGTTTTCAGATGCAGCCTATCTAGACTTAGTTACTTGAGAAGCATTATGTGCCCCGTCATTGGGATTGGTTTTTTCAGTTATTGGTTTAGGAATCTGTGTAATCCATATAGAAATCAGAATCATATTCTAATGAAGAAAAATGTGAGCCTATAATACTATGTTTTACATTTAAGATATTATTTGTCTTTGTTTTTCTTGTTGTGGGAGTGGAGTGTAGAAGGATTTTTGTGCATAGTTTCCCCTCTATTTCAGAAGGGTTTGTCACTTGGACCTTTAAAAACCCAAAGCTTTACTGGCGTGTATCTAGTGATGCATCTCAAATTTAGTTATGGAATCATGTGCTATAAAGTGTCAGCAGAATCATCAAAAGGAAATCTGTTTCATGGAATCATAAACAATCAATAGGGTGACCTTTAATTAGTTGACTGTATTTAATGGGCCTTAATAGATTGCCTTTGCGAGTTATTTTTCATTGATTTTCTTGGCACTACAAAACGGCCTACAGGTATGTTCTTTCAAAGAGGGTCGGTACCAAACATAGTGTCTCTTGTCTTCCAAATTCTCCAGAATGCCGGATCAAATTTGCCCTACTTCTTTTGTTATTGAGTAAGGGAATATGCCATTTGGTCCGGCTTGTTATTATCAAGGATTTCAGCGGAAGTGATCTTTGGCTTATAATGGTATGGAAATTTTTGTTTGGTGTTTGGGGGGTTGATTCAGTATAAACTTTTGAAGCATTCTATTAAATCAATACAAAGATACTTAAATTTATTGTATTCCTTATAGTATCACTCTCTCTCCCACCCCAGCCCTCTGTCTTTTGTTATAAAATTGGTTATATCAGAAGCAAGATGTGTTTGAAAATGACTATGTTGAAAATAATGTTTCCCAGGTTAAATGATTGTTTTCCACGGTAATTTATGGGGATAATAGTTTTATTTATTTATTATCTCATTTTATTTTTATACAATTTTTTTAATGTATATTTTTTGCTCATTATGTTATAGAAGGAGGCTAAGGAGGTCGACGTTCTGAAAGAGGAGATTGCAAAGCTAAAGTTAAAACAACTGTAAGTTTGCTTTTAGCTTCCTGAGTAATGATAATCAGACTTTTACATTTTGAAGAGCCTCCTTAATTATATTTGTGATTCTGATGTTGTAGGCGGTTGTTGGGTAAGGACCTAAATGGAGCGGGTTTAAACGAATTGCAGCAGCTAGAACAGCTATTAAACGAAGGGTTATTATCTGTGAAGGACAGGAAGGTTTGATGTTTGTGTCTCCTTTATTTCAATTTTTAAAAACTAAAGTTTTTAAGAAGAAAAATTAATCTTCTACTGTTATTCTATAGTTTAAAATCTTTAACAGGATGTTCGACCATTTCAGGAGCAAATATTAATGGAGCAACTCGAACAATCAAGAGTAAAGGTACGAAACGTGCGTCATACAATGTGCCTTGTTTGATTTAAAAGCCCATTCTTGATATCATTATTCATCTTACCAACTTCCATGTAATGGAAGGAAAGTTACATATGAACATATAATAAAAAGAATTAGAATCGGTCATAAATTTAAAAAGGAATCAAAACAATAAAAATTGATTTTTCTTGATTTACAAGTGAAGTTTCTATTAAGTTTTGCTTATAAAATTCCTGCTTACTTTGCTTAGAATGAAGTAATTTGTAAATCTACTACTGTGTAAAAAATTACAATAGCAGATAGAGGAGAAACTGAAAATTGCAGTACATGAATGTGCAGTTATTCCAGGAGTTATTAGTACCAAGTAGGTATTATTGTTGCATCATGGTAACTTTTCTTTGATCTTTCTATCAGGAACAGCGTGTCATGCTGGAGAATGCTACTTTGCGCAAACAGGCAATCAAACTATCCTTAATAATGAACGCATTATTGTTCTCTTGTTTTTGTGATCTTATGCGTATGACACTAATCTTTTCCTTTTTCTTCGATCTTTTTTCCCTCGTAATATGAACTTCAGATTGAGGAGCTTCATAGTTATTTTCCAACAAGTGCACACCCAATGTCGGGTTTCCTCGAACACTGTCCTGAAAGAAACAATTCCCCCACAAGACATGGTGCCTCAAGTCCAGACACATTCTACAAAAACGGAGCTGATAACGGAGATTTAATGACAACCTTGCACCTCGGGTACTTCTTTTTCCTCCAATCAAGTGTTGTGCTTTTCTTTTTCTATTTTTCATCAAATTTGAAGGAAATGTTTTTGAAGGTTAAACTACTACCAAAATATGCTAGTTTATTTGCTATTGTTTTCATATATGATAATGTATAAGAAAAATTAGAGAGATAATTAATTAAAGGAAGATGGAAAGAGAGTACATAAATCTCAAAAACTAAAATATGGGTCGACCTACATTAAAACTATAACTATTTGGGCTCAACCCATATAAACCATATTAAAAATGGATAATATAGTTTTAGTTCTTATTTGGACCTATAATCATTTTATGTAAACCAAAACCAAACCAAACCCATATTTTGTCAGGTCTATTTTTATAGATGATTATCTGTGTAATTCTTCAATCAGTTTTATCTAGTCGTGATGTGCAGGCTTCCATCTACTGCTCATCGAAAGAGGAAGGTACCAGAGACAGAAACTCCTGAAAAGGAAACTCGTTCCGGAACCTCTGAGAGTCAAATTGACATGTGATCCTTGCCCTTGCCCGTCTTGTAAGCCTTCTGCGATAAAAACAAGTTAACTGAATATCTAGCTGTTTATGTATAAGCATCAGCCCCCTTTCAGCCAACAATTTTATGTTATTCGGATAGATTTCAAGATGATCAAAGTGCATTCGAAATTCTTCTTTCTGAAAAGGGGAGGTTTTCTACAGCCTGCAGGGTGTTAAAAGACGGGAAGGAAAAACTACAGTTTTTAGAAGGCCTTATCTGTTAAAACTGAGCTATAAACATATGTCAATTACAAGTACTTTTCTCGTGTCATGGTTGAATTTTCTTGGTTTATTTGATCAGTTTTCGGAACATTCTATGCTTTCTTGGGTTGCTAAAAATCAAATGAATTGATTTTTTTTTGTTGTTCTTATAGCATTTGTTTCTTGTTATCTTTTTTACCGAAGCTTCTTTACATGTCATCAGTTGTTACTAGAAGATGAAGCCCCATTTTTCTTGGCAGTTCATATGTTACTGTAAAATCTAGAATCGGTAGGTTTTTTTTCCCTTCATATTTACTACTTCTATCACAGATTGATATCCTTTTGACATCAGAACTTATCTACACAACAATTTTGGATCAGGGACGAAACCAGGATTTATTTGATTTATTTTTAGGGAAATAATTTTTTAAACAACATAATATACATTCAGAAAAATGGTACTCGAAAAGAATGTATTGATATGAACCATAATAGATGTAAGCTCGTCGAACTTTATCACACCGACAATACATTTTTTAGGATCACGTTCCAAATAATTAATATCTTATTTTTTACTTTCAATTCTTTGTGATTTTAGAAAACATTGTTCTTGTTCAGAGGTAGCATAGATGTTTGAACATTAAGCTCAGGGGTAAGCAGAGATGTGTCAACATGATTTGATTGTTTTCTCTTGAAAAATGAATCAATAGTATTTGATTTTCCCATAATTTTAAAACAAAAAACAAAAAATTCAATTAACTACACTACAAGAATGAGTTAATCAATAATATTGGACTATTTATTGAACTTTTTAATAATAAAATTTTCATAAATTTACAATCAAATAAGTAAGGTTTTAGTTGGTTACCGGAAAATAAATTGAATATGCAATTGGAATTAACATATACAATATTATGATCACTCATTAAACTTTTAAAAATTAAAATATCAAGTTTCATAAAATAAACAAAAAAAAAAAAAAAAATTAAATAAGGGTTTAAGTTGGTTACCTGAATATAAATGTATCATTCAATTAGAATAACACATACAATATTCTTCAATTATAACTTACAATTATAATAAATTAAGGTGAACCTTATAAAATTTTCAAACCTTGGGGGCCATGGCCCCCTCCAATTCTAATGTAGTTTCGTCCCTGTTTTGGATGACGTGTACTATTGATAGAATTTTTAATTTTTTTTAGACACGGTATCATAATTCAATCCTGGGGATATATTTTATTTTATGGCTTATTTCATCCTAAGGCCTTAGTAGTGGTGCACAAAAGGCCCGAGGCCTGCGGTCTGGCCTTGGTCCGGCCTGGGCCCGGCTTGGTCAAAGCTTGGCCTGATCAGGCCTGGCCTGGAAGGCTTGAAAAGGCTGGCATTTTTAGCCAAAAATCTGGCCTGGCCTGGTCTGCAAAAAAGTCTGGCCTAGGGCCTGGCTTGGCCTGGCTGGGCCTGGCCTGATCTGGTCTAGCTGGGCCTGGCCTGGCTTGAGGCATTACATGATTTTTTATTCAATTAATTATTTATAATTTTTGAACTTTAAATTTATAATTATTCATCAATAAACAATAAATTTTAACTTATTTATTATTGTAATTTATAAATTATAATACATTAGTTTTAATTAATACATTAATAAAGTTTTAAAATTTTAATTATTCATTCTTGATTTCTTGTAAGTACATTTAATATTTATTGCATATTAAATATTTAATATGCATATTAAATATTTAATATTTAATATTAATATTGCATATTGCATATTGCATATTAATATTAATATGTTAATGTTAATATTGCATATTAAATGTTTAATGTTTAATATGTTATTTATTTATTTAATATTCATGTTTATTGCATATTAATATGTTTATTGCATATTTATTTAATATTGCATATTTATTTATTTAATATGTTTATATGCATATTAATATGTTTATTTCGTTAAGATGCATATTTATTTAATATGTTAATTGCATTTAAGTTAGTTCATAGTTTATAAATTATAATACATTATACATTAGTTTTAATTAATACATCAATAAAGTTTAAAATTTTAATTATTCATTCTTGATTTCTTGTAGATACATTTAATTAATATACATCTTCAATGAATATAACTAGTTAGTATATTTAATATTAATAATAAGTTAGTTACTTAGTTGATAGTAAACAACTATACATAGTTGATAGTTAATATTAATAATAAGTTAGTTACTTAGTTGTTAGTTACTTCAATTAAAATAACTTTATATTCAAAAAATAAAAGTGTAATTTACAGTATTTTCTACGAAGTGCATAGTAAACAACTATACATATATGAGTTAGTTTATTAATATTAATAAGTTAGTTGATTAAATTTTAATATTAATATACTACTTAGTTTATTTAATATTCATAAGTTAGTTAATATTCATAAGTTAATTAATATTGCATAGCATATTATTAATATAACAGGTACATAATATTAATAGTTATTAATAATATAACATTAATAATAGTTATTATTAATATAAGTTAGTTAGTTATTTATTATTAGTTAGTTAGTTTATTCATAATATTAATATTATTAAGTTTGTTAGTTATTAATATTATAGCATATTATTATAGTTAGTTAGTTATTATTAAGTTAGTTATTATAATGCTTTAAAAAAAAAATTAGTTACACTACTACATTACTACTACTGTACTACAGGCTACAGTAGGAGCAACCCGCCCCAAGGCCCCAGGCCCCTGCCCCCAGCCCCCAACGGCCCAGGCCCCAGACCGCACCACTCCCACAAGCCCACATGTAAATTTTTTTTTTTTGTAAGTGCTAAACCAGACCAGGGCCTAGCCCAAGGCCTGGCCTGGCCTACAGGCCACATCAGGCCATGATTTGGGGGTCAAGGCCTAGCCTGACCTGGTCTGAAGGCCCAAAAGTCAAGGTCTGGCCTGGCCTGATCAATGGCCAAAGCCTGACAGGTCCAGGCCGGACCAGATCATGCCGGCCTGTTGTGCACCACTGAGCCTTAATGGAGCTGGGGAAGGAAAGCGGGGAAATTTATATTTAATCTTCTGTAGCGTCTACACAGTAAAAGAACATGCTGATAAGACATGGGAATAACAAAGAGAAAATGGAGACTTTTGTTGTGTTTGGGTTTTATGATTATAAAAGTGGTTTGGTGGTTGGTCTTTATATGGAACTTCGGGACTGTGAAAGTGGCACAAGTTATGTTTGTTTTTGTGTTTGTTTATTTGATGGTAGTAGTAAAACTAGCAGCTTCTGAGAAAAAATCAACACATAGGAAAATAAAAACAGAGGACTGTTTGGTGGGTGGTCAAATGTTATTTATCTTTTTTGCAGATAGTTTTGTTTTGTGTCATCACACACGGATTTGATGACCAGTGGGTCCAATTGGTGCTTGCTTTAGATGCTACTAAGGGATTTGGAAGGAGAATGGAAGCTGAATTTATTTTATTTTATTGGTTTTTTGTTTTGATAAAAAAGAAGCAAATTAAAACTTCCGCTACTATCCTCACAACGACTTTATGATATAGATACATTAGAGACGTGTTTGTGAATTATAGATAAACAAAAAGTAGTGCTAAAAACATTAATTATGCACAAAAAATTGTGCACACAGTAGTTTATCTGTCCCTTAATATATGTCGTTTTAGAATTGTGCATAAATATTAAGAAAATAATTGTATAGCATTAAATATAATATTAATTGTCTATATTGTCCTTGTATTGAAAAAAAATGTTATTTATTAGAAAAAAAATAGTGAGAGAACTAAAGTTATATTTAATACTTGGGGTAATATTAGAAACTAAGCAATTAATGTTTACTTGAAATTCTCAAACGACTTATATTAAGAGACAAAAACTTAGCTATGAAGCAATAAGTCATAAGACATGAATCGTAATTTCAGTGGTTTACTTGTACGACAAATAATAGCACAAGTCTAAACAATACTCAATAATGAGTAGGGTTCAAGAACTTACTTACAAGGCTCATCGAATAAAGTAATGTAAGGGTTTAGGATACTTGCCTTAAGCGTAGTCTATCCACGTAAAGCTAATCAACACTTTTGAATCCTATTTATAATATATTTACATGTATAGGATACTTATTAGCTAAGCACATTTGGTATTCAAGCTTGATATGAAAGTAGATATACACATAGGGTTCTTCTTTAGTCATATAATCCTTATACGTATGTCATTACGTACTTATTCATATGTAGCAGGAAATCAGATTATAAGTCACTATGATTTCAATTGACGTAGTTCGTAACTATTGTTAGACTTAACATTTGAAGTTTATAGACACTTTGTCAACTTAATATAGTTTCATAGCTTAGCATGCTCGTTGACACTTGACTAACGTTTTGAACACGTATTACAGATTAGGACAACCACACAAGTATGTCTCAAGTTCAGATTATAATAAAACAAGCTCTGGAAATTATGCATCTCGGCGCGGTCGCGCTTGGTTTACACTAAGGAGTGGCGCGGCCGTGCTGCTCCTGGTGCAGACCAAGACTTGGTTGTTCCTGCAGAATCCCAGCGCATCCCAACTTGCACATATATGAAGAATTTATGCAAAACACACATTTCATAAAGCTGATAACTAAGTTCAATCCCATGTTATAGTTCGTTATCCATTTTTATCTAATCGAGATTTTAAGTGTTCAAGTAACAATGTCTCTTACGTTTAATCGCTATACATATGCCATGAAGTTACTAAGTATCATACACACATGTTCACGCTATTTTAGTTATGCATTTCATGTTCCATGTTTTACTTCTTTGAAACGTGTTTTAAATCATGCTCAACTAGTTAGGCATAATGGCAATCATGCTTATAGGCATATAATATCTTACCACATTGGTCATACATTTCAAAATGTTTATAATGTAGTTATCAACAACACTAGTTTTCAAACTCTTAATCTAAAGCATACATGGCTCATTTTAATTCATGCTCAAATAGTCTATCTTATGCCTAACAATATTAACCAACATATTAGTCACATGCTAGGGCATAAAAGAGTCTGATATGTTTGTACATACGGTCGGAATATACATTATACAATGCTTGCCAAAATTAGTTTCCAAGTCTTTAAGTTTTCTTTGAATACACATATCAAACCAAGCTAAAATGATTTACTATAACCAAGACAACCTCAATAAATATGTTAGGGTCATTTACATGCATAATCAAACCAAAATAACATGCTCATGACAACACAAGGCAAACAAAATTAGTTTCCAAGACTGGCAGCTTGCGCGGCCGCGCCACTTTCACCAGAGGCAAAAAAATGGCTCTGCTCCTGCAGAGTTTTAACACAAGCATTGCTACATCCTTCTAGCTGCAACCCAGACCCACTA
The DNA here is from genome assembly GCA_020205555.1 of Panax stipuleanatus. Taxonomy (NCBI): domain Eukaryota; kingdom Viridiplantae; phylum Streptophyta; class Magnoliopsida; order Apiales; family Araliaceae; genus Panax; species Panax stipuleanatus. The sequence continues at coordinate 123,610,551 of CM035120.1, forward strand.
CAATACTTCTAGACATGCATATAAACTTTATCTAACATGCTAGCATCATCAATTTCAAGTTTTTCATGCTAATTTCCATGAATCTTTGAACTAGAAACTAAGAATACAGGGTAAGGTTTATACCTCTTGGGTTTAATGTGGACAGAATTTCTCCTCAATGTAATCACCTCCCTCTCTATAAAATACTTAGCAAGAACTCAGCAAAAATAATTGAGAAGTGGAGGGCTCAATTTATAGAGAAAGGATTGACCATGCCAAGCTAGTGCCCAAAAATTGAAACCAAAAGATGGAAGAAGAAATTAATGGACATTAGATAGTTGGTGAGGAGTTGTTACATTCCATCATGAAGCCCACTCCCCATAGAATGATGAGCTAGTTTGCTGAGTTTGAGAATGGAGGGAGAGGCTATGCTTAGGCCATTCATGTGCATATGAAAGGAGGGACAATCATATTGGGACAAGTATCTAATTCTTAGCATTTGCAAATAGGAAATGAATAAATATCCCATACTATAGGTTTATATACATACACATATAGCATACTTAGGTCTTAACTCTAATTGGGTGTATACATGGACTCTAATGTCACAACAATATTATATGGTAGCAAATTGGGGTACATGTATACACATTAATATATAATCCATGTACATTTTAATATTGCCTAATACAATTCAATTGAATATTGTCATACCACATTATCACATCCTCTATTATAATTTAATTACATTTAATTGTTGAAATAATCATTAAATAACAATTATTTATTTATTATAATATTTATTAGGTATACATTTAATGTGGTCACACATCACATCTTGTCACTTAAGCATTATTTACATAACTCACACAATTCATTAATCTTACTATATACTTATTATATTATATAGTCTCTCTAAAGTGTCACACCACACTTTATAATATAGTTTGGTTCAACATTGCACAATGTACACATAACATGTATTCTCATGGGTCTATTTATGTAATTCATGCGGCTTACATCCTTTTACCATATAGTTCCTATATCACATAGTTATATCAAAATGTCACATTATACATTATATTATATAATTGTAGTTACTATATAATATGTGATTTACATAACTTTACACTTAGCAGTCAATCAAACAAGCATTGATTTAATATTTATTCATTAATCTACTATTATTCATAGTAATAATTAATAAAATATTAATAAAATTATTATACGATTAACTATCACATATATTGCACACAACAAACAATTAAATAAATACAACTCTTATTATATTAATCAATTATTTACTCTTAAGTGTTTTGTTACTCACAATAACATTTTATTAATAATTACTCATTAATAGGTTATCACTAATAACAATAATTAATTAACAATGTAATATTAATTAATCCTTCACTTATTGATTTTTTCCTTGAATTAATTAAATCATCATCATTTCCATTCTCATGCCACACAAGGCATTCTACGAGTTCGTCGCAATTCTCCATATTTCCTCAATTCTTATAAATTCAATTTAATATAATCGAATTATTTCTCTGATAACACATAAACATTTATGTTCAAAAAATTATTCATTTTCTTATTATATCATAAAAGAAAATTTTATTCATGAATTTCACGGTTCTTACAGGACTGATTTCGAGGGAACCTTATTTAGTAGATACGCATCCGCCTTTAGGGCATAACCCCAGAATGATATTGGAAGATCGGTGAAACTCATCATGAACCGCACCATATCCAATAAGGTATGATATCTCCTTTTAGATACTCCATTCAACTATGGTGTACCAGGAGGTGTCCATTGTGAGAGGATACCATTATCCTTGAGATAATTGAGAAACTTATTGCCTAAGTATTCACCTCCACGATTCGATCGAAGAATCTTAATTCTTTTTCTAGTTTGTTTCCCAACTTCACTTTTGAATTCTTTTAACCTTTCAAATGATTCGGATTTGCATTTCATCAAAGACACATATCAGTGAAGGTAATGAAATATGAATACCCTCCTCGTGCATTTATTGTTATAGGTCCACATACATCTGTGTGTACCAACTCTAACAATCCTGCAACTCTCTCTCAATGTCCACTAAATGGAGATTTAGTCATCTTTCCCATGGGACAAGATTCACAAGTTGCATATGATTCAAAATCAAATGGCTCTAAAAGCCCATCTTTATGCAACTTGTTCAGTCTTGTTTCATTGATATGACCGAGTCTGCAATGCCATACGAAGGTATGATTCACAATATCATTTTTCTTTTTATTAGTTTGTTCAATTTGCAAAATATTTTCATGTAAGTCAAGTACATACAATCCATCAATTATTCTACCGGTTCCATACAAAACATTCTCATTATATATCGAATAACTATTGTTCTTTATTATAATATTAAAACCTTCCTTGTCCAATAATGGAATAGAAATAATGTTTCTCACAATAATTGGAACATAATAACAACTTATTAAATTAATTGATTTTCCCGATGGTAGTGCTAAACAATAAGTCCCTACGGCTAATGCAACAACCTTTGCTCCATTCCTCACGCGCATAGTGACTTTTCCTTTGTCCAGCTTTCTACATCTGCTTAGTCACTGCATAATATTACATATGTGAAAATCACAGCCGGTATTTAATACCCAAGTAGAATTTTGACTTACAGAAAGATTTATTTTAATCATGAACAAACATGTATCTGTAGCTGAAGCTAAAGCTTCTCCAAGCTTCTTTTGCTTCTGCTCGGCAAAAGACTCTCTACAGTTTCTCTTCCAATGTCCCGACTTGTTGCAGTGAAAGTGTAACGAATGAGAATTTATATATTAATTATTAATATTTATTGAATTAAATAAATATTTTATGTGATTTATTTATTGAGTTAAATAAATAAATTATGTAATTTTATGGAGTAATTTAATTAAGTGTAATATATTGATTAAATGAATATTTAATATTTTATTTAATTGGTATATATTGATTTTATAGAATAGTTCTAATTTAATTGAGATAATTAAATTAGATGAGTTATGCGATGAGTGTTACACGAAATTATAATTAGCGAGTAATTATAATTGTTATGTGATAATTTGTATGTGATTAATTGATGTTAGATTTTAATTAATTAAATAAGAATGTTAAAGATTTAATTAATTAAAGTGTAACACTAAAATATGTGTTAAAAGGGTTTATTAAAATAAAAAAAAAGTTTTAAAAGGTTTTACCAAACAAGGCCCTTACTTTTGTTTTAATCATGTTTTACCAGACAAGGCCTTAACTACACAAAAATATATTTTTAAGTAAGTTGTTGCCAAACAAGCCTTAAGGCTTTTCAAATTCAAACAATTGTAACCTATGTAATAATATGTAATTATTATATATATTAAGTGGTTAGCAGTTACGTATATATTATAAGTATATGTATATTATATTATATCAGATATACTATAGCTAAGTTACGTTAGTTTAAGAAAAACAAAGAAAGAAACAAAGAACAGAGAAGAGAGAAAAGAAAGAAAAAGAAGAGAAAGAAAGGAAGGCTTGAGAAAACATTTGCTAAGCATCATCTTCTTCTTCCAACCACTAATCAAAGGGTATAATCTCTCAATTCCAGTTTTATTATTGTGTCTTATGTTCTTCATTATTTTTCTCTGTATATATGAGTTTTCCATGGAATTGTATAGCATGATGTATATATATATATATATATATATATATATATATATATTGTGTGTTCATATCATGTCTATGTATGATGTATGCTTGGTGGTTTAGTGTTAATTCATGCATATATGATGAACATGAGGGATTCATGTTCATCAAGTAGTTACAGAGAATTGGTTTTCTAAAATTAGTTTTAAATTATCAAAAATTGGTATTTGTTTGTTAATTGTTGCTTAAATTGATCATGTATTATGTTAATATGTTAAGAAATAGAGTTAACACAATTGGAATTTCATGATTTGATTTAAAAACGAACTTGTTGGGAATTGCATATTCATAATTGATATTGAAAGTAAATATAAATGCTTAAGTGTACAGTCCTTAAGAGAATCAATGTACAAGGACTTAGATGATAGATAAAAATGTTAGGTTGATCTGAGCTTTAATGTTTATCATTTATGTAAATAAATGTATAGAAGAAAAGATCAAATTTGTTAGGTTGATCTATTTGAGCTGTAAAAGTTAAAGCCTTGACAGAATCGTAGTCTGTCAAAGGTAGCATTCAGAAGACAAGGCAGATTCGTGGAGCTTAAACGAAGATGTCCAGAATCGTAGTCTGCCAAGAGAATCAAGTCTGCAGAAGACAAGGCAGAATCGTGGAGCTTAAATGAAGATGTCCAGAATCGTAGTCTGCCAAAAGAATCAAGTCTGCAGAGGCCAAGGCAAGACTCGTAGAGCTCAAACGAAGATGTTCAGAATCGTAGTCTGCTAAGAGAATCAACTCAACCCCTATCTCAATACCGGGTCGTCAAATCAACCCCAGTCTCAATACCGGGTCGTCAACCCAACACCAATCTCAATACCGGGTCATCAACTCAACCCCGCTCTCAATATCGGGCCGTCAAATCAACCCCGGTCTTAATATCGGGTCATCTACTCAACCCCGGTCTCAATACCGAGTAGTTAAATCAACCCCAATCTCAATACCGGAATGTCAAATCAACCCCGCTCTCAATACCGGGTCATCAACTCAACCCCGGTCTCAATACTGGGTCATCAACTCAACCCCGCTCTCAATATAGGGCCATTAACTCAACCTCGGTCTCAATACCGGGCCGTCAAGTCAGCCCAATCTCAACCCAGAAGGTATAGATCAGCCCCGGTCTCAACCCGGGAAGTACAGATTAGCCCCGGTCTAAACCCGGGAGGTATAGGTCAGCCACGATCTCAACCCAGGAGGTACAAATCAGCCTCGGTCTTAATAACGGGCCGTCAAGTCAGCCCCGATCTCAACCCGAGAGGTACAGCTCAGCCCCGATCTCAACCCGGGAGGTACAGGTCAGCTCTGGTCTCAACACGGGAAGTACAGGTCAGCCCCGGTCTCAACCAGGGAGGTACAGATCAGCCCCGGTCTCAACCCGGGAGGTGTAGGTCATCCCCGGTCTCAACCTGGGAAATCAGGTCAACATTAAAAATAAAACTCAATCTCCACAACATCTCCAGAGGAAAACCTGGAGTGACTGTAGACACTCAAAATTTTCTTTGCCCTGATACTAACACTGTAGGAGGGCATAACCGTCAATCAAGCTGATCCCGGTCCCGATACCTGTCTGTCAACTCAAATCAGGCCACCAATACCGATCCTGCAAATAAATTCGATTACCAATATCGGTAAACCCAAATCTGATTCCCAATATCAGTAAACCTAAATTCGATCCCCAATATCGATAAACCCAAATCCGATCCCCAATATCGGTAAACCTAAATCCTATCCCCAATATCGATAAACCCAAATTCGATCCCCAATATCGGTAAACCTAAATTGGATCCCCAATATTGATAAACCTAAATCTGATCTCCAATATCGATAATTCAGTCAAATCCGATCCCCAATATCGGTACTCAATTCAGCTCCGATCGTCAATCGGACCATTCATCCAGCTCCGATAGTCAATCAGACCGTCTATCCAGTTTCGATCATCAATCAAACCGTTCATCCAGCTTTGATTGTCAATCAGACCGTCATTCCAGCTCCGATCATCAATCGGACCGTTCATCCAGCTCCGATAGTCAATTGAACCGTCAGATCAACCCCGATCTCAATATCGGGCCGTCAGATCAATCCCGATCTCCAATTGGGCCATCAATTCAAACCCCAATCTCAATATCAAGTCTTTAAATCAGCCTCAGCGGCAACCCGAGAGGTACAAATCAGCCTCGACATCAACTCGGGAGGTACCGATCAACCCCGATCTCAATATCGAGCCAAGTTAGCCCCTGCAGCAACCCAGAAAGTTAAGTCAACCTTGTCATTCAACTCAATACGTGTCAAGTCATCCCCGGCCTCAGCCCGAGAAGTACAGATCAGCACCGATGTCAATCCGGGAAGTGCAATTCAGCCCCAGAGATAACCTTGGGAAGCAAAATTCACTAAGTACCACCCCGGGAGGGGTAAAATGGTCATTTGACTAACTCTCAGTCAATTCGGTCAAACTCAAGATGAATTTATGCCATCAAATTTAAAATAAACCATAACGACGATCCCGAGTGCCAACAGCGCAAGACAGCTCAACGGACAAACTGCGGGGAATCGAAAACCTGGTTATGAACCCGTCTTCTCGAACCCGAAAAATGTTTTATCCCATGTCATTATGACACTCTCGATGAGGGCTTTCTAAAAAGGTATCGCACGCCTTAAACGGACGCTCCGATCAAAAGTTTAAAAGTTTCAACTTCGATTGTGCGTTATCTAGAGTGCACGTACTTCGAGATGACAGAACCCAACACCGCAGGCCCCACCTGGGGAGACGCACTCTACCTACGATAGCAGCAGGTAGAGTGGAGGCTCCCTGGCCTATAAATAAACGTGCACCCCCCTTCATTTTCAAGTTTTCGAAACGCAGCGAAGCTCTGCCCATCTGATTTTCTGACTTTTACACCTCTTCTAAACCCAAATATTTTTACTCCAATACGTAAATACACCCACATACTACCACATATCAGAAAACAACAGGTAGATTTGGTCGTTTAAAGCCCACTACGTGGCAAAAAGCCCGTATTGCAGTCCATTATAAGTATTTTTATGATCAGCAAGTCAATACTACTACTTTGCACTGTTTTACACTTGCATATGAAGTTTCATCTTCTAAATAGGCCTGAAACTTAGTTCCATGGTAGTTTTCGTCAAAATTTGGTATATTTCTATACATAAACTCAAATTTTTGCATTTTTACAGCTCGGATTGACGATCCGTCAACTCCAGCAGCTTCAATGCAATAGCACACATATTCTGGCAACTCCACCGGACTGGGTTATCTTCCCATTCTGGTTTTGGCCCTTTTTGTATATATTTAACTATATATATACTAACATTTCAATTCTGTCAAGCCCGGATGTCAAATCCGAGGTAGTTTACCGCTTTTATATATATTTACGCATATATAAGCGATTTTCACCATCACTGGTACTCATACCAGTCTTGGTTGACTATATTTCTGTCAATATATATATATATATATATATATATATTTATATATTTTTAGTCCGGCTTGGATTACTTCGTGGCCATTTTACTGCTTTTGCACTCTTCACCATCACTGGTACTCATACCAGTCTTGGTTGACTACATTTCTGTCAATATATATATATATATATATATTTATATATTTTCAGTCCGGCCTGGATTACTTCGTGGCCATTTTACTGCTTTTTCACACTTTGCCATACTGGGTGCTCTACCCAGTCATTGGTTGACTACTTTTACGTCAATTTCAATTCCAGTCCGTGCTTGCGAGTGAAAACCCATCGCCCTTTTACAGCTTTTGTATATATATAACTATATATATATATATATATATATTTCTTTACTCAATTTATTCAATTGCTGCATTTAATATTCATTTCTATATGAATCGGCACTGACATATCTGCGGGCAGACTAGATTTATCTAAATTTCACCAATTCTAGCTTTTTAGCGGTTTAAACAGGTCCCGACAGAACCTGCAAGCTATAATGGCTGAGATTTCTTTAAATCTAGTTATTTTTATAGTTTCAGCTTCGAAAGAAAACTCGCGTCCCTTAGATCGCTAACTAGTGGGAACGAGACGCTTCGGCCAAGCGCAGCCAGGATTTACTGATGAATCTTTGGTTCCATTGCGACGTGAGGATGTTTATATCTATTTCTGTGCAAATTTGAACTGTGTAGGTTTATTGGCTACTCATATGTGAGCCTAGGAATCGTGGGATTCACGATCAAAATGATCAGAATCTGATTCCCACGATGGGACAAACTCCAGTTTACAGATGTACCCTGCCAGTTTTTCTATAAAATGTACATACACAGACCTTTAAACGGTTATCCGGATTTAAGGTCTCATCATAGTGAAAATGTGGATTGTCATGCCAGCGTCCCTCCGATGGTTTTCATGCTCATGAGGAGACCGACACGTTTATTTATTTTTATGGTTGATCATACTTCACATCACCATTCACATGTAGTCTTAAGGCTATAAAGATAAAATTTGGAAGTATCAAAAGGCTTCAATTCTTATGCTAGCGTAAGGGTTTGATAAACCAGCTTTCAAAACCTCATTTTCAATTCAATCAAAAGAAAAGCTTTTGCAAATCAAATCAAAGACTGATTTTCAAATCAAATCAAACCTTTCGTATGTAGGTTCAACGAAGCAAAGCACTACTTTCAATCAATCAAATCAAAAGTCCCAATTTTCAAACAGCATTCACTCACGCATTCCAGTTTTTAAAGGGAAATATTGAAAAGATGCGGTACCGTGTTTACACGGGAGTCGTGGGGTGCCTAACACCTTACCTACACTTAACCAAGCCCCCGAACTCAAACTTTGTTTTCAAAGATCAAGTTTTGACAGTGTCCAGTAATTGGGCCTCTTTCAAACAAAACTCGATTGAGTTGGACCAACCATTTCCAAATCTGCCAACTAGCGACTCTGTAAAACATTCAAATCATCGACATGATACATGTTGGTCTTTTTCCTAAAAAACCCTTCAAAACCTTTTTCCTAAATAAAAAGAATAAGGGTAGAGATAACTTAGGAAGAGGAATTAAAAGTTTCAGGTTGTGACCCGACCCGCGAAATTTTTAAACCGATGTCGATAGGTGGCGACTCTGCTAAGGATAGTAGAGGGCTTAGGCCGCTTTCAAATCTTTTCAAACATTTCCCTTTCAAAACTATTGAATGCGTAAAATTCTGCGTCTCCACAGATAATGAAAGAGTGAATGCTGCGTCTTTACATTGAATGAATGCATGAATGCTGCGTCTTTACATTGAATGAATGTGAATGAATGCTTTCTTGCTTTTTAGTGCTTCGCACCCATATTTAGTGCTTCGCACCCATGTTATCATATGCATAACGGTGAGGCACGATGTATGTGAATGTATGTTGTGTGTCCCTCTCACAAGGAGGAAAACCCGGTCGGTGATAAGTAGTGACTCTGGGGACGGCTAAGTCTCTAGGGATGTCTCACGAAAATGTACCACTCAGATTCGCTCAGTTGAAAGATTGGATAAACTTCCTTTTTAGTAGATTGTGATGATCTGGGAGCCTTCATGCCAAAACAAAAGCCGCGAGAGTAACCTAAGATAGGTCAGCCTCTGATTAACCAAATCCGAAGGGAAGCTTTTTCATGCCTTCCTCTTTCAAATTCCATGTTAAGTCTCCAATTTCTGAGGAGCATAATGTCAATATCAATAATGAAAGATTTACTTTCCCTGTCAAGATAAATTGCATATCATCCTACTATCAAAATAACTAACCGCAGTTTTGGAGGATAAACACTAAAAAACACATCATGCATCCAACCCTTGCCTACCTCAGGAAATTGACACGCCTACGTTTTGTTGTAAGTAAAAATTGGTCCTGTAACTAGGTCTAAGTTTAAGAAAGCACTCAGTCCATCCACGGACATGACTTCAAGTGCTCAACCAGAATCTACCCCTGTCTCTAGGAAAGAGTTCGAAGGACTGAAAAATCAGATAGTCGAGTTACCCAATTTTCTACGAGAACAAAGAAAGGCCCTTAAAGGGAAACAGAGCCAAACTCACACCGATCCAGGAGCACCTAGTGGCAGTAGTGGTAGTCAAGAGACTGAGAAGCCCGAAACTCAGATTCCTAGACCACAAAACCAGGACACCCTGATAAGTACATAATATTCGATGATTATTATTCTTTTATATTTAGTTTTATTACATGTTTCATGTGGGTATGAGCTTATTATTGTGTTTATTGATTTCAGGATTATGTGGAGCTAATATATTAAAACGGAACGAATTGGAGTTTAATTTGGGTCCAATTGGGCTGACCCAATTCGGCAACAAGGAGCTAGCAATTTAATTACATGGGCTCACGAATTGATTGGGTCCAGCAACTTAATTATTCGGTGCAGCAGCTTAGGAGTCCTAGTAGCAGTACTATTCCTAGCAGGTCACACAAGCTAGCAACTCAGAATTTCTAAGTGGGCTAAGTTAATTACATGAATTCCTAATGCATCCCAGCCTTTCTTCATCATGTACGCAACTTGCAAGAGGGCCCACGGTTTACTCACCAAGTCCAGAAAGCTCACGTGCATGGGTATTCCAATTTGGCAAGTAATTGAGTTACATGTCCTAGTGGGTCACGGTTTCACATGTAAAGGAATTGTTTATCAAGTGGGCAATATGCTTGGAGAAGGAAATTAACATGCATTCCTATTCTAAATAGAGGAGCTCAAGTCCTAGTTGGAATCATCATCATCACGTCATCATGTGCCCAGCAGCTTATGAAGCATCGCACGGATTGGATAGTATAATTGGAAAAGGAAGCTCATCATGTGGGGGCCACGCACATGCTTGCAAAGGAGAGCATATATTATATCATGCAACGAAATAAGGAAGCAAAATAAGAACGGCTGGACAGTGAAGTCTTCCGCCCCGGCGGGGATTTACAATTGATAACACCCGCCCCAGTGGGGAGGCGGGGAAATCAGCTACCAATTCCTTCAGCAGCTTGGACTCGGAAGAGAGAAGGGTTAAGGCAAATATTAGGGTTGCGTTCTTAATAGATGTAAATAGGAGATCAATTCTCTTGTATTGGAGATCATTATTATTATTATTCATCTTTTATTGCTTGAAGATTTGAAGCATGTCAGGCTAATTCTTTTAATTCAGTTCTAAAGGGAGGTGGAACCTTGTTACGAGTAATTAATTAGTTGAGTATTATTATTTATTCCTTCTTGCATGAAATTTCTTCTGATAATCTGTTTTTATTGATTATATGCTAATTGATCTAATTAATTTGATATGGCCAATTGAGTTAATTTAATCATTATCATATGCTAGATTAAGATTGGTATTACGTGTAATTGATAGCTGTCTTCATCACAAGTAGCAAATTAGTGATACTAATTGTGAACAAGCTTTTGTGTATTGCTAAGATTATCAGAAAAAAAGTTAAACAAATCGAGCTTATGTGTTTGTTTCTTTGATTAGCCTAATTCTCTATTTCTTAATGCTTCCATCATATTAAATCTAGAGAGCTTGTTCTAGGTTGTATGCTAGTTGAATCTGGTGAAGAGCTTGTTTCATACAGTGAACATCTACGGAGAATTTTGGATAACAGACTTATTGTTATCTAGGGTTAATAGTTTCATTGAAGGGTAAAGAATAATAACTTGATTAATTGATTGCTGTGCTTGGTGAAACTGAACTACAGAACTGAAGTTTTTACATATTTGGTTAATCTCTTTATTTAAATTCTGTTTTTTTAGTTTAAAACAATTTCAAAAATCCCCCATCTCTATTTTCTGTTAAAATAATATGATAAATATAAAACAAACTTACTCTCTGTGGGATCGATCCTTGCTTACTACTATGCTAATTGTTTAAATTCGTGAAGTGAAAGTGAGGTTAATTTAGGAGTGTAAAAGACAGCTCCCAAATTTTGGCGCCGTTGTAGGGGAGTAATTGTGCGTTTTGTTTTTATTCTATTATTTCTTTTGTTTTTGTTTTATGACTCGATCTTCTCAGGCTACTATATTAGATTTTGATCCAGAGATTGAGAAAACTGCAAGGAGGCTAAGTAAGCAAAAAGTTCAACAGTCTACTGCAGATTTAGACGAGGCTTCTGCATCATCACGGGGCCTCAACTTAGCTTTGGAATTACTTTTTGATAAATCATTCACCGAATCAGACGAAGAAGAAGAAAAGATGGCGGAGCCCAACAACAATCGGACATTGAAACAATTGGCTACTCCTAATCTTACTCATCAACCTTTGTGCACTGAATATCCTGCTTTAAATGCTGCATTTGAACTTAAATCTGGACTAATTCATCTTTTACCTACTTTCCGTGGTCTTACAGGTGAAGATCCATACAAGCATTTGAAGGAGTTCCATGTGGTGTGCTCGACCATGAAACCACATGGAATTTTAGAGGAACAAATCAAATTAAGAGCCTTCCCATTCTCCCTAGCAGATTTAGCAAAGGATTGGCTGTACTATCTCCCATCAGGATCAATAAATTCATGGAGCGACATGAAAGGGCTATTCTTAGAGAAATATTTTCCTGCTTCAAGAGTGGCCAACATAAGGAAGGAGATTTGCGGGATCCAACAATTTAGTGGAGAGACAATGTATGAGTACTGGGAGAGATTCAAGAAATTGTGCTCCAGCTGCCCTCCCCGCCAAATCGATGAGCAACACTTGATTCAGTACTTCTACGAGGGATTGATACCAATGGAAAGAAGTATGATCGATGCGGCTAGTAGAGGAGCATTAGTAGACAAGACACCAGAGGCTGCAAGAAATCTGATTGCAAACATGGCTGCTAACTCACAACAATACGGAACAAGGAATGATCATACTCCGAAAAGGGTAAATGAGGTAAGCACGATTGAATTGGTACAACATATTTCTAACTGAATTGCTGTGGTGCAACAATTAACAACAGGAAACGTGCCGGTTGCGAAGGCTTGTGGATTATGCTTAATGGCAAGTCATGCTACTGATGCGTGCCCAACATTGCAAGAGGATGAGAATGCACAGCAAGCCAATGTAGTAGGTAACTACCAAACACAACTAAAGAAATATGATCCCTACTCAAACACTTACAATCCAGGCTGGAAAGATCATCCGAACCTCAGTTATGGAGGGAACAGGCCACAAACACAAGTAGTGTTCCCACCTAGGCAACAGGGCTTCCAACTAGCCCAACCTCAATATCAACATAAGCAAGCAGCACCTACACCTACTGGAACAACATTGGAGGATATGTTCAAAGCATTCATGGGACAGACACAACAGTTCATGAATCAGACACAGCAGTTCCAGCACGAGACAAAAGCTTCGATTCAAGATTTGAGAAACCAAGTAGGACAGCTGGCTACAACTATAGGGATATTGGAATCCAAAGGCTCAAGAAAATTACCATCTCAAACAGTAGTCAACCCAAGGGAGACTGCAAGTGCCATAACTTTGCGGAGTGGAACACAGTTATATACACTACCTACCCCCGTAGAGTTTGAGGAGGAAGCAGCTAAGGAGGAAACAGAAAAATCCAAGGTACAACCTAACCCTCCTAATCAGCTTAAAAGCATTCCTCTTCCCTTTCCTCCCAGAAATTCTAAAACCTTAAAGAAAGATGAAAAAGAAAAAGAAATTATGGAAACTTTTAGGAAAGTAGAAGTAAACATCCCTCTCCTTGATGCAATCAAGCAAGTGCCAAGATACGCAAAATTTTTAAAAGAATTATGCACTAATAAAAGAAAATTGCAAAATGATGAAAGAGTCACAGTTGGGGAAAATGTATCTGCTGTTCTTCAAAGAAAAATGCCTCCTAAATGTAAAGATCCAGGAATGTTCACAATCCCATGCAAAATAGGAAACACCAAATTTGAAAAGGCCATGCTAGATTTAGGAGCTTCAATTAATGTTATACCTTTATCTATTTATACCTCTTTAAATCTAGGTCCTTTGAAAAATACTGGTGTGATTATTCAATTGGCAGATCGTACTAACACTTACCCTCGAGGGGTAATTGAAGATGTCTTAGTGCAGGTGAACGAACTAATCTTTCTTGCAGATTTTTACATTGTGGACATGGGAGATGATATATCACCAAACCCTTCCCATATCTTGTTAGGAAGACCATTCCTAAAAACAGCAAGAACCATGATTGATGTGCATAGTGGGACCTTGACAATGGAATTCGATGGAGAAAAGATTCAATTTAACATCTATGATGCCATGAGGTACCTTAGTGATATAGGACAGGTTTTTGCTATTGATGTGAGAGATTCCTTAGTGCATAGAGCTTTGGAAAGAATACATAGGGATAGTTTGGAGGTTGTCATCACCAACAGTATAGATATGGACAAGGAAGATGAAGTTGAGCGAACTCAGGAATTGAATGAAATTGTGGCTGCACTACACTCATTGCCGAAATTCTCAGATAAGTCAGCAGTACATTCTATTCAATTACATGTTTCTCATCAAAAGTTACTACCATCTGTTGTGCAAGCTCCAACCCTAGAATTGAAACAATTACCTGCACATTTGAAATATGCATATTTGGGGACTAATGATACTTTTCCTGTTATTATTGCTAGCAATCTTACTAAAATGTAGGAAGATAAATTGCTGAAAGTCCTAAGGGACCATGTCACAGTTTTTGGTTAGACGATAGCGGATATCAAAGGTATTAGTCCTGCGATGTGCATGCATTGGATATTGTTAGAGGATGGAGCTAAGCCCACGAGGGACGCACAAAGAAGATTGAATCCACCCATGATGGAGGTGGTGAAAAAAGAGGTGCTCAAACTGCTTGATGCCGGCATAATCTATCCCATTTCCGATAGTTAATGGGTGAGTCCAGTGCAGGTAGTCCCAAAGAAATTCGGAATCACCGTTGTCAAGAACGATGATAATGAGTTAGTGCCCACACGGATGCAAACAGGATGGAGAGTGTGTATTGACTACAGGAAATTAAATGCTGTAACAAGAAAAGATCACTTTCCCTTCCTTTTATTGATCAAATGTTGGAAAGATTAGCTGGGAACACTTATTACTATTTTCTAGATGGTTTTTCAGGATATAACCAGATTGTGATTGCACCCGAGGACCAAGCAAAGACCACATTCACATGTCCCTTTGGCACATTTGCATACCGACGTATGTCATTTGGACTCTGTAATGCTCCCGATACTTTTCAGAGATGCATGGTAAGCATTTTTTCAGATCTTTTAGAAAACTGCATTAAGGTCTTTATGGATGACTTCACAATACATGGTGATTCTTTGGATGCATGCTTAGATAATTTGAGTCATGTTTTGGATAGATGCATGGAAACTAATCTTGTTCTAAACTGGGAAAAATGTCATTTTATGGTAGAACAAGGAATAGTACTTGGTCATGTTGTATCATCTAAGGGTCTCGAAGTTGATAAAGCTAAGATAGATATTATTTCTGCTTTGCCTTACCCCGTCAGTGTGCGGGAGATTCGTTCTTTTCTTGGTCATGCAGGATTCTATCAAAGGTTTATCAAGGAGTTCTCGAAGATTGCATTGCCCTTGTGTAAGTTGCTACAAAAGGATGTGGACTTTCAGTTTAATGATGAGTGCAAGGAGGCTTTTGATATTTTAAAGAAATTGCTGACCTCTGCCCCTGTGATCCAACCACCGAATTGGAATTTTCCATTTGAAATCATGTGTGACGCAAGCAACTATGCAGTGGGGGTTGTTTTGGGATAAAGGATTGACAAAGTTGTTCATGCCATCTACTATGCTTCTAGAACTTTGAATGGAGCTCAGATAAACTATTCCACAACTGAAAAGGAACTTTTATCTGTGGTTTTTGCTTTAGATAAATTTCGATCATATTTGCTTGGCACTAAAGTTATAGTTTATTCTGACCATGCTGCTCTCAGGTATTTGCTAACTAAGAAGGACTCTAAACCTAGGATTATTAGATGGATTCTCCTTTTGCAAGAATTTAACTTGGAGATCAAAGATAAGAAGGGTGCAGACAACTTGGTAGCGGATCACCTGAATAGGTTGTTGAGAGAAGAGGATGAAGTACCCATGCGTGATTCCTTCCCAGATGAGCAGTTACTTTCCATCCATGCTGAAACTTCATGGTATGCAAATCTGGTGAACTATTTGGTAAGTGAATATTTTCCTAAAGAATTTTCCAAATCCCAGAAGGAAAAGCTAAAGAGTGATGCTAGACACTATGTTTGGGATGATCCATACTTATGAAAATTTTATGCTGACCAGATAATTAAAAGATGTGTGCCAAATAATGAATTCCAATCTATTCTAGTTTTTTGCCATTCTCAGGCTTGTGGAGGACATTTTGGTCCAAAAAGGACTGCTAACAAAGTTTTAGAAAGTGGTTTTTATTGGCCGTCACTTTTTAAAGATTCCTGTCTGTTTTGTAAAACATGTGATAATTGCCAAAGGACGGGGAATATCCCTCAAAGAAATCAAATGCCCCAAACTCCTATTTTAGTTGTTGAGATTTTTGATGCTTGGGGTATAGATTTTATGGGACCTTTTCCTTCATCCTTTGGGAATGTATATATTCTTTTGGATGTTGATTATGTCTCAAAATGGGTGGAAGCTAATGCCATTAGGACTGACGACTCTAAAGTTATTGCCGATTTTGTCAGGACTAACATATTTGTCAGGTTTGGAGCACCACGGGCCATCATTAGCGATCGCGGAACTCAGTTTTGTAATAGGGTATTAGCGGCTTTGTTCAAGAAGTACAGTGTTTTGCACAAGGTTTCTACATCCTACCATCCGCAAAGTAATGGCCAAGCTGAGGTGTCCAACTGGGAGATCAAATCCATTTTGGAGAAGGTAGTCAACCCAAGCAGGAAGGATTGGAGTTTGAGACTAGATGATGCACTTTGGGCCTATCGAACGGCATTCAAAACTCCTATTGGGATGTCACCATATCGGATTGTGTTTGGGAAACCCTGCCACTTACCAGTTGAGTTAGAGCATAGGGCTTTTTGGGCAATCAAGCAGTGCAACATGAGTTTGGAAGTAGCTGGAGTACACTGGAAGTTGCAGTTACAAGAATTGGAAGAATTAAGGAATGAAGCCTATGAAAGTTCAAAGATTTACAAGGAAAAGACCAAGGCCTTTCATAATAAGAAAATTGTGTGAAAAACCTTTGTTGTGGGACAGAAAGTTTTGTTATATCATTCTTGGCTTAAGTTATTTCCAGGTAAATTGAGATCTAGATGGGTTGGTCCTTTTGTTATCACTAATGTGTTTTCTCATGGTGCAGTCGAGATTCATAGTCCAAGTACAGGAAAGATTTTTAAAGTGAATGGACATATAGGTTAAAACCGTTCTATGAGGGACATCAGGTGGAAAATATTGAGATGGTGGAGCTAGATGATCCGGTCTATGAAGAATGAGAAGGGAGACATGATGTCAAGCCAATGACAATAAATAAAGGCGCTGCTTGGGAGGCAACCCAAGAATCCAGATTTGATCTTTCTATTCCTTTACTATTTAGTTTTTTTTAATTGCATGTAGTTCTTTCTTCTTTGCACGATTTTCTTACATTAGGGACAATGTAAGGTTTGAGTGTGGGGCGAGAGATTTAGGTTTTTTATTTTTTATTTTTAGTGATATTGATCTGCTGATTTTGATAGGAAATAGGACATCTTGATGCCTTTGAAAATTTTTGAAAAAAAATTGGATTCCATGATTCTATTTGCCTATGTGTTCGAAGGATAAAGTCAACAAATGGAAATCAATGCTAAAAATTTAAAATCTGTTTGATGCTTAATTGATTAATGATTGAGAAAAACTAAGTCATGATCCATAAAAATTGATTTGAATTGAATTTGTGTCTCATGAGTACTTGAACATGTGATATATGCTTAGTTGGCTAAGTTATCTGTGGAGTTGTCTATGTGCACTAATCTCATGCTCTAGAACTATTAAACTGCTTATGCTTTTTGCAGGACCATGTGAAAAATTATCAGAAAAGTTGAAAATCAATGAAATTGTTGAAAAAGACGCAAAAGAGAAGTCATGTGGTGGGATGAGATGGAGCGTAAAATGCACTCTCCTATAAACACATGTGAATAAGTGAAATGGAGCATAAAATGCACTCACTTATAAAAGAAAAAAAATCGAGGAAGGTGAAACGGAGCATAAAATGCATTCACCGAAAACAAAGAGGAAAATGAAAAGGTTCTAGTAAAAAAATAATAAAGCATGAAAATATGTTTTGAGTTTTAAGTGGTGCACACGGTTTTTGCTCCATGGTAACTAAGTTAAGTAAGTGTGTGGATCATAGACAAGAACTTATGTGGTTACAATTTAACTTAATGAAATTCATTGGTGAAATGGCAAGGTGTTTATCTTGAGTTGATTGATGAAGCATTGATTATGTTTTTGTGGGTTTAGTATTGATAATCATGATTTGATCTTAAAATCTTTTGATATAATGGTTGAATATAATTGTTCTAGAAATCAAACTTTTGGTTTATACGAGGACGTGTAAAAAGCTAAGTGTGGGGGAATTTGATAAGTACATAATATTCGATGATTATTATTCTTTTATATTTAGTTTTATTACATGTTTCATGTGGGTATGAGCTTATTATTGTGTTTATTGATTTCAGGATTATATGGAGCTAATATATTGAAATGGAACGAATTGTAGTTTAATTTGGGTCCAATTGGGCTGACCCAATTCGGCAACAAGGAGCTAGCAATTTAATTACATGGGCTCACGAATTGATTGGGTCCAGTAACTTAATTATTCGGTCCAGCAGCTTAGGAGTCCTAGTAGCAGTACTATTCCTAGCAGGTCACACAAGCCAGCAACTCAGAATTTCTAAGTGGGCTAAGTTAATTAAATGAATTCCTAATGCAGCCCAGCCTTTCTTCATCATGTACGCAACTTGCAAGAGGGCCCACGGTTTACTCACCATGTCCAGAAAGCTCACGTGCATGGCTATTCCAATTTGGCAAGTAATTGAGTTATATGTCCTAGTGGGTCACGGTTTTATATGTAAAGGAATTGTTTATCAAGTGGGCAATATGCTTGGAGAAGGAAATTAACATGCATTCCTATTCTAAATAGAGGAGCTCAAGTCCTAGTTGGAATCATCATCATCACGTCATCACATGCCCAGCAGCTTATGAAGCATTGCACGGATTGGATAGTATAATTGGAAAAGGAAGCTCATCATGTGGGGGCCATGCACATGCTTGCAAAGGAGAGCATATATTATATCATGCAACGAATTAAGGAAGCAAAATAAGAACGGCTGGACAGTGAAGTCTTCCGCCCCGGCGGGGATTTACAATTGATAACATCAGCCCCAGCGGGGAGGCGGGGAAATCAGCTACCAATTCCTTCAGCAGCTTGGACTCGGAAGAGAGAAGGGTTAAGGCAAATATTAGGGCTGCGTTCTTAATAGATATAAATAGGAGATCAATTCTCTTGTATTGGAGATCATTATTATTATTATTCATCTTTTATTGCTTGAAGATTTGAAGCATGTCAGGCTAATTCTTTCAATTCAGTTCTAAAGGGAGGTGGAACCTTGTTACAAGTAATTAATTAATTGAGTATTATTATTTATTCCTTCTTGCATGAAATTTCTTCTGATAATCTATTTTTATTGATTATATGCTAATTGATCTAATTAATTTGATATGGCCAATTGAGTTAATTTATTCATTATCATATGCTAGATTAAGATTGGTATTACGTGTAATTGATATCTGTCTTCATCACAAGTAGCAAATTAGTGACACTAATTGTGGACAAGCTTTTGTGTATTGCTAAGATTATTAGAAAACAAGTTAAACAAATCGAGCTTATGTGTTTGTTGCTTGGATTAGCCTAATTCTCTATTTCTTAATGCTTCCATCATATTAAATCTAGAGAGCTTGTTCTAGGTTGTATGCTAGTTGAATCTGGTGAAGAGCTTGTTTCATACAGTGAACATCTACGGAGAATTTCGGATAACAGAGCTTATTGTTATCTAGGGTTAATAGTTTCATTGAAGGGTAAAGAATAATAACTTGATTAATTGATTGCTGTGCTTGGTGAAACTGAACTACAAAACTGAAGTTTTTACATATTTGGTTAATCTCTTTATTTAAATCCTGTTTTTCTTAGTTTAAAACAATTTCAAAAATCCCCCATCTTTATTTTCTGTTAAAATAATAGGATAAATATAAAACAAACTTACTCTCTGTGGGATCGATCCTTGTTTACTACTGTGCTAATTGTTTAAATTCGTGAAGTGAAAGTGAGGTTAATTTAGGAGTGTAAACGACAGCTCCCACACCCCCAACAAAACTCCTGAAATCACCACCCTAAGCAAGGAACAGGAAGCTGGTGACCTTCTTAAGAAAATGCAACAGATGGAAGAAACTCTCTAGTCTATCAAAGGGACTGGGGCATTTGGCACTGTTAATTACTCAGATCTCTGTATATTTCCCAGGGCGCGATATCCCGAAAAATTTCAAGTCCCCGATTTTGAGAAATATGATGGAATAGGGGATCCTTACACACACCTGAAAGTGTTCATCGGAGAGCTTGGATCCTATGCAGAGGATGAGAAGCTTCAAATGCAGCTATTCCAGAAGAGTCTAACCGGAGAAGCCAGAGCTTGGTATGCCCGTCTGGACAATTCCAAAATTCACAGTTGGGAAGAACGGGCCCATGCCTTTCTCAGCCAATACATCTTCCAATCTCAGCTGGCTCTGGACAGATATCAAATAACTAGAATCAAGAAAAAGAACACTGAATCATTCAGAGAATATACCCAGTGATGGAAACAGGTCGCAGCACAAGTCACCCCAGCCATGACTGAGTCTGAAATAGTAATAACCTTCATCGATATCCAAGAAGCGCCTTATTATGAGAGGGTCTTAGCAGGCATAGGGAAACCATTCTCTAAAATGATCAAGCATGGCAAGATGGCAGAAATGGGGTTAAATCTGGGAAGATAAAAGATCTAACCGCCTTCGAAGTTGTCGCTGAACATATTCAGTCCAAAAATTACGGGAGTAATCACCGGAGGGTTCACAAAAGAAAGACGAAGAGGTCTCCTTGGTCTTACAAGGAAAAAATCAAAGGGGTAAGTCCAACAGTATGCCCATTCAAAGGAGGAACTATACCCCTTTTCAAAATCCAGCACAACCTTCAAACCCTCCATTCCAGAAAAATATAGAAGTCAGGCACCGAAGAAATTTCACCCCTCTAGGGGATTCACTCGAAAATGTGTTCAAACTACTGACAGCTCAGAAGAAGATTGTTCAACTCCTTCCACCAACCAACACAAATGGAAGGAACTTCGACCATAGCAAAAAGTGTGCTTATCATTCCGGATCCCTGGGCCATGACACCCAAGACTGTTGGTCTCTCAAGCACAAAATCCAAGACTTGATTGACAACAGAGAGATTGTGGTAACAAATCTTGAGCAACCTCATGTCCAAGACAATCCTCTCCCACAACACAAAGAGGAAAATGTCAACATGATCAGTACCTCAAGTGGAGAAGGATCTAAATACCTCCGCTACGTTGGGGAACCAAGTGAATCCAATAGCATCAGCCTAGATGGTTGGGAAACTTTTGAAAAGCGATTCCTGATAGAGCAAAAAATCAAGTCTCTCAAGGAACAAATCGAGCAATTAGCTGAAATGGTTGTATACCAACATCAACTCACCAGGAAGATGCTGAAGTAAATCCATCAATCCATTGGCAGTCGTTCTCCTACGGTGGAAGTCAATTCCATCCCTATTAGGGATCATTGCCAGTCGCACGAATAACAAATGGTCAAAAATGAGTATACCCGAGAGGGTAGAAAATTCCTATTTCAAAGGAACTTCACTAATCTGAACCAGTCAATGGAAGAAATCCTCCAGATGATAATCAACGGAGGGATGATTGTAGATCTGTTACCCCCATTAAACCCTTAATCTAGAAAGTCCAAACCTGACCAAATATGTCAATACCATTCTAATTCACCCGGCCATGATACAGAAGAATGTTGGGCCCTTCGTAACCTAATCCAAGACATGATTGAAAATGGGGATCTGATAAAGGGTAATCAAATCCTCGATCTCCCAGACAACGACACTCTCTGGATCCCCACTATATGGAATCAGAACACAGTGACCGTCATATCCTGCAACAGGGAGTCGACGCTCAAACCCTTAGTACTGTCAGGGAAAGGGGTCCAAGAAATGCACAACCCTGTAAAAGTTGCTTCACCTGAGCCTCTAATCTTACCCTTCAGACCTCAGTATCCAATCATCAGTCTGAAGAAGGTCCCATGGAATTACAGGGACAATAAAGGCTCCACTTCAAACAACATCACCATCCTATCAAAGGACAATCCATTATACCTGCCTTAGTGGGTGATTAAACCAGTCATCAAAGCCAAAGAAAAGGTGGCTAGAGAGAAAATCAAAGAGTTCCTCAAATAGATGGGACGCCATGAAATTAAAATAGTGCAGAACTTGAAGGATACACTTAAGCAAGAGTTCATCCTCGATTTGGTCCTATCCTCAGAGGATCACCCCAACATCCTAGTGAAAGTACTAGAAGAAGCTCATCTGCCATACATGGTGGACACCGAGAAATTCTGTCACGTGATCAAACACATCTTCAACAATAATGTGATATCCTTCACTGACGATGATATCCTGGCAGAGGGAACGGGTCACCACAAGTCCCTGCATATAGCTGTAATGTCCTCCAGATATGTGATCGGAGGTATACTTATCGATGGAGGATCATCCCACAACATTTGTCCATACGACACTTTAGAAAGGATGAAGATCAATCCAAACCGAATCAAAGCCAGTCATATGGTCATCCGAGCTTTCGATGGATCTCGCCTCCAGGCTATGGGGGAAATCGAGCTTCCTCTAGAAATTGGTCCACACACTTTCTATGTATCTTTCCAGGTGCTCAATATCACCATCGGGTACAACTTGTTATTGGGCAGACCCTAGATCTACATGGCAGGGGCAGTGCCATCCACCCTCCATCAACAACTCAAGTACATCATCAACGGCACCCTCATCACAGTGAGTGCCGAACCAGAATACCCTACCTACATACATAGGGACATACCGATAATCAGCCTGGATGCGGGGATTGAACCTGCTAGTTTTCAAGATCTAGAGGTGAGCGATACTCAATATCTACCTATCGGAGCACCAGCCCTAAAGCCTAAAGTCTCCACCGAAGTAATAACCGTGGGCCAAGAAATGGTATCTTCGGGCTTCCAACCTGGAGAGGGGTTGGGAAAGGATAAGCAAAGTATCAAGATGTCAGTCCAGATCCCAAGTCAGACTGGGAGAGCAGGATTGGGATATTCATCCGGGTCAAGCTACCGGAACCCACATAAACATCCCAAGGCTCACGCCTCCATAATTATGCTGCCAAACTTCACAAATGCCGGATTGGTGAAGCCGACGAGGAAAATCCCTACTGAGGTATCAGCCATGCTATTTCCTCTAATCATACCTGTCCATGAAAGAAAAGCCCTCAAGCCTGAGGCGGACAGCGATAAGAGAAAAGAAAAGATCCTGTACGAAGGACGAGACCCATTCGCTAACATTAGGGTTATTATCAACTACGAGGGTATGAATGACGAACTCCCAGATAGTGACGACGAAGAGCATGCCCAAATTCCTCGCATCAAGAAGAGGAACAATCCACAGAAAAGCCTCGGCCCTGTTCTAAAGGATGTCTCAGTCATTATGTAGGACGAGGCAAACGATCACGATTCCTCGATTCTCCTGGTTCATGAGAATCTAACACTGGACAACTGGAGCAGTGTCCCTTACCACAGTCAAAAAGGGTAAAGGGGCAGAGAGTACATCTGCCCTCTAATCATGCTTTCATTTACTGCTTACTTTTGATTGCACAGCTATGGCAGTAGCTTCTGTCATGTCAAATGCTATGTATGTTTAAGAAGTTGTATATATTAATGAAAGCATTTTTATTTTCAGGACCCAAGCATTGGATGTGTGTGTCTCAGCTAATGAGATGCCAACCTGTCAAAGTGACTACAACTTTGATGTAGAATTGAACTTCGACTTGATGGATATTGATCAAGAGGATGAAGATGACTATGAGGTGACAGAAGAGATCAAAGAATGGGTCGAAGACAAACCCAAACCAAACCTCGACCAAACCACCACCATCAACATAGGAACCACCGAAAACATCAAGAAATCCAAATAGGTTCAGACCTCACACCAAATCAAAAAGCCGACCTGATCGAACTCCTAACACAATACCAGGATGTATTTGCATGGTCACTTGAAGACATGATCGGCCTCTCTACGGACATTGTCATCCATCGAATGCCCATTAAAGAAGGGTTCAAACTAGTCAAACAAAAGCTCAGGCGATTGAAACCTGAGTGGAGTCTGAAAGTCAAAGAAAAAGTCGTTAAACAATTCAAAGCCAGAATCATTATGGTATCATCATACCCCGAATGGCTGTCAAACATAGTCCCCGTGCCTTAAGCCTAGAGGAAAAGTATGAGTCTGCGTGGATTATCGGGATCTGAACAAAGCCTGCCTCAAGGACAATTTCCCGGTACCTTTCATCCACATCCTGATTGACAATACTGCGCAGTATGGCATGTATTCCTTCATGGATTGCTTTGCTGGTTACCATCAAATCATGATTGCTGAAGAGGATCGGGAGAAAATAGCTTTCATCACTCCCTGGGGAACCTTCTGCTATCGGCGACTATCCTTCGGCCTCATCAATGCCGGAGCCATGTATCAGCGAGCCATGATGGCCCTCTTTCATGACATGATGAATAAAGAGATAGAAGTCTATGTGGATGACATCATCATCAAATCCCGGAGGGAGGATGATCACATCGACCATCTCAGGAAGCTGTTCAACAGGTTGCGGAAGTATAACCTCAAGTTGAATCCCGCCAAATGTGCTTTTGGCTGTCAAAGCAGGAAAGCTGTTAGGATTCCTGGTGAGCAATCGGGGCATCGAGCTCGACGCTGCCAAGATCAAGGCCATCACTGAAATGCCCGTCCCTCGTACCGAGAAGGAGATACGCAGATTCCTAGGAAGGATCAATTTCATAAGCCATTTCATTTCACAATTTACAGCAACTTGTGAACCCATCTTCAAACTGTTAAGGAAGAATTCCTCCACCAAATGGAATGAGGATTGTCAATAAGCCTTCCTTGCCATCAAGAAGCAGCTGATTGAAGCAGCTGATTGAAGCTCCTGTTCTGATACCCCCAAGGGATGAAGTCCCTTTATTCATGTACCTGTCCAGCAATGCCAATGCAATGGGTTGCATATTAAGACAGAAGGATGATAGTAGCAAAGAAAGAGCCATCTACTACATCAGCAAAAGATTCAGCAGTGGTGAACAAAAATACACCCTGATCTAAAGACATGATGTGCATTAGCATGGGCCGCCATGAGGTTGCAACACTACTTTGAAAAGCGAGCAAGGTTAATACAGTTTATTTATTGGCTCTTTGAGTAGCGAGCTGTTGATGCTTTAGATAGCAATCAATTGGCGCATAGTGGCGATCAAAATGAACACGATGTCGTCTTGGCATGAGCTAAGATGAGGTTAACTTGGATTAACCAAATATAGGAAGCCCAACCATCTATATTAACATATGGTGATAGCCGGATGCGAAGTTTTAGGATTGGCGATTGGGAAAGCGAGCAATCTAAAAATTTATGTTAGGCGCTTATGAAGCGACTGAACTAAGATCCGTACGGCATGACCATTGGATATATGCTCATGTAAATGAGATTGTCTGCAGTGACATGATAACCGGACGTGAAATTTTAAATGTGATGCTTAGATAAACGAGCAATTTAAAATGTTCAAAGGTCTGCACAACAAGGCTATAGAATAGCATATTGTGAGCGAGTTACACGTGCTCAGCGACCACATAAGGGAGGTGAGAGAATGAATCTCTGTTTCCTCACCGTGTGAGTCCTGTAAGACAAGTTTTTGTTTCTCCATAAAGTGCTCTTTCTGATCTTTGACTATACTGCAATGATATGAATTAATGTTGCTACTTTGATTTCGATTCCCAAGGTCAGGATTGATGAGACTATAAGGACCGATTCTGAGAAAGCAGTTGATTAATTTTTTAGTAGTATTAGGGTAAAGGGAAGATAATTTGATTTCATCTCGTTCTGCACTTATTATTGGCAACTATAGCGCTTTGATAGCGATATAGTAATAAGTGAGATATGAAATGGACTTGGGCCCAAAGGTGGTTAAGTAAGGCTCTCTGAGGTATTAGAGATACTTAACCTAGTGAAAATTCAAATGCGTCTGGGGTACTATGAGTTTATGGATTGTGGCCTCTACATAAACTAATTAAGTTTGATGTGAGAGCTCCCGTATTGTTTTTCTTTAAAAGGGTAGATGTCTCTATGTTGGCCTTAACTGGTTTGATATAAAGCTCCCGCATTTCAGGTGAACTCAGCGGTCGCACAGTTCGGCAATTAGAGGTTTACATGTTTTGGTTTGAGCTGATTTTGGCAGATATGAGGATTACATTGTCCCCGCCATGGGCGAGTGGGAGATGTTGGATATTGGGTATCCAAATGGGTCACCCATGGAGGGTCCGACCCAGTAGGTTTACTAACTGTCTTCCCACTTGGCTTAACGTGGAGAGAACATGAGGAAGTGGTTCAACCACTCCCGTTTTAAATACTAATACTCAAACGATAAATTAATATACGATTCATTATTCAGTTGGCCAAATACAGAGCGCTTCTATAAGACCAAACCCAATTGCTACGAACTGTGATATAACGTTCCATTCTCGATCGTAGTTCGGAGACGTCCGTTGGGTTTCAGTAATAGCAGGGGGGTTTTCACATCAAAGGTTCAATCACGCTTCAAGAGGTATGCCTTTGATCCTCCTATTATGTGTAAATATATGAATAGCATGCGTATAAAATTCCTTCACTTCATTTAACGACAAATTATTGGTTTAACAATTACAGTCATATAGGTGCTAGTGTTTACTGTATTTTATATATTGACCATGTGATCTATTTGGCTGCCTTCAAGTTATGCCATTGATGAGTAGGTTAAAAACCTATGATTTGATCTCGTTTAGCTTGATATATTGTGAATTTTTGGGTATTGTTCAAATTACTTGTGGTGTTTTTATGCTATTGTGCAGGTAAGAGGAGTGGAGCAAGATAGGAGGTGAAATTGGGAAAAAGCTGGAAACTTTGGGCCATATATTAGTTAGGGCGCGGGCCGCACAAGGAAGGCATTGACTCAGGCGCGGAGCGCGCTGAACCAAGAAGAAGCGCTGCATGGTACGCGCGGATAGCGCGAGCATGGTGTTGAGTCAGGCGCGGAGCGCGTGGTTGTGGGAAGAGTCCAGGCGCGGATCGCGCCTGTCAGACGGGATTTGCCAGATTTTGTTGCTGTAACATGTAGAAGTTGATTCAAAATAGGATTTTGTCTTGCTAATTGAAATAGGGTTTGATTAGACTATAAATAATATTTATTCTCTTAGTATTAGATATCTTTTGACTGGAAATTATTGGAGGCTATTCTTTGGAACAGATTAGTATTTCGTTGGAGACTTTCGTGAGATAGACGTTGGATCGAAGAGTGAAGAACTTCGACAGAGTTTTTCCTTCTTCCTCTTAAATTAATATCTATATCATAATGTCTTTTAATTATTATTTTTGTGTTTCTAAGTTGATGATTAACTAAATCTCTATTAGGAGTACAATGGAACCTTTTATGAAGCTTTAATTCAACTATTATTATTTTTCACTTGATTATCTCTCTGAATTGATTGTTGTTATTCTGTGCATAATTAAATAATTGTTTGGCCAACAATTAGTCTTATATCTTTGATTGAATTGAAAAAGAACTTCTTAGATTAGAACTGAATATAACAACACATGAATTTGTTGATTCTTAATTAAAATAACATAACATTGTATAAGACGTTCGTACTTATATATCACGCGCAACTGTGATACAGGTATGAACTTAATAAATCTATTTTAAGGATTTTACACGAAAGTAGTAAAATAGTTAAAATAGATATTTTGCTAATCATTGAAAGGTGTTAGTGAATTGTGAAATAAACTTTGTTGTCAATTTGGAGAAATAAATTAAGTGGAAATAAAGTAGGAGAATTATTGTGGATTAATTAGGAAAATTGTATTCATATACTTAAATCATCTGGTATTCACTAATTGTCAGTTAATTGATTCTTAATCACTTTAATTTAGTTAATTCTCATAAATCAATTGGAGTGACTGTTTAAATAAAATAAATTAGTAAAAATTGGATAATTGAAACCGTTGTTAAATAACTGTTCCCTGTGGGCTCAACACTCTTCTTACTATTATATTACTTAATTGATCATGTGCATTTGCGCGTAATTATTATTGTATAAATCGGATAACAGCCAGCCATCAAAAATAGTTTAAAGGCAAGTTTGTGAATATAGACGGCTCAATAGTTGAACTTTCAAACAAAAAAAAAATTGAATTGGGCAGACATACCAAGTGCTACCCCACTCTCCCCCTTTCCTGCTGATTTTATGATGTGGCAAGCATATTCTTATGTTTTACTTTATATACAATTTTTATTATTGTTAAAATTATAATAATATAAATATGTTGAGAATATAAAAACACCTTTAAATATATTGTATATGTTTCGAATATGTTTAAAAATTCATCTCAACCCGTTATGTTTTGACAACCAAAAATAAAATAAAGTAAAATCTGTGCCAAGGATATCTGAAACGGAACGAGAATATATGTTTGTAGTAATATAAGATGGCTGAGAAAATTATGTACTAATTTTTTTTCGAAGAGTTCAAATAATTCCTATATTTATATTGTCCTTCGAGTAAGTGACATTGTTCTATGATCTTGCAGGACTATGAGAACTTTGTGGCAGACAAGGGTGAGTCCGAATGTAATCTATTCTATGCATCACCTTCGAAATTACACATCTACATTAGTTATGCTAAAGGCTTTTAGGCCTTCCATCAACTGCTTGGCTGTTGGATTCCAGAAGGTTGTCACCACACATGATGACTACATCAGAGTATGGAAATTTAGAAAATAAGTTATGTATTTTTGGTAACAAGAATTGTAATTATAATGATTAGATATATTTTGACTACTTTCATTGCCCCCTGTACTTCTTTCGTTTGCAAAATTAGAAACGCATTTCGACTTTTGAAGATAATTTAAGAAATCCTAAACTTAAAAATTGATATGTTTATTGAAACTGTTTTCTCCCCTTAAAAACTCATAAATGACAAAAAAAAATTGTTTTCTTTGTTTTTCATTTCTTCTCTCTCTTCTACTTTTTAAAATTTACAATTACTCTATTAGGTTTAACCTACAAAATAAAAGCAAATGTTCACTCTATATATACAATATCTTAAAGTAATAAACCCTACTATACAGGGGCGGATCCAGGATTTGATCCCAGCAGGGGCGGATTTTTAGTAATTTTTTTGTTAAAATTAAATAAAGAAAACTTGAACTAATCATAATTTAATTAATTATAATAATGGTTACAAATTACAATATTATCCTCCTATTCCCCATTGCTTGAAAATGTTCTAAGATAGCTTCATTATCAATAGTTTCAAATATATCATTTTCAATGTAAGGAACTAAACAATCATTCAACCATTTATCGCCCATTTGATTTCGGAGAGTGGTTTTAATAATATTCATCGCTGAAAATATTCTCTCCACCGTGGCAGTAGCAACCGACGAAGTCAAAGCTAATTGCAACAACAAATAAACCTGAGGATACAAATTAGCCTTATTCTTCTTAACTAACTTTTGAGCAAGTTCACCAATCCCTTTCACATTAGAAAATTTAGGATCATTTTTCACATCTACAATGTAAGTTTCAAGTTGATCATCAATCCCCCAAAGTTCTTTATCTTGAAAGTCCAACGGATAAAACCTTGCAAATTGAATCAACCGTTCCTTGTCAAATGTTGAGAATGAGTTACTTGGATCAAAACACGCCATACATGAAAGCAACTCTGTATTAACATTGTCAAATCTTCCCACTAGTTCGACTTTAGATTAAAAGTTGTAATATAATATAGAAGTGTGCAATTAATAAAAATAGGATCATAACTAATATCCATAACCATTAATAAGAAAAATTGTGACTGTATAAGAAATAATAACAAAATCTAACCAGTGATTCCAGAGTTAACATGTCATTTTTCAAGACACATGCAATTGCATCTACACTTGCAGCCTGTAAAAGAAAAATATATGTCAAGCAATTACAAAATAGCCGATCTCCAAAAATCAAGTTATAGAATATAGAACTAATAATGAATAAAGACCTTTAAACCAACCTAATCTGCAAAAATATTCACTATAACTGGACGTCGGAGAAGAACTTTGAAAGAGCCCTATCGATCGGTAATGAGTTGGATTGGAGAGCGGTGTCGAGAAAAGATGCATCAATGCATCATCTTCGTCGATGCAATGAAGAAGGTAGTCTTCTTCGGAGGTGGAGAGAGGAGGAAGAGGGAGTTGTAGAGGGAGTGGGAGGCGGAGGAATTCGTCTAGGGTTTCGATTCGGGATTTGGGGACTGAGACGGAGTTGAAGCAGAGCAACAGAGTAAAGCTACTAGTCTTTTGCTATACAAAGTCTTGGTAATTAGATTTAAGAATAAAAAATTTCTTTTTGCTCCCTCTAACTTTACTTCTTCTTCAATCTGCCCCCTTGACTTTGTACTTGTTACACTTCTGTCCTACCAATATACCTATTAAAAAAAAGAGTCAGCATAGGCAGGTGCCATGCTGCCCTGGATACACGTCCGCCACTGCTAACATATTATTTACGAGTTTAGTACAACAAATAAAGAAGAGACAAGATAGAAAGTGCAAGTATTTATTTCAAACACATGAAATTTTAATAAAAAGGTAAACTGATAATTTATATTTAAAGATTAATTTTTTAAAACAAGCAATCCAAAAAAGCCTTATAATTTAATTTGTTTTATTTTCATCCAAATATAAATAAATATAGTTCAAGTCAAAGCCCGTAACTTATATTCATTTCCGAGCCCAAATAGTTGATATATACATCCACAAATGATCAAACTCTTGACGCGAACAACTGCGTCAAAATTCAAAAAAATACAATTCATTCAGTCTCCAGTCTCCGTCTCCAGTCTCCAGTCTCCAGTCTCCTCCCCTCTCTCCAAACCCTAGAAACCCCAATTGGAAACCATGGTTTGCATACGCAAAAGCGACCATTGATGACCTCCTAGCAATGCAAGCCTGCAATCTCTTCTGCCTCCCGGAGAATTACCAAATGAAATATTACTTCTACCACATCCTCTCCTGGCCCCAACTCCTCTACGTAGCCGAGGACTACGGTGGAAAAATCGTCGGCTATGTCTTGGCCAAAATGGAAGAGGAGCCACATCACCTCTCTCGCCGTTCTCCGGACCCACCGGAAATTGGGGCTCGCCACCAAGCTCATGACGGCGGCGCAGAACGCCATGGAACAGGTTTTTGGGGCCGATTACGTGTCGCTGCACGTGAGGAAGAGTAATCGGGCGGCGTTTAATTTGTATACGGAGACATTGGGGTACCAGATTCATGATGTGGAGGCGAAGTATTATGCGGATGGGGAGGATGCGTATGACATGAGGAAGATGTTGAAGGGGAGGAATTATCATCAGCAGCAGCTTCAGCATCATGCCCATCATCATGGGCATCATCACCATCATCATCATGGGGCTGGTGGGTGTTGTTCTGGTGAAGCTAAGGTAGAGGCAAGAGCGGAGTGATGGGTGGAGGTAACTTTGGCTTTTGGTATTTTTTTTTAAAATATGTTGGATGTGTTGTTGAAGTTTTATTCTTGGTGAGGGCCAGTAATTGACAAAATTTGGGATTTGAATAGTGTATATTTCTGCATTTTCCTAGTGTTTAATTATGAATGTGATGAACATATTTGTGTAATAGTTTTTTATGTATAATGATTCGGTCTTAGGATTAAGAGAAAGAGGGTATGATCTAGTTTTTTTTTGGTTGATTAGTTGAGGTTATTGTCTAATTTTATGATGGGTGCTTCTGCAATGATATTTACTGGTTTTAGATATTGGTTTGTTGAATGTGGACTGCTTATGACTTGGTTGTGATGCTGGGTGGAGATCAGTAGTTGGGGATTTTGGTTGTTTTTGATGTGGGGAGAAGTGCCTTATACTTCGTGTGGAGGTGAAGGCAAAACGTGATCAGTGGAGGTAAATTTGTGGTTTAGAGGAATTGTTTTGGTTTTGTTGGATATATTATATTGGATAAAAACTGGGGATTTTCTTAGCATTTAGGGCATCATCACCATAATCATGGGATAAAAATTGGGGATATTATATTGGATAAATACTGGGGATTTTATATATTATGTGATAGATATCATCATCGGCATCATCACCATCATCATCATAAAAACTGGGGATTTTCTTTGCATTTAGGGGCATGCTTTGTGCAAGAATATTTGTTTATTTTCTTAGTTGGAGATTTAATTGATGCTGGTTTGTTTAATCTGTTCGATTGCAATTGGTCTTGGAACACTTTCTGATAAGGTTTGGTTTTGTTAATTGACTTAGTTAGGATGTGATAGGTGGAGATTTAATGGATTTCTGAAATGGGTACTGGTTTATTTTTACTTTTATCTTTTCTGAATTTGTTGATTTTTCAATATAAGATTTTGAGATGAAGAATAAAATACAGTTTAGGAGAACATGGAATCCTCCACAATGAGACCAAGCTGGAGATGTTATTTTTTGGTGTTTTGAATATTTTCGATTGTAAGGGCAACCAATGGCTACAAATTGGGATCAATTAGTTATTTTTTTGCCTTAAGTTTTCTTTTTGGTGCTGAATGTGATTGATATATTTTTTGAATGGTATTTGTGGTTTTAGATAGAGATTTCTTGAATGATTGGTGGGATTGTATGATTAGCCACGAGGAACTTTGAATATTAAGTGTGTGAGAGTAAAATGATGGCCAAGATACTGTTTTGACGATACTTCGTTATGGATGATCTTTTGCCGTTTTTAAACATAAAAATCCTGAATGTGGAACTGTTTATGTTTCTGTTGCAGTTTGAATTGTTTTGGAATGATGCGTGTTGTCCGATTTATACAATAACAATAACGCGCAAATGCACACGGTCAATCAAGTAATATAATAGTAAGAAAAGTATCGAACCACTGGGAACAGTTATCAAACAACTATTTCAATTATATAATTTTTACCAATTTATTTTATTTAAACAGTCGCTCCAACTGATTTGTGAGTAAAGTGATTAAGAATTAATTAACTGATAATTAATGAATACCAAATGATTTAAGTATAAAAATACAATTTTCTCAATTAATCCACAATAATTCTCTTATCTTATTTTCACTTAATTTACTCCACCAAATTAACTAGGTTTACTTCACAATTCACTAACACTTTTCGATAATTAGCAAAAATATTTATTTTAACTATTTTACTACTTTTGTGTAAAATCCTTAAAATAGATTCATTAAGTTAACACCTGTATCACAGTTGCACACAGTATAAGTACGTTTGTCTTATACACTGTTATGTTATTCCAAATTTTTTATTTGAGAGAAAATGGGGAATTCTATTGAAGATCAAAAAGTAGTGAATTACAAAGGAAATTTGGGGGAGAACCCTCCCAAACATGAGCATCAGACACAGAATCAAAAGCACGGGCTAAACAATGAGCTACCTGATTCGCTAACCTCCTAACAAAACGAATACGACTAACATCGAATGTTAAACACAACTCCTTACAATCATCTAAGACTAAACCAAGCGGTCCTGGATATGAAACAGTAGAATTTAGAGCTTGCATAAGATTGAAAGCATCCGACTCAATTACAACTTTTGACATCGAACGAGCCTTCAACCAACTAAGAGCTTCTTTATAACCCAGCGCTTCTGCAAGCTCCGGATTGGAGGGGCCGGCCAAACTGCCATGACCAGCAGCAACCAATGAGCCACTGTCATCCCGAACCACCCACCCAAAGCCAAGCCGATTGGAACCCGAAAAAACAGCCCCATCGAAATTACATTTGAAAAGTCCAGGCCTGGGTTTAACCCAGCGAAGCAACACTTCATCAACTCCCGGTAGAGAACCATAAACCAGAGGCCCTTGAGCTGTTGTCCATTGGTGAAGAAATGATTCTGCAAGATTGAGAAGGCTTGCAGGTTGCTGAGCCTTGCCATTCCACAGAATCTCGTTCCTATTACGCCATAAACACCAAAGAATCATACAAAACATAGCAGCAACGTCGTTGGAGGAGCTGCCAAGAACAACAATTACCCACTGGAAAACATCAGTGACACCAATCGAAATTGGAGGGGCGACCAGCAAACGCCAGCAATTCTTAGCAAAAGGGTATAACATAAACGCATGAGTTGCGGACTCCACTCCTGTCCTGCAAACTGGGCAGAAACAGTCCACCTCAACTCGTTTCATCCGAAGGTGATCCTTGGTAGGTACCCGAGCACAATCTCCACACCAGATGTTTCACTTTAGGTGGGAGATTTAGAGACTAAATTTTCTTCCAAACACCTGAATCATGATAAGCATTTTGAGAAGAAAGAGCACTAACCTGAGCCTCATAAGCATTTCGAACACTGTAGCACCCTCGATTCTCGCATCGCCAATACAAAACATCCTGAGAGACACGACAGCTTAGCAAAATCTGCTGAATTAAAGATCTATCCCGAACATCAAATAAATCACATAAAAGGTTCACATCCCATTGTATACTATTTGGGATCAACAAATCACGCACACAAGCAGATTTCGTTCCTGGAACTCGGGGGGTTTGAGGGCACGGGTTATCATCATCAGGAAGCCATGGTTCTATCCAAACATTTATACTACGCCCACTTCCCACCTGCCATCGAGCTCCCTGACAGAGAATAGGCTGAGCTGCTTGTAAGCTTTTCCAGACGTAACTAGGGTTCTGAGTAGATGGAGCGTTTAAAAACGAAGTCTTAGGATAATAGCGGGCTTTATAAATTCTAGCTACCAAAGAAGTAGGGCGAGTCATAAGACGCCACCCGTTCTTACCAATCATAGCAACATTAAACTCCCGAAGTTTCTTAAAACCTAAGCCACCATAATCCTTCTTAGCACAAAGCTTATTCCAGGTCATCCAATGAATTCCTCCAGAACTATCGGCCTTATTACTCCACCAAAATTTGCTCATCATACCTTCCAACTCCGCACAAAGCTCCTTGGGAAGCAAAAAAACACTCATTGCAAACATAGGGAGGGCCTGAGCCACACTTTTAATCAAAATTTCTTTCCTTGCCTTTGAAAGCAATTTATACTTCCAACTTGACATCCTAGCCCAAACCTTTTCCTTCACAAAAGATAGGACCCTCTTTTTATTCTTCCCAACAAAAGATGGCAAACCAAGTATTTACTGTGATCCGAAGTCAAAGCCATACCCAGCCGATTACATAATTTAGTCTGCGCAGCTGCCGAGGTGTTAGAGTTAAACAAAATCGATGACTTCTGAAAATTTATCTTTTGACCCGAGGCGGTCTCATAAGCATCAATACACTGCTGAATAGACTGACACTCTCGACGCGTAGCCTTAAAAAATAAGTAACTATCATCAGCGAAAAAAAGGTGACACAATTGGCGCCCCTACGCAACCAAGCAACCATGAATCAGAACTCTTCTCTCATAGCAGCGTAACATAGCAGAAAAACCTTCGGTACATAGAATAAAAAGGTAGGGAGACAAAGGACAACCTTGGCGTAACCCCTCGTGACAGAACTATAGGATCCAAATTAGTACCATTATGAAAAATTGAGTAGCGAGCAGTTGAGACACATTTTCATCCACTGAATCCACTCGGAAGGGAATCCCATACGATCCAACACAGTCCAGAGATAATCCCATTCTAGCCTATCATAGGCTTTACTCATGTCAATTTTCAACGCCGCATATCCCATTTTTCCTTGACGCCTACGTTTAAGACTGTGAACAACCTCATAAGCGATCATGATATTATCAATAATCAAGTGCCCAGGAATAAACGCACTCTGTTGTTCCGAGATCACATAATCCAACACACTCTTCAATCTATTGGCTAACATCTTTGCCACTATTTTATAAAGCACATTACATAAGGAAATAGGGCGAAGGTCAGTAATAAACTCCGACTTTGACTTTTTTGGAATCAAAACAATATTTGTGTCATTTAGGCCAAACGGGAAAGCAGAATTCTAAAGGAAAGTAAGGCAAGCAGTAGAGACCGAATCACCAACCACTCCCCAAAACTTTTGATAAAAAGCAGGATTCATTCAATCCGGACCCGGAGACTTATCCGGATGCATAGAGAAAACAACCACCCGAACATCTTCCTTAGTAAAAGGAGCAATCAAAGAATTACGCTGAAAGAGGTCAAGTCTAGAGTCAATACAGGAAATTACCTGCTGCCCTTGAGACCCACTAGACGTAAAAATGGTCTGAAAATAAGATTGCAAAAGATCAGAAAGGCCATTATCCCATTCACGCCACTGCCCACCAGAATCCTTAAGAGCCAAAACCAAATTATTCTTCCTCTGAGCTTTGGCCGATTTGTGAAAAAACTTCGAATTAGAATCACCAGCTTGAAGCCATAGATGTTTGGACCTTTGTTT
The DNA here is from genome assembly GCA_020205555.1 of Panax stipuleanatus. NCBI lineage: Eukaryota > Viridiplantae > Streptophyta > Magnoliopsida > Apiales > Araliaceae > Panax > Panax stipuleanatus. The sequence continues at coordinate 123,646,968 of CM035120.1, forward strand.
CCAAAAATCCTCCTGCTGTGAAAGGATTAAATTATAATTAGACTTCAAATGCTCATACTTGGCCATAGAGATCGCATCTCGCCGGGGACAAACTACCTTCATCTCTGATTTAATAGCGGCCAACCGACCCCGAAATTGCTGAGCCAAATGGGCACCCCACTCCAGGAGGTCCACCCCACACGCCTTCAACCTTGACTGGATAGGCCGACCCTCACTACACTGCCAGCTAGAAGCAACTATTTCCTTACACTGGGGTTCACGTAACCAAAGATTCTCAAAACGAAATTTCTGAGTTCTATAAACCTAATATGAAAGCAGAAAATCCAATAGAATCGCCGAATGATCTGAAATCGAAACCTCTAAATTGTGAATCTTTACATCAATAAACTCAGAACACCAAGCAGAAGAGGCCAATGCTCTATCCAGCCTCTCCTCAACACCATCCGAAAAAGCCCGCTGACACTCCCAAGTGAAGGGGTAACCGTCCATGCCAATATCATGAAGCCTGCTATCATCAATCGCTTGACGAAAACCATCGAAGAGCCACTGAGGGTGACTAACAACGCCTCGCTTTTCATCGGAAGAAAGGAGATCGTTAAAGTCCCCCAAACAACACCACGGGAGAGAAGATTGGTGGCTTAGATGTCGAAGAAGAGACCATGATAAGTGGCGGTTTGAGCGAGCCGCATGACCATAGAAACCTGTAAGCCGCCAAGTAGGCATATCGGGGAGATTAACAACAACATATATATAATGATCAGAATAAGAAAGAAGATGAGCACTATCTTTATATTTCCACAGAAAGGCAATACCCCCCATGCCCAACACTACTTACTGCAAAAACACCATCATAATCTAAACGAGATTTTATTAAATGCAAACGATCACGTGAGAACATAGTTTTAGCAAGAAAAATAAGACCAGGTTTAAACTGACGGACTAGGTCCGCTAGGGCCTGAAATGTCCGTGGATTACCCAACCCACGACAGTTCCAACTAAAGGTTGTCATTTGTCTCGGTGAACCTGATATCCAGAGCCCACCTTCAATTCGTTTTTTGGAGTCGGATTATCCATTAAAAGCCCAACCGAAGTCACAGAGCCAGAGCCCATATTAGTAGCAACGTCCACCTCACCACTTCCAACCTTCCTCTTATGCTTCTGTTCAGCAATAACAATCCCTTTAGAATCAGAAATATCCTTATCAAGAGAGTCAATGACCAGCCAATTTTTAGGAGCCTCAATTACACCCCCAGAATCTTGGGATGAAATGAAAGAGAGAGAGTGATCCTTGTTCACCTCCGCTGAAATCTGGATTTGCCTGCTCAACAATGCAACTGCCGCAACAGACTCCTGAACATTAGGAGAAACCCTATCAACCTGCATCCTGTCCACCTCTTTATCAGCCGCCGGAGCATGGAATTCCTTGCCGGACTGACGCAACCACTTCTCTGCCGGACGATTAACCAAACACCTTGGTTGTGCACGAAGCCAAATACCATAAACAAACTCAGATGGAGGCGGAGTAGATGGATTATTGAGCAACTTAACACAGAATTTATCAGAGTGACCCATAAAGCCACAATAGAAACAAAACGTTGGGAGACGCTCATATCTGAAGTTAACCCAGAACCAATCACCATTGCCCTCCCGCTTAAGCTTCATCTTCCTCACTATAGGCTTACGGATATCCATAGCCACTCTTACTCGCATAAAATTCTTGATACATCCGTCAAAATTACGAGCATCAGAGGTAACAAAACGACCAATATAGTTCCCAACAGCCTGACCAACCTTCGATGACATGAATCCAATAGGAAGATCAAATATCTGAACCCATAGCTCCACCATATTCAAAGTGATATTGGAAAATTGCTCTCCCGGCAACAAACGATGAAGAAGGAGGATATTGTTAATGAAAGACCAAGGCCCATCTTGCAAACCCCTCTCCATATCCCGAACATGAAAGAAATGAAACAAATACTTGTTATCCGGTAGCTCCTTAACCTCGATGCCTTTCATAGGTTGCCAAATCGGGATTAACGTATCCTGCATGGCCTAAAAATTGACAGACTTCGTCACCAAGAATTGCCCCACTAAACAAAGGGAAAAATCCTGCTCAGCCTCATATCCACAATCCCCCTCCAAAACAAGACCACCTTCCTCTTCCTCCTCAATTGTTAGATTCTGGCAGGAAGCAACCAGCTCTTGGATCTGTTGTTGACTGCTAGATGCCATGATGAAAAGCAAACGTAATAGTGCACAAGGGAATCAAGATACAAACGTGCCAAAAGGCAGGAGAAAGAACACCTTGTCAGAGGACAAGAGAAATTAGGGTTTTTTCCTAAGCCGTCGCAACCTTTGGAATATTATCTCTACTGCTTTGTTTAATAGGCTTTAATTAAGAATATTGTGAGCGAATGAAATTAGGATCATCACATACAATAGATTGTCGGCATAGGAGAGCGCGCAGAGGGCGAAGAGCTTGCGTATGGCGGAGCATATCAAAGGCTTTTCCTCCGAATAACTCTCTACCCACTATAAGATGTAGCTTTCTCTACATTAGAAAAAAGAATGGGCGAGGAAGAAAATTTTAGGATAAAATAGAAACTATATCTGAATTCTGAACATAGAAAAGGAGAGAGGAATGATGAAGGGGGGGATACTGCAGAGTATAATGATTAATGTAGAAGAAGCCGCCTTTGAGAATCTCTCTCCCTCTCCTCTTTTTTGGAAATGTAACACATTTTATTATGCATCCTTGTTATTCCAATTAAGAATTAACAAATTCATGTGTTGTTATATCCAGTTCTAATATAAGAAATCCTTTTTCAATTCGATCAAAGATATTAGATTAATTGTTGGCCAAACAATCATTTAATTACGCACAGAATAATAACAATAAATTCAGAGAGATTATCAAGTGAAAATAATAGTAATTGAATTAACGCTTCATAAAAGGTTCCATTGTACTCCTAATAGAGATTTAGTTCATCATCAACTTAGGAACACAAAGATAATAATTAAAAGGATCATGATATAGAAATTAATTTAAGAGGAAGAAGGAAAAACTCTGTCGATATTCTTCAATCTTCAATCCAACGTCTATCTCACGAAAGTCTCCAACGCAATATCATTTCACTCCAAAAGAATAGCCTTCAAGAATTTTCATTCAAAAAATGTCTAATACTAAGAGAATAACTAGTATTTATAGTCTTATCAAACCCTAGTACAATTAGCAAGCCAAAATCCTACTTTGAATCAACTTCTACATCGTTAAGGAAATAAAATCTGACAAATCCTATCCGACAGGCGCGGTCCGCGCATGGTCTCTTCACTCTGTCGCGCGCTCCGCGCTTAACTATCAGGTCGTCCCAATTTCCCATCTTTTTCTCTCAAGTCCACACTTGCTTCCCTGTTCCAATCCTCGTACCTACAAAGTAACATAAAAACACCAGAAGTAACATGAATAATACTCAAAAACTCACAATATATCATGCTAAACGAGATCAAATTATATGTTTTCAATCTACTCATCAAATTCCCCCAAACTTGAACCATTGCTTGTCTCAAGCAAACAACTATACTAACAACTAATTCCTATAAATGCAACTACAAAGATCGAGCAACAACCATGGTAACCAAATAAATAATATGCCTCAGAGATAAATAACCAACATGCAGTCAATATCACATCATGCGTTATCTTAACTTCTCACATTCTCACCTCACAAACATAACTCTTGCCTATTTCTCTGTGTGTACGTGTGTGGCCAACATGACTCCATCAATAACAATGAGCAATACAGATAAATTCATACGCATGACCACCATTTAAAATAGACTTGCAACCACTCATGGCATACACATAAGTACGTGGAAAATCAAAGATGAACAATAATACCAAGCTCTTATACCAGGTGGGTGCATTTTAATGCTCCATCCCCCTAGTTATTTCTCGAGTCCGACTTTTGCAATGTCCAACTCCCTTAGGCTTTTCAATGCTACCCGTGTAATGGACTTTCGACCAACGACTCCCAAACCCGAAAGCTTTAGGGCGCTAGGTGTGAAGACATCCCCTAGGGTTTACTTGTCTGAGTAACAAAAGCCACGAAGTTGAACTAAGTCAGTTTTTATTCCAGAACTATTTTTTTCTTTCTGATTTTCTTATCTTTATTTTCATTTTTTTCTACTCTATTCGAGCCACAATTCCCCCAAGCTTATGTATAGGCCAATGTTTAATTATAATCTGTGATCAAGTGAATACATGCCCATGTTTTATCTTATATCAACTTTCTCGCTACTACTGACAATCAGTTGGTGTGCTTGAGAATAGAAAAACACAAGACTTATGCTATGAAGTTCCTATGATCAAAATTAATCAACACATAATAGTCAATTTAAGCATGTAATTCTTAAATCCGACTCATTATTGGCTTCCATATCAACTAGCACGGCATAGCTGCTCAATCTCAATGCAAATCTACTAACACAACTTCTATGTGAATGCAGTTATTTATTTACTCTTTTCTCATTTTATTTTTATTTTTTTATATATATATATCAGACTAAACTATCATGAACCTATATTATATGCAACCTACTATGAACTAGCATAAATATTATACTAAATTTTACCCCCCAAACTTAACATTAGTAATGTCCTCATTACGTGAAAATAATGAATTTAAGCACGAGAACTTCCCTGCGAGATGAGTCAATGCTCGTCTTAATGACCTTCATCATCCGAAGGAGGGTAGGTAGGCAAAACAGGAGGGTTGGGAAGCTGGATTGGCTTAGTGTTTGGAGTGAACCAGGAGAAAACATCCGCCAATGCCGTGAATGCGCCAATGTTTTATGCATGCATCGTATCCTGGCGTTGAGCAAACCGTAACCTTTGCTTTTGACTACGTGTCTGAGAAGACGTAGATGGCTCTGCTCTTGCCTCTTCGGTCATTGGCACATCCGTGACTGGTGGCGATGAGGGTCGAAACATGATATAACCTTCACCCCATGGGTGTGGCTGTGCGCCCTCCCATGCTTTGTATGTAACAATCGTTTTATGATTAATCAAAGTAGTGGGCATCTGTACTGGCTCCGCCGAGTTCCACTGCACCCCGGCCTTTCGGCATAAATCTGTAATAAGAAACCCATGTACTAAGCCGTCGGTGGTGCCTCCTCGCAAGAGTCGGTCGATAGATTCCTGAATGCACATTCCCACGTCAACCTGTAGACTTTCAATGGTGTTCCTCATCCCAAACCAGTGGTGAACGATGCCGTAGAGAAGTCGTGCCCATTCCTTAGTTACGTCATTTTGATGTCGGTGGGCATGAGTTTTGCACAGATGAACGCGTACCATGCCTTGCCATACTTGTTCAGCGCCGAGTGTGGAAACGTGACTTTAATGTTCGTCCAGGCTTGGTTACCCATTGTGTTCCTGGCTTGTATAGACACGCAATAATCTTATCCAAGTCTGGGAGGTGGTCTTCATATCGGTCCCCCATTGGTGTTTCCAGCCCGAAATACTCATTGATAGCTGTGGCATGAAACGAGACTGTTTTACCTCAGACAATTACAACTCGCCCCACGTGTTCAATTACGTTGGCATATAATTCCTTGACTATGGACGACACAGTTGGTTGTGGTTGTTTGACCAATTGAAACCGATTCCGCTCAACGATCATTAAGGCCATGTCTCCATCTAAGTTCGCGTCCGGCTTCAACCCCCTTTCCAAAACCAAAGTTTTCTTATCAAGCACTGTGTTGAACCTTCTTTCGGCGGCTTCGCTGACGAACCTGGACCCATCAAATTGTTGCCTGACACTTGAACTCGACGCTCGTGGACGTTTGGAAGCCATATGTGCTGTTGCTTAGTTGTAGGAACACAAAATAATGGTAGAGGCAATTTGTCGAACAGTTGGTGTGCACCCCTGTTTCTCTCCCAAACTTACTTTCCTTGCTAGCACAAATCTTTCCACAAATTAGCAATAAAATCCTTGGGTCTTCAGTAACCCAAGGTATCCCAATCACAGTTCTATAAATAAAGCAACACAATTGATTATGAAAAAGATGAATTTTGTGAACTAACACTGAATCAATTTGTTACCTCTTGTTACTTGGAATGCTTGCTTGTGATGCTTACCCAATTGTGATAAACGAGGATGAAGAGGGTTGTATGAGATGAATCAGTTGTTTGTAGAAGTATGTGAGAGGGGGAGATAGTATATTGATGGTGATGGTGGAGATGGGTGTTGATTTAGTTTTGTAGAAGATTTGAGGTAAGTGTATGGAGTAGATGTTGATTAGGATTTGTAATGAGTGAATTGGATGATCGGTTAGGGTTTAAGTAGGAGAGGGTTTACGATTTGGGGTTGAAGTAGAAGGGGAGAGGTGAAATTAGAAGTTGAATTCAAAAAGGAGAAGGGTAGTTGTTTGCAGGTGCGAGGAAAGGAAGCGAACCCTTGATTTAATTTGACTCAGCAGCGCAGCGCGGTCCGCGCATGACTTAAGCCTGAAGAGGCGCTCTCCGCGCCTGATTGAAGTGAACGCTGAAATTTATCTGCATGGTCTGTGCGCACCACGCCTGAGGAAGCCTGCCCCACGCCTACCTGGGAAAAATTTCTGACTTTCACTGCATTAGTCGCGCGCTCAGCGCTTGGTGTTGCGTGCACCGCGCCTGGCTGTGGTGGTTTGCCCATAAAATTCTGCATTATTAGAGCGCTCAACGCTTGACTCCCCCAAATGTTGGCACGGTCCACGCCATTCTACTTCATTTGAGTATGTTGCTCTTTTAACTTGCTCTCCTATACAAGTATAATAAAAGTAGCAGTATCATGGGCAACTAACTACATGAATCTTTATTAATGAACTACATGCAATTGATTAATAATACTAAAAAGGATATAAACATATGGGCTGCCTCCCACACAGCGCTTGGTTTAACGTCGTCGGCCCGACTTGGTTTCGTGGGTCATTGTTGATCCGTGAGATTGATTACGGTTTGTTCGCGATTCAACTCGCCACCCAGGTAATGCTTAAGTGTTTGCTCGTTAACTTTGAACGATTGTTGGCCTGTGGAATCCTGCAATTCAATTGCGCCATATGGATAAACCTTAGTGATCGTGAATGGTCCAGACCATCTTGATTTTAATTTACCCGAAAATAGCTTCAGTCAGGAATTGAAAAGTAGCACAGATTGTCCCGGTTCAAAGTGCGTTGGACAATTCGCTTGTTGTCGACGTCGAGAAAAAATCCGCGAGTCGGGTCACAACTCGAATCTTTCCCTCTTCTTAAGTTATCTCTACCCTTAATCTTTTTATTATGAAAAAGGTTTTGAAGGATTTTTTTAGAAAAAGGCCAACATGTATCATGTCGACGATTTGAACGTTTTATAGAGTCGCCAGTTGGTAGATTTGAAATGGTTGTACCAACTCAATCGAGTTTTGTTTTGAAAGGAGGCCCAATTTCTGGACACTGTCGAAAGTTGATCTTTTGAAACCAAAGTTTTGAGCTCGGGGGCTTGGTTAAGTGTGGGGAATGTGTTAGGCACCCCACAACTCCCATAAAAATACACTACTGCATTTTTCAATATTTTCCTTTTAATCTACAATGTATGTGTGAATGCTGAAAGAAAGTGGACCTATGTTTGTTTGATTGAAAGTATGTTTATGCATCGTTGAACCTATATACGAAGGGTTTGATTTGATTTGCAAAAAGTCTTTGATTTGATTTGTAAAAGTGTTTGATTTGATTTGCAAAAGCTTTCTTTTTATATAAGTTTATTTGAAATGATGTTTTGAAAGCAGATTTTCAAACCCTTACTGCTAACATAGGAATTAAAGCATATCGATACTTCCGTTTTATCTTTTCAGCCTTAAGGCTCACTTTAAATGGTGATTTGTCGGGCTGCAAAGCATCCTCGACCACAAAATATATACAAGTGTAGGTCTTCTCATGGGCATGAAAGCCATCAGAGTGACTCTGACACGGCAATCCATATTTCCACTATGTTGAGATCTTAAATTCGAATAACCGTTTTAAGGTCTTTTTGTGTGTACATTTTTACAGAAAAACTGGCAGGGTACATTTGTAAAATGGATTTTGTCCATCGTGGGAAACAGATTCTGATCGATTGGATTATGAATCTCACAATTCCTAGGATCACATATGAGTAGCCAATAAACATGCACAGCTTAAAATATGCACAAAAATATATTCAAACGCTATAATGGCCAAGGATCCATCAGTAAATCCTGGCTAGCGCTAATCCGAAGCGTCTCGTTCCCACTAGATAGCGATCTAAGGGCCGTGATGTTGCTTTTATAACTGAAACTAGAAAAACGCTAGATTTAAATAAATCTCAGCCATTCTTGCTTTTCGGTACTGTCTGTACCTATTTTGAACGGTTTGAAAGCTAGAGTTGGCGAGATTTAAATAAATCTAGTTTGCCCGTAAAAATGTCAGTGCCGATTCATATCAAATGAATACTTAAAACAATAATTTCATAAAATGAGTAAAACAATATATAGATGAAAGCTGTAAAGGGCGATGGGTTTTCACTCGCAAGCCCGTACTGAAATTGAAATATATATATATATATATATATATATATATATATATATTTATAAAAACTGTATAAAAGCCATGGAATGATCCAGGCGGGACAGAATGTAAATATATATAAAAAAATGGTAAAGGGCAGTGGGTTTTCACTTCGATGCCCGAACTGAAATTGAAATATATTTATATATATACTTATAAAAAAACTGTAAAAGCCACGGAATGATCTAGGCTGGACAGAAATGAAATATATATATATATATATATATATAAGCAGTAAAAGACCATAGAATGATCTAGACTGAACTGGAATGTAAATATATTTATATAGTTAAATATCGATAGAAAAATAGTCAAACCGGGACTGAGAAATAACCCAGTACGGTGAATGGTGCATATATATATATATATATATATATATAAGTAGTAAACTACCACAGATTTAACATCTGGGCTTGACAGAATTGAAAAGTTAGTATATATACAGTTAAATAAATACAAAAAAAGCCAAACCCGAATTGGGAAGATAACCCAGTCCGGCGAAGTTGATCACAACGCAGATATTAGTATATAAAAGATGTTGGAAGCGACGGATCGTCAATTCGAGTTGTAGAAATGCCAGCAAATGCGTTTAGGTACTACAATATACCAAACGTTTAAAAAAATAGCCACAGAACTGAGTTCCGAGCATATTTAGAAAACGAAACTTTATATGCAAGTGTATAATAGCATAATAAAGTAATATAAATTTGCTAATCGTAAAAATACTCACAATGGACTGCTACACGGGCTTTTTGCCAAATCATTGGCTTTAAACGTCCAAATCTACCTGTTATTTTTTGATATGTGGTAGTATGTGGGTATATCTACGTGTTAGAGTGGAAAAATTTGGGTTTGGAAGACAAGAAAACTGCTGGAAAATCAAACGAGCAGGGGTTTAGAGCATTTCTGAATTCTTCAAATGAGTTGGGGGTGAGCTCATATATATAGACCCAGGTGCCTCCACTCTACCTGCTGATGCCGTAGGTAGAGGTGCGGTTCCATGTGGCAGGGCCCACGTGGCGGGTCCCATTGCATCGAAGTACGTGCACTCCGAGCAATGCGATGTCAGGTTCAAAACTTTCTAACTTTTGATCGGAGCGTTCGTTTGAGGCGTGCTGTACCTTTCCGGAAAGCCCTCGCCGAGAGTGTCACAATGACATGGGATAAAACATTTTTTGGGTCTAATAAGACAGGTTCATAACTAGGTCTTTAATTCCCTGGAGTTTGTCTGTTGAGCTGTCTTGCGCTGTTTTCATCTGGGATAATCGTTATGGTTCGTTCTGACCTTAGTGGCATCAATTCGACTTGATTTTGACCAAATTGGCTTCAAGTTGGTAAAATGACCATTTTGCCCCTCCGGGGGTTGCCTTCAGTGTCGGCATTGCTTTCGGTTAACTTCCTAGGTTGTTTCCAAGGTTTGGATCCCATAGTCTATTTGTCCTCACGGTTGTCTCTGAGGCTGACTTGTTTGCTCCAGGTTTTCCTCTGGAGATGTTGTGACGCTTCAGGATTGTTTTTGAAGTGAACTTGACTTCCTGGGTTGAGACCGGGACTGACCTGTACCTCCCGGGTTGTGACCGGGGCTGACCTGTACTTCCTAGATTAAGACCGGGGCTAGTGTGTACTTCTCGTGTTGAGACCGGGGCTGACTTGTACCTCCTGGGTTGAGACCGGGGCTGACCTGTACTTCTTGGGTTAAGACCGGGGCTAACCTGTACTTCCTGGGTTGAGACCGGGGCTGACCTGTACCTCCCGAATTGAGACCGGGGCTGACCTGTACCTCCCAGGTTGAGATCGGGGCTGCCCTGTACTTCCCGAGTTGAGACCGGGGCTGACGTGTACTTCCCGGGTTGAGACCGGGCTGACTTGTACTTCTCGGGTTGAGACTGGGGCTGACCTGTACCTCCCGGGTTGAGACTGGGGCTGACCTGTACTTTTCGGGTTGAGACCGGGGCTGACCTGTACTTTCCAGGATGAGACCGGGGCTGACTTGTACCTCTCGGGTTGAAACCGAGGCTGACATGTACTTCTCGGGTTGAGATCGGGGCTGGCTTGTACTTTCCGGTTTGAGACCAGGGTTGATTTAATTATTCGGTATTGAGACCGGGGTTGATTTGACGGCCCGGTATTGAGATCGGGGTTGATTTGACGGCTCGGTATTGAGATCGAGGTTGAGTTGACTGCCCGGTATTGAGACCGAGGTTGAATTGACTGCCCGGTGTTGAGACTGGGGTTTATTTAATGATGCAGTATTGAGACTGGGGTTGAATTGACGGCCCGGTATTGAGACCGGGGTTGAGTTGATGATCTGATATTGAGACTGGGGTTGAATTGACTACCCGGTATTGAGATCGGGGTTGAGTTGATGGCCCGATATTGAGACCGGGGTTGATTTGACTGCCCGGTATTGAGACTTAGGTTGAGTTTATGGCCCGGTAATGAGACCAGGTTGATTTGACTGCCCGGTATTGAGACCGGGGTTGAGTTGAAAAGATAGTTTTGCCCTCCTACAGTGTTAGTAACTGGAAACGAAATTTCGTGTGTCTACAGATGCCCCTTTTTTTATCATGTTCATGCAATTAAGTGAAATGAACAGGATAAAGATTGCTAGACACTAGAAATTGCAAGTGCAAAGGCAAGGCAATGCATAGGGATGATATGTGATGAATGTTATATACCTTCGAGGGAGTAGGGTTATCACTGATTGATTACGTTTCGTTCTGCTGGGGATATCATTGATAGGCTATCTCGAAATGTTCTCGTTAATTTCTGCTGGGGATGACGTCATTCATGATAGCCTAGGTGAATTCTTAGTTTTAGACCAAGGGTTTTCCCTTATCTATTGATACTCTCCGTGGAGCATATTTCCTTTCTATTGATGACATTGTATATTTCTGAAGGCCCTCCGCTGGGGATATACCTTTGTCGTAGATTTACCTTATTGGGTGTTTTTGATCCTTATCCTGATGATAATTTACATCGATAGTTAGTAACAGGGGTTTGAATCACCAATCCTTCTTGGTGCTCCCTCTGAGGATGTGTATAATAGATTCCATCATCGGGGATGGATTATTATATTGTTTCATCACCGGATCCCTTCCAATGTTTCGCTGGGATTGAGCCAACGGCTGAACTATCTCCGTTTGTACTCGACGCTTCGCTGGGGTTGAGCCAACGGTTGAACTGTCTCGGTTTGTACCTGATGCTTCGTTAGGGTTGTGTTAACGGCTGAACTGTCATCGGTCAGTATCCGATGCTTCGCTGGGGTTGTGCCAACGGCTGAACTGTTATCGGTTTGTACCCGATGCTTTGCTGGGGTTGTGTTAACGGCTGAACTATCACCGATCTGTACCCGATGCTTCGCTGGGGTTGTACTAATAGCTGAACGGTCACCGATCTGTACCCGACGCTTCGCTGGGGTTGTGTCAACGGCTAAACTGTTATCGGTCTATACCCAACGCTTCGCTGGGGTTGTGCCAACGGCTGAACTATCACCGGTCTGTACTCGACGCTTTGCTGGGTTGTGCCAACGGTTGAACTGTCTCGGTCTGTACCTGACGCTTCGTTGGGGTTGTGTCAACGGCTGAACTGTTATCGGTCTGTACCCGACGCTTCACTGGGGTTGTGCCAACGGCGGAACTGTTATAGGTCTGTACCCGACGCTTTGCTGGGGTTGTGCCAACGGCTGAACTGTCTTCGGTCTGTACCCAACGCTTTGAAAGTGGCAGTTTTCGGTAGTTTTTCATCTTTCTTCATCATTGGCCCCCAGATATTGCTTCGAGATGAATACCAATGGTATTCAGGAAGTTCCTCTTTCTGTCAGGATTTCGCTACTTAAACGCAAGATTTCAGGACAAACCGCTCAATCGCGTAGCGATTTTTTTCTCAGATTTGAATTTTCAGCTCATATGAACTCCGTTTCAACTCGAATCGAACCGAGCCAAAGGGGGTGGGGCCCACCCTGGAGAGCTGCAGGTAGAGGTGCGGCAGCCGCAGGTGGGCCCGCTTTACCTGTATTTTTATATTGGCCGCGAGAGTTTATTTGAAATCAGTTTCAGTTCGAGTTTCAAACGGAATTTGATTTTCTTTTTCAGGTCTACGGAGTTTGGACAACCTTTTTTTAGATTTCGTCAGCTCCTATGCATTCAGCGCATTGCAGGTAATGTTTTACATCATTTTTTCACAAGTTTTGATCGTTAAAAGCATGTAAACCACATAGGGTGCTTTTATACGCAATGTATGAAAAATGTATGCCTATATGACCTGGTAAAAATTTTCTGACTTTATATGTATGCATATTTTACTGCAATGCATGTTTTGATGTAAGAAAATTCAGATTCTGAGACAGTCATATTTTGCTCTTTTTGATCAGTTTACTCATCCTTTTTGGGGCCTAGTGAGCCTGGATTTTCAACTAAAAATATCCATGGTAATTTGGCTACCATGTGAAGTTTACTTTTGATTTTATTTCATAAATATGAATTGTTACTGTTTTTGGAAAGGTGTGCTACTGAATGGCCACCTAGACATGCCTATGTGCATGCGGACATTCCATTTTACAAAAAAGACTGGCAAAATTTTTTCAAAAATTTAGGTATTTGAAAACATGCAATTTTACTCTACGGGGGATTTTTGATTGACCCATACATATTTTAGGACTCATCTTTTGAAAAACATGCAGTTTTGACTGTACTGGGGATTTTTGACTGACCCATACATGTTTTAGGACTTAGAAATGCATAAAGTACTGATTTAAATTAATAAGCCACATGTTTTAGGCTTACCACACCCTTTTTGAGGTGATTTGGAGACTTTGTCCAGGTGATGGACCGAGACAGACCCGACAGTGCTAGGAGTTAGACGGAGGCGAGCTTTTGACATTCCTCAACCACGTCAAGCTCGGTCGCCTCGCAGATTATCAGAGTCGATGATTCGTCCAGCCCAGGACAAGCAGCTGATTGATATTGATGATTAGCAAGCTCCTTTTGCTGCTCCTGCCCCGGCGCAGGCCCCACGTGTGGAGCTTTAGGGAATTTTTGTGTCAACCCAGGAGTTGCTGGGAGACTTGAGCTGTCATCCATCTTGATTTCTTCAAGCCAACGAGGTGACTTGAAATTTTCTTCTCTCGGGATTCTTTTTCTTTCTTTTGCCATTCCCGGGGCACAGGTTTTTAACATGGGTTGACTTTTGATGCAGGTTCCTGGCTTTACGTAGCCTAGAGGGAACTGGTTCAATGTGCACTCCCTGTCACACTCTGCACTAGGACTACAGGGATATCGTTAATGGCTGGGGGTTTTAGGCCTTCTTCTCTATTCTTCCCCGCCGTTGCTCCTGGGGTTATATGAGGGCTTTGTCTGAGCGCTGGTTCCACCAAACTCAGTCTCTCCATTTATTGGACTGTGAGGTGATGATGACCCCTATGGACTGGAGGTTCATCACCTATATAGAGTTTGAGGGCGAGCCCGTGCCTGTCGTGGCTGACATCACACCTACTGTCGTTCGGTCCCTGCTGGGAGTTCCTGCGATGGCGATCAAGGGTCGGATAGTCTGATGGGGTCCCTTGAGTGTAAATGCCCAGAGTGGGGCTTTACTTGAGCCTCTGCCTGATGATCAGAGGGTTAGGGATCGCATCTTGAGGCAATTGTTTCTGGTGATCATAAGGGGTTGTTTTGTGGCAGACAACTCATTGACTGTGTCCTTCGCCCTGGTCAGTGCTACCTGATATGTAGAGCACCTCAGTGACTTTGATTGGGGTTCCTACACCTTTGCCAATTTTCTCCGGGGCATGCACATGCTCTCGGAGGGTTTGACGGAGGTTTGGTTAGGGTTTTACCCATTTCTGCTGGTGAGTACATCTTTCTTGTACCTTTTTAATTTCTACATTTACATTTGTCAGTCTTGGTCATGGAGGACTTTTAATATTTACGTGGCCAGTTCTGGGCATATGAGAGGCTTTCTTGCCTACGGCCCGCCACTGCTTTAGATCTGGAGACCTATCCCCGGGGACTGCGTTGGCATCACTCCACTCTGACGGACGTCCCTGTTGCTGTGGGCTTTACTCATTCCCTCCTACAGTTGGAGCTTTTGAGAGACGGAGCGATCTCGTGGATCCTATATACCAAGTTTTTGACTGTTGGATTTGAGGCAGACTTCCCTACTGGTCAGAAGTTTGCATTGTCGACCCATAAAGTCCCATTTTTGACAGAGAGAGGCTGGGAGCTCTATCTGGGAGAGCGTGTTATTAGGAGCATTACAGGGCAGATCCGTATTCCCATTGTTCCTCCTGCTTGGCATCATTGGCCATTGGTCCAGCCATTGATAAATATCCCTATGGAGGGCATAGATGGCTTTGCCCTATCAGAGGGCCCTTACAGCCAGGAAGAATTCATCAGCTGGTGGAGTCCTCGCACTATTGGAGCTCAGAATCGAGCTACGTAGTTTATGGCAGGAATGGTGCCTAGGTCGGTGATGATGACAGACTGGATAGCTTGCCTTTGAGAGCCTACTCATTTGAACCAGATCACAGGATTGACCCAGCAGCTGGAGAGGCCTCACTTGTTTATCAGGCATCTTGGCAAAGATCCGTCAGAGGCATCTTCTTTTGATCCGTCCGGCTCCGGAGCGGGCCCCTCTTCAGGTCCATTTTCTAATAGTTTTGCTAGAGCTGATCCTCCCTTATGCCTCCTAGACATGCCTGATGACCGTGACTTTGTGTCTACGGAGGAGATGGAGCAGGTTAACCACCTGAATATAGATGTTTTGAATCTTTTTGGATAGTTATTGTAGATATATCTTTTGGTCGGCCACTGTTTTGGCTGTTGGGCGGTTGTGCCCCATTTTGATAGACCACTGTTAGTAGTTGGGTGGTGGTACCCCATATTCCTTGTACTTTTTTATTTTACTTTGTATTATCAGACATGGATGATGCTTGTAGTAGATAGTTTATTATAGATATGCATGATATTTCCTATCTATTGCTCATGTTTATTACTGTCATTATGCATGTATTATGTCATGTGTATGCATTTAGACAGATGAGTTTTGATTTGACCCCTGGATGGTCTTGTGATACGGTGATACAGATGACGTCGTCCACCGTCAGTCGCATTGAGCATTTGCCACTGTCTGAGTTGACATCATCTTTGAGATTGTGGTATGAGAGCCTGCCCTTCCCAGCCAGAGGGGCAGTGGATCAGATGTTAGGGCACTCATTGGCCCTCGTAGACTTTCAGGTTCCGTACGAGTTCGTAGATGGCCTTTTACCCTTTTGGATATCCGAGAGACAAGTTTTTTGCTTTGGGCAGCACGAGCTGACCCCTACCTTAGAGGAGTACGAGGAGCGGTTCACCGGTTTGGCTTTAGACTTTCCATGTGCTCGTACGGTGATCAGCGACATGAGGAGACCGTTTATTCGGATGTCTGGTCTACGTCAGAGTGTAGTCTCGGATGAGATCGTTTATGGACATGTGATCTCTATAGACTTCTTGATCGATCATTTTGGCCGGCTGGACAGCTACGATCGTCATGGTGGAGATTTTATCATTTCCGTAGAGGCATGACATTTGGCCAGGATAGACATTTTATTGATGTGCATAGTAGCCTATATGCCATTTCATTTGGACCACCTGGATGTCGAATTGATAGTAGTGGTTCGGGCCCTTAGACAGGGTAACACCAATCTTTCGATAATATTGGTCGAGACGTTGAGATCAGCCACCCACTGCAGTACCCATCCGAAGGGGTTTTTTTAGAGGCACTTCGGTCTTGTTGTACGTATGGCTCATGTCCCATTTACGACCGATTGAATTTTTCAGACACCAGGGGTATTGTTTCACCCATGAGATAACCATGCCTTAGTCCTTCCAGCCCGCGGAGTGTACCGACGCAGAAACATGGTCAACATTTCTGTCTGATATTATGCATCCATTCTCAATTTTGCCATGCGCCGGATTAGTTTCCCCTTTTAGCTTTATAACCCACGCATCTGGCATGGATTATCTGCCCTTAGCGGGATTGAGGGGAGTGACTACTTACCATCCTTTGGTAGTTATGGGCCAGTTTAATCAGTTTTAGAGCCTGCATCAGTTTGAGGGGGTTGTTGATCAGAGGATGTCAGCTTTGTCTATGTCATCTGCCGATTTGATCAGAGTGTATGAGTGTTGGACTCATAGGGAGAGGTTTGTTTTCTCCAGTAGCCATCCAGATTGTTCTCCAGAGTACTCAGCATGTTTAGAGGCCGATATAGCATCAACTGTATTTATGTAGTCAGCTCCTATTATAGATTTAGATGAGGAGGAGCCCATGGAGGATCATGATTCTCCTACTGAGGATGAGTTGTTCATGGGTCTGATAACAGCTCTAGTTAGTGATCCGCCGATTATTCCTGCAGGGACAGATCTTGCTTTGGCAGACTCACTAGCTAGGATGACCTTTGAGAGAGATCAGGCTAGTGCATTGATGTTGTCCGCCTTGTCTGGCAGAGATATAGCTTTTGCGGAGAGAGATGCGGCTTGAGCCGCTCAGGATGTAGGATTGGTTGAACGAGAGGAGATTTGATCTGCCAGAGACGCATCTTATGGGGAGATTAAGGAGGTTTTGATTGCCAAGGATGCCGCTTTTGCACAGAGGGATGCATCCATAGCCTCTCGGGATTTCCATATTGCCGATAGTAATCGTATACCCATAGCTTGGTTACCGATATGAGTACATATATAGATGATCACAACGTTACTATGCTGGTGGGTGTGGATGTTCTGGCCCGTATGGAGGCTGAGGGTATTGCGCTAGCAGCTGATCCTCCATCTTCAGAGAGAGATGCCATATGGACATTATTGGCCCGTTTATCCATGGATCCATAGACTAGCTTTGTTTTTCCTGCGCATACTAGATCAGTCATTTTTGTCATGTACATGGCATATTGTATATATCAAACAGTATCAGATATCAGAGAAATATATTTTGATTCACTTCCCTGTTCGATATGTATTGTCATTGCTGAGTGATTACCACTTCTTTCATGACTTGCTGTTGTTGATATATTCTGAGCTTCTCCTTGATGGATTGATAGCGAGATGTCAGTAAGTATCTCAAATGGGCTTGCTGACCAAGGTAGCTGTATAGAATTTGTTTAATATGGTTTTGATGTCTTGGGACTAGTTTTATTGGATTTTTATTTTTTCTTGAAGGTCACATCGCACCATAAATGGCTGCCTACGTACTCTCGGTTTGAAGGAGATCAGGTCATTTGTAGTTCGTTGTTGTTTGGTTGGAAAAGTTTGAGAAGGGTCTCTTTTGATTTTGGTTTGATGAGTTTTTGATTTTTTTGTTTAATAGGACCGAACCAGAATGACTGCCTATGTACTCCCGGGTTGAGGGAGATCAGGTCATTCGTAGTTCCATTATTCTAGTGAAAACCAAACCTGATTTGATTTGTAGGACTAGGATGCGGGTATGCATGTGTTTTAGACATAGTACCTTTTTATGGTGTCTGAGTTGATGAATTGGGGAAATTCAGTTCCGTCCATTTCTTGCAGTCTGATAGCTCCACCCGTCAACACCTCCTTAACAATGAAAGGGCCTTCCCAATTCGGGGCAAACTTTCCTTTAGCTTCGTCCTGATTGGTCAGGACTTTCTTTAGTACCAAGTCATTTTCTTTGAATTTTTGTATTCGAACCTTCTTGTTGTAGGATCGAGCAATCCTTTGCTGATAAAACTGCCCGTGAAAAATGGCTACAACCCTCTTTTCATCTATCAGGGACAGTTGGTGGTACCGGTCTTGCAACCATTGATCTTTGTCCATCTGAGTGTCGATTAACACTCGCAAGGACTCCATCCCTACCTCTATGGGAAGGACTGCTTCCCTGCCATAGACCAATGAATAGGAGATAGCCCCAACAAAGGTACGCATTGAAGTCCTGTATGATAACAAGGTTAGAGGCAGCAGGTCAGGCCATTCTTTGTGATTGGCGGACATTTTCTGCATAATCTTTTTGATGTTCTTGTTGGGCGCTTCGACAACACCATTCATCTTGGGCCGATAGATGACAGAATTGAGATTCTTAATGTGGAACTTGCTACATAGCTTTTTCATCATTTGATTGTTAAGGATCTTGGCGTTATCTGATACGATCACCTCCGATTGTCCATATTGACAGACGTCATTTTTTCTAATGAAACCAATGATGACCTCTTTGATAACTTTGGAAAAAGAGGCTGCTTCAACCCATTTTGTGAAGTAATCGATCATAGTGAAAATAAATCGATGACCATTGCTGGCTTTGGGCTCTACTGGGCCTATCACATCCATTCCCCACATTGAAAAAGGCCATGGTGAACTCATGCTATGTAGCTCATTTGGAGGAGCATGAATGACATTTCCATGCACTTGGCATTGAAATCATCTCTTGGCGTGATCATCACAGTCAGCTTTGAGAGAGATCCAATAATGCCCTAATCTTAATATCTTCTTGGCCAGCAGGTGACTACTCATGTGTGGACCACAAACTCCATCGTGGACTTCATCCATTAATCTCTGGGCTTGTTCTTGGTCGGGGCATCGTAACAGGCCTATTTTTGCATCCCTCTTGTATAGGGCATCTCCGCTTAGATAGAACTTCAGGGCCATCTTGTGAATTCGCTTTCATTCGGATTGGCTTGCTCCGGTGGGTGTGGATCCATCACAGAGATATTCCTTGATGTATTGATACCAAGGCTGCTTGATAGGAGGTATTTCATCTGATACTTCTCCAATGTAATTCCCATACGTCGGGGCCTTCTGGCTTGTGAATTTGATGTCGGGAATCCTGTTCCTATCGGATATGCGAATCAAGGAAGCCAAAGTTGCCAATACATCAGAGAAGTCATTCCTACCCCGAGGAATGTGGATGAAGGTGATGTCTTCAAACTCCAGAGATATTTTAATGACCTGCCAATGATAGTGCAACAAATGCAGTTCTTTGGTCTGATACGCCCCAGTGGTTTGTCTGATAACCAATTTAGAATTCCCGAAGACTAATAAATGTTTGATATCCATGGATTGGGCTAGCTTCAACCCCATTATGTAGCCTTCATACTCGGCTATGTTGTTGGTGTTGCCAAATTGTAATTTGGTAGTGTAAGGATATTGTTCTCCTGTACTAGAGATAAGGACTGCCCCAGCTCCAGAATCTTCCATGTTTACCACTCCGTCGAAATACATTTTCCAGGGTTTGACTGTATTCTCTTATCGGAGTTGTTGAATTTTCATGATTCCATCATCCGGGAAATAAGTCTCCAGGGGCTCGAACCCTCCTGATGGTGCTTCGGCTAATTGATCTGCAATGCCTTGACCTTTGATGGACTTTTGAGTCACGTAGACAATGTCGAACTGTTGTAGGATCAACAACTGCCATTTGGACGGTCAATAATTTAATATTGGCTTGCCAAACACGTACTTCAGGGGATCCATGCGGGATATAAGGTAGGTCATATGCCCATGCAAATAGTGTTGCAACCTCATGGTGGCCCATGCTAACGCACAATATGTCTTCTCGATCAGGGTATATTTTTGTTCACCACTGCTGAATCTTTTGCTGATGTAGTAGATAGCTCTTTCCTTGTTACTATCATCTTTCTGTCCTAACATGCAACCCATTGCGTTGGCATTGACGAACAGGTACATGAACAAGGGAACTCCATCCCTCGGAGGTACCAAAACTGGTGCTTCGATTAGCTGCTTCTTGATGGCAAGGAAGGCTTGTTGACAATCCACATTCCATTTGGTGGATGAGTTCTTCCTTAATAGCTTGAAGATGGGTTCACAGGTTGCTGTGAGCTGGGAAATGAATCTGCTTATGAAATTGATCCTTCCCAAAAATTCGCGTATCTCCTTCTCTGTTTGAGGTACAGGCATCTCAGTGATGGCTTTGATCTTGGCAGGCTCTAGCTCAATGCCTCGATTGCTCACCAGGAATCCCAATAACTTGCCTAATTTGACGCCAAAAACACATTTGGCTAGATTCAGCTTGAGGTTATACTTATGCAACCTGTTGAACAGCTTCCTGAGATGGTCAATGTGATCATCCTCCCTCCGGGATTTGATGATGATGTCATCCATATAGACCTCTATCTACTTGTGCATCATGTCATGAAATATGGCCATCATGGCTCGCTGATATGTGGCCTCGGCATTGATGAGGCCGAATGATAGTCGTCTATAGCAGAAGGTTTCCAAGGGAGTGATGAAAGCGGTTTTCTCCCTGTCCTCTTCAGCAACCATGATCTGGTGGTAACCAGCAAAACAATCCACAAATGAATACATGCCGTACTGTGTTGTATTGTCTACCAGGATGTGGATGAAAGGTACTGGGAAATTGTCCTTGAGGCAGGCTTTGTTCAAATCCAGGTAATCCACGCATACTCGTACTTTCCCTCCGGACTTTGGTAGGGGAACTAGATTTGACATCCACTCTGGGTATGTTGATACCATGATGATTCCGGCTTTGAATTGTTTAACGACCTCTTCTTTAACTTTCAGACTCCATTCAAGTTTCAATCGCTTGAGCTTCTGCTTGACTGGCTTGAATCCATCTTTAATGGGCATTCGATGGATGACAATGTCGGTCGACATGCCAATCATGTCTTTATGTGACCATGCAAACACATCCTGGAACTGTGTTAGGAGTTCGATCAGATCGATTTTTTGATTTTGCGTGAGGTCTAGGCCTATCTGGATTTCTTTGTGGTTGTCGGAGGTTCCTAGATTGATAGTGGTGGTTTGGTCGAGGTTTGGTTTGGGTTTGTCTTCGACCCATTCTTTGATTTCCTCGGGCACCTCATAATCATCTTCCTCCTCTTGATCAATATCCATCAAGTCGAAGTTCAATTCTACATCAAAGGCGTAGTCACTTTGACAGGTTGGCATCTCATCAGCAGTGACAAACAAGTCCAACTTTGGAGTCCTGAAAACAAAATTCTTTCACTTTAATATATACAACTGCTTAAATATACAAAGCATTTGGCAAAGCATGACAAAAGTTATTGTTATATCTATGCAACCAAAAATAAGCAGTAAATGAAAGCATGTTACAAGGCAGATGGACTTTCTGCCCTTTTACCCTTTTTGAATGAGGCAAGGGACACTGCTCCAGTTGTCCAAGGTTAGATCCTCATGAACAGGGAGGATCAAGGAATTGTGCTTGTCTGCCTGGTCTCGGATGATGAGTGAGACATCCTTCAAAATAGGGCCGGGGTTTTTATTTGAACTACCCCTTTTCCCTTCTTAATGCGAGGAATTTGAATCTGCTCCTCGTTGTCACTGTCTGGTATATCATCATTCATACCTTCGTAGTTTATGATAACCCTCATCTTTTCTTATCCCTTTTTGCTATTCGCCTCGAGTTTGGGCATTGTTATCTCACTTGCTGGTATAATAGGAGGAAATTACATGGTTGATATCACGGTTGAGATTTTCCTCATGGGTTTCACCCATCCGACATCTATAAGGTTGAGATAAAAATTGTGGAAGCATGAGCCTTAGGATGCTTGTGTGGGTTCTGGTGGCTTGACCCGAATGAATATCCCACTCCGGCTCTCCCCGATTGACTGGGGATTTGTACTAAACTCTTAATACCTTGCTGATTCTTTTCTAACCCTTTCCCAGGTTAGAAACCCAAAGATACCATTTCCTGGCCCATTTCATCACTTTAGAGGAGACTTTAGGCTTCAAGGCTGGTGCCCCAATTGGTAGGTATTGAGTATCACTCACCTCCAAGGCTTGAAAACTAGCAGGTTCAATCCCTGCATCCAGGCTGATCACTGGCATGCCTCCCTATATGCAGACAGGGTATTCTGGTTTGGCATTCAATGTGATCAGGTTGTTGTTGATAATGTATTTGAGTTGTTGATGGAGGGTGGATGGCACTGCCCCTGCCATATGAATCCATGGCCTTCCTAACAGCAAATTGTATCTCGTGGCTATGTTGAGCACCTGAAAGGACACATAAAAAGTGTGCAGACCAATCTCCAGCGGAAGCTCTATTTCTCCCATAGCTTGTCGGTGATATCCATCGAAGGCCCGGATTACCACATGACTGGTTTTGATCCAGTTCAAGTTATTCTTCATTCTTTCCAAGGTATCGTATGGACAGATGTTGAGGGATGATCCTCCATCTATTAGAACACCTCCGATCACATACCCGGATGACATTACGGCTATGTGCATCGATTTACAATGACCCGTCCCCTCTGTAGGTATATAATCATCAGTAAAAGATATCACATTGCTGTTGAAAATGTGTTCTATCACGTGACAAAATTTCTTGGAATCCACGGTATGTGGCAGATTAGCTTCTTTCAGTACTTTTACCATAATGTTGCGATGATCCGCCGATGATAGGACCAAGTCTAGGATGGACATTTGCTTGGGTGCATTTTTCAAGCTTCGCACTACTTTGATTTCATTGTGTCCCAATTTGGTGAGGAAATCTTTGATCTTCTCTTCGGCCACTTTTTCTTTGGCCTTGATGACTGATTTGATCACCCGTTGAGGCAGGTACAATGGATTCTCCTTTGGTACGATGGTAATGTTGTTTGAGGTGGAACCTTCGCCATTCCCGTAGTTCCATGGGACTCTCTTCAGACTGATAACTGGATACTGAGGTTGGAAGGGCAAGATTAAAGACTCGGGTGCCGCCACCTTCATAGGATTTTGTGACTCTTGTACCCCTTTCCCTGGCAGTACTAAGGGTGTGGGGGTTGATTCATTGTCATAGGAAACAACAACCACTATATCCTGATTTCGTGTAGTGGGAATAAAGAGAGTGTCTTCATCTGAGAGGCCATAATCCTGATTCCCTCTTATCAATTCACCATTTTCAATCATATTCTGAATCAGGTTACGAAGTGCCCAACAATCTTTAGTATCATGGCCGGGTGCATTGAAGTGGTACTGACAAGTTTGGTCAGGCTTGAATTTTTTGGATCGTGGGTTCAATGGAGGCAACCATTCCCTCGTTGATTAACATTTGGAGGATTTCCTCCATCGGCTGGTTCAGGTTAGTGAAATTCCTTTGAATAAGAATTTCCTACCAGCTTGGAAATTCTCATCTTTGGCCATCTTGTCGGCCCAGGGTTCATGCTCATGAGATCGGTAGTGATCCCTCGTGGGAATGGGACTGGTTGGTCTGGTTCATCATCTGTCTGGTGATCTGATGTTGGTATATAACCAGCTTTGCTAACTGTTCAATTTGTTCTTTGATAGACCTTATCTCCTGCTCTATCAGGAATCGCCTTTCTGAAACTTCCCAACTGTCGGGGCTGTTGTCATTGGATTGAGTTGATTCTACGATGTATCGGAGGTACTTGGATCCTTCTCCATTTCCTGTACTGATCATATTGACATTCTCCTCTTTATGCTGTGGGAGAGGATTGTCTTGTACGTGTGGTTGCTCGGGCTTTGTTATCGCAATCTCTCCGTTGCCAATCAAGTCTTGGATTTTGTGCTTGAGAGACCAACAGTCTTGGGTGTCATGGCCCGGAGATCCGGAATGGTAAGCACACTTCTTGCTTGGGTCGAAGTTTTGTCCACCTATGTTGGTTGGTGGAAGGAGTTGAATAATCTTCTTTTGTGCTGTCAGAAGTTGTAACACATTCTGAGTGAAACCCCTAGGAAGGTGAATACTCTGCGACGCCTAGCCTCCATATTTTTCTGAAATGGAGGGTTTGAAGACTTGGCAGGAGCTTGGAAAGGAGAATAGTTCCTCCTTTGAATGGGCATACTATTTGACTCGCCCCTTTGATTCTATCCTTGTAACACTAAGGACACTTCTTCGTCTTTCTTTTTGTGTACCCTCCGGGGATTACTCCCGTAATTTCCGGACTGGATATGCTCGGCAACAGCTTCTAAGGTGGTCAAGTCTTTTATCTTCCCAGACTTGAGCCCCATTTTTGCCATCTCGCTATGTTTGATCATCTCAGAGAATGGTTTTCCTATGCTTGCTAGGACCCTCTCGTAATATGGAGCTTCTTGAATGTCGATGAAGGTCATGACTATTTCAGATTTAATCATGGATAGGGTGACTTGTGTTGCAATCCGCCTCCACCGTTGAGCATATTCTCTGACTGATTCAGTGCTCTGTTTCTTGATTTTGGTTATTTGATATCTATCGAGAGCCAGCTGAGATTGGAAGCTGTATTAACTGAGGAAGGCATGTGCCAGTTCTTCCCAACTATGAATTTTGGAGATGTCTAGACTGGCATACCAGGCTCTGGCCTCTCCGGTTAGACTTTTCTGGAATAACTGCATTTGAAGTTTCTCGTCCTCTGCATAGGATCCGAGTTCTCCAATGAATACCTTTAAATGAGTGTAGGGGTCACCCAATCCATCGTATTTCTCAAAATTGGGGACTTGAAACTTTTTGGGATAACGAGCCCCAGGGAATATACAGAGGTCTGAATAATTGACACTGCTAAATGCCCAGTCCCTTTGATAGACCGGAGAGTTTCTTCCATCTGTTGTACTTTCTTCAGAATGTCACCAGCTTCCTGTTCTTTGTTAAGGGTGGTGATTTCAGGGGTTTTTTTTGTTGTGTCCTGGTTTTGTGCTCCAGGAATCCGAGT
This sequence comes from Panax stipuleanatus, assembly GCA_020205555.1. Classification (NCBI taxonomy): domain Eukaryota; kingdom Viridiplantae; phylum Streptophyta; class Magnoliopsida; order Apiales; family Araliaceae; genus Panax; species Panax stipuleanatus. Next base: position 123,672,163 of record CM035120.1, read on the forward strand.
ATCTGTCTTTTTAGTTTCTTGACTGCCACAACTACCACCAGGTGTTCCTGGTTCTGCGTGAGCTTGAGCTTGCTTCCCTTTAAGGGACTTACTTTGTTCTCTCAGGAAACTGGTCAATTCGTTTATCTGGTTCTTTAGACCTTGAAACTCTTACTTAGATACAGGGGTGGATTCTGGTTGAGCATTGGAAGTCATGTCCGTGGATGGACTTGGTGCTTTTTTAGACTTAGATCTATGACAGGACCAATTTTTCACTTACAACAAAACGTAGGCGTGCCAATTTCCTGAATTAGGTAGGGATATGATGCATGCCATGATGTGTTTTTGTAGTTTTTTAATCTTATCCTGCAAAATAGAGGTCATTTGTTTTGATGACAGGATGACAGGACAGGATGTATACAATAGGGAATGCAAATTTTTAGTATAATATTTACATTTGTACTCCTTTACATTGGAATTGAAAACTTAACATTAAATTAAAAGAGGAAGGCCTGAAGAAGCTTCCCATCGGATTTTGGTTGATCAGAGGCTGACCTATCTTAGGCTAATCTCGCGGCTTTTTCGGCATGAAGGTCCTCAGATCATCGCAGTCTACTAGAGGAAAAATTAATCCGATCTTTCAACTGGAGCGAATCTGAGGGGGTGCTTTTTCATGAGCCCCGAAGACTTAGTCGCCCTCGAAGACATTACTTATCACCGATGGGTTTGCCTCCTGGTGGAGGAATCACACAACATACATTCACATACATCGCATCTCACCGTATGCATATGATGACATTGGTGCAAAATAGGAAAACATTCATTCACATTCATCTAATGTAAATACGCAGCATTCAGGCATTCATTCATTCAATGTAAAGACGCAACACTTCGCACATATGTAGATATGAAAGGGAAATGTTTGAAAAGATTTGAACGTGGCCTAAGCCCTCTACTGTCCCCAGCAGAGTCACCACCTGTCAACGTCGGGAAAAAATCCGCGGGTCGGGTCACAACCCGGATCTTTCTCTCTTCCTAAGTTATCTCTACCCTTACTCTTTTTATTATGAAAAAGGTTTTGAAGGGTTTTTTTAAGAAAAGGACAATATGTATCATGTCGACAATTTGAACGTTTTACAGAGTCGCCAGTTGGTAGATTTGAAATGGTTGTACCAACTCAACCGAGTTTTGTTTTGGAAGGAAGCCCAATTTCCGGACACTGTCGAAACTTGATCTTTTGAAATCGAAGTTTTGAGCTCGAGGGCTTGGTTAAGTGTGGGGAAGGTGTTAGACACCCCACAACTCCCGTGAAAACACGGTACCTCATCTTTTCAATATTTTCCTTTTAATCTACAATGTATGTGTGAATGCTGAAAGAAATTGGGCCTATGCTTGTTTGATTGAAAGTATGTTTATGCATCGTTGAACCTATATACGAAGGGTTTGATTTGATTTGCAAAAAGCCTTTGATTTGATTTGCAAAAGTGTTTGATTTGATTTGCAAAAGCTTTCTTTTTATATAAGTCTATTTGAAATGATGTTTTGAAAGCAGGTTTTCAAACTCTTACGCTAACATAGGAATTGAAGCATATAAATACTTCCGTTTTATCTTTACAGCCTTAAGGCTCACTTTGAATGGTGATTTGTCGGGCTGCAAAGCATCCTCGACCACAAAATATATACAAGTGTCGGACTTCTCATGGGCATGAAAGCCATCGGAGTGACTCTGACACGGCAATCCATATTTTCACTATGTTGAGACCTTAAATCTGGATAACCGTTTTAAGGTCTTTTTGTATGTACATTTTTACAGAAAAACTAGCAGGGTACATTTGTAAAATGGATTTTGTCCATCGTGGGAATCAGATTCTGATCGATTGGATCATGAATCCCACGATTCCTAGGCTCACATATAAGTAGCCAATAAACCTGCACAACTCAAAATATGCACAAAAATATATCCAAACGCTATAACGGCCAAGGATCCATCAGTAAATCCTGGCTAGCGCTAATCCGAAGCGTCTCGTTCCCACTAGATAGCAATCTAAGGGCCGTGAGGTTGTTTTTATAACTGAAACTAGAAAAATGCTAGATTTAAATAAATCTTAGCCATTCTAGCTACCCGGTTCCGTCTGTACCTATTTTGAACCATTTGAAAGCTAGAGTTGGCGAGATTTAAATAAATCTAGTTGCCCATAGAAATGTCAGTGCCAATTCATATCAAATGAATACTTAAAGCAACAATTTAATAAAATGAGTAAAGCAATATATATATATATATATATATAATTATATATATATACGAAAGCAAAAAAGGGCAATGGATTTTCATTAGCAAGCCCGTACTGGAATTGAAATATATATATATATATATATATATATATTTATAAAAGCTGTATAAAAGCCACAAAATGATCCAGGCGGGATAGAATGTAAATATATATAAAAATACGGTAAAGGGCGGTGGGTTTTCACTTTGATGCCCGGACTGGAATTGAAATATATATATAAATACTTATAAAAAAACTGTAAAAGTCACGGAATGATCCAAGCTGGACATAAATGAAATATATATATATATATATATATATATATATATAAATCTATAAAAGGGCGATGGGTTTTCACGTCTGTGCACGGACTGAAAAGTAAATATATATATAAAAACAGTAAAAGGCCACAGAATGATCCAGGCCGAACTGGAATGTAAATATATATATATATATATATATATATATATACTTAAATATCTATAGAAAATAGTCAAACTGGGATTGGAAAGATAACCCAGTACGGTGAATGGTGCATATATATGTTTATATATATAAAAGCAGTAAACTACCACAGATTTGACATTCGGGCTTGACAGAATTGAAAAGTTAGTATATATACAGTTAAATATATACAAAAAAAGCCAAACCCGGATTGAGAAGATAATCCAGTACGGTGAATGGTGCATATATATGTATATATATATATATATATATATATATAAAAGCAGTAAACTACCACAGATTTGACATTCGGGTTTGATAGAATTGAAAAGTTAGTATATATACAGATAAATATATACAAAAAAAGCCAAACCCGAACTGGGAAGATAACCCAGTCTGGTGAAGTTGCTCACAACGCAGATATTAGTATATAAAAGCTGTTGGAAGCGACAGATCGTCAATCCGAGTTGTAGAAATGTCAGAAAATGCGTTTAGGTACTAAAATGTACCAAAAGTTTACAAAAAAGGCCACGGAACTGAGTTTCGAGCAATTTGGAAAACGAAACCTGATATGCAAGTGTATAATAGCGTAAAGAAGTAATATAAACTTGCTGATCGTAAAAATACTCACAATGGACTGCTACACGGGCTTTTTGCCAAATCGTAGGCTTTAAACATCCAATTTTACAGGTTATTTTTTGATATGTGGTAGTATGGGGGTATACCTACGTGTTAGAGTGAAAAAATTTGGGTTTGGAAGACAAGAAAACGGCTGGAAAACCAAACAGGCAGGGGATCGAAGCGTTTTTGAATTCTTCAAATGAGTTGGGAGTGAGCTCATATATATAGACCCAGGTGCCTCCACTCTAACTGCTGCCGCCTCAGGTAGAGGTGCGGCTCCAAGTGGCAGGGCTCACGTGACGGGTGTGATGCCGTCAGAATAGGTCCAGTCAACCCAACCCATTCTGAGTCGCCAAATACATGGTACAGAATCCAAATACAATCTTTTATATCACACGGTCGTGCAAAATACAACCACACAACTGTGAGTGTCAATACAAATATGTAGAAAATATTAACATTCAAACTAAGTCCTCATTACAATTATTATCACACTATTTATTAGAAATAGTGAGGACTACTACTGCTCTAACTCGGACCATCACTCTGTCTCCCGACTAGTTCCTGCGACATTCTCATTTCCTGAAGAGGACAATAGATGAAAAGGGTGAGCTCAACTAGCCCAGTAAAGAATATTATGACTAAGATAATAAAGAATAATTTATCGTTAGTCTTCAACAAATCAGATAAAATATTATGGACAACAAATTTAAGATCAACAACTGCAGCGGAAATATCAATTCATTAGAAGAGTTACATAGAGAATTAAGTCTACTATCTTCTATGATTTAAAAGTCCATCATTAATATTTTATCCCTGTAACATCAATCAATATATATCTTGAATCAAATATTCATCTTTGCAATACGGGCCAAAGATATTCATCAGGTAATCATATCACTACAGGCCAAAGATATTCATCAAATAATCATCCATCTTTGCACTATAGGCCAAAGATATTCAGTTATATAATTATTTAGGACTGAGGATGATGAAAAATATTTTAAAGAACGAATTCAGTGAGATAAAGGACAAAAATTAGGAATTCAGAAACTTATTTTATCCAAGTTCAAAAATACTCCTTAATAATACTTTGTGGAGCAAAATTCAAGAATAAAACTCAAAACTTGAATCCAATCAAAGATAGAACCCATAATAGCCAACTTGGACAAATAGAAAAAAATTTAATTTTTTCGTGAATAGTGTCGTATACGTGAATAGTGCCGTATACGTGAATAATGCCGTATACGTGAATAGTAACCCCGAGGGAAAAAGTAAGAATTTCACAATAAAATTTATGCCAATATTTTGGTATAATGATATTGAAAAGAATAACATCATTTACGAAAGAAAATAACATACTTACCTCAAAAGAACAGTACTTCTGACTGGAATTTCAGGTATAATGCTGAAGAAAACTTGCACTGAATAACAACACTCAAAGTATTTAAATACTCACAAAAATACGTTCGATATTTATAGAAAGAGAAAACTTCTGATTCTGGTGTGATTTTCAAATTCTAATTCAGCACCTTATTTATAAGAAAATGCTTAGAAAACCAAAGCAAAAAATTTAATAAAATATTATTAAATTTTTTTTTTCACGCCCACCTCTTGACTAAAATCCATCAGCCAGCAGTGGGGCCCACCTCCCATTAAAAAAATGTTTTTCTTAAAAAAAATATTTATAACCCCAAAAATCAATTATTCCGGAACTTCAATAATTCATAATAAATAGCCCTTTTATCAGAAAAATTCAAATCTTATGTCCTTTCCATAGGAAATTTAATTCTCTACAACTTTGCAAAAGAAAGTTTTTCTAAATTTCAAACAAAAAATTTCTGAAATCCACAAATGGATGATTTTTCACACCAAAATACTGATAAAAACATCTCAGCATTAATTCCTTCTTTTATATCCACAAAAATAAATATTTTCTTATCATATAAATTAATAATTAATTATTCACAAATAATATTACAGAACTACAATATTGACAACCAGGTCGTTCCTAGGAAAGAGGGGGCCTTCCGATAAGGATTTCTCCTTATTGGCGCGCAATTAAATAACCCCTCCTAGACAGAACTTTCTTAGACATTGCTAATAATGCTATCTAATAATATTATTCAAATAATATAAATTACTGATCTGATAATGGAAAATACTGTGCAGTAGCAATTATTGAATTAACAATAATATAAAAATATTGTGCAATACCGTGTGCTACTGTGCAACAACGCGTATTATATAATTTTAACCACCGGGTATTCAAACAGTGTTAACGGTAACAACTACGCAGTTATTTTAAAAAACTCATTCGTGTCATTTTCTTCATCCGATAGTTTTCCGTTATGGGGCCCATAAATTGCTGCGCCGTCGTACGAATATTCCCCGACAACAAGAATATTCTACGACCAAACGAATATTTCCCGACAACAATGAATATTTTCTAACCACTTGTTTATTTAAAATATTTGTGCATATTACCCATAACATTCCACATTATCAAATTAACCCCTGACTATTTCAAAATAATATATAGAGGAAATTCAATTTTTATTCATAAAAGTTGGGGTCTTACACCCTCCCCTCCTTATGAAATTTCATCCTCGAAATTGACGTGCGTACCTGGTATGCCGAAAAGGTGAGAATACCTCGTTTTTATTTTCTATTTTAACTCCCAGGTAATTTCTTCGATTCCAACTGTGACTCTCATGGTGCTTCAACCATAGTAGCTCATAATGATACCTATCAGTTTGCCACCGCACAAAAACGTCGTCCCCTACGGAGAATTTGGCTTCGGTGCATCCCACACAAGAAGTCACCAGTGAGAGGGTTGGGGCTCTTTACACCTTATGGCTTTGAAGATCTGCCTCGACACGTTTAAACGTTAAACACCTCGAAAATAACTCCGCTATCTCTCTCTTCATATTACTCCACCAAAATGTATATCAAAGATCACGATACATTTTGGTACTATTGCGAACTGTGTGTTGTGTGCTTCCATCATGATTTTATACTTCAAATCAGCATCGTTAGGAACGCAAAGTCTAGAGTTGACTCGAAGTATTCCATCTTCATCGATTCTTGCCTCTAGAATAGCACCTTCTTCTTCATCTTCATCAGCTCCGGGTCTATAGCTTGAGCAGCTGTAACTTTATCAATTAAAGTTGGTTCTACGCGTATATTTGACGTCATCACGTGGGTCCCCGGAGTCTTGACTCTATCTTCATCCTTTGTATGTCATACAAAATGGGCTTCGTGTTGACAATATCGCACTTGTACCCGCATACGATATTCTACTCAACGTGTCAGCTACCACGTTTGCTTTTTCAGGATGGTATTGAATGATATGATCGTAATCTTTCAACAGCTCCAACCAACGTCGTTGTCGCATGTTGAGTTCGTTCTAAGTAAAGAAATATTAGGATGTCATCAATAATGACAATCACAAAATGATCCAAATATTTCTCAAATATTCGGTTCATCATGTCCATGAACGTAGCATGGACATTTGTTAATCTGAAAGATATAACTATAAATTCGTAATGCGCGTATCGAGTTCTAAAGTTAGTTTTTGGAATGTCATCAGTTCTAATCTCTAACTGATGATATCCAGAATGAAGATCGATCTTTGAGAAGAATTGCGCACTTTGCAACTGGTCGAACAGGTCATCAATGCGAGGTAGCGGATACCTATTCTTGATGGTGACATGGTTCAACTTCTGATAGTCAATACAAAGTCGTATACTACCGTCTTTCTTCCTTACAAATAAAATTCGCATACTACCGTCTTTCTTCTTTACGAATAAAACAGGAGCACCCCAAGGAGACGTATAAAACCGATGTCTAACAACTTCTGTAGTTGGACCTTTAACTCCTGAAGTTCAATAGGAGCCATTCGATATGGGGTTTTAGAAATGGGTTTTGTACCGGGTTCAAGGTCAATAAAGAATTCAACTTCACATTCTGGGGTAGACCGGGAAGTTCTTCAGAAAATACATCAGGAAACTCATTAACAACAGAAATATCATTCAAATCTGATGTTTTCTGATTTAAATCAGTGACATGGGCTAAGAAAGCTTGACATCCGTTTTTCAATAAACGAATAGCTTTATGACTTGAAATGACATTAATTAATTTTAGTGGTCTGGTTATTTGAATGAAAGCTAACAACCTTATGAAACAATTAATTTTAGCATGATAAGTGGTTAACCAGTCGATTAAAAAAAATCACAACAAATACAAGTATTTTCAAAGATATAAGATCAACAGGTAATGTGAGGATGCCAACTTTAATCAAGAAAGATTTATAAACTGTAGATGTAACGAAAGTTTCACCCAACGGAGTTTCAACAGATAAGTCAAAGTCTAACTTCTCAGGAGTCAAGTTCAAATGTTGAGCACAAATAGGTGATATAAAAGAATGGGTAGCACCGGTATCTAATAAGGTGTAAACTTCGGAAGAGTTTATGATTAACTTACCCGTAATAACCTTGTTCGGGTTCCTCGCTTCTTGGGTAGTCACGACAAACGCTTTTCCAGGATTCACCGACTTTGACTTGTCTAGAACAACCTCTGGTGTCACCTTTCCAGCTGGACTTAACTTTGCTATAACGCACATTCCACCCTCAACTAATTCGTCGCACTCCTGATCCAGGATTTGAATCATTACTCTTCGATCCATATCGAATTGGGGTTGACCGCTCTGCACAGGGTAATTCCAAACTCGATGTTGGATTCTCCCAATTGCTGTCCAAAAAGTGAAATCCATGTCGTCTATTTTGGCCTTCTTGGATCGGACGTCTCTTTCTAAAATATCAATGCGTCGTGCGGCTTTTACCCATGCATCCTCCATTCTCATTTGTTCAGTTGTTTCTTCTCTCATCAAAATTTCGATAATTGCATTCTCAAATTCCAGCTCTAATATCATATGCTCTGCCAGAGAGAGCTTCTGTTCAAGCCTCGCATATAGAGTAACAAAATCTTAAATTGTTGTATCCCTTTGTTCCATGGCTGCCTGCCGTTCTTCACCTTGCTCTTCTAACTCATGAATATGATTTTGCAGTTCTACATTCCGATCATAAAATTCTCCTAATAAATCTTCCTCTGGTTCATCTTCTTCCTCACTCTCAGCTGTTACTTCTGCGACTATCTAAGGTGCAACTATTAATTCTTCAATCACTACATAGATAACTACCGCTAAAAGTAAGACTACGAGTAGCGGTGCCTCAATGGTCTCAAATGCTCCATTGCTTAAATGTTCCGATGTCATTCTCAAATATTGCCATAAAACAAGGGTTAATTAAATAAATTAACATATCACATGTTAACCTTATGCTCCGACTGACCAATTAAATATCACATAAGCTTAGGTAGGACACACTAACAAAGAATTTACTCGTCTCTCCCCTCCTAGTTCTATTCCCCGATCTCCGCCAGAGATCATATCCCTAAGCTCTGATACCAACTGTGACGTTCTCAGAATAGGTCCAGTCAACCCAACCCATTTTAAGTCGCCAAATACATGGTACAGAGTCCAAATACAATCTTTTATATCACACGGTCGTGCAAAATACGACCACACAACTGTGAGTGTCAATACAAATATGTAGAAAATATTAACATTCAAACTAAGTACTCATTACAATTATTATCACACTATTTATTAGAAATAGTGAGGAGTACTACTGCTCTAACTCGGACCATCACTCTGTCCCCCGACTAGTTCCTGCGACATTCTCATTTCCTGAAGAGGACAATAGTTGAAAAGGGTGAGCTCAACTAGCCCAGTAAAGAATATTATGGATAAGATAATAAAGAATAATTTATCGTTAGTCTTCAACAAATCAGATAAAATATTATGGAGAACAAATTTTAGATCAACAACTGCAGCGAAAATATCAATTCATTAGAAGAGTTACGTAAAGAATGAAGTCTACTATCTTCTATGATTTAAAAGTCCATCATTAATATTTTATCCCTGTAACAACAATCAATATATATCTTGAATCATATATTCATCTTTGCACTACGGGCCAAAGATATTCATCAGGTAATCATTCATCTTTGCACTATAGGCCAAAGATATTCATCAAATAATCATCCATCTTTGCACTATAGGCCAAAGATATTCATTTATATAATTATTTAGGACTGTGGATGATGAAAAATATTTTAAAGAACGAATCCAATGAGATAAAGGACAAAAATTAGGAATTCAGAAACTTATTTTATCCAAGTTCAAAAATACTCCTTAATAATACTTTGTGGAGCAAAATTCAAGAATAAAGCTCAAAACTTGGATCCAATCAAAGATAGAACCCATAATAGCCAACTTGGATAAATAGAAAAAAATTTAATTTTTTCGTGAATATTGCCGTATACGTGAATAGTGCCGTATACGTAAATAGTAATCCTGAGGGAAAAAGTAAGAATTTCACAATAAAATTCATGCTAATATTTTGGTATAATGATATTGAAAAGAATAACATCATTTACGAAAGAAAATAACATCCCTTACCTCAAAAGAACAGTACTTTTGACTAGAATTTCAGGTATAATGCTGAAGGAAACTTATACTTAATAGCAACACTCAAAGTATCTAAATACTCACAAAATACGCTCGATATTATAGAGAGAGAAAACTTCTGATTCTGGTGTGATTTTCAAATTCTAATTCAGCACCCTATTTATAGGAAAATGCTTAGAACGCCAAAGCAGAAAATTTAATAAAATAATATTTTAATTTTTTTTCATGCCCACCTCTTGACTAAAATCCATCAGCCACCAGTGGGGCCCACCTCCCATTAAAAAAAATGTTTTCTTAAAAAAAATATTTATAACCCCAAAAATTAATTATTCCGGAACTTCAATAATTCATAATAAATAGCCCTTTTATCAGAAAAATTCAAATCTTATGTCCTTTCCATAAAAAATTTAATTCTCTACAACTTTGTAGAAGAAAGTTTTTCTAAATTCCAAACAAAAAATGTCCGAAATCCACAAATGGATGATTTTTCACATCAAAATACTGATAAAAACATCTCAGCACTAATTTCTTCTTTTATATCCACAAAAATAAATATTTTTTTATCATATAAATCAATAATTAATTATTCACAAATAATATTACAGAACTACAATATTGACAATCAGGTCGTTCCTAGGAAAGAAGGGGCCTTCCGATAAGAATTTCTTCTTACTGGCGCGCAATTAAACAGCCCCTCCTAGACAGAACTTCTTTAGACATTGCCAATAATGCTATCTAATAATATTATTCAAATAATATAAATTACTGATCTGATAATGAAAATACTGTGCAGTAGCAATTATTGAATTAACAATAATATAAAAATACTGTGCAATACCGTGTGCTACTGTGCAACAATGTGTATTATATAATTTTAACCACCAGATATTCCAACAGTGTTAACGGTAACAACTACGCCGTTATTTTAAAAAACTCATTCGTGTCATTTTATTCATCCACAGTTTTCCGTTATGGGGCCCATAAATGGCTGCACCATCGTACGAATATTCCCCGACAGCAAGAACATTTCACGACCAAACGAATATTCCCCAACAACAATGAATATTTTATAACCACTTGTTTATTTAAAATATTTGTCCATATTACCCATAACATTCCACATTATCAAATTAACCCCTGACTATTTCAAAATAATATTGAGAGGAAATTCAATTTTTATTCATAAAAGTTGGGGTCTTACAGCTGGTCCCATTGTATCGAAGTACGTGCACTTCGAGCAATGCGATGTCATGTTCAAAACTTTCTAACTTTTGATCGGAATCTCCGTTTGAGGCGTGCTATACCTTTCTGGAAAGCCCTCGCCGAGAGTGTCACAATGACATGGGATAAAAAAAATTCTGGGTCCTAACAGACGGGTTCATAACCAGGTCTTTAATTCCCTACAGTTTGTCTGTTGAGCTATCTTGCGCTGTTTCCACTCAGGATCATCGTTATGGTTCGTTCTGACCTTAAAGTTTGACTGAATCGGCTTCAAGTTGTTAAAATAACCATTTTGCCCCTCCCAGGGTTGCCTTCAAGGTCGGCATGGCCTTCGACTGACTTTCTGGGGTTGTTTCCAAGGTTTGGATCTCGTTCGAGTCTTTTTGTCCTCAGGGTTATCTTTGAGGCTGACTTGGTCGCTCCAGGTTTTCCTCTGGAGATGTTGTGATGCTTCAAGATTGTTTCTGAAGTTGACCTGACTTCCCGGGCTGAGACCGGGGCTGACCTGTACTTCCTGGGTTTAGATCGGGGCTGATCTGTACTTTTCGGGTTGAGACCGGGGCTGACCTGTACCTTCTGGGTTGAGACCGGGGCTGACCTATACTTCTCGGGTTGAGACCGGGGCTGATCCAAACTTTTCGGATTGAGACCGGAGCTGACCTGTACCTCCCAGGTTGAGACCGAGGATGACCTGTACTTCCCGGGTTGAGAGCGGGGCTGCCATATACTTCCCGGGTTGAGATCGGGCTGACCTGTACCTCCTAGATTGAGATCGGGACTGACCTGTACCTCCTAGGTTGTGACCGGGGTTGACCTGTACTTCCTGGGTTGAGACTGGGGCTACCCTGTACTTCCCGGGTTGAGACCGAGGCTGACCTGTACTTTTTGAGTTGAGACCGGGGCTGACCTGTATTTCCCGGGTTGAGACCTGGCTAACCTGTACTTCTCAAGTTGAGACCGAGGCTGACCTGTACCTCCAGGGTTGATCCCGGGGCTGACCTGTACTTCCCGAGTTGGGACCAGGGATGACCTGTACTTCCCGGGTTGAGACCGGGGCTGACTTGTACTTCCCGGGTTGAGACCGGTGCTGACCTTTACTTTTCGGGTTGAGACCGGTGCTGATTTGATTGCCCGATATTGAGACCTGGGTTAATTTAACAGCTCGATATTGAGACCGGGGTTGATTTGACGGTCTGGTATTGAGACTGGGGTTGAGTTGACTGCTCGATATTGAGACCGGGGTTGAATTGACTGCCCGGTGTTGAGATCGGTGTTAATTTGATGATCCGGTATTGAGATCGGGGTTGAATTGATGGCCCGGTATTGTGATCGGGGTTGAGTTGATGATCCGATATTGAGACCAGGGTTGAATTGACTGTCCGATATTGAGACTGGGGTTGAGTTGATGGTCCGGTATTGAGACCGGGGTTGAGTCGATGGCCCGATATTGAGATCGGGGTTGATTTGACTACCTAGTATTGAGACCGGGGTTGAGTTAAAAAGATAGTTTTGCCCTCCTATAGTGTTAGTAATAGGGAAATAAAATTTTGAGTGTCTACACTTGTCGTGCCATCTCTTGGTTTTCTCCTTGTATAGTTTGGCGTTCTTATATGCCTGCACTCGGATTTCATCCAATTCGCTCAACTGCAGCAGACGCTTCTCACTTGCTTCTTTGAGGTCCAGATTTAACTTTTTTATAGCCTAGTAAGCTTTGTGTTCTAGTTCCACCAGTAAGTGACAGGCTTTATCGAACACCAGTCAATATGGCGACATACTGCTTGGAGTTTTGTAAGCTGTACAATATGCCCATAGTGCTTCATCCAGCTTGCTCGCCCAATTCTTCCGTGATGGATTACCAATCTTTTCTAGAATCTGTTTGACTTCCCGGTTGGAGACTTATGCTTTCCCATTTATTTGTGGATGATACGCTGTGGCAACTTTATGTCGAACTTTGTATTTAGCCAAGAGAGCTGCAAAGGATTTATTACAAAAATGTGTGCCCTCATCACTGATGATTGCTCTCGGTGTCCCAAATCTGGTAAAGATGTTCTTGCGGAGAAAGTTTAGCACTAACTTAGCATTATTTGCAGGTAGAGCAACTGTTTCCACCCACTTAGAGACATAATCCACTGCAACCAGTATGTATTTATTGTTGAATGATAATGGGAACGATCCTATGAAGTCGATGCCCCATATGTCAAATAGTTCTACTTCTAGCATGGTATTTAGTGGCATCTCTTGGCGACTTGTTATGTTCCATACTCTTTGGCACCTGTCGCACCTTTTGGCAAACACATGAGAATCTTTGAATAGTGTTGGCCAAAAGAAACCAGATTGTAGGACTTTTGTCACTGTTCGATATCCGCCGTAGTGATCGCCATACAATGAAGAGTGGCAGTGTTGCAATATTCCCTTAATTTCGGATTCGGCCACACATCTTCGTATCATCTGATTGGCACACTGTTTGAATAAGAAGAGCTCGTCCCACATATACTGCTTCACCTTAAATAAGAACCTCTTCTTTTGCTAAAAACTGAAGTCGAATGGCACAATCCCGCTGACGATGTAATTTACAAAATCTGTGTACCAAGAGGTCTCTGTTGCCACCACAAATAGTTGTTCATCCGAAAAAGATTCATTGATGATGGATTTCTCGGTCTCTTGCTGTTGTTCATTTTCTAACCCTGACAAGTGATATGCTACTTGATTTTATGTCCCTTTTCTGTCCCGAATCTCGAGATCAAATTCTTGAAGTAATAGGACCCAACGAATTAGTCTCAGTTTGGCATCATTTTTCAAGATGGGGTACTTTATTGCTGAGTGATATGTGAATACTACTACCTTTGTTCCAATCAGATAAGCTCGGAATTTTTTGAATACAAATACTACGGCTAGGAGCTCTTTTTCAGTTGTTGTGTAATTTACCTGTGCATCATTCAGAGTTTTGCTTGCATAGTAAATTGCACAGAAAACCTTATTCTTTCTTTGTCCCAATACAACTCCTACTGCGTAATCGCTTGCGTCACACATTAACTCGAATGATAGCGTCCAATCTGGTGCAACTATGACTGAAGCGATAACGAACTTTTCTTTTAATACTTCAAAAGCTTTCAAACAGTCCGAATCAAACTTGAATGACACATCTTTCTCGAGTAGAGCACACAATGGTTTTGTGATTTTTGAGAAGTCTTTGATAACATGTCGGTAGAATCCTACATGCCCCAGAAAACTGCGGATCCCTTTTATAGAAGTAGGAGGTGGGAGATGTTCAATTGTCGCAATTTTCGCTCGATCCACCTCTAAACCTTCTGCTGAAACCCGATGGCCTAAGATGATCCCTTCCCGTACCATGAAGTGACATTTTTCCCAGTTAAGGATCAAGTTAGTTTCCACACATCTCTGAAGTACCAATATAAGATTCGCCAAGCACATCTTAAAGCTATCTCCAAACACCGAGAAGTCATCTATAAATACCTCTACATTTTGCTCCACCATGTCTGAGAATATGGCCATCATGCATCGTTGAAACGTGGCTTATGCATTACAAACCCATCCAACGAAATGCAAATGTTCCATATGGGCAAGTGAAAGTCGTCTTTTCCTGATCTTCGGGTGCTATGACAATCTGGTTGTAATGTAATAACCAGGAATTTCAAGCCACTTTATATGTATATACATTATTGATATTTAAAACTTTGTGCTATATAGTGATTTAATATGTGATAACATATGTGAAGTGGTGTATGACTAAATAAATATATATACTATAGTTATGGATATATATATTTATAGATTTTATTAAAAAGGAAAACTTCATAACCTAATTATACATTAGGTGAGATAATTAAATAACCTAAGAGTTATGGTAATAATGAATAGTTAATATTTAATATTTATACTAACTTAAGTGGATAATTTTATTATTGCAAGTGATTAATAGTTTTAAACCTAATTATAGTAAACCTAATTAGGTTACAAGTTAAAGAGATATGTGTAAGTAATTAAATTCCATAAGATTGGAAATAGAAATCCTAAATAAATAATTAAGGTAATATATATTAAAATTGTTAAACTATGTTTATTATATAGCCCAAAACAAATAAATGAGAAGCCCAAAAGGAATAAATTGCAAACCCCACATAATTAAGGGTATTTTAGACATTTGATTAATTAAATTTGGGCATTAAAAATAAAAGAAAAATGGAGGATAATGGGAGGGCCTTTTAAGGCATGGAATATTGCTAACCCACTTTCCTTTTATAGCTAATCACCTTACTTTTCCTAATCTTTTACACAAATGACATTGTTGTCAACTCGTTATTGGTTGGGAATCTCATTAAGCATACTTAAAGATAAGATAAGGGGTATTGTCTAATGGGTAAAGACAGTATGGGGGATAATAGGATTGCAAGCATCCCTTTAGTCCATTCCAATTCATTTCATTTCCTTCCATATTCATTTCTCCTTTCTTTCTCTCCCAAGCTTAGCAAGAGAGAGAGCTATAGAGAGAGGGTTCAGATTTTTGAGAGGGTTCAAATTTTTGTGAGAGGAAAAGAGGAAGAGCTTAGCATAGTTCATGCACCCTAAACACATCTCATACTTTGGAAGAACAAGAAAGGTAGCCAAGAAAACTAGGTGAGAACTTTTCTAGTTATTCTTTTTCTTCTATTTTGTTTGATATCAAAGTTTGATGGGGTTATGTTCTAAGACCCAAGGTACCATAGTTCTACATATCTCATGTACGGAACTAAGTATCTTGAGAGTTAGAATAAAGAGTTAGAGGAAGAAAATGAACATGTGTTCTTTAAGGGGGTGAAACCCTAGTTTTTCTTCCACTAAATCTTGTGTAACTGAAGTTTTACAACTTGGATTTGTGATCCGTCGAAAAGGGGGGGGGGGGGGGTGCAAGGTACATGAGTTATCTAGTAAACCCAAGTGATAGAACACAAATATAGCAAGTATTGAAGCCATAGGGGCTGTTTTCCCCAAAACAGTCCACATAGAGAATTAAAGCTTTAAAACCCTAAACAAGCTACTGATTCATTTTTCTTAAGACTGTTTCGGATAGTTTCAAATCTTTTAAAAATATGGGAAAAATCACAGAGGTACCTTAAGAAGTTATCTACATGTAGGAAAAAGAACGGACATGTTTTGATGTGTAGTTTGTGTGTAATGGCTTTTATCGTAAAAAACTCCTAAATATTTAAACTCGGATTCCTCACTGTATATACACTGGAAAAATTCGAGAAGTTTACAGTATGTTCATATATGTTGTGAGAGTGTACCCTGAAAGTTTCAGAATTTTCTGAGCAAAACGTGATTTATGAAAAATGTAACAAGATTCAGAGGTTTTGAGTACTTTAGAAATAGTACATCACTTTCTAAAATTCCAGGAAAATTTGGGGATCATTGTTGGGTCATATACTATTTAGATACAGAAGATAAGGATTTTCAGAATCAGTTTGTTATTTTTCATAAAAATGTTATAGTTATGACTAATAGAAAGTAAATGGTTAAATGATGTCATAAATAAGAAAAATAGGATTTTAATGCTTGAATACACCTAATATAGTATATTCTGACTATAGAAAGGTATTTTGATAATTTTTGATGAGAAGTACTATTTATGACCTTTTATAGGTATTAAATAATTGGTTTAATAAAGGTTAAAATAAATTATTTATTGGCCTAATAAATTATTAAAATGTTATGATGATATTAATAATGTTAGAATTTGATATTTTTAAATAAATAAAAATATTGAGATTAAAATTTAATTTAAGATATTATTAGATGACTAATAATATTAGATTATAACATTAATAAATATTATTAATGACTAATAATATTAGATTAAAATATTATTAATATAATTAATAATATTAGATTAAAAGATTATTAAAAGATTAAAGTATTATTAGATAATTAAAATATTATTAAATAATTAATTAAATAAAATATTATTAAAATATAATAACATTAGTAAAGGAATAAAATACTAATTATTAATATTAGTAAATGAATAAAATATTATTAAGAGGGTAATAATATTAGTAAGTGAATAGAGTATTATTAGTTGATTAATAATACTAAGGAGTAAGTAAAGTATTATTAAAGGATGAGTGAAGATAATGTTTACGTAATAGTAATATTATCAAGAGATAATAATGTTACTAAGGAATTAATGTAATAACTAATATTTAACCATGTGATAAAATATTAGGTAATTTAATATAGAATAATGATATTATGAACAAGTATATGATTTGCTAATCGAGAGGTCAATTATAGGTCTTTCGAAGGAAGGTAGATAGACTGCTAACCAGATATATTTATTTTCATAGTAGTAAACTACAGACAAGGCAAGTTCCCTAACTCAAACTCGAGTTATTATTTTTGAAGCATGTTAGTGAATAATTATTGTTGGTTATTCACATCTATACGGATTATTGAGATTCGTACCTTGTGCAATTAAATTCCTGTTCTATTATTATTGAACTGCGAATTAGATTAAAGTTCTTCATTCATGAACTGTTTATGAGATAGATCTATGCTAATTATATCAGCTAGATCAAGTATGTTTAAATTTGTTAAATCAAATGTGTTTTAAAAGCTATTCTTATTAAATTGATATAAGAAGAACTCTTGACTGAGAAAAGGACGAATTTGATTAAAGCATGATATCAATGCTGGATTATTAAGTGTTTATACATAAATCACGGGGTATGAAAGGCTGATCCCCTTGATTACCAAAACTTATTAAAAGGTCCAGTTTAAATGCTGAGAACCTTGGCAAATGTTCATGGTTATTTCAAACCACTCAGTACCTGTTATTCAATTATTCGAATATTCAATTGTTGACTATTAATTCATGTTCCTTCATAATTTTATATTGTTGTTGAACATTGAAAGCAAAACTTCTTTCCAATCATGATATATCTCCCTTGTATATAAACTTGCTAAGAAAATTAGTTGCTTACCCTTGCCATATCATGACATTTATTTTAGTTAAGGCAGAATCGTCCAAAAGGGACAAAGGAAAAAGAAAGGCTCAAGAGTAGATGCTTGAAGAAACTTATGTACTAGTTTATTTTAATTGTTATTTGGTTATGTAAACTCTTTATAGTATTAAGAGTATGTTTAAGTTAAGCTTAGTGAACCTTGGGACCATGTGTAAGACTTTATTATTATGATAAACCATGTATGATTATTTTTCAATATTAGTAGAAAGTATGTATGTTATTAAGGAACGTGAACACCAAATTCGAGGTTAGAAAACTCAAATTTGGGGGTGTCACATGTAACCCAAGTATCCATCCAACAACAAACAGTAGAATTGATGCCTTGCAAGTGGATCCAACATCTGATCAATAAACGACAACGGAAAGTGATTCTTTCGGGTGGATTTGTTTAATTTTTTGTAATCCATGTATACTCGCCATCCCGTTACCATCCTTTTTGAAATTAGTTCATTGTTCTCCTTTTCTACGACTGTCATTCCTCCTTTCTTTAGCACACTGAACCGGACTAACCTATGAACTGTCCGATATGGGATAAATGATACCTGCATCGAGCCATTTGATGATTACTTTCTTGACAACCTCCTTCATAATTGGATTCAATCTGCGCTGCTGTTCCACAACCGGTCTCACATCTTCTTCCAACAAAATTTTATGCATACAGAATGAGGGATTGATTCCCTTAATGTCGGCTATATCCATCCAATTGCAGTTTTAAACTCTCAAAGTACTCTTAGTAACTTCACATCTTGTGATTCTGTGAGAGAAGCTGAGATGATGACTGGTAGTGTAGAGGAGTCTCCTAAGTAGGCATACCTGAGATGGCTCGGTAGTGGCTTCAATTCTAGGACTGGAGGTTCCTCAATTGATGTCTTTGGTTGTGCCTTTGATTTCTCAGACCGCTCTAATTCCTCAAATCTCTTCCCATATGGTCTGAATGAAGGAGATGCGTTCAATAGATGTAAATATTTTAAAGAATCTGGAAAATCTGCTGCATCTGAATTTCCCAATGCCGTGTCAAGTGGATCTCCAACTACATTGCTCGATACGAACTCTTGTGCCACAGTCTCAACTACATCAATCCCAAAACAATCCTCGATCTCTTTTGGAAACTGCATTGCCTTGAACACATTGAATGTCACCTCTTGATCCTGTATCCACATTGTGAGTTATCCTTTTTGGACATCAATCAGTGTTCTCCCCGTAGCTAAGAATGGTTGCCCAAGTATGAGTGGAATCTCCTTATCTTCCTCAAAGTCAAGCACAATAAAATCCGTTGGGAAAAAGAATTTATCTACCTTTACCAGTATGTCTTCTTTAATTCCCTATGGATACGTCAGAGACCTATCTGCTAGATAGAGGGTCACATTGGTGGGTTTTACTTCCGGCAACCCCAACTGTGTATAAATGGATAACGGCATCAAATTAATACTAGCCCCCAAGTCGTATAGTGCTTTTTTGAAGAATTTTTTTCCTATAGTACATGGTATCGTGAAACTACCTGGGTCCTTAAGCTTTGGTGGTAATTTGTTTTGCAGAATTGCACTACACTCCTCTGTAAGTGCAACAGTCTCAAAATCTTCTAACCTTCTTTTTTGCGACAAGATTTCTTTCATGAATTTTGCATAACTCGGCATTTGTTCTATGGCTTCAGCGAACGGGATATTAATATGCAATTTCTTGAATACCTCCACAAACTTTGAAAATTGTTTATCTTCTTTCGCTTTCCAGAGTCTCCCTGGATATGGAACTGGTGGCCCATAAGCTTCTGGCTTGTTCATCTCTACTTTCTCTGCTGTGTCGCTTGATGTTCCTGCCTCTTTTGCTGATTGTTCCTCATTACTCTCATCAGTAGATACCTGCTTAGTCGACCCTTCTGTAACTGCGTCCTCTAAATTTTTCCCGTTTCTCAATGTGATTGCCTTATAGTGTTCTTTTCCATCCATTGGGTTCGTTTTTATGTCGCTGGGCAATGCTCCTTGAGGACGAGAATTCATAGCTGTAGCTAATTGCCCGATCTGATTTTCAATATTCCGCAGAGTTACCTCATGAGTATTCTTCCATGTCTCGTTATCCTTAATGTATTTTACTAATAGTTCCTCATGCTCTGGCTTTTTTTCTTGTTGTGTTGGCTATTGTGGTTGTCTTTCCTGAAATCCTGGGGGTGCAACTTGTCGTGGAGCTCGCAGTTGATCTTGTTGCTGATTTTGATTGTTACTCCACGAGTAGTTCGGGTGATTTCTCCAACCTGGGTTGTAACTGTTTGAATTGACCCCATACTGCTGTTGCTTACCATAATTCTCCATAAATTGTACTGACTCGGTGTTGATAGCACACTGATCTGCTGGATGGGCTCCTGCACATAACTCGCATACCACTTCCACTTTTTGAACATTCTAAACTCCCAGAGCGTCTATCTTCTTTGTCAAAATGGAAACCTGCGCTGATAGTGCTGTTACCGCATCCAATTCCAACACCCTTGCTACCTTTGGTTGAAATGTTTTGCTTGTAGGCCATTGGTAATTGTTAGCCGCCATGGTTTCTAACAAGTCATAACCATCCTCACAGCTTTTTGCATTCAAAGCCCCACCTGCATCAACATCGATACTGGTCCTCAAATGCTCGTCAAGACTATTATAGAAGGTGTGAACATGTAGCCATAACGGCACCCCATGGTGTGAACATTTTCGAACCAGCTCCTTGTACCTTTCCCAAGCTTCGTATAATGACTCTGAATCAAATTGTTTGAAGGAAAGGACAACATCCCTCATCTTCGCATTCTTCGCTGGCGGGAAGAATTTGGCAAGAAATTTTTGTGCCAAATCATCCCACGTTGTGATGGATCCCAGTGGCAATGAATGTAACCAACTTTTTGCTTTATCTCTCAAGGTAAGCAGAAATAACCTCAGCTTCACTACATCTTCTGACACTTGATTAAATCGGAACATATCACAAATCTCCAGAAAACTGATCAGGTAGTCATTGGGATCATCCGTTGGTGCCCCCCCCCCCCCGAACTGACAGGAGTTTTGGATCATATGAATTGTGCCTGATTTGATCTCAAAACTATGTGCTGTAATGGCAGGTCGTGAAATACTAGATTGAATGTCTCCATAATCCCGCAGTGGCTTGTACTCTTCATTATCCTGATTTGCCATTGTTCCATGATTAGCTCTTCGTTCTTGTCAAAAATTTCTTTCAATTTCGATGTCGTAAGGAACTAGCTCGGATCCCATGGACCGTGTTTGCATAAACAACTGAAATTATCTCGTGCACACACGAATCATGGATCACAGCTTGAACAGACTTAAATAAAATTTAAGCCTGTAAAAGCAAACAACTAAAATAAAAATCTGTTTGAATAATCTAAATTAATAAAAACTAATAATAAAATAATTATTAGAACCGTTCCCCGGCAACGGTGCCAAAAACTTATTCTCCGATTTATATAATAACAATAACACGCAAGTGCTCACGGTCAATCAAGTAATATAATAGTAAGAAAAGTGTCGAACCCACAGGGAACAATTATCAAACAACTATTTCGATTTTCCTACCAATTTATTTTATTTAAACAGCCACTCCAATTGCTTTGTGAGAATTAATTAAATTAAAGTGATTAAGAATCAATTAACTGACAATTAATGAATACCAGATGATTTAAGCATAGAAATACAATTTTCCCAATTAATCCACAATAATTCTCTTACCTTATTTTCACTTAATTTACTCCACCAAATTGACAATTAGGTTTACTTCACAATTCACTAACACCTTTCGATGATTAGCAAAAATATCTTTTTTAACTATTTTACAACTTTCGTGTAAAATCCTTAAAATAGATTCATTAAGTTCACACCTGTATCACAGTTGCACATGGTATGTAAGTATGTTCATCTTATACACTGTTATGTTGTTCCAATTAAGAATTAATAAATTCATGTGTTGTTATATCCAGTTCTAATATAAGAAATCCTTTTTTAATTCGATCAAAGATATAAGATATTTGTTGGCCAAACAATCATTTAATTACGCACAGAATAATTACAATCAATTCAGAGAGATTATCAAGTGAAAATAATAGTAATTGAATTAACGCTTCATAAAAGGTTCCATTGTACTCCTAATAGAGATTTAGTTCATCATCAACTTAGGAACAGAAAGATAATATTTAAAATACATCATGATATAGAACTTAATTTAAGAGGAAGAAGGAAAAACTATGCTGATGTTCTTCAATCTTCAATCCAACGTCTATCTCACGAAAGTCCAACGCAATATCAATCCGCTCCAAAAGAATAGCCTCCAAGAATTTTCAGTCAAAAGATGTCTAGTACTAAGAGAATAACTAGTATTTATAGTCTTATCAAACCCTAGTACAATTAGCAAGCCAAAATCCTACTTTGAATCAACTTCTACATCGTTAAGAAAACAAAATCTGGCAAATTCTGTCCGACAGGCGCGGTTCCGAGCCTGGTCTCTTAACTCTGTCGCACGCTTCGCGCTTGACATACAATAAATTATTCTCGTGAAGCGCGTTCCGCGCCTCTTTCCTTGTATGATCAGCGCGATCCGCGCTTAACTATCAAGTAGTTCTAATTTCCCATCTTTTTCTCTGAAGTCCACTTGCTTCCTTGCTCCAATCCTCGTACCTGCAAAGTAACATAAAAACACCAAAAGTAACATGAACAATACCCAAAAACTCACAATATATCAAGCTAAACGAGATCAAATCATAGGTTTTCAACTTACTCATCAATGCGTCAGAGAATGACAGGTTGTGTCTTTTAGGTGGGCAAAATTAATGAAATACTCATTATAGTTGACGCGTTGTATTGATTACACGATTGAACTTTTAATTTTTCAAATTACTCCACTAAAATAATTATTATTTTGAAATTGGTCATTCCGTTAAAAAAATAAATGAACGTTAATTTTTTATCGACAAAACTAATAAATTATCCACTGTAGTTGACACGTTTTACTTATTATACCATTGAGCTTTTAATTTTTTAAGTTACCCTATTAAATTAAATAATATTTTAAAATTAGGTCATTCTGTTATCTTTGCCTTACGAGTGTTAAATTGTTTCAGTTTTTATCCTACGTGGACGTGAAAAAGAAAAATAAACAAATTTGATTCATTCTCTCTCTTCCTTTCTGTCACTCTTTTCTCCCCCTTCTTCTAGATCAAATAGATCTGCGTATTCTCTCTCTTTAAAATTTATGAAAATTTCTAGATTCGAATACCCAAAATATTGAATTGAGCTTCAAAGTTCAGCATTAGATATAACAATGGAGCCTGAATTCCCAACAACATCAACATATGAAGTAAATGGTGTTGCAGTAGGTTCCCTCCCACTCACCTCCGACTATCAGCAGTCTTCTGTCTCCGAACTCCTCTCATTCACTCTTGATCGCCTCCACAATGTCCACTCATTCCTCAATCTCTCTATATATCTGTATATATATATATATGTGTGTGTGTGTGTGTGTGTGTGTGTGATAGTAATATTTGGTTAAATTAATTTTGCTGTGATTGTATTTATGATTTGATAGGAGCCTGAGTTTTTACGGATAGATGTGGAGATAATTTATAGGCAGATGCAAAATATTATTGTCAATTACCGCATTTTCATTTCTACAGTTGATGCATTGCGTTTCATTCGCAAGGAAATTTGTTCTATCGATAAACATATGAGATTAGAGTACTCAAAATATTTTTATTTTTGAATTTCTTTTCTAGAGCCACATAGATAAAAAGTTAATGTCTACTTAATTTTT
Organism: Panax stipuleanatus; assembly: GCA_020205555.1. Taxonomy (NCBI): domain Eukaryota; kingdom Viridiplantae; phylum Streptophyta; class Magnoliopsida; order Apiales; family Araliaceae; genus Panax; species Panax stipuleanatus. The sequence continues at coordinate 123,696,033 of CM035120.1, forward strand.
TTTAACAGTATGACCCAATTTCAAAATAATAATTAGTTTAGTGGGCAATTTGAAAAATTAAAAGTTCAATAATGTAATCAGTAAAACGTGTCAACTACAGTGGGTAATTCATTAGTTTTGTTGATAAAAAACTAACGTCTGTTTATTTTTTTAATGTAATGACCCAATTTTAAAATAATAATTAGTTTAATGAGGTAATTTAAAAATTAAAAGTGCAATGACATAATCAGTAAAACGTGCCAATTACAGTGGATATTTCATTAGTTTTGCCCTTTTAGGTGATGTGAATAAAATAAGTTGATAAATTAATTTTTTTTGGTTTTGTGCTTTTGATTCTCTAGAGTTGATTTTTGGTATGTGCCATGGTGGTAGTTGAAATTTATTGGCAAGTACTCTAGGCAAGTGTGAAGTACTCTATTATGTTGAGCAGCTGGGATTGGAAAGCTGAAAATGAACAATCAATTATTTTACTAAATATTATTAAAAAAATTAGCTTTTTTGAATATATTAATTTTTCTAAATATATATATATTTTATACCTTTTTCAAAAAAAATATTATTTTCCAAATATATTAATTCTTTTAGATATAGTGGAGTAAAATAATAAATTAATTTCTTAGAAAAATGAGTAAAATATCATAAAAATATTATTATAGAATTAGTATATTAATTTATCAACAATTCAGAATATAATTTAATTATCAATTTCACTCATTATGTTTCAAAAAGTTAATAATTATCAATTATTTTAAAATAAAGACAATATTATTTATTTACCTGCTAGGGTGTATAGTGGTATTTGATTGCATCTTAACATCCCACCTCTGACTGCATCTTACAACCCATATCTTTGTATTAAGAAGTTCTCTGAATATTTTAGGCTTATATTTATATCTTAACTATTCAAAGTGCCTCTTGATATATAAAGATGTGGGCTGTTAAGATACATTAAGAGGTAGACTGTTAAGATGTATTAAGATGCAATCAAACACCACCACCTCTCTTGAAGAAGATCTTTGACGCAAAATGAGAAGACAAAATGCCATTAGTAGTCCTACAATAATTCTCCCAATCACACCAACTAAAACTCCAATTACTTTTCTATTAGATTGTTTCTTCTCTAGATAAGCTTTGTAGGATGACTCCGGATACTTATTTTGCATATCAATGGACATGCAATTCTCACCAAATATATTAATTCTCTTGTACATTTAAATATATATTTGAGGCCGAAGAGAGACAGAGGAGAAAAGATTATTGTTGAATTTTAGAAGAACAAAAAATTAACACCACTAAACCCCAACAGTTGGCACATTGGTTCAAATCAGACCCCGGGACGAGCCAAAAACTCGGACGTCTTGGGTTCGAATACCACCAGCTCCAATTTGTCAAGCCAATAAAATGGTCATGGGGCTACGGGGACGCGGGCACAAGCCCGTATAAAAAGCCTGACCTGGGGTAGGGAGATTAGTCAGACTGCGGACTGGATACTTCACATTATAAAAAAAAATTTAAAAAATTTAACATCACTATTTTTTTTATATTGACATGAAAACATAGCAGATATACACATTCATGCACCTAGAATTACGATCATAAATAAATACATAGATCCAAGATAATAAATAAGAATATGAGTCTTTATTATGAAGGATCACAACTCTTCGATTTTACAATCCAAATTGGAGGGTATAACTTGTACGAACAAAATTAAACCAATTAATTTTTACGTAATTGAACTTATGTCAAAACCCAAATTGCTTCTTACGGCTTGTTATAAATAAATAGCATGAAAACATGACAGATATACACATTCATATGTCTAGAATTTCAATCATAAATATGTTAGGTTTGTAAGATCAAAATAGCATGCAATAATTACTTACATAGCAGCGAAATGTAAAAATAAAGTTTTAAAATTTTACAAACCATGAACCCGGATCATCCTTTATGTGCAATTATTAATTTAATCTAAAGAGATGGAGAACGAATCATACCCTTGAAGATTTGTGCTTCCTTAGGTACGAGTTCAACTCTATTCTTTTTCTTGTTCAACTTGAATCTACTGGGTGTGATTCATTCCTTTGATCAACGTCAGCCACTCAAGTGTTTGACCTCAAGAGGTGATCCACCAAAGATGAACAAATATTAAAAAATTGGGTTATTGGCAAAACCCTAATTTTCTCTCTCTTTAGAAAAGGTGTGCTCTCCCAACAACTTGAAAAAATACTAGCCCTTAATCAAAATAAAGCTCCTCTTACTTATAGATGTAGGCAACCCTCCTAAACATTATAGGATTATGGTTTCATATTAATTAATTAAACTCTTTTAATTAATTAGGCTTCCTAATCTTATTTGGAGCAATTAATTAAACTTCTTTAATTAATTTACCTCCTAATCTTATTAGGAATATGGGAGAGTACTTTTATTAATTAATTCCCAAACTCCTTTAGTAGTTAAACTAAAAATAATAGTAACAATAATAATAAGACTCCTCTTATAATTTATATTTAATATTTCTAAAATATTAAATAATAAATATTAAGCTATTTAATTTATTCTATCACCATAGATTAAATTAAATACACTTAACTTATTATTACGGTTATGTCATTTGCTTCTTAAATAAATATTCATCCTTTTATGGTGTGACCCTTTATGTTCTCCATATTAAACCGGTTGTGAATAAATTAATTAGAACAATTCTAATTTTATTTAAATAAATAAATTAACTATTGATTCATTTAAATAAATATTTATTCTACAATAAGGGTAAGCCCTCTTAGCGCTCAACGACTTTTCAGATAATATAGATTTCAACATTAATCATAAAAGAACATTTGAGTAAATAGTTACCGTACAATTCATTCCTTCTATCATACAATGTCCCAATTAAATATAAGACATGGATTTACTATCAAGTCTTATTTTATTTAATTATAAGTATTCTATCCTAAATGCACAAACTCCGATAATGCAAATTAGAAACTACTTTCTAACTTCATTCTGCCTTGGCCAAGGACTACTGAGTTGTCATTTATTGAATCACATAGGACAGTCACTTCTTTTACTAGAAGTGGTAGATTATTTAGTGATCATTTATTATCTTCATGTATAATTAATTATACCCAAACATACCCTCTGATATATCATCAGGGTCTTAAGGGACATGTCAAAGTATAACTCATCATACATAAGATACTATGATGATCTCAAGTCTAAGGATTACTTGTACTACTATCACTAAAGGAATTATTATTGATAGGCGAGTAAAACTCTTAGCGAGCCACGTTTAGTGTACTTATTCTCCAATAAGAACCTATGTACTTGCTTTAATGACTCCACACAAATGATCATGAGATCGATCATTTTCTTTCAAAGAGCAAGCAACGTATGTACCAATCTATCCGGATTCACTAATCCCCTATTTAGTAATCCATCGATTGAGAACTATTTTAGTTTTAAGCTATTTAAGAATTTAGATCTCATTAGCATGATCATTATCATGATTCTAAAAGCATTGCTTAAAACTATGAGTTTATCACATTTAAATATAACAGCATTATGTAGATAATATAAACACCTTTAAATAAACAATTCTTTTATTAATAAATGAATAAGATTGTTACAAAATATATGTTTTTATCATCATACATGATTGGCTTGTGTGCATACTATTTTCAAAATAAATACATAGATCCAAGATAATAAATGAGAATACGAAAGTCTTTATTATGAAAGATCGCAACTCTTCGATTTTACAGTCCAAATAACTCATACGAATGAAATTGACTCCAAATTAATTGAGAGTCGACTCAAATTGAGATTACATTACGGCTCGTTATAGATACACTACAAGAAAAAAGCTTAATTTCGACAAGAATATCCTTATTCCTATTCCGTCAGGAATGACCTTATTTCTGACGGAATATTCTGTCGACCATTGAGTCGTAATTAGAGCCCTCGACATTAAGTGCATCGAGAATTCGGTCAAGGGTGAATAAAGTCGACATACTATTATCGACTGAATATTCCGTTGGGAATAGCATATGGTCAACAGAATAAGACTATTTCAGAAGAACTATCCGGTTGACATTAAACATTTTTAAAATAAGAAACATATTTAAATATAGCTAATTCCGACCGAATGTCCGTAAAAAATACTTCATTCTGTCGAGAATTTCTGTTTTTCCTAAAAATTTATTTTAAAATAAAGCAAATAAAGTTGACGAAAAATCCTACGGAAATACCTTATTCCGTCGAGATTAAGGGATTTTTTTAAATAATTTTTTTAAAAGTGCAGTTTCCAGGGTTTTAAACCCTATTGGTGTACTTGTAAGCTGCTTTATCCCAACAGCACATACAGTACTATATTTCACATTCAACATAACTGTAAAAACATGTTTGATCTCATCACAACTAGTAACAATTACAAATATATACGCTAATACCGTAACGATTACAAATATACACTAATGCCAAATAAGCTAACAAGTACAAATATGAACTAACTCATCAACAATTATAAATATACACTAAACACAAATAATCTATACAATATAATTTACAAAACTCATACAAAGTAAACTAAACAATATTTTTAAAAATAGGTACAAATATTCTACAATGTAATGAATAAAATATATACAAATGAACTATAAACTAGAGTAGAAAAAGGATCATCGGACGAGGGTGGACGAAGATGCTGCTCTGGTGTATGAAAATCAGTGTCGTCGTCCCCCTGCTCGCCATCACCACCATGCACTGCATCATCAGCCCACTCGCCATTCACCTTATAGATAGGATTAAAAATATAAATCATTAGTCTATATAATGTGAGAACTAAAAAAAGACTGTTAAATGAAAATAAAATAACATGCAGAATACATGAGTAGGCTCAGACTGATCACCAAAAGCCTTTAATAGAAGGGTAACCACCACCCGGAGCACTTCGCCGCTTAACGCGACGAACTGCTCCGACAGTAATCTCGTACTCTCTACGGTGGCCCCTGCAGCAAAATCCTGAGCTCGTTGGTGAAGGCGATCATGGCTAGGTAAGTGCTGACGACAGAAAATTGTATCTGTCTGAAACCTATCAGATACCGCCGCTATAACCTTATGGAATAACGCGTTATCCAAGCCAGCACTATATGAGATGGTCCAACAGGTGCTCTCGGACGTTGGTGCTAGCTAGAGCTTGCGATAATTAATAAGTTATTATGTAGTATATATTAATTTTAGTTTATTTTACAAATTAAGATAAGAAATATATATTATATATTACCTCCAGGTATGGTATACGCAGGTATCCTCGACAGACCCAACACGCGATACCTGCTGGTACTATTAGTAGGGGGATCCTAAGACATAACCCATAGTCTCAGCTCCTCATTCCGAGATAACTCAATCTCGGGTAGATGAGTGGTGGAATTTAACGGCTTAGAATCCCCCCTAGCAGCCCGCAATCTCAGCTACACGGGCGTCCCAAAGCTTTTGAAATCGACCGTGTAATTTATTTTGTATACGTGAGTTAATTATATCATTTTATTAACTACCTAATGTTAATAATAGCTAAAAATTTAGAATATGTCTTACCCGTATAGCTACTACTGCGGGAGACATACGGGAGTCCTTAGGGGTGTGGGCTCTATCCCAAAACTCGGTCATCATAGGACGTCGGCCCAAGCTCTCGAACATGTTCTAATGATTAAAACATTCAAACTTGTATTAGGTATGCTACTGAAAAATGACTAACTAAACAACAAAATACACAATATTTACCGACTTCACCTCCTCAAAAGACTGTGAGCCAGTCGTGTGTACGACTCGGAGCTGGATTTAATTTTTATTTGCTTTCTCTGATTTCTTCTTGAACACCTTATCATCCCAGCGCTAACACATAGCCTCCCAAGCCAGATCAGAGACTATGCGGGGCTGATAATTTTTGATCGTAGCTTGCCAACTGCCCGGGCGGCCCACTGTCTCATCTCGTAAAGCCAGCCGGTCGACATAGTTCTTTGCGACATGCGTAGTAATAACACAGTCGTCGACTGCTAGAGATATGCCCTTTTCATATCTAAAATAAATCTATAAGAATGATGTATTGACATATCAGAATTCATTTAAAAAGTGTATAAAGATAAATGATAATGTTTACTTTAAGCTATGTAATTCGACTTACGTGAAACTCGTGCAACATAGTGTCTATAAAGGAGGGATCATACTGCGCGAACTGGGTAAATCGCATATAGCCAGTAGGCAGGTGTGTCAGGAAGATGGCGTGGAGCGTCGCCTTAGCGACGATGTCCAAGATACTACAATACGAGATAAAAAAATAGTTTGTTATTTTAATAAAGCAATCATATATCTATAAGTTGATTAATTACATTTGACATATTAAATGTGATACTTACTGCGCCGAGACGACATCTACTCGGACAACGCGTTGCTGTGCCGGCGGCCGACCAAATAAACTGAGGTTAGTCCCTCGCTGAAGTCGACGAATACTATCTGTATAAGTGACATTATGTAATGTAAATATACTATTTTCATATATGCTATAAACAATTTAATAAAAAGAAGGATAATTATTTAAGTTTGAAAACTTACTAGCTGATGATGATCTTTCGCCCTAGGTGCCGTCTATAGATCCTGAACAACCACTACCACGACGACCTCCCTCGCTATATCTAGCCATATATCAGTGTACTACTGAAATAACCAACATATTAAGTAATTAAGTTGTAGTTAATTTATCTAAATTAAATAAACGTTCCTATTAGTAAATTATTTAAGTTTAGACTGCGTATATCATCAAACCCGTCTAAATCAAACTTAACTTCGTCCTCTAATTCTGGCTCCTCTAACCCTGTATCTGTTTCGTCTTCGTCTTCATGTACGATGATATAGTCATTGACAACCACGTCTTCCTTGTCTTCCTCAGTATCGGGTATGTCAATGAGGTCACCAACCACCACATCATCAACATTTAGCACAACATCTACCCTAAGATTGCTAATTTGTTCTTACAACGGGTTATCCGTTTCAGACAGATTAGTACCATCAAAAGCATGAGTCTTCGTTGTGATAACTTTATACCAGGGGCTTCTAGAATTTAAGACATTTGGGGCGTATTACACTTGAGTCGCTTGTATGACTAAAACGAATATGTCATTAGACTGTAGTTTTGACTTTATATCTACCGTGATGATTCTATTATGATCAATTTTAACACCCTTAATAGTATCAAACCAGCGACACCTAAATGTAACAACCTTTTTACCCTTAAGATAATTGAGTACAATCACTTCCTCTAATCATCCATAGTAATTGGACTCAAAATTTTGGTAGCAACTTCCCAACATGATAACGCCAGAATTAACTGATGTCATTTCATTCAAGTCATCAACTTTGAATCTATACCCATTCACAATGCAGACATAAAATGAACTAATTAGTTTGTACGGGCCTGAAATAACATCTCTAAAATTCTCATAAGCGCTATCCGCTTCAACCCTTCTCTTAAACTACTGGTGAAAAATTTTCAGTAGTGAATGTTTCTAATTGTGCTGTAGTTAGTCCCGGGTTAGAAGCATCGCTTCCTCTTCGAATGCACTGAAATAATATAATAACATAGTTTAATTGGTGATTACGCGACAATAATATTAGTGTGTTAACATATATATAATAATACATACTTGATGTATTACACTAATTCGGACAAAGTTAAAAGCACATATGTAGATACAATCTTCAAATCTCTCTCGGTTAAGTAAGTCATCGTCTTATGGCCAAATAGTTTAGCCAGATAGGTGAATACAACTAACTCATCATCAGACTGAGATTTAGGGCCAAGGACCTCATTTCTACTTAAATGACTATGCTTAGTTGAGACTACATCGTCAAAGTACAGAGAGCAAAAGTTGACAACCTCTTCCTTCGTATAATGTTCAGCAATTGAACCCTCTACACGAGCTTTATTTTTCACTTTCTGCTTTAATTGACGCATATACCTGAAATATGATTAAACAAAATTAATACTAATACCATAACTTGTAAATATCATCAAAATTTAGTTAAATAGATGATATTACCTCTCAAAAGGATACATCCACAGATATTGCACCGTTCCTCCAAGTTTTAGTTCACATGGTAGATGAATATGCAAATGCTACATCGAGTCAAAGAACCTTGGAGGTAAGATCATTTCGAGCTTGAACATTGTCAACACTGTATTCTTCTCCATCTGCTCTATATCACTGTACCTTATTATCGTTGAGCAAATATCTCGAAAGAAATTTGATAGTTCGGTCAAGGCATTAAAAATTTCTTAGGTAACATCTCATAAAATTCAGTTGGCATCAACTTCTGCATGAATACATGACAATCGTGAGATTTGAACCCAATAATTTTCAGCTGCTTAACCTTAGTGCAATGAGAAATGTTAGAAGCATATCCATCTAGAAGCTGTAATGCACTTACCCACTTGCAAACGTCTTCAACCTGTTACTTGGTAAGACAAAATGGAGCTTTTGGTTTTGAGTTGTTAGGTCGAAGTCATAATTTTGGCCTGATATTCATTGCCTCCAAATCTTTACGTCCTTTATCAGTGTCTTTTGTTTTACCACTCGCATCTAACACGGTGTTAAACAAGTTCTCAAATACATTTTTTTCTTTATGCATGACATCTATACAATGACGGACTGATAGTGTGGCCCAATATGACAACTCAAACCATATGGCTGAGTGTGTCCAGTTATGAGTTATCTTGTAACCTATTTCTCTCAACTTACCATTCTCCTTCTCTGGCGATGGAAATGTAAGATCATTAAGCCAACCTGATATCTCGCTGCCCGACAAACGTCCAACAACCCCCTTTTTCTCTGTCTTTCTGTTAAATTGTGCAGACGTCTTTCTGTAACTATGGTCAACATGCAAGAATCTATGAGCAATTCCAAAGAAACTAGTTTTCTACCCATGAAGTAGTTGTGTGCCTTGCACATCCCCCATACAGATTGGACATGACAGCATCCCGTGAGTCAACCCAACCACTGATCATCCCAAGTGCCGAAAAGTCGGTGATAGTCCACAACAAAGCTGCCTTCATCAAAAAAAATTCCATCTTTGATTTATCGTAAGTCTAAACACCCTTCTCCCACAACATCTTAAATTCATCGACTAACGGTCTGAGGAACATGTTTATGTCTTTTATAGGACTCGTATCCCCTAGTATGAGTAAAGTTTAGAACAGATACAGATCCATCATGCACATTAACGGTGGAAGATTGTAAGCTACCATGATCACTGGCCAAATAGAGTAGGGCTGACTAAAATTATTAAATGGGCAAAACCCATCCTTAGCCATTCTAAGCCTGACATTCCTATCTTCCTCAGTAAATTCTGGAAAATTTTCATAAAACTTCTACCATTCATCTCCTTCTTCACTTGTTTTCCCCAACTTTAATTGTTGTAGGATTTCGAGAATTTATAGGATGAGAGTTCTGCCTCTGGATGGGGGAGTTAGGGCTCTTGCTGGCAGCTTGTCCCTGTAATATTAAAGAGACATCTTCTTCCTTCCTCTTCGATACTCTCTTGGGAGCGCTGTCATAATTTCCCGACTGTATGTGCTCGGCTACGGCTTCCAAAGTAGTGAGGTCCTTGATTTTTCCAAACTTCAAACCCATTTATGCTATTTCCCCGTGTTTAATCATTTCGGAGAAGGATTTTCCTAACCTGGCGAGGACTATCTCATAGAAAGGGGTTTCTTGTATATCAATGAAGGTTGTCACCATCTCCTGTTGACTTGGGCTGCCATTCGCCTCCACCTTTGAGCGTATTCTCTTAACGATTTATTACCCAGTTTCTTAACTTTGGTAACTTGACAACAATCAGGTGCCATCTGGGATTAAAAACTGTATTGGTTGAGGAAAGCATGGGCTAAATCTTCCCAACCTCTGACTTTAGAATTGTCTATCCATGCGTACCACGTTCAGGCTTCACCGGTAAGGCTCTTCTGAAACAGCTGCATCCTGAGGTTTTCATCCTCGGCGTAAGTTCCAAGTTCACCTATGTAGACTTTTAAGTGAGTGTAAGGGTCTCCCAGTTTGTTGTATTTCTCAAACTAGGGGACTTGAAACTTATCCGGGTATCTCGCCTTTGGGAAAATACACAGATCCGAATAATTCACGCTCACGTGGGATCCTGTTCCTTTCATAAATCGGATAACATCTTCCATCTGTCTAACTTTTTTCCTAATGTCTCCAGTGTCTCTGTCCTCCCAGAGGTGTATGATTTCCCGTGTCGTCTTCTGGATCGGGGCCTCCTTGGGTACTTTAACATCGAGGGGAGAGATAGGTGTGGACGTTTGGGTATCACCTTCTTTTTTGGGTACTTTTATGTCTCCTTGCACAGAGGATTCAGTCGGACTCTTGTGCTTAGATTCCTGAGATACTTTGCACTGTTCTTTTAGCAGGGTCGCCATCTCGGCCATTGGCTTCTTAAACTCCTAGAATTCATCTCGAGATACTGGGATGGGTTCTGATGAACTTCCTTTAGCCATTTGGACTGGTGAAAGGGCCTTTTTGGCTCGAGATAGGGTTCTAGGACCAATCTGCACAACAACTGATATCTAGTTTAGACTGGATACTAGTGGATACGGATGCATGATATGCTATGCATTAGTTTAATGGTTTTCTAATCTTTTCCTGCAACGCAATGGGTTAGTCAAATTGATGACAGGATATGAAAGATGTATGTATGACAGTTCAAGATAACGGTCATTTATATACACAGAAGATTAAATAGAGCATAAAGAAGCACACCGCGCGTTTGGTTTATCAGAGGCTGACCTATCTTAGGGTTACTCTCATGGGTTGTTTGAAATTGGTTCCCAGATCTTCATAATTTACTTGATAAAAACATCCATGTTTCAATTGGAGTGGATCTGAGTGGTGCCTTTCCTGAGCCTCACAACTGGAAACATCTATAGGAGTCCAGTAATAAACAACCGACGGGATTACCTCCTAATGGAGGTACCACACAACATACATTCACGTCCTCACCGTATACAATATGATGACATTGTGCGAAGCACTAAGATTGTGTGAGGCACTAATAAAATGCTAAAAGATTGAGACAGTTTTCACACACAAAGATTATTCACACAAATGCATATGCAGAATGAAAATCAAAAGTTTGATCGCGGCTTAAGCCCTCGTTGATCCCCAGCAGAGTCGCCACCTGTCGACCCCGGGAAGAAAAATTCCCTTTTTGCCCTCCCTTTTGTTAAAGGAGGAGGTGTTTTTCTCTTGGTGTTGCTCTCCATCCTCTCCTATTCGGGGAAAAAGAGAGGATTGCCCATATTTCCTAATTTTAATATTTATTCTACCCTTTCGCTTTCGCTTTGTCTTTGGGGTTCCATTTAAAGGGTGAATTTTGTAGGAAATTGGTACCGACATATGTGTCGACGATTTTGAAAAGATTGATTTTGTTTTATTGATTGGACTGATTGAGACAGAGTCACCAGTAGGTATTTTGGAAATGGATGTACCAACTCATCCGAGTTTTAATAGTTTTTTCGCAAGATAGACCAATGCGTGACTCTTAAATATTGGTCTTGAAACCCGAGATTTGTGGAATTCGGGGGCTAGGTTAAGTGGGGGGAAGGTGTTAGGCACCCCCCGACTCCCGTGCAAGCACGGTACCGCATCTTATTGATTTTTTATGCAAAAAGTGTGTATGTGTGTGTGTGTTTTGATTTTGAAAGCTTTATTAGTTTGTTTCTAAGTCTTTATTTTGGTGACTTGAAAGTAGTGCTGTACCTCTTTTGCGCCTAGGTACGAAGGATTTGATTTAATCAAAAGTTCATTTTTAACAAGATATATAAATTGAAATGAGGTTTTAGAAAGTAAGGTTTTCAAATCCTTAGCCCAACTAGGAATCGAGGACTTCGATAATTCCTTTTATTCTTTACGTTACTTACGTGATCTACCCCGAATCGCCTTATTTCATCAAAAGCTCTTTGTGGTTTTTTGAGAAATCATTTTGATGATATGAATGCAAAAGCGTTAAGAAAGTTCGGATCATCACCGGGCATAAAATCCATCTCGATGAACCGAGCTCCCATAATTATAGTTTTCACTATCACGGGATCTTGAATCCGACCTCTCGAGACTAATCGCTCGAGTTCGTTTTCAAGATCCAAATATTACATGTACATCGACATTTACGTTATTTAAAGCATTTATAACATAAAAATCGGTCCATCGTGGGAATCAAGTCGGATCCATTCGGGGATCTCGACATCAGGATTCCGAGGCTAACATAATTTGTACAATATTACATATATATAACATCCACGGCTTCGATACTAGGCGATTTCATCTGTTAAAATCACCGTTCAAGCTGATTCGGCCCCCCTTTCACCTCTAAATATAGATTTAGGGCTATACGGGTTAACCGAGACCGTTCAAAATAATAAATCCATAGATATACCATGAATCTAAGCCGTTATAGCCCCCGGTTGAAGCATCATGCTAACAACCTCTCAGGAACTAGATTAGGCTTAGATTTAGGTATATCTAGCCTCCGCAGTCGATTTACAACGTATTAAGCACAATATAACCGATAGAAACGTAAAATCTATCAACTATTACACAATATGCTTAAAATACAACAAGTTTAACTATATTCAAATAAGATACTTCATTAATCTATCATTTGAACAATATTTACAAAGAAATAAAGCTCGAAAGTGCGTTATTTCACCTTGGGGGACACGTGAACAAGCGTTTTGACTCCCGGGATGAACTAAGAACACTAGTTGGGCTCCAAATGTATGCTAGATGAGATGATTGAGCTTCAAGTTGGTTGTTTAATGTTCCACCCGAGCCTCCTTCTCTCTAGAAATGATTTTCTCTCTCTATATTCTATCTCGCTTTCTTTTTAAAATGAACTAAGATGGGTGTTTTAAGCTACCGAAGGTAGCCGCAACCATACATGCGGCTATCCGCAGATATGGTTGAGGCTGCCCTAAGTTGGCCCCATATGCTCAACTATTGGTCCTTCGGTCCCGGTTCGGCAGAAGTTGACGTCCGTCGCTTGACCTTTCGGATTGTCTTTGATGAACGCAACGGGATAAGATCAAGTCTAACTGAGTTAGGGTTTGGGAGGTCTATACTCGTAGCGGAGATATCCTCCAGGTCCAGATATCAATGAGTAGACTTATCTCTTGATGGCACAGTCGTTCGAGATTTGCTGAGGTGGTTTCCGATGATCACTGTCTCAATTCGTCGATCCTCGATCGGGTCACGGTATGTTCGGACTTCATTGGTCCTCTTCATCACTCCCGGGGTTGTCTTCGAGATGACCGAGTTCTTTTGCCCTACTTTGGGGTTGTCTCCAAAGTAAAATGACATTTTTACCCTCCTGCAGGGTTAGTTCAAAGAAAGCAAAATTTCGAGTGTCTACATCATTTGAGTTGGTACAACCATTTTCAAATCTACCAACTGGCAACTCTATAAAATGTTCAAATTGTCGACATGACACATGTTGGCCTCTTTCCTAAAAACCCTTCAAAACCTTTTTCCTAAATAAAAAGAATAAGGGTAGAGAGAACTTAGGAAGAACGATTTAAGAAAACTCGGGTTACGAACCAGCCCGCGGGATGTTTAAATTTTCCAACGTCGACAAACGATTTTTAATGTCGTCCCACACGGCTTAGCATATGACTTGGTATAAAACAAGGGACATCGTGCCTGGTCAGCTGACTCACCCCGTAGATGGAGATGAATGGTAGAAGTTTTATGAAAATTTTCCAGAAGGGATCAGATTCGTTGCCAAGAGCAGAACAAGTGGACCGAAAAGATGGCTAGAGAAGCCCGATTACAAAGTTGGCGAGATTTTGCCACCAAAAGGAAATTCGCCCCGTTGAGGTAATCCAGGGAGGAGATTCATTGTACCTTGATCGAGGAGGGGAATATTATAGAATTTCTGCCACCCCTAGATATGAGATCGAAGTGTTTCGATCCTTCCAGATCCTGCGTTTACCATTCTAAAGCTCTTGGACATGCCACGGAGGAATGTTGGGCCCTACGACATCTAATTCAGAACTTGATTAAATCAGGAGAACTGGAATCAATGAACAAAGATGAGATCTTCTCTGAGGAAGAAATAAACTACCCTCGGGGACCGAGGAATTTAGAGGGTATGATAGCCGTTATCTTTTGCATAGAAGGAACATCCGGTGGACCCATAACCATCAAAGGAATATCTGAGCAGAGAAACAAGGCCACTATCGAGATATCAGCGCCTAAACCCCTGATATTGGCTCCTTGGCCTCAAATCCCAATTCTCAGCCTGAAGAAGGTACCGTGGAATTACGGAGAAGGTATAAAATTGGCACCTGACTGTACCGCCATCATACCTAGGGAGAATACATTTTACCTCTCGGGGAGTTTGGCGAAACTGGAAACCAAGGTATTGGGGAAGGTATCTATTGGAAAGATCACAGAGTTCCTCCATAAGATGGGGCACGGTGAGGCCAGGACGGTGAAGCAATTGGAAGTTGAACCCCATCAAATCTCCATTTTGGATTTGGTTTTAAATTCTGACGACCATCGTCAAATCCTAATCCAATTATTGGAGGACGCACACTTACCCAAGAGTACTATCGATACTGAGAAATTCCATCACCTGATCAGTCATGTACTAGACAGTAATGTGATGTCTTTCACTGACGATGATATACCAGCCGAAGGAACTGGGCATCACAAACCATTGCATATCTCTATCGTTTCATCAAGATATATGGTAGGTGGCATGCTAATTGACGGAGGGTCATCTTGAAACATCTGTCCATAGGATACTCTGGAGAAGATGAAGATCAACCCGAAACGAATTCGGGAAAGCCATGTCGTGGTACGGGCTTTAGACGGATCAAGAAGGGATACCGTGGGGGAGATTGAACTTCCTATGGAAATTGGCCCTTTCACTTTCAACATACCTTTTCAGATCCTGAAGATCACTACCGGGTATAATTTGTTATTAGGGCGACCATGGATCCATATGGCAGGCGCTGTTCCTTCAACTCTTCATCAACAACTAAAATATATCGTCAACGGCAATCTGGTAACTGTCTGTGCAGAACCTGATTATCTTGTTCATGATCTAGGAGATATGCCCCTGATCGGCGTGAATGAGGGTGTCGAGCCCTCCAATTTTTAAGCCTTCAAAATAAGTAATCCGCGATATAACTCTGTGGGGGCACCGGTCTTAATTTCGCAGATATCTCCAGAGGTGATGGCAGTTGGCCAAGAGATGCTGTCCCGAGGACATCGACTAGGCCGTGGATTGGGGAAAAATGGCAAAGGAATCAGGAACCCTATCCGTATACCCACGCAGTTGGGAAAGGCTGGACTCGAATATTTTGGTGGATCCCGACATCAGAATCCTCACAAGCACAGACCTGTTAATCAGATTCACCTCAAGCCAAACCTCAGTGAATCCGGATTTATAGAACCATTAAAGAAGATCCCCATCGTTATCTAGAACCTTTTGATTCCCAAAGTCAATCAGAGCGGATACCAGCCGGTAGGGGGTGAAAAGCCTCTTAAGGATGCGGCCCGGAAGGCTAAAGACAAGAAGTTTCTGGAAGAGATCCGATTGCAGTTCCTGAGCAGTTTTTACCACGCACTGTAAGGTAAACAAGTCTTAGTTTTCCTCAAACAACTCATCATGTGATTTAGCAGCATAAGAGACAAATTAAAAGAAATACCTTTTAAAATCATAGCAACCATGACCAAATCCTGATAAGTAAAATCAGCACTCCCACCTAAGCAGGGCAACAGATTATACCTAACCAGTTGATGAAGTACATAAGCAGTGGGGATACATCCATAGTTTTGGGGGTAAACACTTCATGCAAAAGGGGATTGTCCATGACAATTTGCAACTGTTCCAGAGGAGAAAATGGAAAATGAACAGCCCATTTACGAGTGAAAGGACAGATACTAGAGAATGGAATGTTCAAAATACTACCAAAGTCCATGACAGTGAAATACAATGATTTACCTTTCACAAAAGAAGTGTAAAAGTCACCGTGACATTCAAGATTTGTGTAAAATTATTGGACCAATCTAGGATACGCAACCGAAGGAGGAAAAATCATAGAGGATATTCCACATGACTCGAAAAGATTTTTTAATGGAGAGCCTTGATAGAAAATTTGGTCAATGGAATTTTCATAAACAAATTGTTTTTGTTTGATAACAGACTTAAAACGCACCTCATATACATTACTTCGAAAGAACTTTTCAGGCAGATCAGAAGTAAGGATAAGGTTTATCGAAACCGGTGGCAGTGAAGAGTCGGACTGAAAGGAAGGTATAGTTGACTTTCGTCAGTGAGATGGTCCTGGTTTCTTTAGAGATGATGGACAGAAGTTGAATTCTTCAGAAGACAGAGAGTCCTGTGACTTAGTTTCACTGAAATCACTTTCTTCAGTTTTCTCTGTTTACGTGAAGGTCCGACTGAAGGTTGAGGCGGCACCATTGTTTAATCATCGTCTGAGTCGATGATTGATTGTTTGTGGGTTCGAGTTCTCATGGTGTTTGAAGATTAAAGATAAGAGCAGAGAAGATTAATGTTGTGAGAGAGACAAAATTAGAAAATGAAAAATTTGTAGAAGTGAATTGAAAGAAGAGAAGAATGAGTAAAGTAGGAGAGATAGGTGTATGTATGTAGACTCCTATTCACATACATTTCTCTAGAAACTCAGACGTCCTGTCTTTCTGTATTTCGAAAATCATGATGATAGAGTTTTAGGATTACGCATCCATAAATTAAGGGATTTATTAATCGCCGGCTATATATATATATATATCAGACATCATTAATTAACATAATTATAGCAGTTAACGAGATATGCATGCAGAGGATAATTAACTTAATGCAAATTGCAGAATGTCAACAATATTTATATCATGCACATTCCAAGTTCCCTTCGCAACATACAAAATCTTTCTTCACTTAGTGGTTTTGTAAAAATATCTGCTATTTGATTTTCAGTAGGAATAAAAATTAATTTAATTAATCCTTTTGATACATTATCTCTTAAAAAATGATGCCTTACCTCTATATGTTTTGTACGTGAGTGTAACACAGGATTTTTAGATATATCTATAGCACTAGAGTTATCATAATATATGGGCACACAATCATATAAAATATCAAAACCACATAGGATTTGTCTCATCCACAATATCTGAGAGCAACAACTTCCTACAGCTAGGTATTCCCCCTCAGTGGTTGAAAGAGCCACTGAAGTTTGCTTTTTACTATGCCATGATACAAGGCTTTGTCCAAAAAATATACAAGCACCACTCATACTTTTTCTATCGATTTGACACCCTACATAGTCAGCATCTGAATAACCCATTAGTTCAAACTGATTGCAGATCGGATAAAATAACCCTAAGTTAATAGTACCACTTAAATATTTCAAAATTCTTTTAACAGCATTTAAGTGTGATTCTTTAGGTTTCGCCTGAAATCTTGCACAAAGACAAACACTATACATTATATCAGGTCTAGAAGTGGTTAAATATAATAATCATCCAATCATACCTCGATATTTTGTTAAATCAACATCAATACCTTGGTCATCAGAAGTGAGCTTTATTGATGTACTCATGGGTGTACCTTTTGAGTTAGATCCTTCAAAGCCAAATCTCTTGAGTAATTCTTTTGTATATTTGGTTTGATGGATATAAATTCCTTCCTTCGTTTGCTTGATTTGAAGTCCCAAAAAGTAATTAAGCTCTCCCATTAAGCTCATGTCGAATTCTTTATACATGCACTTAGAAAACCACTCACAAAGAAAATCATTAGTAACACCAAATATTATATCATCTACATATATTTGAACAATAATGATATCTATATTTTTATATTTAATAAATAATGTAGAATCTATTTTACCTCTAATAAAACCATTTGATTTCTTTAATTTGTAGACATGATTAGGGTACTTTTCATGATCGAATCCAGGAGGCTGCTTGACATATACTTCTTCATTGATATATCCGTTGAGGAAGGCGCTCTTTACATCCATTTGATGAATTTTAAACCTCTTGTAGCATGCAAAAGCCAACAAGATTCGAATTGATTCTAACCTTGTGGCTGGTGCATAGGTTTCTTCATAGTCGATCCCCTCTTGTTATTTGTATCCTTGAGCTACTAACCTTGCTTTGTTACGAGTGATTGTCTTGTGCTCATCAAGCTTGTTTGTAAATACTCATTTAGTACCAATAATGGAAACATCTTTTGGAGGAGGCATAAGTTCCCACACTTAGCATCTCTCAAATTGTTGAAGTTCTTCTTACATAGCCAATAACCAGTTTTCATCAAGAACGACATCCTTAGCATTCTTTGGCTCAACATGTGACAAAAATGCAGAGAATGCACAATGGTTTTGTAACCCTCTTCGAGTGGTTATTCCTTTGTTGATATCTCCAAGGACATTTTTTGGACGATGATTCTTGAGATATTTAGATGTTCTTGGCATTTGGGTATCATGCATGACTTCCTCTTGATCATGAAAGCCATCTTCAGCATCTTGTAAATTTTCTGGTTCATGTTCGTGCTGATCATCCATTTTAATTTCCTGAAACTGTTCATTCGGTCTCCTGTTTTGATCCTTTCGGTTTACTGAATTCCCAGCTATCTCCAGATTTCCTGCATCATCTTCACTTTCTTTTGGAAGATCATTGTTAGTCTCATTAAATGTGATATGGACAGACTCTTCAAAACATGATTTTCTAATGTTGAAAATATGATATGCCTTACTATTTTGAGAATAACCAATGAATATTCCTCCATAAGACTTACATCAAATTTTCCTAGATTATCACTTGTATTTAAGATGAAACATTTGGATCCAAATACTTTAAAATAACTTATATTCGGTATTTTATTATTTAAAAGCTCATAAGGTGTTTTCAAAATAATTGGACGAATAAGTACTCTATTTAGAACATAACACGATGTACTTACTGCTTCAACCCAAAATTTCTTTGGAAACTTACTCTCTTGTAGTAGTGTTCTTGTCGTCTCTTGTAGAGTCCTATTCTTTCTTTCCACCACCCCATTTTGTTGAGGAGTTCTTGGGGCTGAGAATTCATGTCTAATACCTCTTTGATCACAAAATATTATAAAATCTTTCTGAAATTCTGTACCATGATCACTTCTAATTCTAATGAGTTTGTAGCTATACTTTGTTTCACGCTTTCTTATCAATTTTTCAAACTCTTTAAATGCTTTAGTTCTCAAAAATAATACCCATGTGTATTTAGAAAAATCATCAATTATTACAAATGCATAAAATTTACCATTAATACTAGAATGTCTTTCAGGTCCAAATAAATCAAGATGAAGTAATTGCAAGGGAGAAGAAGTTGATACCATATTCTTTGCCGTAAAGTAGGTTCTTACTAATTTTCCCAATTGACAAGGAATGCATATTCCTTTCTTTTCAAACTTTATTTTTGGAAATCCTTTTACAAGACTTTTTGAAGATAATTTCTTGATTAGATCCATATGAACATGTCCCATCCTCTTATGCCATAAATAAGCTTCATCTTGTACTGAGGCAAGACATAGTTCTTCACCCTGCTGCTCAAAATCAAGAGTATATATATTGCCTTCTCTTTGTGCAACTAGAGTAGTATTGTTAGTACCGTGAAATATTGTGCATTTATCTTCCTCAAAATTAACTTGATAGCCATTATCCATTAATTGACTAATACTAATTAAATTAAATTCAAGACCATTAACAAGGTGAACATTATTGATATTTACCTTACCATTACCAATTTTATCTTTTCCAATTATTTCACAGGTTCGATTATCTCCAAATTGACCGTTCCATTCTTCTTCTTGATATTTAGCTCAATGAACTTTGATTTATCACCTATCATGTGACGAGAACATCCGCTATCAAGAATCCATTTTTGAGATGGAACTCTTGCTTTCAAACATACCTGTCAAGAAAGAGTAATTTATCCTTTTGGTACCCATATCTTTTTGGGTCCACTTGTGTTAGTTGCAAGAAAATCACCTTCTCTAATCCACATCTTTTTAGCTTTGTTTAGTTTCTTAAATAAGTTTATATCTAAATGACATTTAATACCACAATGCTTACATGTTGTGAAAGGAGAACAAAAATTTAATCGAAAGTTTGATTTTGATTTCAGCATTTTTATATCTCTCTTTTTGTAAGTGGGATTATATCCAATTCCTTGTTTTTCAAAATTAGGTCTTTGTTTTCCCAACATGACAGCCAAATTTTCTTCTCATTAAACAAATTTAGTAATTGTTGATTTTAATGACTCTATTTCTTTTTGTAGTTCATTATTTGGAATAGTGTTATAGTGAGATTCATTACTAAATGCATCGATGCATACATCTCTCATTTTTAATTCATTAGTCAGTTTTTCAACTTCCTTATTTAGATAGTTTACTTTATTAAAAAGTATTTTGTTATAATTTTCTAAATAATCATTCTTTGCAATTAAAATCTTTTCCTCTTTACATGATGACTCTTTTTCAATTTCTTTCTTTTCATCTATCAAAGAATCCACTTCACTCATTAATGTATTAACTAAACCTTTTAAGCATGCATTCTTTTCTTTTAATTTTTTGTTTTCTTGTTCTAATGAGTTTAGTTCATTAAGAGATACTTGATTAGTTTCACCTTCAATTCCCACGAAGCATACTTGAGCTATCTCATCTTTGGCATCGACCTCTACTTCGGATTCCTCATCACTCCAAGTAACAAGAGCTCTGTTCTTTTTGTTGTCTTTGTAGTTTGTCTTCCCTTTATTCTTTAACTGAAAAACAATCTTTCATGAAGTGACCAGGACGTCCACATCCGAAGCAAGTTTCTTCAATTTGCTTTCCTTTGAACTTATTTGAATTGAAAGCATTCCTTCCCTTGTTCTTCCTTTGTAGTAGTCCCTTGAGTCTTCTTGACATCATGGCTATTTCTTCATCTGAGTCACCATCAAGTTTCTCTTCATTTTCTGCAGTAAGAGGTAAGACCTTTCTTCGAGGAGTTTCCTCATCATCATCATATCTCTTTAATTGATGTTTATATTCTTCTAATTCACCGAACAGAGTTAGGGTGTCCATAGAGGAAATAGTAATAGAATCTTGAAGAGTAGTAATTTTAGAAGCAAACCTTTTGGGCATAGCCCGAAGTAACTTACGGTTAATCTCACTTTGTGGAATAGTTTTGTCCAGCAATTTCTAGGAGTTTATAAGGACTAGAAATCTTGCTTGAGCCATCTTGATGGTTTCATCTTTTTCGAGGTTAAACATTTCATAATCGTGCATAAGCATGCTTAGCTTAACTTCTCGTACTTTGGAGGTACGTTCATGACTTACCACTAGAGTATCCCATATTGTTTTGGAGGTGTTGCATAAGGAGACTTTATCTATCTCGGATTGTACCATGCCGCTGAGAAGTGTGTTCATGGCCCTTGAATCATACGAGACCATGTAGGTTTCGGTTGAATCCATTTCTAGCAGAGTCTTTGGTGTCCTATCATTTTTCCTTGGAATAACTGGTCTATTTTCAACGACCCACCATTCCCAAGGATCTCTTTTAAGATAGATTCTCATTCAGAATTTTCAAAAGTTGTAGTTTTCGGTTCCATATAGCAGTGGTAGCCTATTGATTGATTGACCTTCTTGATTGTTCTTCCCGAATTGTGCCATGTCAGAATTTTTCCCTATAAGTCACCTTTAAGACCGAGATAAGTAGATCCAAGCTCTGATAACAAATGAAATTCAGATAGGCACATTTAGAAGGGGGGTTAAATAAGTGTTAGAACAACTATGACCAATTTTTATTTCAACTCAAAACGTGTTCTTATTTCAGCTTACTGAAATGATTAATTCAGTACGTCAAATTAATAATACAGTTTAAAGACTTTTAACTTCAGCTTATTGAAATAATCAATTACGTGAATAACTAAATTTATTGAATAAGATTAATATACTAACTTATGCTTTTAAACTTAATTTAGTTATTCTCTTGTGAACAATAAATTCAAACACAATTAATTAAATGAACACCAAGAATTTTTACGTGGTTCAACTACTACCCTTTATAAAAGTAGTCTACTTCACGTCCAATACCAACTAGTATTGGAGACTCACTTTATTTATTTCTTTATAAATAAACACTTATTACAAAAATAGATTTTTACAACAATTAAAACAATTAATTTCTCTTGAACACTTTTGCTCCTTGTGCACCTATGCACTCCTTAAGCACATTTGCTTCCTTGAACCTGTTTGTAATACTTTCTCTAATCCACCAGGATTAAACCTTTAGACTACACTTAGTCTAAACACAAAATTAGATTACAAATATAGAGGTCTATGATCAATGCAGGAATAATCAATTTAACAAATAAAGGCTCAACTATATAATGAAATGATCAAGTAGCACAGAAATATAATCAATTAAATCTCACCGATAACCAGCTAATTAGATTTCTGAATTTAACTGCTCAGCTGATCAAGTTTGCACCAATTAAGTCAAATTGCTCTTTAATATCAGAAATCAATGCAATAATAGTTCGTAAGTCGTGTATTTTTCATTCATGAAACACGGTTTTTATAGCCTATAACAATATTACCGTTTTTCCAAAAACAAATCTAATCTTCTTATCCGAAAATATTGGTTTGTTAATATATCTCCAAGATAATGAAAGTTTAAAATGATAAAGGAGATATATGGCAAGTTTATCATAACAGTAAAATATCTTTTAAAACAATTCAAACCTTTTTGTTATATTGTTAGATAAATCTGGAACAGGCTTAAAGGATAACCCACTTTGTGAGTTTTAACTTTATCTCATTTTAAAGTTGCGTGTAATACCAATCAGCCGTCCACTTTCCAATATTCAAGGCATTAGAGTTCCAAGGACTGTAATCATGACTCCTAGAAAACCGAACACAAGGCATATCTCAACCAAACCGTATGGCTGCCACTTCTTATGCACACGGTTATCATATAGCACATGTATGCCTTCAAATTCCCTTATCATACATTAACGGATAATTATATCAAGTAAGGTTATATTTCCAATAACACTTAAAACACTTTTTGTACTTGAAAATATTAAGTTATAAAAACTAATCATGTAATATTTATTTTACCGAAAAAACTTTTTTCATTAGTTTTCTAAAACTTTTGATTTAGACATGTCATATAATATTAAATGCACAAAATATGTCCTAGAGCCTTAATTGAAAAATCAATTAATATGCAATTGACCTTACATATTTCCTAGTGAAGTCAACTCTTCAATCCACTTGAGTATACCACCAATGTTTCTTTTTATCAAATACCTGAAATGTCACAAAAGGATTTAGTATACTAAACAATTCATCACCAAAACATAAGGATGGAATATGACTAAGTCAACACGAGCACGATGGGTGATCAGCTCTTTATGCCCTGCATTGATCAATACTATCTAAACGGAACAAATTCTTTCAGTTCTTCTTTGTCGTCCCCAGGACGCAATATAAAATATTCCCAAATTAGGGAAGTTCTCTTACAGTTAGAATCCATTTATAAGAATAAAATAAATGGACAACTTAAATTAAAAAATTTTATTTCAAGACTTAATATAAAAGAATTTGAAATATTTCAACTATACATGTATACCAAGTTTTGTTCAATGTATACATCGTTATCTCATGCATTTCTCGAAGCTGATTGGAATAAAAAAATTATATCTCTATAGCATTATATATAAACAAGAAGAAATAATTGCTTATATATAATTAAACTAGAAATATTACCCCAAATGAGTAAATTATGAATTTCATAAAAGCAGTTGCATAAAATAATCGTAAAAGTTTAAGAAACTTACTCAATTTAAGTATGAGAAAGTTAAGAAACTTGCCTTATATGGAAATTATCACAAAATTTAATTTAGAGTCACCCCTCCAATTCCTACAGAATTATATTCACATATATATTCACATTAGATAATGAAATATACCGTCAACAAGCATGCATATTTATCATTAATAATTATTAGTTCATAAAACTAACATCATTTATTCTCATCTCAAATCCCACATTAATTTAGTTAGGAATTTACTTCATTTTAACCATTTATTACTATTTAATGGTTCCTTACAATATTAATATGTAAATACTTTATATATTTGAACTTAAATCCTGAATATATCACTTCCATAATATTGTATAACTTATCCCACGAATTCAGTTTCGTAAACAGCTCATATTTAGTTTTTATAGTAAAGTTTAACTTATTATATTATTTCTAAAGTAATAATAATTTTTATATTATTTTTATTCGTTCACAAGTCACTCAGATCATTGCTTCATTTAAAAACCTTTTATTTTGTCAGCACATTTACTTAATTTCTCGGTTTACAAATATTCGTGTTTGCTATATATATATATATATATATATATATATACCGTTACATGTCACTCGGCTCAAAAAGGTCATTTTGGCCCTCAGAAACCTCAAAATATCATTTTTATGATTCATAGGAATTTTTAAAGGTTTCTCGACTCTCGTTGTCCCACAAAATTATTTAATAGGCCCCGTGCATTTTTATTTGGTCTAAATATGTAATTTTATATTTATTACATATTTATATTTCTTAAATTATGCCCGAAAGATAGTTTCATGGCATAAAATATCATTTTCGGTTATAACTCGCCTCGTAAAACTTTATTAAGTCTTAAAACGTTAACGAAACGCGAATCGGAACGTCGAGCGTCAAAATCGCTCGACGCGTCGACGTTCGTCGTCGCCCAATTTTGTGTTCTGATAGGCCTATTCGCCTATTTTTAATTCTCAAACCACAAGTCGGATAATAGCGAATTTTTGGTATGTTATAAACCTCATGACATAGTATTTTTACCAAAAATTAGCTCGCTAAAACAGTTCATGAAAGCCCCTCAAAATCTGCCTCAAAATAGCCTGCATGCAAACTGCACAGCAGCAGCAGCGCGCACGCGCGGCGCCGTACCCACGCGCAGCGTGCTGCCTGCAGTGGCTAGCTAACCTGCAGCACGGCTTAGCGAAGTGGCTACTTCGAGATTTTCTCCCGCGCTGCCCGTAACTCCGATTAATCCAATTTTTGGATATGTTGTACATGGTATGGCAAAGTATTTTTTAAAAAATATCAGGACTGATATTCGGGTACATTAAACTTTCCAAACAGAGTGCCCAAATTGACCGTTTGCACAGATTTTTTAACTTTTCGTTTAATGTTCAAAAGTCGCCGTAACGCGATTCAACCTAACTTTCTTGCTAACTAAGCTTTAGTTAACATATTATGACTCGTTTAAAATTTTAGTTCGTTTAAATTCCAAGTTCTTGGACATTTTTACCCTTTACGACCATTAATCGAACATGTTACGTGCATTCTTTATTCTATTCGATTTCTTAGCCGATTATTAACGGTTTTCCCCCATTCCATTCCTACAACATCCCACAATACCAATCTTTCTATTAACATGAATTCATATATATTTAATATACAAAATCAAATAACATAATTAAACTTGAATAAGTAAAGTTTACTAACAAAACTTAGTTTCTCCCATTCTTTGAGTTTAAAATCATTCAATCTCCATATTATATCTGCATGGATAATAATAGATTGAATACAATGAAAACTCATCTAATTTTTATACTAAGCTACCAAACTCCTTTGATGGAAATTTTAGTAAATATAGTATACTATTACATAAAGTTAACCAAAACCAATAAAGATTGTATACCTTTGAATTCTTCAATCTCCAAGCTTGATAATCCTTAATCTTTAACTTCAATCTCTCCAAGTTCTCTCACACAAACTCTTTCACTTAACCATTGAGAAAAGTTCAAAAAAAATTGCCAACTATGAGAGAAGAAAAGCCACGGGTTGGAGAAGAAGAAGAAGATGACATGACCTAATTTTGTTAAGTCAAAATTACATGGAGCCAAAGGTTGGTTGAGAGTAAGATATACTCTTTCCTTTCTTTTCTCATTCACGGCAACAAAATAACATACTTGAAGAGGCTAGCTTGCAACTGTAACCTATTATTAAGTAATAATCTTTAATTACCTCTATTAACTAACTCAATTAATCTCTTCTTATGTTAACTATTTTAATTACCACCCTCTTAGTAATTTAATTAATTAAATTACTACTTACTTCAACTAAACTAATCTCTTGCAAATATATATAAAATATATACTTTAAATATAATATATCTTAATTACATATTCATTTTATAAATATAAAATAAATATTCCATAACATAATAACCCTTGCAATTAATATTAATTGCTTTCTTAAGATATTATAGGAAAATATAATATCCTTCTCTTCATTCTCATAAATTCAAACAAGAATTTATTTACCTCATTAAGATATTATAATATTTATAATCTTCTTTCTTTATTAAAATATTTCCATATAAGAATTTATTTTAATACTTTTGGTTATAGCATATAAATAGACATTATATATATCTAAACCACCCCTTTATTTTCTTATCCCAATTGTTCACAACAATAATTATTTCATTGCTTAATAAATACATATACATAATACATATTTATTAAGCCTCATTTACATGCTACATCACACATGCACAATTCACATATAGTAAAATAATTTAAAAAAATTATTCACTATTTTAATATTATTATTATAACAAAAATATAAGAAATTTTTAGGTTCTTACACTATATCTATAAGTGATGACTTAGTGCGTCACAAAAAAGAAAATTTATTTTACGTGAAAAATTTGTTGATTGACATGACAACCACAATTATAATACATTGATGGAAAAATTAACCATCATTAAGAGCCATCATAGATACTATTATTTTGTGATTGCTTAAAAAGTCCATAACAAATTACTTTTTTTGTGATTGTTTTTAAACACTGTCACAAAGTTTCACTATATTAATTGTCTCAAATGATACTCATAGGATTCGAACTCTCCCCCCATTTGCAAACTAAATAACGAGTATTACTACTAAGCTAAATCTCAAATCATGATTATAATTTTAAAACAAAAAATAAAATGAAACATATGTTAGTTGACTTACTAAACAAAATTATTTCTACATAAAATTTGGTGATTGCAATGACAGTCACAAATAATCTATAATTATGGTAAACTTAGTTATCACTGAGAGCCATCATAAATTTTATTATTTTGTGATGACTTGAAAATTCCATCACAAAATACCTTATTTTTTGTAATTGCAAATAAAAGTCGTTACAAAAATTTATCTTTTTTAATGATTCTCATGACCGTTATTAAACATTGTGTTGATTATTTCTTACATTAAAATATTAGTGATAATTTAAATGCAATCACGAAAAAGGGCATATCTATAAGTGATGACTTAGTGCGTCACAAAAAAGAAAATTTATTTTACGTGAAAAATTTGTTGATTGACATGGCAATCACAATTATAATACGTTGATAAAAAAATTAACAATCACTAAGAGTCATCATAGATACTATTATTTTGTGATTGCTTAAAAAGTCCATAACAAATTACTATCTTTTGTGATTATTTTTAAACACTGTCACAAAGTTTCACTATATTAATTGTCTCAAATGATACTCGTAGGATTCGAACTCTCCCCCCATTTGCAAATTAAATAATGAGTATTACCACTAACGCTAAAGCTCAAATCATGATTATAATTTTAAAACAAAATATATAAAAAAACATATGTTAGTTGACTTACTAAATAAAATTAATTACACATAAGATTTGGTGATTGCAATGGCAGTCACAAATAATCTATAATGATGGTAAACTTTGTCATCACTGAGAGCCATCATAAATTTTATTGTTTTGTGATGGCTTGAAAATTTCATCACAAAATACCTTCTATTTATAATTGCAAATAAAAGTCGTCACAAAATCTTTTTTAATGATTGTCATGACCGTCATAAAATATTGTATTGATTATTTCTTACATTAAAATATTAGTGATAGCTTAAATGCAATGACAAAAAAGGGTATATCTATAAGTGATGACTTAGTACGTCACAAAAAGAAAATTTATTTTACGTGAAAAATTTGTTGATTGGCATGGCAATCACAATTATAATACATTGATGGAAAAATTAACCATCACTAAGAGTCATCATATATACTATTATTTTGTGATTGCTTAAAAAGTCCATCACAAATTACTATCTTTTGTGATTTTTTTTAAAAACTGTCACAAAGTTTCATCACGTATTCTTATTTTTCTAGTAATGCTTCTTACTACATTATATATAGGAAGCTGATATATATATATATATAAAAGAGTAATGATCCATAACATCTATTTGCTATGAATCCTTATAAGACATACACAATTTTTACTATTGAAAAGAAGAAGGAACGAGAATGATTAAAAAGTGAAAATTGACGTCCGCTACTATTAGTAGCGGATGGTAAAAAAACACTTAGCGTAGCAAACGATAATCAGAATAAGTGTTTGGTTTGACCAATAAATATTTATTAACTAGAGTTAATAAACCCTAATTAATAAACCCTAAATATTTATTGGTAAAGTCAACCTTTATTTTGATTATCTCGTCCACTACTAGTAGTCGCGGATGTCGATTTTAGGTTTCTAATCCCGGTCGTTCCTTAGTCGTTTCAATGGTAAAGATGATGTTAAAAGTAGTATGCACACAAGCCAATCATATTTGATATGATAAAAATATAAACATTGTAATAATCTTATTCTTTTATTAATAAAAGAGTTTATTTATTAAATGCTATTATATTATCTACATGATGCTGTTATATTAAATGTGATAAACCCATATTTTTAAGCAATGCTTTTAGAATCATGATAATGATCATACTAATGAGATCTAAATTCTTAGAAAACCTAAAACTAAAATAATTCACAATCGTTGGATTACTAAAAAGGGGATTAGTGAATCCGGATAGATTGGTACATACGTTGCTTGCTCATTGGATGAGGATGATTAATCTTATGATTATTTGTGTGGAGACACTAAAGCAAGTATGTAGGTGCTTATTGGAGAATAAGTTCACTGAACGTGGCTCGCTAAGGAATACCTAATGAAGTTTTACTTTTCTGTCAATAGAAATTCCTGTAGTGATAGTAGTACAAGTGATCCTTAGACTTGAGACCATCATAGTATCTTGTGTTTAATAAGTTATATTTTGGCATGTCCCTTATGAAAGTAATATGCACACTAGCCAATCATGTTTGATGATAAAGCATTACTTTGTAACAAT
Source organism: Panax stipuleanatus (assembly GCA_020205555.1). Classification (NCBI taxonomy): domain Eukaryota; kingdom Viridiplantae; phylum Streptophyta; class Magnoliopsida; order Apiales; family Araliaceae; genus Panax; species Panax stipuleanatus. Next base: position 123,725,382 of record CM035120.1, read on the forward strand.
TTTATTCATTTATCAATAAAAGTATTATTTAATTAAAGGCATTTATTTATCTACATGGTGCTGTTTTTATAATATGTGATAAACATATAGTTTTAAGCAATGCTTTTAGAATCATGATGATGATCATGCTAATGCGATCTAAATTCTTAGATATCTTAAAACTAAAATAGTTCCCAATCGTTGGATTACTAAAAAAAGGATTAGTGAATCCAGATAGATTGGTACATATGTTGCTTGCTCATTGTTGAGGATGATTAATCTCATAATTTTTTTTGTGGAGACACTAAAGCAAGTATGTAGGTTCTTATTGGAGAATAAGTTCACTAAACGTGGCTCGCTAAGGAATACCTAATTGAGTTTTACTTGCATGTCAATAGGAATTCCTAATGTGATAGTAGTACAAGTGATCCTTAGACTTGAGATCATCATAGTATCTTGTGTATAATGAATTATACTTTGACTTATTACTTAAGACCCTTAGGGTATATCAAAGGGTATGCTTGGGTGTAATAAGTTATATATGGAGATAATTAATGATCAATAAAGAATCTACTTCTTCTAGTAAAAGAAGAGATATGTCTTATGTGATTCGATAAATGACAACTCAAGAATCCTTGGCCAAGGTGGAATATTGAAATTAGAAAGGAGTTTCTAATTTGCATTATTTGGAGTTGTGCATTTTGGAATCGAAATACATATAATTAAATAAAATAAGACTTGACAGTAATTTTTTGTCTTATATTTAATTGGGACATTGTATAGTGGAAGGATTGAATTGTACGGTAACTATTAACTCACAGGTTCTTTTATGATTAATGTTGAAATCATGCAAGGATAATTGTGGCAATACATATCAATCTTAATAACAGAATTTGAGCAATAAATGACTTTCTTAATAAGTGTAAAACCCTTTAAAACGTCACTTATTTAATAATGGAGGGAGTAATAAATATTATAATTAGTTGTATTTTGTAGGTATACAGCTTTTTTATTGCATTACCTAAAACTAAATGAATATGGATTAATTTTGAATTTAAAAATAATCTCGAATTGACTTATAAAAATAAAACTTAATGATTAATTACATAGTAAAGTATATATTTTGTAATTTTTAATTTAAAAGATTTTATTTAGTAACTTGTTAAACATAATTAGTTATGTACTCTATTTTGCGAGGAAGCTATGAGAATGCTTTATTTTTGTGAGGAGTTTTTCCGCATTTACTATCTTTATTACTCTTTAAAATCACAAACATGATTTTTCAACTCTAAAATTATAATATTGCGACACTTTTGGAACTTCAAAGCTGCTTTAATACACTTTCCAAATGCACCAACTCTATTAGTGTGATGCAAAATTCTATATTAGTTTCTATGTTTGGATTAATTCGAAATGATACTAGTGGTTGGAACTTGGTTTTCACAGAAAAATTGACATCTTAACTCTTGAATTATGGGTGTTGTGAGAAGATTTAAAACTTGCATGCTATACAAACGCATTTGTAAAATTTGCGTGGAGACCGATTCTAAGTAGAAACAAGTACCAAATCAACCCAAAAAGTACAAATATAAATAGTTAAACTTATTTTGGGGGCAAATTCAGAAAATCCCTTTGTAGTGGATAGTAGGCATAGCGAAGGAAATATTAATAATTGATTTAAATACAAATATATTACACGAGTGGATTGGTGTTAGACCCTTTTTGGCTTGACATTGTCTTGACACTCAAATTGTGCAGCAGCTTAGCACAACATGTGGCAGCTAGGCGCATCTTGCGGCACCAAATCGCAGCGTGCGACACCAAAGCGCAGCGTGCGGCAGCTGAGCGCAGCAGGTGGCAGATTTGTGCTCTGGCCAAACAGCATGCCAAAGTTGAACCTTGACATTGACAAAAGTGTGTAGCATCGTGCGACAGAAGGCGGTAGCGTGGGGCGTTGGGCGCACTTGGTAGGCAGATTAGGCATAATGTCAAAAAAAATATAAGATCCATCGGATCTACATTATAACTCTTCAAACACACCTGATGTCTATTGGTGACAACTTGGAAATTTTCATAAGTGTTACTATAGGGGGGTGCTCCGTGAAGGTCACCCGGGGTCATGGGCAGGCTGTCATGGCCAATGCATGGGGCATATTTGTGCATTGATGGGCTCCCCTATACCAATGCTAACGATGGATAGATGGCTTGATTGGATCGAAGACTCGTTCATGAGCTGGGCATGAGTTGGGCAACGAATGTGGGCAACATGCAGGTTGCGTGTGCACAATGGCACGCATGCTTTGCACCTTTAGAAGACATTGATGGCAATGGTTGGAAAACAGTGTTTGGGATGGTGCAACATTCAACAAATGAAGACCTAGACGCAATGCTAGGCAAAGGAATTTCAAGACTTGGGCTTGACATACGGTTTGTTAGGACTAAGGACTGAGAGACAGTGGCTTGGTGACACACGAGGTGGGCTAAACATGGGCGTGGCTTATGTAGGGCCTGTCGTGCTAATATGTTGCATGGGTTCAGACTAGTCGGTGTTGAGCTATGTTGGGGGCAAAGACAACATTACATGGGCTACGAGGGGTGCCAAACAATGTTGGGCGTTGGGCTGCATGACAATATTACATATTAGGCTGAGTATAAGATAGTGCTAGACATGTGGGGCTGGGCAGCATACAAGATTGATGCATGGGGTTGGCATGCACAGTTGGTTCGGACTGCAACTTAGGTTGGGTCAAGGAGCAGTTAATGTGCAGTTGGTGTGGTGCCAGATTGCGCAAGACAGTGGGGGCAGCGTGTCAGGAACTGGACAATATTTGGGACATCATGCAAAGCAGTTAAGGGAGGTTACCATATAGTAGGGAATGTGTTGAACAGCAGTTATGGCACTTATATATGGTTGGTAAGTTGTTTAAGTAGCAGTTGAAGGAAAGTACCAGTTGGTGGGAACATGGCCAAGAAACAGATTATATGGCTGGGACCCAAGATGCGTGGCTAAACTTGAAAACACATGAACATGGGCAATGTTTGGGGAACTGCCACCTCTTTGTTAGCAACACCTTAGTGGTTCAAACTTCTTGGTAGTTGGGGGTGTCAACTGACCACCAGGCTATAAATAGCCAGTGCTAGGTGCACAAAATCATGTATGGTGTGGAGACATCAGACAAGTAGGCTAGAGAGCTGAATTTTTTAAGCCTTTGGGCGAATTCCTAGTTTATTGAGAGTGCAATAAAAGGTTGGGCGTTTTAGCCTATAAATTCGTGTGTTGCCTAATTGTAGATTACATATATATTGTTTCAATCAGTAGATATACAAATAGGGTGTGTCTGTGTGTGTTATTAGTTCAAATAGTGCGATGGACTGTGTTATGCGGGTTGACTGACTGGTTCAGGAGGCAACCAAGCCATCACATGGTTGATAAATTGGCAAAAAATTTGTACAAGATTTTACCCCTGTGATAATTAGTATCAAAGCGTGGTTTCAATTGGTGGAATCACTTTGAAATTTTATTGGGCCAAACTTTTATGTTCTTATTGATGTAGACAAAAATCTGAGGGCAAATTGAGAATGCAAATTGGAAGGCCGAATTGCATTAGCGTTTTCAGCGACTGTGATAACCAAAAAATTTATAAGATCTTGAGTGATTAAAATAAAGGTTAAAGAATAAAATCTAGATAGGAATTTGAGGATTTATTTAAAAAATTTAGAGAACCTATATGGTTTTAGTTAAATTCTTAAGAAATATAAAGAAATTAAATGAGAATGATAAAAAATTTTAAAAAGAAAGATTTGTAGCCTAATGTTATTAGGTATTGGAACTAAATAACCTAAAGGGTAATCTTTATTTAATGGTCCTAGTATTTTAATTATATACTAGTGACCTAATTTAACAGATTGGTGGAACACGTATCAACCTATTAAATTATTTTGTATTAATATGTGAGTAAATGAATATGAATATTATGTGATTGATTATATTTGTTTATTAAATAATAAACAAATAAAAAGAAAACTAATGTAACCTAATTATACATTAGGTACAGACTTTAACTAACCTAAGGGTTATAATAGGGAAGGATGTTAGTATTTAATATATAAACTAACCCTAAGAGATTATTTTATACATCTCAATTAATTAATTTTATAACCTAAGTAAAGCAAGTCTAATTGGGTTAAGAAATTAAATATACATGAGTAATGAGTTGAATTATAAATGAGTGGAATAAAAACTCTTATTAAATAATTAGGGTAAAATAAATTTAAGATAACGGACCATATTAATTTTTATGGCCAAATATTTTAGTTAGGAAGCCCAAAAAATTAAATGAGTAACCCAAACTAAGCCCAACAAGTGTAGGACTTTTTGGATCTTTGATTAAGCAAAATGGAGCATTAAAAAATAAACCAAATGGGGGGGAAAGGCCCAAGACTTTGTCCCAACTAGGGAGAGAAAAGAAGGTGCATAAAGATGTAATCATTACAACTTACTAACTCTCAACAACTCCCGTTAGGTGTCCAATTTTTACTTAGCCACGTATTTTAACCAAACTAGCAAGCAAGCTTAAAGCTACAAGCAACATCTAGTGTGCAAGCAACTTAAAAATAATGAAGAAAGAGAAAGAGAGAGTGAATGGGGAAAATCATTTTACAAGCAAACCAATTTCATTTCTTTTCTCTTTCGTCTATCTCTTTCAAAAAGCTTAACAAAACAAAATCAAAAAGGGAGAGAAAAGGGAGGATTTCGGCTGCCCCAGAGAGACGGAAAGAGGAGATTTTGATCTTCATACACCCAAGATCCATCTCATATTTTAGAAGGAGAAGAAGAACTCGTGAATCAAAGGTATAAAAATCTATCTATAAACTAGTTATTCCTTCTAGTTAATTTGTTTTGAGAAAATGAAGATCTAAGGTTTCAAAACTCTAGATCTACATGTGTATAAGTATTATATGTTTAGATATATCACTTTTAAGGTTCAAAAAGTTGAATCTAAAGCAAGAAAAGGAAACTAGGTTTTCAGAAAGTTAGAAAACTCTAGTCTTTATTTTTTTCTTATCATAAATTATGTTTTGCTTGGGTTTGGTGAAGGTTTGATGAAATAAATCATGGGTCATGATAGATCCATGAGTATAAGAGGTATTAGGATGTATTATGCTGGTTAATGTTTGATTAATCAAGAGATCGTGGAAGTTTTCTTACAAAACACAGGTTAGAAAATCAGATTTTTGAGAAAACAAAAATAAATATCAAACGATCATATTTCTCATTATATTTTGAATTTTTGAGTGTGGTCAATTTTTAGAGTTAGATCTATGAGTCTTCTAACATATCCAAGTGGAATCACTATAAAATTCCTTGTGGATTTATGTATGCACAGTTTTTAGTAAAGTAGGCAAAATCTGAAAAAAAAAATTGAAAAGCAATCTGTCCAAAACTTCCAGTGGTAGTTTCAGTAACTTAATTAATGAAATAAATTCAAAACTTTTGGCACATGAAAATATATGATATAAATTATCTCCTGTCCAAAGATGAGCGTATTCCGACTGAAATTGACCGAGTTATGGTCATTTCAATATTTGGGTTTTTCTGACGAAAATCGCTATAACTGGAGTTTTATAACCCCGATGGCCATGAAATTTAAACTGGAAGTTCATGTTAATACGTGTAAGATTCTTCCAAGAGTTGGGAATTGTTGGAGTTGAGCATGATATAGCTAATTTTCTTAAGTTACGAACTAAAAACGAACTTTTGAAAAATACTAAATGAAATTGAAAAAATTCAAAAAAAATATTTTTGTGTATAAAATATATTTATATATGTGTGGCCAAAACATAAAAAATAAATAATATGATTTGGTTATGAATAAATGAGTTAAATTAATTATGTAATGTTAAAATATGAAAAATATGATTTTATGACTTGAGAACCCTAGATATGGTATATACAGATTTTTGAAAGGGATTTTGGTCATTGATGATGAGATATTATGTTTTTGGCCTTGTATGGTTGTTAAATTAATAAATTAGTAAAAATTAAACAATTAAAATAAATTATTTTTAAGTTTAATAAATGATTAAAATATTATTAAAAGATTCATAATATTAGATTAAGATATTATTGAGTGATTGATAACATTTGGACTAAAGGGTTATTAAATCATTGATTTAAAATATTATTTAATGATTAATAATATTAGTAAGAAATTAGAATATTATTAAATAATTAATAATATTAAATGAGAGTTTAAAAGAGGAGTTAAGTTATTGAGTTAGACATTCAATAGACTATATTGAATTGTATGATGAATTGGAAATTTAATATGTTAAAAAGGAAATACAGTTTGAATTCGGTTTGCTGAATAATTTATGTTAGCTTGTATTCAGCTTGCTGAATTGGTGGATTCAGTTTGCTGAATTGGTATATTAGGTTTGCTGAACTAGTGAATCCAGCTTGCTGGATTGTAATTCAGTTTGAGTTTAGGTTGCTAGATTAGATATTCGGCTTCATGGATTATAAAAAAAGAACTTATAATATGAAAGATTAAGTGTTAAATCATAAGTTATATGATAAAGTAGTGGCACAGTCGTTCTCTTTAATGGTTGATGTATAGTATCTGGGCTAAACGATTCCTTCAGGGAGCGGAGGTATATACGAACTAGCTACCGATCTAACTCGCTGTGAAAAATAGTGTAGAAGAGACGAGAAACTAGTTTGTTGGTTGTTTGTGGGAAACCACTCAGCATACTGTACTGAATACTGTTAGAGACTCGATGTGTGCTAGGTTTAGAAATTGTGAATACATATGGTGTTAAGGTGTTATCTAATATTTGATTATGTGGTTAAATGTTAGATAATTTACTTATAAAGTAGTGGTATGATATGATATACTGATTGAAAGATCAATCTTAACAATGATAGGTCTTTTCAATAAAGAGATTAAATTAGATTGTGTAGCAGTAATCAACGGTACAGGTAAGTTTCCTTAACTCAAACTCGAGTTATTATCTCAAAGCATGTTAGTGGATAATTATTGTTAATTATTCCACATCTATACTGATTATTGATTCGCATTTAGTGCATGTTGCATATATTCATCAGGTATGAAAGGCATATCACCTTCGCTACCATAAGGTTCAGTTAAAGGTATTCATGGTCCTTGTTGATATTAAACATTATTGATTCATTCATTCAATTATTGACATTATGACTCATGCTCTTTCACAATTATTATATTGTTGAAAATTTGAAAGTTTATTCTTTCTTTCAATCATGATATATCCTTGTTGTATTTAAACTTACTGGACAATGTAATTGCTCACCCTTATTATATCATGATAACAAATTTCAGATTAAGACGAATGCTCGAAGAAAGACAGAGGCAAAGATAAATTCCAAGAGTAGATTATATGCATTGATAACTATTAGTTATCTTATGTAAATAATATATGTGAACCTTTTTAAGTTACATAAGGTATGTATTCAATTAAGGTTAATAGACCTTGGGAAATGTTATAGAATCACGTGAAATAAACAATTGATGTTTATATATTCCGCATTAGTTTATAAAATATGTATGAAGATGAAGTACCGTAACGTACCAAGTCTGAGGTTCTAGGGACCCAGATTTTGGGGCATCACAGGTTGGTATCAGAGCTGTATGTTATAAACCTTAGGTACGGTTACCTTAGGCTATAAACGCAGAGATGAGGATAAGGAATAAACTCAAATAGAGTTTAAGTACTAAGAAATGAATTTGAGAAATTCAATATTAAGTAAAGGAGAAGATAAATAAGATTCAAAGAAGAATCTTGAAGAATTATAAGATATAAATCCGAAGTTACCTGACTCCTATAATAAAGATGAAAAGTGATACTAAATAGACAAAGTCTATAAGATGAAAAGTGTAAAATCATAATATAATATGATTAAAGGGAAAGATAAGAAGATCATAAAACAAAACGATCATATGATAGAAAATAATCGTAATATAACACGATTATAAGAAAAGGTCACAACGTGATCTGATGAGGTCATGGAAGGACAGATGATCAATCGATTGATTGAAAACTTTTATAGCAGAATTACTGTACGACAGTTGTACTATGAAATTGTACTATGTAAACTCAGGAAAGAGTTGTAGATGATGGGATATGGATTAAATGAAATTTGTATTGAGTAAAAAGAATTTAGGATCATGTGGGATTTCGATTGAGGACTCATGTGAGAGCTAAGTTGTACAAACCTTTGTATGGGCAGGGGTTTTGTGCTTGGTCTAACGACTACTTAGTTTATCACATTGATAATCATTAAAATGTTGGTGTCGCACTATTCGCTATATTTATGTTGAGAATGTGATTCTTTTCTCATGTGTATAATGGATAGGTAGAGAATATAAGATTAGGTGCGAGTTCTTAAAACTCATGCTTATGGTAAGTTTGTGACTTATAAACGTATGGTATGTTTTTGAACCGTTAAGCGTATGGACAGTTCCTGATTGGTTCTTGAACTACGTATTGCTAGGATAAGTTCCTAAACTCATATTATTGTGATAAGTTCCTGAACTCATAACATGTGGTATGTTTGAAGAACTATATTGGAGTATAGAAAAGTTGTGGATGAAGAATTGAGGATTTTTAGTGTAGTAAGTTTTAAGTATAATGGAAATAGATATAATTATTAAGCAATTGATCATTGGAGAAATTAAAGTTGATGGTGGAGACATATGTATTCTAAATCTTCTAGCTATGCTAGACATCAAAATTTTTGAAATTAAGATAAATTCGCACTGATGTGCCTTTAAAAATATAAATAAATTTTTTGTTATCTTCAATACATGGTGACAAGGGTGTGGAGATGGACTTCGAACCATTAACACATCGTTACCTATTGTTGTATGATAACAACAAAAATTTTCAATGATTTTGAACTATTTAAATAAGGGTCTAAGCTAATTGTTTCGGCTAGACAAAAATGATTTGAAATATCAAAATGTATTTTATATATCATTAATGCATCATTAAACCTGGTGCAGATATGATAAAAACGATGGAGTTATTAATGCAGTCTTACCTAATGTTGGATGTGATCTAAGAATCGTCAGCCCACTATGGTATGTTGTAGTATGACAAAGTCGCAAAAATGACGGAATCCTCAAACGGACTGTAAATACAGTGCTGTATCATGACGTCATAAAAAATTAATTTTCAAAATTTTGAATCATTTAAAGAAAAGTCAAGTGCTAATTGAATTTGGCCAGACACATGTTTCGAATGATATTCAAATTATTGGTATACGTCTAAACTAATTGATTTAGCTAGACAAAAGTTTATGAAAATTCAAGTATTATTTGAGAGCTTATGCCAAACCAAATTATTTTGGTGCGGAATCTTATGTTAAGTTGGTATCAAATGGATACCAGTTGGTATCCGACATAAGTTGGTGTCAGCATTAAGTGATACAAGTTGATATCAAATTGACACAAGTTGCTGTCAAGTTAATGCAAATTGGTATCAAATCTACACAAGTTGGTGGCAAGATAAAACGGTTTGCAGATGAATTTATGTTAAAAAAAATTCAAGTTATTTATTATACTTCATAATTATTGAATAATTATGAAGACTCTTGAATGATTAGAAGAATTGTAAACTCTTAGTGAATAGTCATGGTAGCATGCGGGATAGAAGAGATCCTCATAGAAGGAGATAGCATGAACTCATTAAGTGCGAGTGTAATCAGAGGTGATTAAATAAAGGTTAAAATGAAAACCTATTTTTGGTGAATAGTGATTCCGGGGACGGAATCCTTATAAGGGGGAAGAATGTGACAACCCAAAAATTTATAAGATCTTGAGTGATTAAAATAAAGGTTAAAGAATAAAACCTAGATAGGAATTTGAGGATTTATTTAAAAATTTTAGAGAATCTATATGGTTTTAGTTAAATTCTTAAACAATGTAAAGAAATTAAATGAGAATGATAGAAATTTTAAAAAACAATTGTAGCCTAATGTTATTAGGTATTGGAACTAAATAACCTAAAGGGTTATCTTTATTTAATGGTCCTAGTATTTTAATTATATACTAGTGACTTAATCTAAGAGATTGGTGGAACACCTATCAACCTAGTAAATTATTTTGTATGAATATGTGAGTAAATGAATATGAATATTATGTGATTGATTATATTTGTTTATTATATAATAAACAAATAAAAAGAAAACTAATGTAACCTAATTATACATTAGGTATGGAATTTAACTAACCTAAGGGTTATAATAGGAAATGATGTTAGTATTTAAAATATAAACTAACCCTAAAAAATTTATTTTATACATCTCAATTAATTAATTTTATAACCTAAGTAAAGCAAGTCTAATTGGGTTAAAAAATTAAATGTACATGAGTAATGAGTTCAATTATAATTAAATGGAATAAAAACCCTAATTAAATAATTAGGGTAAGATAAATTTAAAATAATGGACCATATTAATTTTTATGGCCAAATATTTTAGTTAGGAAGTTCAAAAGATGAAATGAGTAACCCAAACTAAACCCAACAAGTGTAGGACTTTTTGGATCTTTGATTAAGCAAAATGGAGCATTAAAAATTAAACCAAATGGGGGAGGAAAGGCCCAAGATTTTGGCCCAACAAGGGAGAGTTAGGTATCCAATTTTTACTTAGCCATATATTTTAACAAAACTAGCAAGCTGATGAGTAGGTTTCAGACCTACAAATTGATACCATTTAAACCGAAGATTTTGCTACTTCAAGTATTTTTAGGTTCTTTTTTATGTATTTGCATTGCTTTATGTGCAAGGATTGGTCTGGAGGATAAGAGTAAGGAACCGAGGACTTAAGGGAAAATTCTGCAAGAATTCAGCAAGGCTCGTCGGGGTGCACTTTTAGTGCTTGACAACCTCGCCTAGGCGCAAGTGCGCTGGGGCACAGTCTTCAAGGGATAAATCTTCGCCTAGGCGAAGTACGCGGTAGAAAATATATTGTTTCCTTGTTTGAATGGGATTCTGGAGAGATAGAGCAGGGGGATTTGGCTCGCGATTAGAAGAGTATATAAGGCTATTAGAAGGGCATATATGGGATATTCTTGGACATTAACAAACCCTAATCTGTGGGAGATCACACATGAGGAGGATTGAAGCGAGGCTAAGGCACGAAGAACGCAAGGCGAGATTGGAGACGAGTAGGTATAAACTTTTAGATTATCTTTTCTCTCTTCATATATTCTTTGTATTCAGGATGTTATTAACTTTGTGGATGATAGTTTTTACTTTGTCTATGATGAACTAATCTACTATCTAAGTTTAGAACGGAGCTTATTATGTAACTGAGAATTGACATGCTTTCACTTTAGTTTATTGAGATTATTTTCAGATTATTTGCTATGGTTTGTGCTTAATTTATGTTATTGCTTGATCACCAATTACTTGTTATTCCATATGCACTCGAGAGATGACATATGTAATTAGAACTGATCATAGTAACGTATATTTATGATTTCGACAGTAAGTTAGAATTCATAATTCATGTGTAGGATAGCGATATCTATACATCATACGTCATCTAAAGAGAACTTGATTTTAAACCTTTTTCAATTATAATTCATGTAGAGATATAGTGAGTTAGTTAATTAAGGTGTCTTGCTTAATTTTATCAATTGTAGATTTGAGTGGGTATGGATATAATGCATTGAGAGTTGGCTATATCTACTTTTGTGTTCTTGGTTAATAATATATAATAAATTATTTAAATTGAAAGAAAGTATGTCATTCGAAGTGAAACAATAAGTGAAGTTGTAGGCTTAATTCTCCGAAAACTTGTTAAATTCTTGGATAGTGTTAGTTATATAGTTTAAGTGGTAGTTTTTCATAAATATCACCATCTAATCATTAGTTTAATAAAATTGAGATAGTATAAAATTGGTAATTGTTCGGATAAATTATAGTTATTGTCTCTGTGGGAACGATGCTTTACTTTCACTCTATTACTTGTGGACCACGTATACTTGCGTGTTGTGCGTATTAGATTTTACCCAACAAGTTATTGGCGCCATTGTCGGGGACAGTAATTGAATTTATCACTTACAATATCAGTTTAATTAAATCAATTTTAGTCAAACAATTTTTTTATTTTATTCTTATTTTTGTTTTATTTATTATTTCAGGTACGCTCGAGTAGTGCATGCAAACTCGATCAAAGAAGCCAAATTTGTTGCCTTACGAGGACAACATAGACAAACGATTTCAGAGGTTAAGTAAGTGGATTGAGAAAACTCGAGAAGCACTTGAAACACCGGACAACATGGCTGAAGAGGAACAGAAAGCACTGTAGGATTATGCTACACCGCGGTTATCAGAAATTCAGTCGATTATTACCAGGCCAGTGATTAATGCTAACAATTTCGAGATCAAGCGTGGTACTATACAAATGGTGCAGAATACTTATCAGTTTAGGGGTCTCCCGAATGATGACCCGAATGAGCACATTGTAAGTTTAGTCGAGATTTGCAATACATTCAAGTGCAACGGGGTTTTAGATGATGATATCAGACTAAGTTTATTTCCGTTCATGCTCAGAGATAAGGCAAAAGGTTGGCTCTATTCTCTACCACCTGGGTCAATCACCACTTGGAACGATTTGGCACAGAAATTTCTGGCTAAGTTCTTCCCGCCAGCAAAAACACAGAGATTGAGAACGGATATTTCTACATTTGCTTAGTAGCAGGGAGAACCTCTATACGAAGCATGGGAAAGGTATAAAGAGTTGTTGAGGAAATGCTCACACCATGGACTACCGCAGTGGATGCAGATGAATACATTCTACAACGGGTTAAAAGGTCATACACGGACTAGCATTGGTGCAGCATCAGGTGGAGCTTTCATGGCAAAGAAATTTGAGGAGGTATATGAATTGATAGAAACGATGGCTGCGAACAATTATCAGTGGCCAACTGAAAGAATGACTCAACCCTAGGCAGCAGGTATACTGGCAAAGAAATTTGAGGAGGCATATGAATTGATAGAAACGATGACTGCGAACAATTATCAGTGGCTAACTGAAAGAATGACTCAACCCAAGGCAGCAGGTATACTGGAAGTGGATTCATTGACAGCTCTATCAGCACAAATAGCAGCATTATCAAAGAATATGGATGTCATGTCGAGTGGAAATATGAAACATATAGCAGTTGTGTCTGAGATTTGTGTAGGGGAGCATCTGATAGACCATTGTGAGATAAATCCAGCATCAGTACTGTTTGTGGATAGTTATAACAGGCCACAAAACACATATTAGAATACATACAATTAGGGGGCGAGGAACCATCCCAATTTTTTACGGAGCAACAATCAGACTCAGAATCAAAATCAGAATCAGCAGCAGGCTCCACTGACCAGCATACCCCCCCCCCCCTCGATTTTTAGAATCAACACCAACAGTCAGCTTTGCATCATGAGAAGAAGACAGATTTGGAGGAGCTACTTGCGAAGTACATAACAGGGAATGAGGCGGCAATGAAATCTCAAGAGGATGCAATAAAAAATTTGGAAACTCAGATGGGACAGATTGCAAGTGGGTTGAACATTGACCTCAAGGAACCTTGCCGAGTGACACTGAAAAGAATCCTAGGGGAGGTCGTGAGCAATGTCAAGCTGTTACACTTCGGAGTGGAAAACAGTTAGCCGAACAAAGTACAGTAGAGCCGACGATAGAAAAGCAGGTTGAGACAAATGTGGAGGAAACAGTTGAAGGGAATAAAGGAGGAGAAGAATTAGCAGTAAAGGAACAGGTAGTTGCACCGACAGTTGACCCACCACCACCCTTTCAACAACGGATCCAGAAACAGAAACTAAAGAAGAAATTTACTAAGTTTCTAGAGGTGTTCAAAAAGCTGCATATCAACATTCATTTTGCGAAAGCATTAGAGCAGATGCCTAGTTACACCAAGTTCATGAAAGATATCTTGTCGAAGAAAAAGAAGCTAGGGGACTTTGAGACTGTGACATTAACGGAGGAATGTAGCGCTATATTGCAAAAGAAGCTTCCACCCAAATTAAAAGATCCAGGCAGTTTCACCATTCCGTGCACAATAGGTAGTTTGTCCTTCAACAAATGTCTATGTGATTTAGGTGCAAGTATAAACCTCATGCCACATCAGTTTACACTTAGTTGGGTTTACCAGCACCTAGACCAACAAACATTTCTCTGTAGCTTACGGACAGATCTTTGACATATCCAAGGGGAAATGTTGAAGATATTTTGGTAAAAGTTGACAAATTCATATTCCCAACTGACTTCATCATCTTGGACTATGAAGAAGACAATGATATTCCAATTATCCTCGGGCGACCGTTTTTGGCAACTGGTAGGACTCTCATTGATGTTCAGAAAGAAGAGTTGACCATGAGGGTTCAAGACCAAGAGGTAACCTTCAATGTTTTCAAAGCCATGAACTTCCCCAAGGAAGATGAGGAGTGTTATCACATGGATATAATTGAGAAAATGGTGGGCGATGAACAGGGACGTAAATTGAATACCGATCCTTTGGAAATAACATTGATGGGAGATTATGATAGAGACAATCCAGAGTTGATGGAATATCTGCATTTGTTAGATGCGCAGCCTAGGTTGAGCAGGTTCAAAGTACCATTTGAGCCGTTGGAAGTGGCAGGAACTTCATCAACTCGGATGAAACCATCTTTAAAGGAACTACATGTACTCGAACTCAAACCCTTACCTAACCATCTCAAGTATACTTATTTGGGTAATTCATCTACTTTACCTGTTATTATTGCATTTGCACTTAACGAATTACAGGAAAGCAATCTGTTAAGAGTTCTGCGGGAGTACAAGTCTGCTTTTGGATGGACTATCGCCGACATCAAGGGAATTAGCCCTTCATTCTGTATGCACAAGATTCTGATGGAGGAGGATGGTAAGCCTACAGTGGAACAGCAACGGAGGCTCAATCCAATTATGAAAGAGGTAGTGAAGAAGGAAATCTTGAAATGGCTTGATGCTGGAATTATCTACCCGATTTCAGATAGTGCATGGGTAAGCCCAGTTCAGTGTGTCCCGAAGAAAGGTGGTATAACAGTAGTTAAAAATGAAAACAACGAATTGATACCGACGAGGACAGTGACCGGCTGGAGGGTTTGGATGGACTACATGAAGCTAAATAAGGTAACCCGAAAGGATCATTTCCCCTTGACGTTTATTGATCAGATGTTAGATAGACTAGCTGGACATGAGTATTACTATTTGCTAAACGGGTATTTGGGATACAATCAGATTGTAATCGCACCGGAGGACCAAGAAAAGACAACGTTCACATGCCCATATGGCACCTTTGCCTTTAGAAGGATGTCATTCGGGCTGTGTAACGCACCGGCAACCTTTCAGAGATGCATGATGGCGATTTTCTCCGATATGGTGGAACTCAGTGTTGAGGTATTTATGGACGACTTCTCAGTATTTGGGGATTCTTTTAACAGGTGCCTCGAAAATCTGGTCCCGGTACTGAAGAGATGTGTAGAAACTAATCTAGTGCTCAACTGGGAAAAGTGCCATTTTATGGTTCAAGAGGGGATAATACTTGGGCATAAAGTTTCAGAAATGGGGTTGGAAATGGATCGAGCGAAATTGGAAACAATAGAGATTTTGTCACCGCCAACTTCAGTAAAAGGTATTCGGAGTTTTCTCGGTCATGTCAGATTCTACTGCCGATTCATCAAGAACTTCTCCAAAATCACAAAACCACTATGCAGTCTATTGGAGAAAGATGTACCCTTCAGATTTGATGAAGACTGTCTAGAGACGTTTGAGCAATTGAAGAAGAAACTAACCATAACACCTGTGATCATAGCACCGGACTAGACAATGCCGTTTGAGTTAATGTGTGATGCCAGTGACTTTGCGGTAGGAGCGGTGCTGGGACAACACCGAGAGAAAGTTTTTCATGCCATCACTATGCCAGCAAAACATTTACTGACCCACAGTTGAACTACACAACCATCGAAAAGGAATTACTTGCGGTTGTGTACGCGTTCTATAAGTTTCGTTCGTACTTGGTTGGGACTAAGGTGGTGGTGTACACCGATCACTCGGCCATACGATAGCTGGTTGCGAAGAAAGATGCAAAGCCGAGACTGATTCGTAGGATCTTGCTCAATTCAAGAATTTGATTAGAAATTAAAAACAAGAAGGAGACAGAAAACCAGGTGGCTGACCATCTTTCACGATTGGAGAATCTGAGTCATGACAAGATGGATAAAGTAGGGATCAATGAATCTTTTCCTGATGAACAAATGTTTCTGATTCATGGTGAGCTCCCGTGGTATGCGGATTTTGCAAATTATTTGGTAAGCAATATTCTCCCACCAGATTTGGCACCCCAACAAAAGAAGAAATTCTTACATGATGTGAAGTGGTATATGTGGGATAAACCATTTTTGTTCCGACAGTGTGCCGATAGAATGATTCAGCGATGTGTACCGCAAAGTGAAGTCGAAAGCATCTTACAGGCATGTCACGCATCGTTATATGGGGGACACTATGGAACTAAAAGAACGGCCTCAAAAGTACTTCGGGCAGGTTTTTATTGGCCCACCTTGTTCAAAGACACACAGAAGTGTGTGAAAAATTGTGATAGATGTCAACAGGTGGGCAACATTTCTAAACGAAACGAGATGCCACTCAACATTATCTTGGAAGTCGAGGTTTTTGATGTATGGGGGATCGATTTCATGGGACCGTATCCATCGTCATTCAGGAAATTATATATCATGTTGGCAATCGACTATGTGTTGAAATGGGTTGAGGCAGTCGCGCTACCGACAAATAACACGAAGGTGGTGTTGAAATTTTTCCAAAAGAATATCTTCACATGATTTGGCACCCCGAGAGCAATCATCAGTGATGAGGGGAGCCACTTCTGCAACAAGTACTTCATAGCACTCTTGACTAAGTATGGGGTCAACCACAGAATCGCCACGGCCTATCACCCGCAGACGAGTGGCCAAGCAGAAGTATCTAACAGAGAGGTGAAGAAAATCTTGGAGAAAGTAGTAAACTCGAATCGAAAAGATTGGTCGTTGAAATTAGATGACGCTCTATGGGCATATCGAACTGCATACAAAACCCCAATAGGCATGTCTACATATCAGCTTGTCTACGAAAAAACGTGTCACCTCCTAGTGGAACTCGAGCATAAAGCCTATTGGGCCATCAAGAAACTCAATTTTGATCTAACAGCAGTGGGGGAGAAAAGACTTTTACAACTCAATGAGTTAGATGAATTTCGCCTGCAGTCATACGAGAACTCAAAGTTGTACAAAGAATAGGTCAAGAAATGGCACGATAAGAAGATAGTGGATAAACAGTTCAAACTGGGTTAAAGTAGTATTGTTATTCAACTCTCGGTTAAAACTCTTACCCGAAATGCTGAAATCCAGGTGGTCGGGACCCATTCACCATCAAGACAGTGTTTCCACATGGGGCCGTTGAAGTATATAGCCGGGCTTCGTCTAAAACATTCAAAGTCAACGTTCAATGCTTAAAGCACTACTGGGGTAGTGATCTAGATAGCCAAGCAACCTCAATTGACCTCGCCGATCCAATTTAAGAACAGGGAGTAGTCAAGCTGAAAGACTCTAAATCAAGCGCTTGATGGGAGGCAACCCAATCATTTGATTATTTTAAGTTTTGAAATTTGTTTGTTTTTGATTTCATTGAGTAACGTAGTAGTAGAGTAGGACACATCTTAGCTTAGGAATTGTGTCTGAGCCTCGATTCAGTATGGATACTAATATTGTTTATGGTTTTTGGTTACAGGATGGAAGCATTAATGCACATGAGAAAGAAGACGAACTCACAAGATCATGGTTTTTGGGTACAGGATGAGCTGCCAAAGAAAGAAATTTTTTTTGCAAAAAAATAGACCTGCGCCCCGGCGCAGAATTAAGTCCTGGAAAACTCGCCTAGGCGAAAACTCTCTGGTGATTCTCACCCTGGCGAGACTTTGTGAAGCAAAAAATGCACCTAGGCGCAATGTCTTCTGGTGAATCTTGCCCCGACGAGATTTTAAGACAAAACGCACCTCGCCTAGGCGCAGGTGATGGGTATTTGTTTTTAAAAATCGCTTCCTGCAGTTTACAAAGTACAATCCTAACACAAGTTCAAGACCTCTCTATACCGAAACCAAAGGAAAACCATATATCTAGAGCATATACTACCCCAAACATTCTCTACTTGTAATTTCAAGGGTTCATCATCCAAGCTAATCACTTTTCACATTCTAGGGTTTCAACTTTCACCCATATTCAGAGGATAGAGGGGGATTCTTCACAAGCACAGTGCATCGTGGAAATTTCTTCATACAACTTACTGTTTGGGGGTAAGTCTGACACTCAAGCACAACAAGCACACAAGGTGTTTGATAAAAAGTCTCAACAACTGTCATCCGCTCCCTCACTCAATTACAAGTAGAATTCATACCGTCGGCAACATGGCATCCAAAAATCAGAAAAGGCAACACGGGGAGAGTTCATCCACCCCCGCTTGACCAATTGACCAACGAAAATTTTTGAATGCCAAGACGGCTAGAGAGATTCGAGTATTTATCAACCAAGGAGTTGACTCCGGAGCGTGGTTTGATTCTCGATGAGTTTGATGGGGCTATGCTTCAACAAATTCACGAGAGGCGATGGGAAACATTCACGGCACAGCCAAACGCCGCCGTGGTGGTGGTGACAAAGGAATTCTACGCAAATGCCTCTGATAAATCACCGTTCTTCGCATTCGTGAGGGGAAAGATGGTACCATTTACTGTGCAGAAGATCATTGATTACTAAAATGTATCACAACTAAGTTGTTCATTTTCGACCCTCAAGGAAAGCGGACCGAATTATGAGCAGATTCTGACTGAGTTGTGCAAGCCCGACGCTACATGGTCGTCCAATGGATCTCACTTTCTGACTGGCCATCGCAGTTTCTATGGGAAGATATGGCATGCGTTCTTGTGTGCAAAACTGTTACCATTTACACACACAAGCGATGTCACAAAGGAGAAGTCAGTTTTGCTTTACATAATTCCAAAAGACCGTTCGATCAATATGGCCCGCATCATTCATCATCCATTCGTCGAAATTTGCGTGGGCCTCTTTAGGGCGGGTTGCCTCATCCATCATTCATATGTGCGTTATGTGCCCGGGCATGGTACAATGGCGGACAGATGAGCCTATCCAGCAGCCACTACTGTGCTTAGATTCCAAGATGATTCATAGGTACTCAGTATGGAAAGGAGGGCATTCGCACCCACGTGGACTTGCTTTACATTTTCTGATTCTGAGGATGATGAGGGGGAAAACGAACAAGATGTAGATTTTGATGTGGAAGGTGAGCAAGAGCACGAACAAGCCGGGACTTCAAACTCGTCCCGCACAAAAGCTACTTTCAGCAATCAATTTCGTAATCTGCAACAATACTTTGATCAGAAACTATACGGGATTGGCTTCCATACTAGATCACATGTTCACCACCCAGAATGAATTCAACGCGTCTCTGGCCGCTACTTTTGCCCGACTTAATACCACCAGTGAAAATTTTCAATTCTCAGCTCCCCTGCCATTACCAGCTTATCCCCCACTACAGCCTGTTGAGGATCCGGTTGAAGACCCACCGACTGAGGATCCACCGGTCGAGCATGATGCTTGACCACTCAGAGAAGTCCTCAAACTTTATAATTCTTTATCTGTATACAATGACGACATTGCATAGTTTAGGTTTGGGGGTAGTGTATATATTGTAGTTGCATAATAGTCATTTAGTTAATTGAATATAGTAGTTCATTCTGCATATTAGTTTAATTGCATTTTAGTTTAGAGCATATTGTTTGCCCATTAGTATATTGTATGCATATATAAAAAAAGTAAAAAATTGAGAAAAATCACAAAAATATTTTCCTTTGAATTTAGGCATATAGATTGTTGCATGAATTTAAGCAATTGATTGGTGTGAATTTAGCTCGGCCTATGATAAGATTGGTATTGCATGTTAACTCGAACAGTGTGAAGATTGGTGATGAGTTCTAATGTTAATTAAGATGAAAATCTGAGCTTGTCTGAAACTTATGTAACTGGTTAGCACGTAGAGTTTAACTGTTTTAGTCAACATAGTTCAAGGGTTCATAAATGGTTTCTAGGGGAAAATCTTAGTTAAATTTTGATGACATTGGTATGCTGACACTAAAGGTTAAAATGAAGTAAAAAACTTGAGTTTGGGGGAGTTACTGGGGTGAAAGAAAAAGAAAAAAATAGAAGAAAAGAAATTAGAAAATTGAGAAAAGAAAAAAACACATTGACGAGTTTATTTTTGTGGCATTTGTTACTTGAATAAGTAAGCCCTTGGGGATGTTTTTACACCTAACGCCCTAAAACCGTCTGGTTTAGGAGTCGTTGGTCGAAAGTTCGCTAAATGGATAACATTGAAAAGCCTATGAGATTCGAACATTTCACAGTCAAATGTGAGCGCGGGATGGAGCGTAAAACGCACCTTGAATGAATAGTAAGAGAAATAAGCCTCATTTGAGATCCCTGAACTCAGTAATTGCTATATTTATCCGAATTTGTCATGTTTATATATTAACTGAAATGGAACTAAAAAATCCCTATAAAAAGGTTGTTATGTGATAATCTTGAAATGTTGTTGATTAGAATGGTTAACGAGCACACACGCACAATATGGGGATGACAGGTTTGGATTGACTGATTGGTTAATGATGAACTGTAATTTGATTTGATATATTGTTTGAGTATCTTATGATATCTTTGAGGCCTGTGTTGGACATCATACTTATCTATTGCTGAATTCGTAGGCATGTAGGAAGTAAATCATGCATATGCATTCATATGGATAGTTTCGCTTGTTATTTTCATTTATTTGTTGTTTTTGCTTAAGGACAAACAAAGTCTTAAGTTAGGGGGTATTTGATGAGTATGTTTCAGTCCTACGAATTGATACCATTTAATGGTAATGCATTCAATGGTATCAATTCATAGGTCTGAAACCTACTCATCAAATACTCCCAAACTTAAGACTTTGCTTATCCTCAAGAGAAAACAACTTAGAAATGAAAATAACAAGCGAAACTATCTATATGAATGCATAAGCATGATCTACTTCCTATATGCCTACGAATCCAGCAATAGATCCGTATGATGTCCAACACAGGCCTCAAAGATATCATAAGATACTCATACAATATATCAAATCAAATTACAGTTCATCATTAACCAATCAGCCAATCCAAACATGTCATCATCCATGTTGTGCGTGTGTGCTCGTTAACCATTCTAATCAACAACAGTTAAAGATTATCACATAACAACCTTCTTATAGGGAAATTTCAGTTTCATTTCAGTTAATATGTAAACATGACAAATCAGGTTAAACATAGCAATTACTGAGTTCAGGTGTGACACCCCCAAATTCGGGTACTTCGTTTCCACATGATTTGGTGTTCACTTTCTAACTATAACAAACATCTACCCAATATATCTCAAAATAAATTACAATCTTTATATAAAATCTCCCTTAAAACAAAGGTTACAACCTTCTCAAGAATCAATCCCAGTGTTACTCTAACCTTGACATAAACAATAAAGTGCATAATAAAAACATGATATAAAAGTCTTATTACAATCATTTCAAAATAATTAAACAAGTCTTCACTTGTTCATCTTTCCCTTGCCTTTACTCGTAGACGGGGCATCAACGTTATCAACCTTAACTATAATTATAATTTAATGCAAGAGTGAGCAAACAACAGCTCACTGAAGTTTAACAATAATAATTACATAAAATAATATCTTTTAAAGAATCTGAATAACTTAGCTTGCTTTAATAATAAAGAATTGAATAATAATTCTCTATCAACATTAAAATTCGAATATAGAATTTGTCTGAAGGTCATAAGACCTTTGAACTCTTGTTCTAGGTTATAAATATTTCTATTTAAACCTTTAACAGTCAATAAGACTATGGACCTTAACTCGTACTTAGGGGGATCAGCCCTTTGTACCATGTATTGTGCACAAACATCTTAACGCTATGCGTAGTAACCTCCCCTAATAATTAGGGTGGTTCAACTCAGTAATTTGAATTCAAGTCCGCACCAAATAAAGTTTGGTTTGGATAAGCTTACAAGGGTAATTTAGAATTCACGTTCATCGACTAAGGATTAGTTGAATCGACTTTCAATAATTCATAAATAAAAGAATTATGAATTAATATATGCTTTAGAAGTAAACTTAAAGCATTTAAAATAATAAACTGGATCTTACTTGAACAATAAGTTAAGATCATTTCAATTAAATAAACAATTGTCCAATACATAAATAAAAAGGATATTCTCAACAATGAATATATAAACTCAAGAAATTGTATAGAATTAACAAGTTTAGGGTTAGAAGACTTGCCTTACGCGCAAGCTACTTAACTCAACCACGTACTTAAACACTTCCTATACACATTCAATTATAATAATCTAAATCAGTTAATACATAACTAATTCACATAAGTGATTAACCCTCATGGTTAGCTCACTCTAATTAAATAAATAATAATAATCAACTATCACATAGTTAATTACATCACATAGGCATGCTCACATAATTAAATCAATTATGTATTTAACTAAATTATATTAAACAATTATAATTTAAACACTTAATCTAATTATAATTACTTAAATTATAATTACCTCTTATTTTAATTAAATTATAAATAAATTATAATTTATAATTAGTTAAACTACATCATGCATTATAATTACACAAATTATAATTAATCATGAATTATCAAATTATAATTTATAATTAAACATACATTTATTAAATTATAATTACATAAATTATAATTTAAATTAACATCTAATTGATTAAAATAAATCATCTTCTATACATTATAATTTAACAAAAATTATAATTTAAACCTTTACTCTTAATTATAGTTATACAAATTATAATTATATATCACATTAACCAATTCACAATTAAACAATAATTCAAAAAATATTTTAAGGTTTTCAAAACCTCTTTTCTTTTACAATTATCAAATTGTCAAATTCATGTTATCAATATGCTATTGCAACTTAAATACATGATCATTATTCTAGCAACAATGTAACTTAGGCATAAAAATAAACTGCACACTTGATTAAAACTCACTGCCTCTACACAGGACACGGCGCAGCTGCGCCACCTTTAGCCTTGACACCGGCGCAGCTATGCTGGTGTCAATCCTAGAAACCCAGCGGCGCAGCTGCGCCAGCACGCGGACAGAAACAGAGCAGCTTACGAATAGTGCCGAGAAAAACCAAATTGGCTTAATTCTCCACATCAAGTTCTCAATTCAGCCAAAGATTGATTCATATAACATTACAGAAACATCATATAAAGCTTCTAACACACTTTTAACATACCAAGACATCAAATTACAAGATTAAAACACTTAATTTTAAATAAAAACTTGAGAAAACCATTTTTCTCCCAAACTCATAATTTTCATAAAATAATTCACTGTAATTAAATTTCTTAACTAATTCAACTTTTAATACATGCATTATATCCGTAGTTGACGATAGCATCACAAGAAATTCTAAATAGATATATTAGCTACAATTAAATCATAACTTTTACTCTAAAACTCAACCAAATACATGAACTCCATATGAACATGTTTCTACTATAATTTGATTTCTGAAAACTCGTTTATAGCATACCAATCAACTATTGACAATACATGAGCACCCTATATATATACAATTCATGTTAATACATTTTCTTGAAATTTACAGTAAACCAAAATTTACAGAAACTCAAAACAAGGAAAAATAACTAATTAAAAAATTTAAAACTATGAGATAGTAATTACCCTTTGTTTGATGATTGTAGAAGAATATGAAGATTAACTCTAGCCTTCTCAAGCTTTCTCTTCCTTCTCTTCTTCTCTTTTCCCTCTAAATTCTCTACTCTTCTTTTCTTTGTTCTTAGTCTTAAGCTTAGAATACTAACGTAAACACATATAATAGATATAATACGATATAACTTATACGATATAATAACTGACAAAATAATAATACCCTTATTAAGTATATCAGTTACATAAGTTTTAAAATTCAAAAAGCCTTAAGGCTTTGTTTGGCCAAACCTCTTTAATTTAAAAACGGATTTTAGTCACTAAGGCCATGTTTAGTAAATTAAGTTTAAAACGAATACGAAGGGCCTTGTTTGGCAAAATAATTTTAAAATCCTTTTTCTTTTATTTTAACAAATTATTTTAACACGTACTTTAATGTCATATTTTAATCAATTAAATATTAAACAACTAATTTAATCAATTAAAATCTAACATCCATTAATCACATAAAATAATTTGTCACATAATTATAATTACTCGCTAATTATAATTCATGTAACACTTAACACACAATTCATCTAATTTAATTCTCTCAATTAAATTAGAACTACAATATAAAATTAATATATACACATTAATTAAATAACATTCATTAAATTAATATGTAACACTTAATTAAATCATTCTCATAATTCACTTAATTTATTTATTTAACTCCATAAATAAATCACATAAAATATTTATTTAACTCAATAAATACTTAAAATTATTATATAAAATCACAATCGTTACATCAGGGATCTCAAATGAGGCTTATTTCTCTTACTATTCATTCACGGGTGCGTTTTACGCTGTGCAATGTTCGAATCTCTTAGGCTTTCGAATGTTACCCATTTAGCGAACTTTCGACCAACGACTCCCAAACCAGAGGGTTTTAGGGCGCTAGGCGTAAAAACATCCCCAATGACTTAGTTATTCAAGTAACAAAGGCCACAGAAACAAACTAGTCAATGTATTTTTTTTTCCTTTTTTTTTATTTTCTCAATTTTCTAATTTCTTTTCTTCTATTCTTTGTATTCAGGATGTTATTAACTTTATGGATGATAGTTTTTACTTTGTCTATGATGAACTAATCTACTATTTAAGTTTACAACGGAACTTATTATGTAACTGAGAATTGACATGCTTTCACTTTAGTTTATTGAGATTATTTTCAGATTATTTGCTATGGTTTACACTTAATTTGTGTTATTGATTGATCACCAAATACTTGTTATTCCATATAAACTCAAGAGATGACATAAGGAATTAGAACTGATCATAGTGAAGTATGTTTGTGATTTCGACAGTAAGTTAGAATTCATAATTCATGTGTAGGATAGCGATATCTATACATCATACATAATCTAAAGAGAACTTGATTTTAAACATTTTTCAATTATAATTCACGTAGAGATATAGTGAGTTAGTTAATTTAGATGTCTTGCTTAATTCTATCAATTATAGATTTGAGTGGGTATGGATATAATGCATTGAGAGATGGCTATATCTATTTTTGTGTTCTTGGTTAATAATCTATAATAATTAATTTAAATTAAAAGGAAGTATGTCATTCGAAGTGAAACAATAAGTGAAGTTGTACGCTTAATTCTCCGAAAACTTGTTAAATTCCTGGATAGTGTTAGTTATAGTTTAAGTGGTAGTTTTTCATAAATATCACCATCTAATCATTAGTTTAATAAATATGAGATAGTATAAAATTGGTAATTATTCAGATAAATTGTAGTTATTGTCTCCGTGGAAACGATACTTTACTTTCACTCAATTACTTGTGGACCATGTATACTTGCGTGTTGTGCGTATTAGATTTTACCCAACACAAGCAAGCTTAAAGCTACAAGCAACATTTAGTGTGCAAGCAACTTAAAAATGATGAAGAAAGAGAAAGAGAGAGTGAATGGGGGAAATCATTTTACAAGCAAACCAAATTCATTTCTTTTCTCTTTCATCTATCTCTTCCAAAATTCTTAACAGAAACAAAATCAAAAAGGGAGAGAAAAGGGAGGATTTCGGCAGCCCTAGAGAGAAGGAAAGAGGAGATTTTGATCTTCATACACCCAAGATCCATCTCATATTTTAGAAGGAGGATAAGAACTCGTGAATCAAATGTATAAAAATCTATCTATAAACTAGATATTCCTTCTAGTTAATTTATTTTGAGGAAATGAAGATCTAAGGTTTCAAAACTCTAGATCTACATATGTATAACAATTATATGTTTAGATCTATCACTTTTGAGTATCAAAAGTTGGATCTAAAGCAAGAAAAGGAAACTAGGTTTTCAAAAAATTAGAAAACCCTAGTCTTTATTTTTTTTCTTAGCATAGATTATGGTTTGCTTGGGTTGGTTAAAGTTTGATGAAATAGATCATGGGTCATAGTAGATCCATAAGTATAAGAGGTATTAGGATATATTATGTTGGTTAATGTTTGATTAATCAAGAGATCGTGGAAGTTTTCTTACAAAACACAAAGGTTAGAAAATCAGATTTTTGAGAAAACGAAACATATAATTCAAACGATCATATCTCTCATTATTTTTTGAATTTTTGATTGTGATCAATTTTTGGAGTTAGATCTACGAGTCTTCTAACACATTCAAGTGGAATCACTGCAAAATTCCTTGTATATTTCCGTATGAACAGTTTTTAGCAAAGTAGGCAAAATATGGAAAAAATCGAAAAACAATCTGTCCAAAACTTCCAGGGGAAGTTTCGGTAACTTAATGAATGAAATAAATTCAAACATTTTAGGACATGAAAATGTATGATATAAATTATCTCTTGTCCAAAGATGAGCTTATTCCTACTTAAATCGACCGAGTTATGGTCATTTCAATATTTGAATTTTTCTAACGAAAACCGCTATAACTGGAGTTCTATAACTCCGATGGCCATGAAATTTAAACTGAACGTTCATGTTAATACGTGTAAGATTCTGTCAAGAGTTGGGAATTGTTGGAGTTGAGCATGATATAGATAAATTTCTTAAGTTACGAACTAAAAACGAACTTTTGAAAAATATTAAAGAAAATTGAAAAATTCCAGAAAAAATATTTTTGTATATAAAATATATGTATATATGTGTGGTCAAAAGATAAAAAAATAATAAGATGATTTGGTATTTTTCATGAAAATAATTTAGTTATGAACAAATGAATTAAATTAATTATATAATGTTAAAAATATGAAAAATAGGATTTTATAACTTGAGAACCCTAGATATGGTATATTTAGATTTTTGAAAGGGGTTTTGGTCATTGATGATGAGATATTATGTTTATGGCCTTGTATGGTAGTTAAATAAATAAATTAGTAAAGATTAAATAATTAAAATAAAAATTATTTTTAAGTTTAATAAATGATTAAAATATTATTAAAAGTTTAATAATATTATATTAAGATATTATTGAGTGATTGATAACATTTGGATTCAAGTGTTATTAAATCATTGATTTAAAATATTATTTAATGATTAATAATATTAGTAAGAAATTAGAATATTATTAAATAATTAATAATATTAAATGAGAGTTTAAAAGAGAAATTAAGTTATTGAGTTAGACATTCAATAGACTATATTGACTTGTATGATGAATTGGAAATTTAATATGTTAAAAAGGGAATACAGTTTGAATTCGATTTGCTGAATTAATTATGTTAGCTTGTATTCAGCTTGCTAAATTGGTGGATTCGGTTTGCTGAATTGGTGTATTAGGTTTGCTGAATTAGTGAATCCAGGTTGCTGGATTGTAATTCAGTTTGAATTTAGATTGCTGGATTAGATATTCGGCTTAATGGATTATAAATAAAAACTTATAATATGAAAGATTAAGTTTTAAATCATAAGTTATATGACAAATTAGTGGTACAGTCGTACTTTTTAATGGTTGATGTATAGTATCTGGGCTAAACGATTCTTTCAGGGAGCGGATGTATATACGAATTAGCTACCGATCTAACTCGTTGTGAAAAAACAGTGTAGAAGAGACGGGAAACTAGTTTGTTGGTTGTTTGTGGAAAACCACTCAGCATACTGTACTGAATACTGTTAGAGACTCGATGTGTGCTAGGTTTAGAAATTATGAATACGTATGATGTTAAGGTGTTATCTAATATTTGATTATATGGTTAAATGTTAGATAATTTACTTATAAAGTAGTGGTATGATATGATATACTGATTGAAAGATCAATCTTAACAATGATAGGTCTTTTCAATAAAGACATTAAATTAGATTGTGTAGCAGTAATCGACGGTACATGCAAGTTTTCTTAACTCAAACTCGAGTTATTATCTCAAAGCATGTTAGTGGATAATTATTGTTGATTAGTCCACATATATACTGATTATTGATTTGCACTTAGTGTATGTTGCATATGTTCATCTGGTATGAAAGGCTGATCACCTTCATTACCATAAGGTTCAGTTAAAGGTGTTCATGGTCCTTGTTGACATTAAACATTATTGATTCAATCATTCAATTATTGACATTATAACTCATGCTCTTTCACAATTATTATATTTTTTAAAATTCGAAAGCTTATTCTTTCTTTCAATCATGATATATCCTTGTTGTATTTAAACTTGCCGGGCAAATTAGTTGCTCACCCTTGCTATATCATGATAACAAATTTCAAATTAAGACGAAGTCTCGAAGAAAGACAAAGGCAAAGACAAATTCCAAGAGTAGATTATATGCTTTGATAATTATTAGTTATCTGATGTAAATAATATATGTGAACCTTTTTAAGTTACTTAAGGTATGTATTCAGTTAAGGTTAATAGACCTTGGGAAATGTTATAAAATCACGTGAAATAAACAATTTATGTTTATATATTCCGCATTAGTTTATAGAATATGTATGAAGATGAAGTACCGTAACGTACCAAGTTCGAGGTTCTAGGGATCCAGATTTGGGGGCGTCACAGCGACTCGAAGGATATGTGGGTGAGGCACTTCTGTGGGAAAATGACTCGTTGTCAATCCAGATCAAGGCGTTGGGTGCTGATCTACAGAACTTACAAGGTCGTATGACGGACCATGACTGTACAACTGATGAAAAACTTGATGGACTGTCATAGCAAATGGGGCGACTGACAACCATTGGGGAAACGTTGGAAGTGGCTTTCAACAGAATTGATGGGGAGATTACACTTACTAAGCGGGTGATGTTGCAAACCAGTGGGATGAAATCTACGGTGGTGCAATAGAAAATGAGAATTCCCAAGCCAAAGGCCTATGGTGGGGATCGTAGTTCCAATGAGTTGGAGAATTTTCTGTGGGACAAGGAGCAGTACTTCAGGACTGCCTATATTCAAAAACTGAGATGGTGGACATCACTAGCATGTACCTGACTGGTTGTGACGCCCCCAGAATAGGTTCAATCCACCTAACCCATTCTGAGTCTCCAAACACATGGTAAAGAAATCAAATACAAACTTTTATAATAAAAGGTCGTGAGAAATACGACCAGACAACTGTGAGTTTTAATACAAACATCTAGAAAATATAATAAATCAAACTAAGTCCTCATTATAATTATTATCACACTATTTTACAAAAAAAAAAGTGAGGACTACTACTGCTCTACTCCGACCATCACTTTGTCCCCCGACTAGTCCATGCGACATTCTCATTTCCTGAAGAGGATAATAGAAGAAAAGGGTGAGCTCAACTAGCCCAGTAAAGAATATTATGACTAAGATAATAAAGAATAATTTATCATTAGTCTTTAATAAATTAGATAAAATATTATGGACAATAAGTTTTAGAACAATAACTGCAGTGGAGGTAACAATGCATTAAAAGAGTTAAGTAGATGATAATGTCTACTATCTTCTATGATTTAAAAGTCCATAATCAATATTTTATCCCCGTAACATCAATCAATATATATCTTGAATCAAATATTCATCTTTGCACTACAGGCCAAAGATATTCATTTGTATCACCAGTTGGTCATGTTCATCTCAACACATGTCCATCTTTGCACTACAGCCCAAAGATATTCATCAGGTAATCATTCATCTTTGCTCTACAGGCCAAAGATATTCATCAAGTAATCATTCATCTTTGCACTACAGGCCAAAGATATTTCGTTATATCACCATTTAGGACTATGGATGATGAAAAATAATATAAATAACGAATCAAGTGAGATAAATGACAAAATTAGGTATTCGTAATTTGGTTTATCCAAGTTCAAGAATACTCCATAATAATCAATTGTGGAGCAAAATTCAAGAATGAAGATCAAAACTTGGATCCAATCAAAGATAGGAACCATAATAGACAACTTGAACAAAGAAAAGAAAATTTAATATTTTTGTGAATAGTACCGTATTCGTGAATAGTGCCAAATACGTGAATAGTATCGTATATATAACGCCCCCAAAATAGGTTCAATACCAACTCATTCTGAGTCGCCAAATACATGGCACAGAATTTCAAATACAAATCTTTTATAACAAAAGGTCGTGAGAAATATGACCATACAACTATGAATTTCAATGCAAATCGTATATAATACGAAATATAAACATTCAAATTCATTCCTTATTCATTACAATTATTATCCCACTATTTTATAGAATATTGAAGACTTCTACAGATCTAACTTTGATCATCACACTGTTTTCCGACTAGTCCCCGCAACATTCTCATTCCCTGAAGAGGACAATAGATGAAAAGGGTGAACTCAACTAGCCCAGTAAAAAATATTATAACTAAGATAATGAAAAATAAATTATCGTTAGCCTTCAATAAATCAGATAAAATATAATGGACAACAAGTTTTAGATCAATATTCGCAGCGAAAATAACAATTCATTAGAAGAGTTAAGTAGAGGATGAAGTCTACTATCTTCTATGATTTAAAAGTCCATCATCAATATTTTATCCCTGTAACATCAATCAATATACATCTCGAATCAAATATTCATCTTTGCACTACGGGCCAAAGATATTCATTTGTATCATCAGTTGGTCATGTTCATCTCAACACCTGTTCATCTTTGCACTACGGACCAAACATATTCATCAGGTAATTATTCATCTTTGCTCTACAGGCCAAAGATATTCAGTTATATCACCATTTAAGACTGAGGATGATGAAAAATAATATAAATAACGAATTCAGTGAGATAAAGGACAAAGATTAGGGATTCGTAATTTAGTTTATCCAAGTTAAAGAATATTCCATAATAATACTTTGTGGAGCAAAATTCAAGAATGAAGATCAAAACTTGATCCAATCAAAGATAGGAACCTTAACAAGCAACTTGGACAAATAGAAGAAAATTTAATTTCTCCGTGAATAGTGACGTATACGTGAATAGTGCTGTATACGTGAATAGTAATCCCGATGGAAAAAGTATGAATTTCATAATAAAATCCATGACAATATTTTGGTATAATGATATTGAAAAGAATAACATCATTTACGAAAGAAAATAACATCCCTTACCTTAACAGGAAAGTAATTTTGGCTGGAATATCGGATATTATGTGGACAAAAACTTTTACCGTAATCCACACTCAAACTATCCTTATACTCACAAGAAATACGCTCGATATTATATAGAAAAAAATTTCTGATTCTGGTGTGATTTTCATTTCTAACTAAGCACCCTATTTATAGGAAAATACTAGGATGCCAGGATTGACATTTGCAGCCTCGGAGCACACTTGCTTGGAAAAAAAAACTTGATGGCTGCCTACCAAATTGGATCAATATTTTTTCCACACAAAACAAAAGTGGGGCCCACCCATATTTTTAATAAAAATATTTATTTCCAAAACTTTAATAATTCATAATAAATAGCCCCTTTACAAAAAAAAATACAAATTATATGTCCTTTCTACAGGAAATTTAATTCTCTACAACTTTGTAGACGGAAGGTTTTCCAAATTCCCAATCGAAAATGGCCGAAATCCACAAACGGATGATTTTTCACACCAAAATAATGATAAAAATATATCAACACTAATTCCTTCTTTTATATCCACGAAAATAAATATTTTCTTATTATATAAATTAATAGTTAATTATTCACAAATAATATTATAGAACTACAATATTGACAACCAGGTCGTTCCCAGGAAAGAGGGGGCCTTCCGATAAGGATTTCTCCTTACTAGCGCGCAATTAAATAACTCCTCCTAGACAGAACTTTCTTAGACATTGTCAATAATGATGTCTAATAATATTATTCAAATAATATGAATTATTAATTTGATAATTTAAAATACTGTGCAGTGGTTACTATGACAATTATTGAATCAATAAAATATAATATCAACGTAACAACTATTTAATCAATAAAATATTATGCAATTATCAATGTAGACATTATTGAGTCAATAATATAAAATATTGAACAATAATTACTGTAACAATTATTGAGTAAGTGACTTCTTACGTAAGAATAAATAATTCGAAATACTGTGCAATACCGTGTGCTACTGTGCAACAACGCGTATTATTGTATTTTTATCACCGGGTATTTTAACAGTTTAACGGTAACAGTTTTACCGTTATTTTTATAAAAAGGTTATTTCTGTCGCTTTCTATATCCGACAGTTATTCTGTTGTGGGGCCCACAAATGATTGCGCCGTCGTACGAATATTCCCTGACAACAAGAATATTCCATGACCAAACGAATATTCCCCGACAACAATGAATATTTTATAATCACTTGCTTATTTTGAAATATTTGCACATTTCACCCATAACTTTTCACATTTATCAAATCAACACCTTACTATTTCAAAATAATATATAAAGAAAATTAAATCTTTATTCATAAAAGTTGGGGTCTTACAACCTCCTCTCCTTATGAAATTTCGTCCTCGAAATTGATGTACGTACCTGGTATGTCGAAGAGGTGAGACTACCTCATTTTTATTTTTGATTCCAATTCCCAGGTCATTTCTTCAATATCATGGTTCCTCCACAAAACCTTGACTTGAGGTATAACCTTTGAGCATAAAACATGCTCCTTCTTATCCAAGATCTTGATAGGTACCTCCTCGTACGTTAAATCTTCGGCTATCTCGTCTGGTTCTAACTCAATAATGTGTTTTGGGTCTTTCACATATTTACGAAGCACGGATATGTGAAAAACGTTATGAACACGAGACATGCTTGGAGGTAAAGCGAGTCTATAGGCCACCTTTCCTACTCGGTCAAGGATCTCAAATGGACCAATGAATCAAGGATTGAGCTTTCCTCTCTTGCCAAACCTCGTAACTCCCTTCCACGGAGCAACACGTAACAATACATGATCCCCAACATTAAATTCCACGTCCTTTAGATGAAGATCCGCATAACTCTTTTGTCGATTCTGTGCAGTTTGTATACGTTGTCGGATTGTTTGAAACTTTTTTGTAGTCATACGTCCTAACTCTGGTCCCAACAATGTTGCTTCACCCACCTCATCCCAGCATACTGGAGAGCGTCACTTTCATCCATACAACGCTTCGAATGGAGCTACGCCTATACTTGCCTGATAACTGTTGTTGTAGGAGAATTCCACCAATGGTAAGTACTTATCCCAACTTCCTTTGAAATCAAGAACACAAAGTCTCAATAGATCCTCAAGAGTTTGAATAGTCCTTTCCGATTGCCCGTCCGTTTAAGGATGATATGCCGAACTGAATCGTAAATTCGTGCCCATAGCTTTCTGCAAACTGATCCAAAATCATGAAGTAAATCTGGGGTCACGATCCGAAACTATGGATATTGTCATGCCATGCAATCTCACAATCTCATTCACGTACATACGAGCAAGACGTTCAAGGGAATAAGTCTCTCGTATAGGCAAGAAATGAGCAGACTTGGTTAATCTATCGACAATAACCCAAATCGCATCTATGCCTTGAGAAACCTTGGGAAGACCCGTAACAAAATCCATGGTAATGTGTTCCCACTTCCATTTTGGAATCTCAAGTGGTTGCAATGGACCCTTTGGCACTTGTGCTCCGCCTTGACACGTTGACACGTTAAACACCTCGAGATAAACTCCGCGGTCTCTCTCTTCATATTGCTCCACCAAAATGTATGTCGAAGATCACGATACATTTTGGTACTCCGAGGATGGATTACAAACGGTGTGTTGTGTGCCTCCATCATGATTCTATACTTTAAGTCAGAATCGTTAGGAACATAAAGTCTGGAGTTGACTCGAAGTATTCTTTCTTCATCGATTCTTGCTTCTGGAATAGCACCTTCTTGCACCTTCTTCTTCATCTTTATTATTTCCGGGTCTGTAGCTTGAGCAGCTTTAACTTTATCAATCAAAGCTGGTTCTACGCGTATACTTGACATCATCGCATGGGTCCCCCGAGTCTTGAACTCTATCTCCATCTTTTGTAAATCACACAAAATAGGCCTTGAAAGCATCGCATTCGTTCCCACATATGATCTTCTACTCAACGCGTCAGCTACCACGTTCACTTTTCCAGGATGGTATTGGATGGTATGATCGTAATCTTTCAACAGCTCAAGCCAACGTCATTGACGCATATTGAGTTCTTTCTGGGTAAAGAAATATTTAAGGCTCTTATGATTCGTATAGATCTCTACTTTCTCCCCATAAAGGTAGTGTCTCCAGATCTTCAACCCGAAAACGACAGCTGCCAACTCTAGATCATGAGTAGGATAATTCCTCTTATATTCTTTGAGTTGTCGCGAGGCATAGGCTATGACTTTCCCATATTTCATGAGAACACATCCTAACCCTTTGCCCGAAGCATCGCTGTAAATGACAAATCCATCCGAACCAGATGGTATCGTCAGAATAGGTGCCAAAATGAGTCTCTTCTTGAGCTCTTGAAAGCTCTTCTCGCATTCCTTGTTCCATACGAATTTTGTATCTTTTCGAGTCAGCTGAGTTAATGGAGTAGCGATTCGAGAAAATCCTTCCACGAATCTCCGATAATAACCAGCTAAGCCCAGAAAGCTACGTACTTCGGTTACCGACTTCGGTTGCTCCCAACTTTGTATTGCTTCAATCTTCACCGGGTCAACAGATACTCTAAGTTTTGATACCACGTGCCTAGGGAATGCTACCTCCTCAAGCCAGAACTCGCATTTCTTCAGCTTGGCATATAACTTGTTTTTACGAAGCCTTTGAAGTACCAGCTTCAAGTGGTGCTCATGATCTTCACGGCTTTTGGAATAGATGAGGATGTCATCAATAAAGACAACCACGAACTGATCCAAATATTCCTTGAATACACGGTTCATCATATCCATAAAAGCAGCAGGAGCATTACTCAATCCAAAAGACATGACTAAGAATTTATAATACCCGTATCGAGTTCTGACAGCAGTCTTCGGAATATCCTCAGTTTTAATCTTCAGCTGATGATATCCAGAACGAAGATCGATCTTTGAAAAGAATTGTGCACCTTGCAACTGGTCGAAGAGGTCATCAATACGAGGTAACGGATACCTATTCTTGATGGTGACATGGTTCAACTCCCGATAGTCAATACAAAGTCGCATACTCCCGTCTTTCTTCTTTACGAATAAATAGGAGCACCCCAAGAAGATGTACTAGGACGTATAAAACCGATGTCTAACAACTCCTGTAGTTGGACCTTTAACTCCTGAAGTTCAATAGGAGCTATTCGATATGGGGTTTTAGAAATGGGTTTTGTACCGGGTTCAAGGTCAATAAAGAATTCAACTTCACGTTCCGGGGGTAGACCGGGAAGTTCTTCGGGAAATACATCAGGAAA
Organism: Panax stipuleanatus; assembly: GCA_020205555.1. NCBI lineage: Eukaryota > Viridiplantae > Streptophyta > Magnoliopsida > Apiales > Araliaceae > Panax > Panax stipuleanatus. The sequence goes on from CM035120.1 coordinate 123,761,108, forward strand.
CTCATTAACAACAGAAATATCATTCAAACCTGAAGTATTCTGGTTTAGATCAGTGACATGGGCTAAGAAAGCTTGACATCCGTTTTTCAATAAACAAATAGCTTTATGACTTGAAATAACATTGATTGCTTTTAGTGGTTTGGTTGTTTGAATTCGCACAATAGGTTGGTTAGGAATATGAAAACTAACAACCTTACGAAAACAATCAATTTTGGGATGGTAAGTGGTCAACCAGTTAATTCCTAAAATCACATCAAATGCAAGTATTTTCAAAGATATAAGATCAATAGGTAGGGTGAGGATACCAATTTGAATCGAGCAAGATTTGTAAACTGTAGATGTAACGAAGGTTTCTCCCAATAGAGTTTTCACAGATAAGTCAAAGTCTAATTTCTCAGGTGTCAAGTTCAAACGTTGAGCACAAGCAAGTGAAATAAAAGAATGCGTAGCGCCGGTATCTAATAAAGTGTAAACTTCGCAAGAGTTTATTATCAGCTTACCCGTAATAACCTCGTTCGGGTTCCTTGCTTGTTGGGTAGTCCCGACAAAAGCTCTTCCAAGAACCACTGACTTTGACTTGTCAGGGATAGCCTTTGGAGTCACCATTCCTGCTGAACTTGGTTTCGCTACAGGACACACTCGAGCTATGTGCCCTTCCTTTCCACAGTTATAACACACCTTGGATTGTTGTGTGCAGTTAGGGGCTGATGTGTCCCTCTTGCCCGCATTTATAGCATACGACCGGCGATCGTTCTCCTCCCCTAGAAACAGTTGATGCTGGTGATGCTGTCGACGTTTTCACGTTCTCATTGTTGTACCTTCTCTTCTTAAAATCTCCCCCCGACTCACTTCTTCTATTATCATGGCCACGATTACCGCTGGAGTGGTTACTGCTTCTGTCATGATACTTTCCTCCCTGCTGGTTGTCATTGTTCCGATGACTACTGCCACCGGTATGACCTTGGTTGTTGTCCCTTGGTTGAACATAATCATTATCTCATTCTAATAACTGGGCCCTGTTCACTACATCCGAATATAGATAAAATTTGTGAGAAATGAGGTATTGACGAATTTCTGGTTTCAAACCTCTCAGAAACATCCGCGTCATACGTTCTTCATTCTCCACCAAATGAGGTGCGAACCAGGATAACTTCGCGAACTTAGCCTCGTACTGGGACACCGTCATGTTGTTATGTTCCAGTCTAATAAACTCTACCTCTTTTATGTGACGAATACTTTCTAGAAAGTATTTGTCATTGAATAGTTTTTGGAACGCCTCCCAAGACATCTTGAGTGCGGCAGGCTGGGTACGCTTCACAGATTCCCACCAGTAATCTGCCTCTCCACGGAACATAAACGTGGCGAATGGAACCTTCTGTTCCTCCGTGTATCCCAAGACATCAAATATCTAGGAAATTTGCTTAATCCAATTTTCTGTCTTGATTGGATCTGGCTTTCCCTAAAACTCTGGTGGTCCCAACTCTTTAAACTGCTTGGCAGTGACAAGCCGCGAGTTGTTATTTCCAACTATATTATGAACACGAGTCTCCCTCGTCTAGTTTTGCATGAACTGCAAAAAGCTTCTAAACATCCCATCGTTTATCGTTTCTTTGGTAGGGTTGTTTACAGGAGAAATATAGCCTTCCTGTTGCACGTTCTCCTGGTTGGTGATTAAAGGTGTCTCACCGGTCTCATTCACTCCATTGTTTATATTTTCAGCTGCCATTCTCAAATACTGCCACAAAACAAGGGTTAATCAAACAAATTAACATATCACGTATTAACTCTATTTTCCAAACGACCAATTAAATAACAAATAAGCTTAAGTAGGGCACACTAGCGAAGGTCTTACTCGTCTCACCCCTCCTAGTTCTATTCCCAGATCTCCGCCAGAGATCATATCCCTAAGCTCTGATACCAACTGTGACGCCCCCAAAATAGGTTCAAGACCAACCCATTCTGAGTCGCCAAATACATAGCACAGAATTTCAAATACAAATCTTTTATAACAAAAGGTCGTGAGAAATACGACCATACAACTATGAATTTCAATGCAAATAATACGAAATATAAACATTCAAATTCATTCCTTTTTCATTACAATTATTATCCCACTATTTTATAGAATAGTGAGGACTTCTACAGATCTAACTCGGATCATCACACTGTTTCTCGACTAGTCCCCGCAACATTCTCATTCCCTGAAGAGGACAATAGATGAAAAGAGGTGAACTCAACTAGCCTAGTAAAGAATATTATGACTAAGATAATGAAAAATAAATTATCGTTAGCCTTCAATAAATCAGATAAAATATAATAGACAATAAGTTTTAGATCAATATTCGCAGCGAAAATAACAATTCATTAGAAGAGTTAAGTAGAGGATGAAGTCTACTATCTTCTATGATTTAAAAGTCCATCATCAATATTTTATCCCTGTAACATCAATCAATATACATCTCGAATCTAATATTCATCTTTGCACTACGGGACAAAGATATTCATTTGTATCATCAGTTGGTCATATTCATCTCAACACCTGTTCATCTTTGCACTACGGGCCAAAGATATTCATCAGGTAATCATTCATCTTTGCTTTACAGGCCAAAGATATTCAGTTATATCACCATTTAGGACTGAGGATGATGAAAAATAATATAAATAACGAATCCAGTGAGATAAAGGACAAAGATTAGGGATTCGTAATTTAGTTTATCCAAGTTAAAGAATATTCCATAATAATACTTTGTGGAGCAAAATTTAAGAATGAAGATCAAAACTTGGATCAAATCATAGATAGGAACCTTAACAAGCAACTTGGACAAATAGAAGAAAATTTAATTTTTTCGTGAATACTGCCGTATACGTGAATAGGTATACGTGAATAGTAACCCCGACGGAAAAAGTAAGAATTTCATAATAAAATCCATGACAATATTTTGGTATAATGATATTAAAAAGAATAACATCATTTACGGAAGAAAATAACATCCCTTACCTTAACAGGAGAGTAGTTTTGGCTGAAATATCGGATATTATGTGGACGAAAACTTTCACCGTAATCCACACTCAAACTATCCTTATACTCACAAGAAATACGCTCGATATTATAGAGAGAAAATTTTCTGATTCTGGTGTGATTTTCATTTCTAACTAAGCACCCTATTTATAGAAAAATACTAGGATGCCAGGATTGACATTTGCAGCCTTGGAGCACACTTGATTGGAAAAAAAACTTGATGGCTGCCTACCAAATTGGATCAATATTTTTTCCACACAAAACAAAAGTGGGGCCCACCCATGTTTTTAATAAAAATATTTATTTCTAAAACTTCAATAATTCATAATAAATAGCCCCTTTATCAGGAAAATACAAATTCTATGTCTTTTTTACAGGAAATTTAATTCTCTACAACTTTGTAGAAGGAAGTTTTTCCAAATTCCCAACTGAAAATAGCCGAAATCCACAAACGGATGATTTTCCACACCAAAATACTAATAAAAATATATCAACACTAATTCCTTCTTTTATATCCACAAAAATAAATATTTTCTTATTATATAAATCAATAGTTAATTATTCACAAATAATATTATAGAACTATAATATTGACAATCAGGTCGTTCCCAGGAAAGAGGGGGCCTTCCGATAAGGATTTCTCCTTACTGGCGCGCAATTAAATAACCCCTTCTAGACAGAACTTCCTTAGACATTGTCAATAATGCTATCTAATAATATTATTCAAATAATATGGTTTATTGATTTGATAGTTTAAAATACTGTGCAATGGTTACTATGACAATTATTTAATCAATAAAATATAATATCAACGTAACAACTATTTAATCAATAACATATTATGCAATTATCAAGGTAGACATTATTGAGTCAATAATATAAAATATTGAACAGTAATTACTGTAACAATTATTGAGTAAGTGACTTCTTACATAAGAATCAATAATTCGAAATACTGTGCAATACCGTGTGCTACTGTGCAACAACGCGTATTACTGTATTTTTATCACCTGATATTTTAACAGTTTAACGGTAACAGTTTTACCGTTATTTTTATAAAAAGGTTATTTTTGTCGCTTTCTATATCCGACAGTTATTCTGTTATGGGACCCACAAATGGTTGCGCCGTCGTACGAATATTCTCCGACAACAAGAATATTCCATGACCAAATAAATATTCCCCGACAACAATGAATATTTTATAACCACTTGCTTATTTTGAAATATTTATACATTTCACCCATAACTTTTCACATTTATCAAATTAACACCTTACTATTTTAAAATAATATATAAAAAAATTAAATCTTTATTAATAAAAGTTGGGGTCTTACAATATACGTGAATAGTAACCCCGATATGAAAAGGTAAAAATTTCGCAATAAAATTCATACCAATATTTCGGTGTCATGATATTGAAAGAAATAGCATCATTTTTGAAAAAAAAAATAACATCTCTTACCTCAAAAAAATAGCACTTCTGACTGGAATATCAGATATAATGCTGAAGAAAACTTGCACTGTTATAGCAACACTCAAAGTATCTAAATACTCACAAAAATACACTCGATATTATAAAAAGAAAAAACTTCTGATTCTGGTGTGATTTTCAATTCTAACCTAATCACCTTATTTATAGTAAAATGCTTAGACCACCAAAGCAAAAAATTTATTAAAATATTATTATTTTTTATTTTTTTCTTACTCACACCACATCACAATCTCAGCACTCCACAAGTGGGGCCCACCCATACAAAAATGTTTTTCTTAAAAAAATATTTATAACCCCAAAAATCAATTCGGACTCAATATTTTGAAATTTTAATAATTCATAATAAATAGCCCTTTTGTCAAAAAAATACGAATTTTATGTCCATTCCATAAGAAATTTAATTTTCTACAACTTTGTAGAAGAAAGTTTTTTCAAATTTCCAAACGAAAAATGACCGAAATTTACATACGGACGAACTTGAAGGCTATAATCAAATTTCAGTCAAAAATGGGGCCCACCAACATATATAACATGTTTTTTTGTAACAAAAATACTCTGAACCCAATTTGCTCTCTTCCTCCTCATTTTATTCATATATCGTGCATTCATTGTAAAAATATCACCATTATTATATTATTATATTATTACATCATACACTTATAATGTAATATTATAATAATATATTTGAATGAATTATTATATCGAAGAAGATAAAATATCAACTCTCAATAATTGTCTCTTCAAAAAAATTCCTCCATTAAATAAATATTTCTTTATCATTTTTATCAATAATTAATTATTCATAAATAGTATTACAGAATCACAATAATGACAACCAGGTCGTTCCCAAGAAAGAGGGGGCTTTCCAATAAGAATTTCTCCTTATTAGCGCGCAATTATATTAACTAACCCCTTTCCTTGACAGAACTTCCTAGACATTGCCAATAATGTTACCAAATAATATTATTCAAATAATATGAATTATTGATCTGATAATGTAAAATACTGTGTAGTGACAATTATTGAAATAACAATAATATAAAATATTGTGCAATACCGTGTGCTACTATGCAACAACACGTATTACTTTATTTTTAACCATCGGATATTTTAACAGTGTTAACGGTAACCGTTACGCCGTTATTTATAGAAAACTTATTCTTATCGTTTTCTTCATCCGATAGTTTTCCGTTATGCGGACCACAAATGGCTGCGCCGTCGTACGAATTTTTCCCGACAACAAGAATATTACACGACCAAACGAATATCCTCTGACAACAATAAATATTTTATAACCACTTGCTTATTTTAAAATATTAGCGCATTTTACCCATAACTTAACACATTAATCAAATCAACCCCTTACTATTCAAAATTATATATAGAGGAAATTCAATTTTATTCATAAAAAGTTGGGGTCTTACACTGGTGATGCCAAGTTATAGTGGCATACAAGGGTGGGAGATGAAACCTGAGCTATTGTAACAACATGGGCTGACTTGAAGAAGGAATTGAAGCGGCAGTTCCTTCTAGCAAATTCGAGTTGGCAAGCGAGGGAGGCGCTGAGACACCTAAAGCACGACGGCACTGTGTGGGAGTATGTGAAGAACATCAAATCGTTGCTATTGGATATCAAGGGAATGTCCGAGGAGGATAAGGTATTCAACTTCGTTGCTGGTTTACAGCCTTGGACGCAGGCAGAATTGCGACGCCGGGGTGTAAAGGACTTTCAAACAGCAGTGACTGCAGCGGGCAATCTTGTAGACATGTGACTTGACAAGGCTGATCTAGTGGGAACCAAAACCAAGAAGCCAGACAAAGGTCGTGCCGCTAGAAATCTTGGTGATGGACATGAGAAGGGCATACAAGTTGCAGATGGTGGGCGAAAAAATAAGGGGCAGCTCAAGCCGGGAGGTTTTTTTATCTTTAACGGGCCACATTTTACACGAGATTGCCTAAAAAAGGTGAAATTAATAGCGTTGCTGGCTGATGAAGATTATGGGGGTCAGATTTGGATGAAAAGGCAAGCCTCAACATGGTTAGAGTTGGCAACATGCAGGTGCTAGGGCCTGTATGTGACCGAAAATAAATTGAGTTGGTGTTGTTCTTGGTTCGAGAGTGCCAAGTTCAACACGTAAAATGAAGGCGTCAGACGGACATGATGGCATGGGGGAATCTCATTGGTTTAATAAATTGAAGACTGCTTAAAAGTTCTTCGACGAGGGCGTCAAATTCTTCAAGTGGGGGTGGTTTGTTAGACCCTTATTGGCTTGACATGGTCTTGACACTCAAATTGTGCAGCAGCTTGGCACAGCGTGCTACAGCTAGGCGCATCATACGATAACAAAGCGCAGCGTGCTGCAACTAGGCACAACAGGTGGTAGATTTGGGCTTTGGCCAAACAGCATGCCAAGGTTAGACCTTGACATTGACAAAAGAGTGCAGCATCATGCGACAGAAGGCGACAATGTTGGGGCGCTGAGCGCACTTGGTAGGCAGATTGGGCATAATGTCAGAAAAATGTAAGATCCAAGGGATCTACATTATGACTCCTCAAACACACTTGATGTCTGTTGATGACAACTTGGAAATTTTCATAAGTGCTACTATAGGGGGGTGCTCCGTGAAGGTATTCCGGGGTCATGGGCAGGCTGCCATGGCCAATGCAGGGGGGCATGTTTGGGCATTGATTGAGCTCCCCTAATGCTAACGAAGGATAGGTGGCTTGATTGGATCGAAGACTCGTTCATGAGATGGGCATGACTTGGGCAACATGCGGGTTGCGTGTACACAATGGCACGCATGCTTTGCACCTTTGGAAGACATTGATGGCAATGGTTGGAAAACGGTGTTCGAGATGGTACAACATTCAACAAATGAAGACCTAGGCGCAATGCTAGACAAAGGAATGTCAAGACTGGGCTTGGCATACGGTTGGCTTAGGACCAAGGACTAAGAGACAGTGGCTTGGTGACACACGAGGTGGGCTAAACGTGGGCATGGCTTAGGCAGAGCCTGGCGTTCCAATATGTTGCATGGGTTCAGACTAGTCGGTGTTGGGCTATGTTGGGTGCAAAGACAACATTACATATGAGGCTACAAGGGGTGCCAAACAATGCTAGACATTAGGCTGCGTGACAACATTACATGTTGGGCTGAGCACAAGATAGTGCTAGACATGCTGGGCTGGGCTGGGCAGCATGCAAGACTGATGCATGGGGTTGGTATGCATAGTTGGTTTGAGCTGCGACTTGGGTTGGGTCAATGAGCAGTTAATGTGCAGTTGGTGTGGTGCCAGATTACACAAGACTGTGGGGCAGCATGTCAGGAACTGAGCAGTAGTTGGGACATCAAGCAAGGCAGTTGTGAGCGGTTACCAGATAGTGGGGAATGTGTGGACAATAGTTATGGCAGTTAACTGTGGTGGGTAAGCTGATCAAGCAACAGTTGAGGGTAATTACCAGTTGGTGGGAACATGGTCAGACATCAGATTGCATGAGTGGGACCCAAGATGCATGGCTAGACTTGAAGACACCTGATCATGAGCAGTTTTTGGGGAACTGCCACCCCTTTGTTGGCAGCACCTTAGTGGTGCAAACCTCTTGGCAGTTGGGGGTGTCAACTGACCACCAGGCTATAAATAGCCAGTGCTAGGTGCACAAAATCATGTATGGTGTAGAGACATCAGACAAGTAGGCTAGAGGGCTAAGTTTTGTAAGCCTTTGGGTGAATTCCTAGTTTATTGAGAGTGCTATAAAAGATTGAGCGTTTTAGCCTGTAAATTCGTGTGTTGCCTAATTTTTGCTTACATATATCTTGTTCCGATCAGTAGACATACAAATAGGATGTGTGTGTGTGATGTTTGTTCAAACAGTGCGACAAATTGAATTGTGCGAGTTGACTGACTGATTGAGGAGGCAACCAAGCCATCACATGGTTAGAAAATTGGCGAAAAGTTTGGGACCAAATTTTACCTGTGTGACAATTGGCATAATATAACTAGAATCAAGCATATTTCCAATTTAATAAGTATTTTTCTTTAGAAATACTCACTTTCTAATGTAAACCACCACAAGATAACCTAACCTATGAAAACAAAAACATGCATTAATTTAGAGTTAGATATAGGTAGGCTTTATTATGTGTTTTTTTTCAGGACATACTAGCTTCTTTTTCACCAATTATAATTTTGTATAGGGGCTGGGGCACATAAGTATTAAATTTTAAAGAAATTTACAATTAAATTTTTTTTATTCAATTAATTTTAAATTTTGTATAGGGGACAGGTATTAAATTTTACAGTTAAATTTGATTTTATTCGATATATGTAATATGCAAACTTTTATATTCGTAAAGATATTTTATAAAATAAGTATTTTTCTTACTATTGAGATAGTATTGTATTAACAAAATAAATAATAATAAGGAAACCAAAAACTGTCTGAAATGATAAACATATAATATATCTAAATAATCATGAGTTGGGGCTTAAATAGTAAAGGATTATCTTGAATACTTTAAAATAAAGGAAATTGATATTTACATATTGAGAAATAATATTTTTATATGATTCTCTTTCACATTAATTTGGAATTCACTCGTTATTTATGTGAGAGAGATGATCTGAAAATTTCTGTTCCTAAAATAAACTATTTTATGCTAATACAAATAATATAAAGAGGTAAGAAAAGATTTGGCACATGTTCATCTCTACTTTATTTAGAAGTACTTAGGCTGAGTGGTATTTATGTCCATTCAAGTTATCACTCACTTTTAAAGTCATCTCTAAAGTTTATTTTTCGTCAGTTAGATCCTTAAAGTTATATTTTGTGGCGTTTCTGTCCCTTTTACCCTATTTGACTGTAACCCGACCCGACCCGACACAACCCAACCCATTTATCATTTACCCGATTCGACATTTTTTGTATTTCTGTCCCTCTAAGTTACCCGATTTTATTTTTTTTATTTTCAGAAAAAACTTTATTTTAAAAAAATAAAAAATTTTACTTTCGTAAAAAATAAGTAAAGTTTCATAAAATATATTTTCAAAAAAAACTTTATTTTTAGAAAAAAATAGATTTTTTTTTCTACAAATGGGTAAAGTTTATTAAAATATAAATTCGAAAAAGTAAAACAAAAAATAAAACTTTAATTTTAGGAAAAAATATTTTTTTAAAATGAGTAAAGTTTCATAAAATATAGATTCAAAAAATAAAAATTTATTTTTTAAAAAATTTATAATTTTTTATTTTTAAAAAATTAGTAAAGTTTCATAAAATATAGATTCAAAAAAACAAAAAAAAAACTATATTTTCAAAAAAAAATAGAAAATTTTATTTTTTTAATAAATGAATAAAAATTAATAAAATATAGATTCAAAAAAATAAAACTTGATATTTAGAAAGAAAAAAAAGTTTATTTTTTTAAAAAATGAGTAAGATTTCATAAAATATAGATTCAAAAAAAGAAGAACAAAAAAATTAAAATTAAAATTCAAAAATATAGAATTTTTATTTTTTAATAGCTGAGTAAAGTTTCATAAAATATAGATTAAAAAAATACTATATTTTCAAAACAAATATAAATTTTTATTTTTGTAAAAATGAGTAAAGTTTAATAAAATATAGATTCAAAGAAATAAAACTTTATTTTCATAAAAAAAATTATTTTTAAAAAAATGAGTAAAGTTTCATAAAATATACATTAAAAAAAGTAAAACAAAAAAAATTATTTTTAGAAAAAAAAAGAATTTTTTTTATTTTTTAAAAAATGAGAAAATTGCATAAAATATAGATTTAAAAAAGTATAAAATATAAAGAAAAACTTTATTTTTTTAAAAAATAGATTTTTTTTAAAAAAAATAAAGTTTAATAAAATATAGATTCAAAAATATATATATATAACCAATATTTTTTTAAAAAAGAGAAATTTTTATTTTTTTTAAAAATGAGTAAAGTGTTGAATAAAATATAGATTCAAAGAAATAAAACTTTATTTTTTGAGAAAAATTAAAAAAAAAAGTAATTTTAAAAAAAATGGGTAGTTTCATAAAATATAGATTCAAAAAAAGAATAAAACTTTATTTTCAAAAAAAAAATTCAAAAAATTAAAAAATGTTTTAATTTTCATAAAATATATATTCAAAAAAAGTAAATATAATTTTTTTTATTTTTTAAAAGATGTGTAAATTTATTTTATGAAACTTTACTTATTTACTTTTTTTACTCATTTACTTTAAATTTATTTTACATTTTTTATTTAAAACTTTATTTGAACCTATATTTTATGAAACTGTACTTATTTTTTTTTTAAAAATAAAATTTTCTATTTGTTTCTGAAAAATTATTTTTAATTTTTTTGAATCTATATTTTATGAAACTTTACTTATTTTAAAAAAATAAAATAGAAAATATTGATTTATTTTCTTGTTTTCTTTTTTTAATCTGTATTTTATGAAACTTTACTCACTTTTAAAAAAATAAAAATCTATTTTTCTGAAAATAAATTTTTTTGTTTTATTTTTTGAATCTATATTTCATGAAAATTTACTCATTTTTTTAAAAAAAAAATCCTAAAAATAATGTTTTATTTTTTTAATCTATATTTTATGAAAGTTTACTCATTTTTTTAAAAATTCCTACTCTTTTTTTTTTCTAAAAATAAAGTTTTTTTTTTGAATATATATATTTTTGAAAATTTACTCATTTTTTTTAAAAATAAATTTTTTTCTAGAAAATAAAGTTTTTTTTCTTCTAAAAATAAAAAAAAATCAGATAACTTAGAGGGACAGAAATGCAATAAATTTCGAATCGGGTAAAAGATAAATGGGTTGGGTTAGGTCGGCTTGCAGTATAAGAGACAGAAACGCTAAAAAATATCACTTTAAGAATTTAATTGATAAAAAATAAATTTTAAAAACGATTTTAAAAATAATTAACAACTTAAATTACAGAATTGCTATTTAGCCAAGTACTTATTATATACTCTTGGTGATGATTCAATAAGTTCGTTATTATCTTATTCTCAACAACTGTACTGGCATAAAGTGACACAAATTGACGAAAGTAGGATGGGTGTTATGTGTCAGTTTTGAAAACAAAAAGTAGAATAAATGAAATTATCGTGATTTACAACGGTCTTGCTTATACAGTAAGTTTTAGTGCTTAATCTGACAATTTCCCAATACTATTTTTAAATTTGTTAAAACTAATTTCAATAAAACTTTCTTGAACTTACATGAATTTATGAACCAATATTGACCAAATATAGTGATGCCCTTTGCAACCTAGATGATTGTGGTGTTTGGATTCACCGTTGCCCAGTGTGATTGTTTTCTACACTTAATTTATTAATTTTTACATTTTATATAGTAAAAGAGTCTTGTTTGCATAATGTTTTTATTTAATATTTATTTTTAAAACTAATAATTCTAAACTAACCATGATAATCAAATTCTGATGATAAACTTGAAGGTATTATATAATTTTAATTATTATCAATGAAAATATAATTCTTTTTAAGGAAATATAATTGTATATGAAACTCTTTTTGTGAAAATAAAAAATTGAAAGTTAACTAATACATAAAAAAGGTTAAAAGAATATAATAGTTCATAATTTACCAACAAAAAAAAAAGTGTGGTTGACTTTATGGAACTCAGTTAACGAGTTAATAAAATTAAAAAATAATAATGTGAGTCCATATAAGTCCCTAAAATAATAAACTACATACTAAGTAATATATTTTAAATTATTAATCATATTCATAATTATTTTGAGGAAAAAAAGAAATATTTAAAAATGTCAAAAATTAAATATTAAAAATATTCCCCCCTCTCCTTTTAGAATGAAGAAAGTAGAATATTTCAAAATGTCACATAGGTCAAATAGGTGAAATAGTGAAAAGATTTGAGAAGCTATATGTAGTCAAATTGTAAATGATGATTATAACAAGGTAATAACTAATAAATAAACATAACCAAAGTGATGGGAGGTGTTAGGTCCTACAACCAAACAAAGCCTAGCATAGATAGAGATGTTGGCTAGTATGTTCTCCCATTGCACCTATCATTTAATTTTATTCAATACATTATATTTTTATAATTACGAATAATATAATTAAAATTAATACTATTTAGTTAATTTATTATATTAAATAACATAAATAATACAAAAATAAAAATAATTCGATATTTTTTTACCATTTGATGAACATTTAAATTTTTCATTAAAATTTCGATGGATGAAATTTTTTGTACACTTTTAGCGGTTAATTTTTTTTTATGATTCTAAATTTTTGTAGAATTGATTTTAATATTATCAATTATTTGTTAACATATTTTAATTATTATTAACAAAATTATTATGACTAAATAACAGTGTATTAAATGGAATTTGAGAAAATATTTATAGTAATAGAAAGGAGCTAAATCCGACAAAAAGATTTCTCATCCCAACATACAACATTATATAAAAGTTCAATTGTCCAATCTATTTCTCCCATCACCACCTTTATCTGTCAGTTAGTGGAACGACCTGTTTGTTATAGTATTGGTTAAATAGGATCCTTGACCCGACCCATCAGCCCATCATATCCATCCTATTTCATATTTTTAAATTTTGGCCATTTGTGGTTTGAAAATTCTTGCAAATTGTCTTTTTCCAAATTATCTTATTATGAATAAATATTTAATGAGTACTTAGTCACCAATCCAGCAAACCACTATATTGATTATTGAACTAATGGAAGTCATTAATTTTATATGAACTGGTTGTTATTTATTACTCTATGAGTTCAATTTATCTGTTCGAATTTGAAAAATACACATTTATTAAAAAAAAATATTATTAAATTATTCATCTTAATTATTATATTATCAGGTTATTTATTTTAATTAATATCCTACGTCTTTATTTCTCTTTTTTAAAATAATAAAATAGAGAAGAGAGAAAAAAATATGATTGTACTTTCAATGTCAAAGTTAATAGTGTTATTTTTTTGTTAGAATTTGGGCTTTAAATGAAGTTTTAATTTTGTGTTTAAAGCTAAAATTAAAGTGGGTTTCATTAATCATTGAGATGAATCCACATATCAATGTGTTCTACTCTATGAGTAAATGAAAATCAAGTATTAGAAAATTCAAATTCGTGGAGTAATGAATGAGAAATTTTCTCCCAAATATCACCATTGAAGATAATAAATAAATGTTTGTGGGAAGTAAGAGTCTCACATCAATTGAAAACTAAACATTAAATGGGTATATATACAATTAGATTGTTTTTGGGTTTGGGCCCCAAAGGGCTGTGAGGTTTGTATATAGCGAGCGTGTACATGCAATCAAATTACATAAACATAGCGGAAGCGCGATAAAATCAAATTTTAATTTTTTTATACAAACTATCACCATGATCATCCTTGTGCTCAATTATCAATTATACGAAAGAGATGGAGATAATCATACCCTCGTAGTTCAAAGATTCCTCAGGTACAAGTTCACCTCCAATTCTTCTCCTTGAATTCACCGATTAGTTTCCTTCATTTGTTCAACGTAAGCCACCCAAGTGTTTGGCCTCTAGAGGTGATCCACTAAGAAATAATATCTATTCAAGAAGATGGGTGTATGGCAAAATCCTAGTTTTCTCTCCAGAGAATATGTCAGTACTCTCCCAACCCTTGAAAGTTTTTATAACCCTAACTCATAATAAGACTCATCTTATTTATAGATGTAGGCAACCCTCCTGAACTATTTAGGAATAGGGTTTTATTTAATTAAACTCTTTTAATTAATTAAACTCCTAATCCAATTTGAAATTTATGAGAGTACTCTTATTAATTAATTTCTAAACTATTTAGAAATTAAATAATAATAATAGTAATAATGTCGACGCCGAGGGAAAAATTTTATTTCGCTTTTCCTAAGGTTGTTCGCTTTTACCCCTTTTCTTTATTTTGATATGTCAATTGATTTGTTAAAGGGTGATTTTTTAGGAAAAGATCGACATGATTGTCAACGAATTTGAAAAAGATTTATTTTTATGATTGGGTCGAATGTGACAGAGTCGCCAGTTGGTATGATTTAAATGGATGTATCAACTCATCCGAATTTAAAAAGTTTTCGCAATATGTCCAAATATGAGATTCCGTAACATTGGTCTGAAAACCCGAGATTCATAGAGTTTGAGGGCTTGCTTGAGCAAGGGGAAGGTGTTAGGCACCCCCCGACTTCCGTGAAAACATAGTTGCCGCATCTTATTGATTTCCTAAGAATAAAGTGTGTGTGTGTGTGTGTGTGTGCGCGCGCTTTATTGTGATGAGTGCTTTTTAGAATTTACTCTAAGCTTTATTTTGATTTATTTGAAAGTAGTGTTATACCTCTTTGGACCTATGCACGAAGAATTTTATTTAAGAAAAAGTTTATTTTAGACAAAAGTATATGAAAATGACGTTTTAGAAAATAAGATTTTCAAATCTTTCATCAAATAGGAATCGAGATCCTTTGATACTTTCGATTATTAATTCTAAGTCTATGATGTTATTATGAAAGTAGTGATGTACCTCTTTGGACCTATGCACAAAGGATTTGATTTATATAAAAGTTCACTTTTAGAACGAATATATATTAAATGATGTTTTGAAAAACAAGATTTTCAAATCCTTCGTCAAATAGAAATTGAGATCCTTTGATACTTCCATTTATTTATCCTAAGTATATATTCCTGAAACGATTTATTATTATTATGAAAGCTCTTTGCTATTTTGATTTGGAAATCGTTTTTGGTGATAATGCATGAAAGAAAGCGCCAAAAAGGGTCGGATCATCACCGGGCATAAAAGCCATCTCGATGAACCCGTGCACCCACAATCATAATTTTTCACTGTCACATAATCTTAAATCCGACTTCTCGGGACTAACCCCTCGAAATCGTTTTAAGATCCGATATTACATGTACAAGGATTTCACATTATTTAAGCATTACATTGTAAACGAAAAGTCCATCGTGGGAATCTAGTCAAGATCCGATCATTAGATCTCGACCCTGAGATTCTTAGGCTCACATTATTATACTTAAAATATATATACAACATGTTCTAAACTCGATAATGGGTGATTTCATCGGTTGAAATTCTTATTACAAGCTATTAGGACCCCCTCACCTCTAAATAGATCTAGGGACTCTAAGGGGTGACCGGGAGGGACCAAAAGCATTAAAACATCTAGATCTACCATGGATCTAAATCGATCTAGCATATAGGTTAGAGCTTCAAGCTCCATAATCGGTTATAGGACTAGATCCGACTTAGATCTAGGTAGATTCGACTTAGATCTAGGTAGATCTAGCCTTCAGACTTGATTTCCAACTATATATACACAAAATAACCGGTAAAATCTCTAGATCTACCAACTACTACGCAAAATATATGTAAAACAACAATTTTAAACTAGATTCAAGTAATTTATAACATAGATCTAGTGTATTGAATTATATTTATAAAGAAAATGATAAAAAAAAAAATGAGCGCTTTTCACCTTGGGGAGCAACGAAATAAGCTTCTTTTAGCTTAGGATCAAGCTATAACACTCAAGACACTTTAGATCTACATGAGGTATGATTAAACAACTCAAATGTGGTGTAAAATGTTAAAACACGAGGGTTTCTCTCTCTAGAATCAACTTATCTCTCTAAATTCTCTTTCTTTCTTTTTTTTAAAAAAGTTGTTGGATGCTAGTTAAAGGCTGGGGAACCAACCGCAGGTATACCTGCGGCTGACCTCAGGTGTACTTGCTGCTGGGTCCTGTGGGCCCCACTGCCTCAAAGTTTGTTTCTTCGATGTTGGTCCGTTAAAAGTTGAGCTCCGTACCCAAAAATCCCAGAAAGTCCTTGCGGAAGATTGCAAAATAATTTTGAGTCAGACTCAATTGGAGTCCGAGAAGATGATACAATTAGCTGAAGGGTATCTTTCGGTTCCTGAGGGTCGTCAATTGGCTCGTCTTGGATAGCTCGTAGTTCAACAGTTGCTGTGGTGATTTCTTATGGTCACATTCTCAGATTTGCAATACTTGTTTGGGCCGCGTCGTGCCTAGGCATCATTTGCACTTTGATTTCTCCACAGGGTTATCTCCGGGGTGAAATGATGCTTCTTTCCTACCTCGGCGTTGTCTTTGAAGTGAAATTACGCTTTTACCCTCCTGCAAGGTTAGTCCAAGGAAAGTGAAATTTTGAGTCTACAGATGTCCCTTTTTGTCATGTTTATGCAATGCAATGAAATGAACATGACAAAGATTACTAGACACTAGATGCATGACAAGGTATATCTAATGATGCAATGCCATGTATAAAGTATGAAATGATGTATGAGTGTTAGATTTTAAAAGGTTACTCCCATCTGCTGGGGAGGATGAGGATTATATGGACGTCCTCGGGTACTGCTAACGCCTTCGTTGGGATTAATGCCAATAGATTACATCATTGGGAACTACTGGCAATAATTTCATTGGGTTGTAGCCAATGGATTCATCATTGGGTAATGTCGATGCCTTTATTGGGTTATTGCCAACAAGTTCATCACCGGGTACTGCCGATGTCTTCACTGATCACATCACAAATTTTATATTAAATCATTATCAAATCGCATCGCAAATCGCACGTTGGATTATGTCGCTACCATCGGGTACTGCCAATGTCTTCGTTGGGTTGTTGGCAACGGATTCATCATCGGGGTTGTGCCAAAGCATGCATTGGGTTTTTGCCAACGGATTACACCATCGGGGTTGTATCGATGCCTGCATTGGTCAATGCAAACGGATTACACCATCGAGGTTGTTCCAATGCCTAGGTGAGGGCCAATGCTAACGGATTACACCATCGAGGTTGTGTCGACGCCTGCATTGGGTTGTTACTAATGAATTACATCATCAGGGTTGTGTCGATGCCTGCGTTGGGGTCAATGCCAACACATTACACCATCAGGGTTGTGCCGATGCCTGTGTTGGGTTATTACCAACGGATTACACCATCGGGGTTGTACCGACGCCTTCGTTGGGCTTAATGCCAACGGATTACACCATCGGGGTTGTGCCGATACTTGCATTAGGTTCAATGCCAACAGATTACACCATCAGAGTTGTGCTGACGCCTGCGTTGTGTTGTTGCCAACGGATTACACCATCAAGTTTGTGTTGACACTTGTGTTGGGGTCAATGCCAACGGATTACACCATTGGGGTTATGTCGATGCCTGCGTTGGGATCAATGCTAATGGTTTACACCATCAGGGTTGTGTCGATGCTTGCGTTACGGTCAATGCCAACGGATTACACCATTGGGGTTGTGCTGAGGCCTGTGTTGGGGTCAATGCCAACGAATTACACCATCGGGGTTGTGTCGATGCTTGCATTGGGTTCAATGCCAATGAATTTCAAGATGGGTTATTGATAAAGTGATTCTGGTTACACCTTCTGGTCTTCCATTATTCTACATTGGGTTTCAGGTTCCCCCTAGTTTTCCTCCCTTTTTGGGGGTTTTTTAGGGTTTTTAAGGCCTTAAAATGATCCCAATAGGTATTTAGTAGGCGAACACTTTTTTTCAGACCCAAAGGGACGCGTCTTGGACTGTATATTAAACGGGGAGCTACGGTCCCCACCTTAACTAGCCGTAGGTATACCTGCGACAGGCGCATGTATGCCATAGGCTGGCTGTGGCTGGGCTTATACTCTTAGGCAAGCTCATTTTCATTCATTTGTTTCAAGTTTTCTTTCATTCTCTCTGTAGAATTCGATCCTTCTTCTTAGATCTACTCACTTGGGGCTTGATTTCGAGTATTCCGTCATCGTACGTTCGTTTTACGCACTACAGATAACGTATACACTCCTTTCTTTTGCATTTTTATTGGTGTTTATCACGTTTTCTTCATTAAACGCAGTATAGTGAACATGTATGCATAGATATCTTGATAGACATATTATAAATGTAATGCATGCTTACGTGTCATCATATGAACCGTATGGATGCAACCTATTTTATTTTATCGATTAGTCTAGGCATGTATTCTTACAATGTATTAGAAAAATTGTTTAAATTGCTATCTGATTACTTGGTTGTGATTTTATACCCTTAGAGGGTGATTTAATGCATGCCTACGTGCATGTGGATAGTCCATATTATAGGGAAAACTCTGGAGAATTTTTTTTACTAGTTAGATGACGGGATCCTATATGCATGCTTAGATATGCTAGGATATATATATGCCGAAATGATGTACACATTTATCAAGGCATATGAAGGACATGCATGATGCTATGATCCAAATTATATTCCTATGAGTCTATTATATCTAGATTATTGCAACTGTAGTTAAATTAACGTCATACCTTGTCTTACTCTGAATTCCATGGACTCGTTGTCTAGGCATGGAAGCACATAGACCCAGCAGCTCCAATTCCCATAGGGCTTCATCGGGGGTCCGCCTTTGGAGGCGTTCCTCAGATACTCTCGCTCCGTGGATTGCCCGACAAGTTTGTCATTTGACTGAGTCATTGATTCGTCCCATATTGATGTGGATAGAACTCATCTAGATAAGGAGGAAGGTGATATCCCTGAGCCTGAGGTTCCACCCCGGCCTGATGTCGCGCCTCGATTTCTTCCTGGTATTCAGCTAGCTGTTCCTAATTTGTTGGGTACTGACTTAAGCCGTCATCCATCCGTCTATTTGCATGTGAATGAGGTACCAGAGTTTTCATATTGATTTGCCTTAATTCTCCATTCTTGCCAACAACTTAATGTTGTGCAGGTTCCTGAGTTTACCTAGTAGGGGTAACTGGTTTAGCGTGTATTCTTTGTACTGGTCACTTTATCTTGATTATCGAGCTCGAGTGAACTCCTGGGGATTACATGACTTTTTCACCATTGCCCCTCGTTGCTTCCCTTAAGGCTATCTCTGAGCTTTGTCCAAGAGATGGTTCCATCAGAGTCAGTCTTTTCATCTTCTGGACTGCGAGGTCATGATGACCCCTATGGATTGGAGGTATATCACTGGTTTTCAGTTTATTAGGGACAGAGTGCCTTTGGAGGCTGATATTACTGCCACTGCTGTTCATACCCTTCTTGGTTTTTCTCTTTAGGAGTGGGCCTTCAAGGCCCGTAGTATCCGGTCAGGCCCTTTGAGTGTTGATGCGGCCCGAGGCACTTTGCAGGCACCTTTACCAGAGGACTTGGTGGAGAGAGATCGCATCTTGCAGCGTCTGTTCCTGACCATTATGAGGGGTTATTTTCTTGCGAACAACTCCTCCATTGTTTCATCCATCTTGGTGGGGACTCTCCGTGACGTGGATCGTATTGGAGATTACGATTGGGGTTCTTTCACCTTCTCTTACTTTCTAAACGGTATGTGACTGCGCTCCGCATGAGTGATCGATGCTTGGCTTGGCTTCTATTCGTTTCATCTGGTGAGTCATCTTGACCTATTTTTGATTCTTTGAATCTTGATTTGTCTTTTCCCATGACTAATGTCATGTTCTTTGGATTGATAGTTCTGGGCTTATGAGAGGCTTCCTTGTCTTCGACCTCTCACTGTTCTAGGTTTGGACACATACCCTCGGGGTCGTAGATGGCATCAGTCCACTTTGGCAAAGGTCCCAATTTCAGAGAGTTTCACCCACGATTGCCTTCAGCTGGAGCTGTTGTTCGCGTCTGATGTAGTGTGAGTCCCCTATACTGCGGAGCACCTGAGAGAGGGCTTTGAGGATGGTCTCCCGATAAGGCCTAATTATGCTTTGTCTACTCATTGATTCCTTTCTTGTTTGATGGAGGCTGGGAGCTTTACCTTGGAGAGAGCGCTTTCATATGTATTAACGGGGAGATCCGCATCCATTTCCTACCTTCGGTCCAGCGATTCTGGTCTTTAGCTTAGTAGATTGTAGGGATTCTTACAGCGGGATATGAGGGATTTCACCTATTAGATGGTCCTATCACTTCAAAGGATATTTCCACTTGTTAGGGCCCTCGTACTATCAGAGCTCAGACAAAGGCTACCCAATTTTGGGGGGATGTGGCTCTAGGGTCTCTCATGATGACCGATTGGATAACATTGTTTCGGGAGCCTTCTCATCTGTCTCAGATTATGGATTTGACACATCATTTGGTGAGGATGTCACTGTATGTTCGCCATTTGGGCGGGGATCCGTCTTTGGCTGGTACTTTTGATTCCCAGGTACATGAGGCTAGATCGTCAGGCACTGGTGGTTTTGCTGATGGACTTATCCCTTTAACTATCGTCTGGATATGCAGGACATGCCTCCTCAGGATGATCTGGCTCACGTTAATTCAGTTCGATGACTCTAGTACCTTTCTGGATAGTCTAGGCCTCCATTTATAGACATCTTGTTAGTCATTGGCCGCCTGTGCCCCATTATCCTATACTTTTTATTTTTATTTTTCACATGTATCATGGATATGACATTGATGTATATATTAAACTGATTTATTTCATTTATATATATATATACGATGTTGTCTTTTCATTTGTTCATTACATATGCTATATTATCGCTCATTACGATGCATGCTTTATATATATAAATGATTGGATAGAAATTGACCCCTGTATGGTCCTTTCGACACAATTTTTACAGATGGCCTCTTTGTCCATTGCTCGCTTGGATCACCTTTCGCCTAGTCGGATAGCTCCCAGTTGAGATCTTGGCACGATAGTCTATCTGATTCTAATCGCATTATAGTTAGTCGTATGTTGGGTCATTCCATCTCTCTATTATCCTTCCAGGTTCCAGAGGGATTTGTTGATGGTATTCTTGCTCATTGGATCCTCGGAAGACAAGTCTTCAGGTTTGGCTTAAATGAGCTAACTTCTACTTCGGAGGAATATGGTCACATATCTGGTTTATTAGAGTGGCAGTAGGGCACATGAGCTAGTTTATGACCACCACGGGCTTGAAAAGGTCAGTTGTCTTATCCGAGGTGGGTGGTAGCCACATCATCTCTATGGACATTTTGATAGACCACTTCACTTCCACTGATAGCTTCATTGTTCATCGCGGAGATTTTGCCATTTCAGAGGAGCGATGGCAGACAACACGGGTAGAGGCCCTGATCATGTGCGTCCTATCTTATTTATACATGCCCTTTTATGCCGATCATTTGGATGTCGGGATGTCGATGGTCGTCAGGGATCTCAGAGATGACTTTCACCATTCTTCCCCTTATCTTGGCGGAGACATTTATATCATCATCTTTATGTCAGACCGTCGGGGATAAGGAGTTCAGAGGTAGTCCTGTTCTCCTATATATTTGGTTCATGACCTATCTTAGACCGATTGGTCGGCTCCATCGCCATGGTTTATGCTTCGATCATGGTATGTCCTTACCTTTTCTTTCCACCCAGCTTCATGCGTGGATGTTACTTCTTGGACGACGTTTCTAGATACCATGGAGGAACCATTTGAGATTTTTATGTATTCTAGCTATTGCTCCTTCCTTAGCTTCATTACTCATGTGGCTGACCTGGATTTCCTTTCCCTAGCTAGTTTGAGAGGTGTAACCACATATCATCCTCTAACAGTGATGGGTTAGTTTGATCAACATCGGGATGTTCATTCATTTGAGGGTACCGAGGATTATCGATTTCCCATTTACTCAGCTACCGATGCATATTTAGCTCGCGTCTACGGGTTTTGGTCTAATTGGCAGATTGTAGAGTTCCGAGATGGCCATCCGAGTCGATCAGCAGAGCATTCAGTCTGGTTAGAGTCGAATTTAGCTTCGAATGTAGTCGATCAGGCCGAGGCATTCACTGATGAGGAGGAGCCGATAGGAGGGTCCTATATCTCCGACAGAGGATAAGTTATTCACTAGCTTGATAGCATCCTGGGTTAGCACTGCTCTGAGTTCCGTTTTGGCTTCCAGGGATGTGTTGGATTTCCAGGTGCATCTGTTTATTTTTGAGCGTGATCAAGCTCGGGCCTTGATGTTGACTGCTTTGGCACAGGTAGGGATGTATCCATTACTGAGAGACATGTTGCCTTTACTACTCGGAATGAGGCTATAGCCGAGAGGGATGCAGTTCGATATTTTGCGGATGGGCTCACTGGTCGTGCCCAAGATGTCATTCAAAGTCAAGAGGGTATTTTTACGTCAGTAGTATAGCTACTGAGACGTGTTGATATACTAGAGTAGGAGCTTAGGGTTGCTCCTAGGACTAATGAGACGGCTGGGTATTTGGAGATGTTTTCCAATCTGATTTCAGATTTGTAGTCCTGATTTATCTTCCTGCATGAACTATGTTATTATGTTTTGCAACATATTAGAATAGATTTTGTATTCTAAACAACTGTATATATAAAAAGTAACAGGTTTAGATCCCTTCCCTCGTTTGAGTACGTCTAGACCTGTATATTGATCGCCATTTTCGCTTCATGACTAATTATTTTGATATAGAGTTGCTCTCGTCATACTTGTGCAAGATCTGATAGAGCGATGTTAAGATGTCGTCAGGTCCTTTCAGCATGGGCTGTCGACTTGGAGAATTTATATGGTTATTTTTGGTTTTTGGATAGTTTTAAGGTTTGGGATTAATATAAGGTAAAAGGGTTTGATTTTTTTTGTTCGAGGGTTAGACAGCACCATAAATGGTTGCCTACGTACTCCCGTGGATGAGGAGAGATCAAGTCTTTTGTATTTCAGGTTTGGCCTAAAAATTGACTTGCTTTTTTTTTTTATTAAGACAAGGTTTCAAGTTGGTGAAGAGGGGTCTCAGACATAATACCGTTTCACAGATTTGGAATTGATTAGTTGCGGGAATTATTCACCGTCCATCTCTTCCAACCTTCGGGCTCCACCTGATAAGGTTTCTTTGACAACAAAGGGTCCTTCCCAATTCGGGGCAAATTTTCCTTTGGCTGCATCTTGGCCTGGGATGATCTTCTTCAATACCAAGTTATGTTCTTGAACTCCCTGGGTCATACGTTTTTGTTATAGGACTGAGACATTCGTTGTTGGTATAGCTAACCATGAAAGATAACTGCAGCTCTTTTCTCATCTATAAGGGATAGTTGATCGTATCGATCTTTTATCCATTGACCCTCTTATATCTGGTCATCCAGTATCACTCTTAACGATTCCATTTCTACTTCTATGGAGAGTACGACCTCCATGCCATATGTAAGTGAATACGGGGTGGCCCCGATAGAAGTTTGAGTTGATGTTCGGTAGGCGAGCAGGTTAAAGGTAACAAATCAGGGCATTCTCGGTGGGTTGCTGACATTTTCATCATGATCTTCTTGAAATTATTGCTAACAGCTTCCACCGCGTCATTCATCTTTGGCTGATAGATAACTGAGTTGAGGTCCTTGATATTGAACTTGCTGCACAATTCCCTCATCATCTCGTTATTCAGATTCTTGGCATTGTCTTATACAATAACATCGGGTTGTTCGTATTGACATATGACATTGTTCCTAATGAAACCAACGATGACCTCCTTATTAACCTTGGGGAAAGACACTGCTTCTACCCACTTAGTAAAGTAATCAATCATGGTGAAGATGAACCTATGACCGTTACTAGTTTTGGGCTTAACGGGTCCGATCACGTCCATTCCCTACATGGAAAACGACCATGGTGATGTCATTCAATGTAGCTGATTCGGAGGTGCATCAATAATGTTGGCAAGGATTTGACATTGATAGTAGCACTTGACGTGATCATCACAATTAGATTTGAGGGATATCCAGTAGTGCCCCGTCCTTAATATCTTCTTGGCAAGTAGGGGTCCATTAATGTGTGCTCCGCACACTCCACCATGCACTTCATTTATAAGTCTTTGGGCCTGATCTTTATCTAGACATCTCAGAATACCTATGATCGGGTCCTTTATGTAGAGAGAATCCCCACTTAAATAGAAATTCATTGTCATCTTCTATATTCGCTTCTTTATAGCTTGACTCACTCCCTCAGGGGTGGCTCTGTCTCGCAAATATTCCTTGATGTCTTGGTACCAAGGTTGATCCGCATGAGCTATTTCATCTGATATTTCTCCCACGCTGTTTCCGTAAGATGGTTCATTTTGGGCCATAAAGGTGATAACAGGCATACCCTTTCTCATTGATATGCTAACCAATGAGGCTAGCATGCCCAATGCGTCAGCGAAATCATTTCTATTCCGAGGGATATGCATAAAGGAAACGTCTTCAAATTCTCCTGTTAACTTGATAACATGGCGGTGGTATGGCAATAGATGTAACTCTTTGGTACTGTAGGCCCCATTGGATTATTTGATGACTAGTTCTGAATTTTTGAATACTGCCAACCGTTTTGCTCCCAAGGATTGAGCTAATTTTAACCCCATAAGGCATCCTTCATATTCCACCATGTTGTTGGAGTTGTTGAATTACAACTTGGTTGCCACGGGGTACTGCTCCCCAGTGATAGATACAATAACTTCCCCTGCCCCGGCGCCTTCCGCATTTATGGCGCCGTCAAAGTACAATCTTCAGAATTGACCCATATATTCTTTATTGGCTTGCTGAATCGCCATCACCTCATCGTCAGGCCAGGAAGTATGTTTTAAGAGGCTCATAACCTTCTGTCGGTGCTGCCGATAGATGGTCCACGATCCCCTGTCCTTTAATGGACTTATGGGTCACATAGACGATGTCAAACTGGTGAAGGATTAGTTGCCACTTGGATAATCGGCAATTTAACATCGGTTCACTGAAAATATACTTTAAAGGATCCATACGGGATATGAGATAAGTTGTATAGTCGTGCAGGAAATGTTGTAACCTTATGGTAGCCCACGCCAATGCGCAGTAGGTCCTTTCTATCAGTGTGTACTTTTGCTCTCCACTACTGAATTGCTTACTGAGGTAATAAATGGCTCTTTCTTTGCCTATATCATTTTTGTGCCCCAGCAAACAGCCTATGGCATTGGAGTTAACTGATATGTATACGAACAACGAGACTCCTTCCCTTGGGGCACCAGTATAAATGCTTCAATCAACCTCTTATGGATAGGGTGAAATGCCTTTTAACAATCTTCAGTCCATTTTTTGAAGGATTTCTTTCTCAAAACTTGAAAATGGGTTCATAGGTGGCTGTCAACTGCGAGATGATTCAGTTGATAAAGTTTATACTCCCTAGGAAACCTCAAATTTCCTTCTCGATTTTTGACTCAGGTATCTCAGAGATGGTTTTTATCTTGGTTGGGTCCAATTCGATGCCTTGATTGCTCACAAGGAATCCTAGAAGTTTACCGAACTTCATGCCAAAAGCACACTTGGCCGGGTTCAGCTTCAAATTATATGCGGAGGCGCTCAAATAACTTCCGGAGATAGGTAATGTGGTCATATTCTTTCTTAGAATTTACGATGATATCATCCACATATACTTTGATCTATTTGTGCATTATGTCGTGGAACAATGCCATTGTATCCCTCTAATAAGTAGCACCGACTTTGGTGAGGCCGAAGGTCAATCTTCTATAGCAGAAAGTTCCCCAGGGGGTGATGAAGGCGGTCTTTTCCCTATCCTCTTCAGCAGCCATAATCTGGTGGTATCCGACAAAGCAATTGACAAAGGATTATATCTCGTACTGTGTTGTATTATCTATCAACACATGGATGAACGGCACTGGGAAATCATCTATAAGGCTGGCTTTGTTGAGATCTTGATAATCTACACAAACTCGCACCTTTCTCCTGGACTTCGGCACTGGGACCACATTGGATAACCACTCAGGGTATGTTGATACCATAATGATACCTACTTTGAATTGTTTGATGATTTCTTCTTTGACCTTCAGACTTCATTCTGATTTCAATTGTAATAGTTTCTGCTTTATTGGTTTGAACCCTTCTTTAACTGGTAACCGATAGATAACTTTGTCTGTGGGTAAGCCAATCATATTTTCATGAGACCATGCAAAAGAATCCTTAAATTGGGTTAAGAGGTTAATTAGTTCTTTTTCTTGGCTAAAGGGGAGGTTGGTTCTGATATGTAGCTCTTTAGGATGGTTAGAGGTTCCAATGTTTATAGGGATGGTTTGCTCAAGGTTGGCTTTGGGTTTGTATTTGACCCATCCTTTAATTTCCTCAGGCACTTCTTCATCGTCCACCTCTTCTTGCTCAATTCTCATCAAGTCAAAGTTCAATTCTATATCAAAATCATAGTTATTATTCGAATTTGACAAGTCATAGACAGGATTAGAAATACTCAAATTTGGGAACTTGAGAAGAAAACTTGATTTCTTAATATATATATAAAACAATTTTCAATTACAAAAGGTTTCAGCAGTTAATATGACAAAATGCAATAACAAGTTGTAGATAAAATAAAACTGACTGAAATAAAAAAGCTAAGCCCCCTATTAACAGATCATTTTCCCTGTTTTTACCCTTTCCGAACGATCTGATAGGTGATCGTCCAATTGTCGGTGGTCAGATCTTCAAGGATGGCTGAGATGGAGGCATCGCCGGAGTCATTTCTATTTCTGAGGATGACCATAACTGGCTTGGAACTGGACCCATGATCTTCTTTTGGAATGCCGACTTTCGTTGAGTTAATGACAGAAAGGCTAGGTTGATCTTCTAATGGGCCTGCCACCATAGAATCCTTAGCGGCACCTTCGACGAGGCAATAACTGCTCATAAATTGGAACTGGACTTCCTTAAGGAATTTCTCTTTTCGGGCTTTCCTTTCTATATCTTCGACAGTCGCTTCTTCATAGGTTTCTCCGTCTCTGATCTGATTGAGCTTGGTTATCAGCAGACTTGTCACATCGGCAGGGACCTTCTTCCCTAGCTCCCAAAAACCTGCTTCGGTGAGGTTCGGCATGAGAGTGGCTAGCAGGTGGGCCAACACCCTCTTGTGGGGATTACGGTATTTGGAACCACCAGAATAACCCAGTCCAACTTTATCTAACTGTGTCGGTATGTGGATCGGGTTTTTCATTCCCTGGCCATCCCTACCTTGCCCTTGGCCAATTCGGTGTCCTCTGGTGAGCATCTCTTGACTAACCGCCATCACTTCTGAAGATATTCAGGGTCTCAATGCAGGTGCACCCATAGAATGGTACTGAGGGGTGCTTGCAGGTTTAATACCCTCGTTCAAGATGATCATGGGCATATCTCCCTGAGTATGGACTCGATATTCAGGTTCAGCAATGACGGTAACCAAACTGTCGTTGATAATATACTTTAGTTGTTGGTAAAGAGCAGAAGGAACGGCTCCAGCCATATGAATCCATGGTCGCCCAAGCAATAGGTTATTCCCGGTAGTAATGTTCAATATTTGGAAGGATATATTAAAGGTGAATGGACCGATCTCCAAAGGAAGTTTAATTTCCCCCACCATATCCCTCCTTGACACGTCGAAAGCTCGAATCACTACATGGCTATCTTGGATCCTGTTTGGGTTGATATTAATCTTCTCCAATATATCATATGGGTAGATATTCAAGGCTGAGCCACCATAGATAAGTAATCCTCCTATCACATACCCTGACGATATGATCGCGATATGCAGTGGTTTATGATATCCAGTTCCTTCGGCTGGTATATCGTCATCGATGAAGGATATCACATTATTGTCCAGTACATGGCTAATCAAATGTCGGAAGTTCTTAGTATCAATGGTTTTGGGCAAGTAAGCCTCTTCCAACACCTGGATTAGAATTTAGTGGTGGTCCTAGTGATAGTAGTGTGCATACAAGCCAATCATGTATGATGATAAAGCACATACTTTGTAAACAATCTTATTTATTTATTAATAAAATATTCATTTATTAAAGGCATTTAATTATCTACATGGCGCTGTTTTTATAATATGTAAATAACCCATAGTTTTAAGCAATGCTTTTAGAATCATGATGTTGATCATGCTAATGAGATCTAAATTCTTAAAAAGCTTAAAAACTAAAATAGTTCCTAATCATGGGATTACTAAAAAGGGAATTAGTAAATCCGGATAGATTGGTACATATGTTGCTTGCTCATTGGATGAGGATGATTGATCTCATAATCATTTGTGTGGAGACACTAAAGCAAGTATGTAGGTGCTTATTGGAGAATAAGTTCACTGAACGTGACTCGCAATGGAATACCTAATGGAGTTTTACTCGCCTGTCAATAGGAATTCCTAATGTGATAGTATTACAAGTGATCCTTGGACTTGAGATCATCATAGTATCTTGTATGTAACAAATTATACTTTGACTTATTCCTTAAGACCTTTTAAGGCATATATAGGGTATGCTTGGGTATAATGAGTTACATATGGAGATAATGAATGATCAATAAAGAATCTACCACCTCTAGTAAAAGAGGAGATATGTCCTATGTGATTCGTTAAATGACAACCCAGGAATCCTTGGCCAAGGTGGAATGAAATTAGAAAGGAGTTTCTAATTTATATTATTTGGAGTTGTGCATTTTCTAATCGAAATACATATGATTAAATAAAATAAGACTTGACAGTAAATTCATGTCTTATATTTAATTGGGACATTGTATGGTAGAAGGATTGAATTGTACGGTAACTATTTACTCACAGGTTCTTTTATGATTAATGTTGAAATCTATATTATCTGGAAAGTCGTTGAACGCTAGGGAGGCTTATCCCTATTGTAGAATAAATATTATTTATTTAAATAGATTATTAGTTTAATTTATTTATTTAAATAAGATTAGAATTGTTATAATTGATTTATTCACAACCGGTTTAATATGGAGAACATAAAGGGTCACACCATAAAAGGAAGAATAATTATTTAAGAAGGTAATGGCATAATCGTAATAATGTATTAAGTAAAATTAATTTAATCTATGGTGATAGAATAAATTAAATAGCTTAATGTTTATTATTTAATATTTTAGAAATATTAAATATAAATTAATAAGAGGAGTCTTATTAATATTATTACAATTATTATTATTTTAATTTCTAAAGGAGTTTAGTAATTAATTTAATATTAGTACTCTCATTTATTTCTAATAAGATTAGGAGATAAATTAATTAAATAAATTTAATTAATTATTCCCCATGTGGAGGGAAGCCTAAATTAATTAAAGGAGTTTAATTAATTAAAAGAAATTCCATGTCTAATAGGATTAGAAGGGTTGACCAATATTTATATAAGAGGAGTCTTATAATAGAGATTACTTGATGCAATTCCAATTGTTAGAGAGTACTCCTTTTCTATAGAGGATAGAAAACTAAGCCGACCACCCTCCTTCTTGATAATTCCTCTTCCTTGGTGGATCACCTCTAGAGGCCAAACACTTGGGTGGCTAACGTTGATCAAAGGAAGAAATCTAACCCGGAAATTCAAGGAGATCACGAAGAACAAGGAGTTGAACTAGTACTTGTGGAAGCTTCGTTCTAGAAGGGTATGATTCCATAACTTCTTATTTATCGTTTTAAATTAATAATTTGCATAAAGGATGATCCGGGTAATGGTGTTGTAGAAATTTTTAAACTCTGATATACCATGCTTCCGCTAATTTTTGCAATTTGATTACGTCACGATTTCGTACAAACCCAACAGTGGCATCAGAACCAAACCTTTATGCAATTATTAATTATTTTGATTATATATATATGTATGGGTATGTATTTAGAATAATTTATTGGGCATAATTAATTGTATGAAATTATTATTAATTTTTTTTTGGAAAGAAAAAAAAACGGAAAACACTTTTTTTTTCTTTTTCGTTGACTGCTAGAGCCGTGGATGTTGATTAGTTCTACAAGGTGATCCGCAATTTCAAAAGGTTAAATTCGGATAGCTTCAAATTCTGTGCATCACTGAGTGATTCAAAAAAGATCATGAATCATTGTTTCAACAGGAGTCAAACTTAATGTTATATATATAGGTGCGAATTATTTTTTTTTAAAAGGAACCTGGCAAGGATGCTATCCACACACACACACACACACACACACACACATATATATATATATATATATATATATATATATATATAGTAAACATAAGTTACTTTGATTCCTGGTGCAAAGGATTCTTGAAAAGTTAATATATATATATATATATATTTATATATAATATTCTTAATAATTTTATAGTTAAAATAAAGAGTTTATTTTAATATTGAAATTGGATTTCATGCAAATTAAAATTGCCCATTAAATGATACTCATATATATATGGAATGTTTTAATTCATGAGATGAATATTTATTTATTGATATATATGGTGATATGTATGATAATAAATAGGGATTGATTATGAACTATTTGACCAATGTGAATGGATTTTATTTTAGTTGAATGCTTGAATAAATGGATTTTATTAAATGGGGTCTGCGTACCTTGTCTTCTCTGATTTTTTTTTCTCGATGTAAATTCTATCTCCCTCCTATGTACTTCCCCTTGACTTCTGATCAAGGTTTCTATTTAAATTAAATAGTTTAATATAATAGAAATAGTTAGAATTATCTTGAAGAAATTGGAGACCAAGGAGCAAGGAGCGCGTGAAGACCCATTTGTATGGAGCCCGAGTTTAAATGTAATAGTTAATAGTAACGTTTAAATTTAAATTCTTGCACTCATAGGTTTGACCTTTTGGTTCGCTTGGTGGCTCTAGTGAACCAAACTAGAATAAAAGTCCATAATCAATCCGGGTAGAATATAGTATTCTATATTGCATACTAAATATTATATATATTATATTTTATGCAAACATGCTTTGCATGTTTAATAAAATGACGCGTATTTTTATATATATATGTGCATGCGCGCTAAATAAGATGAGACAAATAATAACAAATCCCTCAAAAAAATAATATTAAGTCCGAAGCGTTCAAATGATATTTGGAATATAGAACGTCGCCTTCTAGCATGATTAATTAATAGAGTATTAAATATTTAATATGAGTTTGTTGTGCTATCCACAAGGCGAGTATTGAATATTTAAGATGTTAATTAATCACATTTGATGCTTATCAAGAAAATTGAACGATCTAGTCTTGTTGTACTATCCACAAGGACGAATATTTTTCTTTTTTGAATTTATGGAAGTGCTAGGCTGGACTTAACTTAAATCATTTTAGTTCGGATGTGCACACACATGACCATTATGATTTAAGAGGCAAAATAAAAGGAGTTACATGGTGATGTAATTGACAAGAGTTGTCTACCTATTTATTTGTATATCACTTGTTGTGCTATCCACAAGGTTATATACATTTGAAATGGGATCCTTATTCTTACTAGCAAATCTTTAATTAGATGTTGTCGAACTATATAAGTGAGGGTAATATAGTTTGATGAAAATAGTGGGAGATACCAATTTAAAATAAAGACCTAAATTTATTTTGGTATGCAAAGTTAATAAAATGAATGTTTGCTAAAATGTTATTTTCTTTCACATGCAGAATTTTAAAAATGTCTAAATCACTAATCTCACTACGAAGCATACTTGATGCAAATAAGCTTACCGGACCGAATTATGAGGACTGGCTAAGAAATCTGAGAATTGTTCTCACTGCTGAAAAGATTTTTTATGTTCTAAATTCAACTGTCCCTGAATCTGTTTCGGAAACAGCCTCTGAGGAAGAGATTGCCACTTTCAATAAGTGGCAAGATGATGCATTTGTGGCTCAATGCATCATATTCGCATCTATGAATAACGAGCTTCAGCGTCAGCACGAAAAAATGGATGCTTCTGCTATGCTGCTTCACCTCAAGGAGTTGTATGGTGAACAGAGTAGGACTGCTAGATATGAGATATCTAAGGAGCTCTTCCGATCTCGGATGACCGAGGGTACTGCCGTCGAGACTCATGTCCTGAAAGTGATCAATTTGATTGAACGCCTTGGACAGCTTGGGTTCGTCATAGATGGGGAGCTGAGTCAAGACTTGGTCTTGCAGTCACTCCCTGAGACCTTCTCGCAGTTTGTGGTTAATTTTCACATGAATAAGCTAGATGTCAGCTTGCCTGAGCTGCTTAACATGCTAAAAACTGCAGAAGGTCACTTCCCATCCAAGAAGAACCATATCTTGATGGTGGATTCTTCCAATAAAAGGAAGAGGAAGAGGCCCAAGGTATCTTCTGAAAAGAAGAAATCCAAGAAGGCTAAGGGAAAGGGGAAAGAAAAGGAACAAAAGAAACCTGAACCAGCTAAAGGAATGTGCTTTCATTGCAACAAGCCGGGACATTGGAAAAGGAACTGCAAGAAGTATCTAGCAGAGAAGAAGCTTGGAGAAGCTTCGACTTCCAATCAAGGTTTGTTTATGATTGAAATTAATTTTTCTGAAAGTCATAATTCTACTTGTGTATTGGATACCGGCTGTGGTTCTCAGATATGTAATACTGTGCAGGGACTGGTCAGAAGTAGAAAGCTGAACAATGATGAGGTGATCCTACGAGTGGGGAATGGAGCAAAGGTTGCTGCATTAGCTGTAGGAACTTATTATTTAGCAATGCCTTCGGGCAAGTCCATTTATCTTAATAATTGTTATTATGTTCCGAATATTATTAAAAATATTATTTTAATTTATGTATTGGATATGGAAGGATTTAACGTTGTTATAAAGAACAATAGTTGTTCTATTTATAAAGACGATATTTTATATGGTATTGAAAATTTGCGAAATGGACTTTATACACTTGACTTACAAGAAAATATATTTCAATTTGAACAAACTAAGAAAAGAAAAAGAGATGATATTAATTATACCTACATGTGGCACTGTAGACTCGGTCATATCAATGAAACAAGATTATCCAAGTTGCATAAAGATGAGCTCCTCGAGCTATCCGATTATGAATCATATCCAACTTGTGAATCTTGTCTCATGGGTAAAATGACTAAATTTCCTTTTAGTGGAAAAGGAGAAAGAGTTACAGAGTTGTTGGCATTGATTCACACAGACGTTTGTGGACCTATGACAACAAGTGCACGGGGTGGGTATTCTTATTTTATTACTTTCACTGATGATCACTCAAGATTTGGATATGTGTATTTAATGAAATACAATTCAGAATCATTTGAAAAGTTCAAAGAGTTCAGAAGTGAAGTAGAGAAACAAACGGGCAAGAGTATAAAGATACTTCGATCAGATCGAGGTGGAGAATACTTAAGCGGTGAGTTTCTCGATTGTCTCAAAGAAAATGGTATAATCTCACAATGGACTCCTCCAGGTACACCACAGTTAAATGGAGTATCTGAAAGGAGAAATCGAACACTGTTGGACATGGTTCGATCCATGATGAGTTTTACCGACCTTCCAATTTCCTTCTGGGGATATGCCCTAGAAACGGCTGCATACCTACTTAACAAGGTACCTGCCAAATCCACCCCAAAGACTTCATATGAGATGTGGAAGGGGAGGAAACCAAATCTTAAGCATGTTAAGACTTGGGGTTGCCCAGCTTATGTCAAAAAGTTTGAAAATGATAAGCTACAGACTAAATCCGATAAGTGTAGATTTGTGGGATACCTTAAAGAAACCGTAGGGAATTATTTCTATCATCCAACTGATCAAAAGGTGTTTGTTGCGAAACATGCTGCCTTCTTGGAAAAGGAGTTTATCCATGAAGGGATCAGTGGGAGTAAGATATATCTTGAAGAAGTTCAAGAACCACAAATTACCACGGATCAAAGTCAGGTACCTGACAAAGTAGAAGAACCTACTATATCACACCCTGTTCGTAAATCTAAAAGAGTACCGAAAATACCTGAGAGGTATGGATTCGTTATAGAGGATGACGATGAGGTACACATCATGAATGATGATGATTCATTGAATTACGAACAGGCTATGAGTAATAAAGACTCAGGGAAATGGCTTGAAGCCATGAAATCCGAAATGGACTCCATGTATGAAAACAAAGTATGGACTTTGATTTCACCACCTGAAGGCATTAAGCCTATTGGGTATAAATGGGTCTTTAAAAGAAAGACTGGAGCGGACGACAAGGTAGAGACCTATAAGGCCCGACTGGTTGCAAAAGGTTTCAAACAAAGACAAGGAGTTGACTATGATGAAACCTTCTCACCAGTAGCTATGCTCAAGTCCATTCAGATTTTGCTTGCGATTGCGGCTTATAACGACTATGAGATCTGGCAGATGGACGTGAAAACGGCCTTCCTCAATGGGAAACTTGAGGAGGATGTGTATATGACACAGCCAGAGGGATTTGTTTCAAAGGTTGGAACAAATCAAGTCTGTAAGCTGCAACGATCCATTTATGGATTGAAGCAAGCTTCTCGTAGATGGAACATTCGTTTTGATGAGACAATCAAAGAGTTTGATTTTATCAAAAACGACGATGAACCATGTGTGTACAAGAAGGTTAGTGGGAGCGCAGTTTCATTCCTTGTATTATATGTTGATGATATATTACTGATAGGGAATGACATTCCTATGCTACAATCGATTAAAATCTGGTTATCTAAACACTTCTCCATGAAGGACTTGGGAGAAGCATCCTATATTTTGGGGATAAAGATCTATAGAGATAGATCTAAAAGGATGCTTGGTTTATCCCAAGGAACGTACATTGATGCGATACTAAAGAGGTTTAGCATGGAAGATTTCAAAAGAGGTCTCATGCCGATGAGCCATGGAATACATCTCTCCAAGAAATAGGCTCCAAAGACACCTGAGGAGAGAGACCGTATGAGTAAGATCCCTTATGCTTCTGCAATAGGATCTATCATATACGGTATGATATGTACTAGACCGGATGTTGCTCATGCACTTAGTGTAACGAGCAGATACCAGTCGAATCCAGGAGAAGAGCACTGGAAGGTAGTGAAGAATATCCTAAAATACTTGAGAAGGACTAAGGATATATTTCTTGTCTACGGTGGGTTTGAATTAAAACTCGAGGGCTTCACAGACTCAAGTTTTCAAACGGACCAAGATGACAGTAAATCTATTTTGGGATATGTTTTTACCTTGAACGGAGGCGCAATGAGTTGGAAGAGTTCCAAGCAGCAAATAGTTGCTGATTCAGTGACAGAGGCAGAGTATATAGCTGCAAGTGAAGCTGCAAAGGAAGCTGTTTGGATGAAGAAGTTCATAACTGAACTTGGTGTGGTTCCTAGCATTGGAGAAGCAGTTCCCGTTTACTGTGACAACACAGGAGCAGTTGCACAGGCTAAGGAACCGAGGTCGCATCAAAAATCTAAACACGTGTTGCGGCGATTTCACTTGATCTGGGAGATCATTGAAAGAGGAGACGTCACCTTGGAGCGTGTAGACTCTCAAGACAACATTGCAGATCCATTTACTAAAGCTTTAACACAACAACAGTTTGATCGTCACTTAGAGAAGATGGGTATGAGATACCATGGCGATTGGCTTTAGTTCAAGTGGGAGATTGATAGTACTGTGCATACAAGCCAATCATGTATGATGATAAAACACATACTTTGTAAACAATCTTATTTATTTATTAATAAAATATTCATTTATTAAAGGCATTTAATTATCTACATGGTGCTGTTTTTATAATATGTAAATAACCCATAGTTTTAAGCAATGCTTTTAGAATCATGATGTTGATCATGCTAATGAGATCTCAATTCTTAGAAAGCTTAAAAACTAAAATAGTTCCTAATCATGGGATTACTAAAAAGGGAATTAGTAAATTCGGATAAATTAGTACATATGTTGCTTGCTCATTGGATGAGGATGATTGATCTCATAATCATTTGTGTGGAGACACTAAAGCAAGTATGTAGATGCTTATTGGAGAATAAGTTCACTGAACGTGACTCGCAATGGAATACCTAATGGAGTTTTACTCGCCTGTCAATAGGAATTCCTAATGTGATAGTAGTACAAGTGATCCGTGGACTTGAGATCATCATAGTATCTTGTATGTAATAAATTATACTTTAACTTATTCCTTAAGACCTCTTAAGGCATATATAGGGTATGCTTGGGTATAATGAGTTACATATGGAGATAATGAATGATCAATAAAGAATCTACCACCTCTAGTAAAAGAGGAGATATGTCCTATGTGATTCGTTAAATGACAACCCAGGAATCCTTGGCCAAGGTGGAATGAAATTAGAAAGGAGTTTCTAATTTGTATTATTTGGAGTTGTGCATTTTCTAATCGAAATACATATGATTAAATAAAATAAGACTTGACAGTAAATTCATGTCTTATATTTAATTGGGACATTGTATGGTGGAAGGATTGAATTGTACGGTAACTATTTACTTATAGGTTCTTTTATGATTAATGTTGAAATCTATATTATCTGAAAAGTCGTTGAGCGCTAGGGAGGCTTATCCCTATTATAGAATAAATATTATTTATTTAAATAGATTATTAGTTTAATTTATTTATTTAAATAAGATTAGAATTGTTATAATTGATTTATTCACAACCGGTTTAATATGGAGAACCTAAAGGGTCACACCATAAAAGGAAGAATAATTATTTAAGAAGGTAATAGAATAATCGTAATAATGTATTAAGTGAAATTAATTTAATCTATGGTGATAGAATAAATTAAATAGCTTAATGTTTATTATTTAATATTTTAGAAATATTAAATATAAATTAATAAGAGGAGTCTTATTAATATTATTACAATTATTATTATTATTTTAATTTCTAAAGGAGTTTAATGATTAATTTAATATTAGTACTCTCATTTATTCCTAATAAGATTAGGAGATAAATTAATTAAATGAACTTAATTAATTATTCCCCATGTGGAGGGAAGCCTAAATTAATTAAAGGAGTTTAATTAATTAAAAAAAATCCCATGTCTAATAGGATTAGAAGGGTTGACTAATATTTATATAAGAGGAGTCTTATAATAGAGATTACTTGATGCAATTCCAATTGTTGGAGAGTACTCCTTTTCTATAGAGGATAGAAAACTAAGCCGACCACCCTCCTTCTTGATAATTCCTCTTCCTTGGTGGATCACCTCTAGAGGCCAAACACTTGGGTGGCTAACGTTGATCAAAGGAAGAAATCTAACTCGGAAATTCAAGGAGATCACGAAGAACAAGGAGTTGAACTAGTACTTGTGGAAGCTTCGTTCTAGAAGGATATGATTCCATAACTTCTTATTTATCGTTTTAAATTAATAATTTGCATAAAAGATGATCCGAGTAATGGTGTTGTAGAAATTTTTAAACTCTGATATACCATGCTTCCGCTAATTTTTGCAATTTGATTGCGTCACGATTTCGTATAAACCCAACACCTCGGAGGTTAGCACCAGGTCTAGGATGGAGATTTGGGGTGGTGCCTCTTTCAGCCACTTCACCGCTCTCGCTTCGTTGTGTCCCATCTTATTGAGGAAATCCACAATCTTCCCTAGTGGTACTTTTCCCATCTTAGTTGTTGGCTTCCTTACCCACCTTGGGAGGCACAATAAATTATCCTTTGGCAGAACTGTAGTACAATCAGTCTCTGACCTTATACCTTCTCCATAATTCCAAGGAACCTTTTTTAAACTAAAAATGGAGATTTGCGGCCGAGGATTTAATATCATTGGCATTGGAGCAGATATTTCCACCGGATTCCTATCTCCCACATTAGACAATCCTCGGATGGCTATAGGCATGGCGTAAGTTCCTTCTACGTAAGTGATAACTACAACCATTCGTTCTGAACTTCCCACCCTTTGATGGTATATTATCTCTTCATCAGGAAATATCTCAGCCTCATTTATCATTACTAGTTCGCCAGATATGATCATATCCTGAATTAGATGACACAGGGCCCAACATTCTTCGGTGGCATGTCCAGGGGCATTTGAATGATAGAGGCATGTTTTACTGGGGTCAAAACACTTCGATTGAGGATCCGGGGGTGGTGAGAACTCTGTGATCTTTCCTTCATTAATCATCATTCACAAGATTTCATTCCTAGACTGCCCCAAAGATTTAAACTTTTATTTGGCCGCAAATTCTCGTCGGAGGTGAAATCTAGATTCCCTTACCATCTTTTCTGTCCATTCGCTCTATTTTTGGAGACAAATTTGATCTTTCTTTGGAATGGGAACAATCTTAGAAGATGTGGTGTTGATCTGCCCTCGTAGGACTTGGTCGATCAGCTGTCGAGTTACCTGATGCTAGTATACGATTAGCTCTGCTAATTGTTCTACCTGTACTATGATTAAAGCCAAATCTTTCTCCATCGTATATCTTTCTTCCGGGTAACCCAATATTTCAGGATCCTCTATAGTGGGGGTTTCTCCCAAATCTTTTTTTGGTCAAAGGTGAGTAGGGCTAGTTTATTTCGTTTTCTTTTGAAAGTGGCATTCTCTTTCCTCAGGTATTTACAGTTTTCTTGACCTCCCACGCTGATCAAATTGACTCTTTCTGCATTATGTTGAGGTAAGGGGTTGTCCTGAACATTAGGTTGATCTGGAATTTTCACCACAATTTCCCCACTATCAATCATGCTCTGAATCTTGTGCTTTAAGGTCTAACAGTCCTGAGTGCCATGCCCAGTGCTCCGGAATGATAAACACAT
This sequence comes from Panax stipuleanatus, assembly GCA_020205555.1. Lineage (NCBI taxonomy): Eukaryota > Viridiplantae > Streptophyta > Magnoliopsida > Apiales > Araliaceae > Panax > Panax stipuleanatus. Next base: position 123,800,109 of record CM035120.1, read on the forward strand.
CTCTTACTGGAATCAAATTATCTTCCATTAGGATCAGCAAGTAGAGCGAGCTTAGTGATCTTTTTATGTGTTATCAGCAATGCCAATATATTCTCCAACGAGTCCCCTAGGGGAGTGAATAACCTTATTCGCTTGTTTTCCCCTACCCTTGGTGTCGTAGCATTACGGGGATTTGCAGGTGGCTGGAATGCAGGATAATTACCTTGCTTCTGTATAGGTGGGTGATTGTTCTTATTCGCGGATTGCCCTTACAATATTAAGGAGACATCTTCTTCCTTCCTTTTATAGAGCCTCTTGGGAGCGCTCAAGTATTTTCCCAATTGTATATGCTTTGCCACTGCCTCCAAGGAGGTGAGATCTTTGATTTTGTCGGACTTCAGACCCATTTTCGCCATTTCCCCATGTTTTATCATTTCAGAGAATGGTTTGCCTATTCCTGCTAGGACTCTTTCATAATAAGGTACTTCTTGGATATCAATGAAAGTCATCACCATCTCAGCTTCATTCACTGGCAGGCTAACTTGAGCTGCCATGCGCCTCCACCTCTGCGCGTACTCCATGAACGATTCATTGCTTAATTTCTTGACTTTGGTCACTTGGTAACGATCAGGGGCCATTTGGTATTGGAAGCTATATTGGTTGAGAAATGCATAGGCTAAATCTTCCCATCCATGTACTTTGGAGTTATCAATCCAGGCGTACCAAGTTCAGGCTTCACCAGTAAGGCTCTTTTGAAATAACTGCATTCAGAGGTTCTCTTCTTCGGCATATGATCCGAGTTCACCTATGTAGACCTTCAAGTGGGTGTAAGGATCACCCAATCAATTATACTTTTCGAATTCTGGAACTTAAAAATTTATCTGGGTATCTTGCCTTTGGGAATATACATAAGTCAGAATAATTCACACTCTTGTGGGATCCAGTCCCCTTAATGGATCGGATAGCATCCACCATCTGTCTAACTGTCTTCCTGATGTCTCAAGTTTCTTTGTCCTCTCAGAGGTCTATTACTTCCCTTATCGGATTATTATCTGGGGCATCTTTGGCTGATCTGACGTTAAAGGGGGATATTGGGGTAGATATCTGTGTATCACTATCCTTTCCCGGTACTCGCACATCTCCTTGTGCAGAGGATTCAGTTGGAGTTTTTAATTTGGGCTCCTGAGCTACCTTACACTGTTCTCTTAACAATACTGTTGGGAATTGCATATTCAGATTTGATATTGAAAGTAAATATAAATGCTTAAGTGTACAGTCCTTAAGAGAATCATTGTACAAGGACTTAGATGATAGATCAAACGTGTTAGGTTGATTTGAGCCTTAATGTTTATCATTTATGTAAATGAATGTATAGAAGAAAAGATCAAACTTATTAGGTTGATCTATTCGAGCTGTAAAAGTTAAAGTCTTGACAGAATCGTAATCTGTCAAAGACAGCATTCGAAAGACAGGGCAGAATCGTGGAGCTTAAGCAAAGATATCGAAATCATAGTCTGTCAAGAGATTCAAGCCTACAGAAGTTAAGGCAGAAAACGTGGAGCTTGAGTGAAGATATACAAACTAGAAGTCTGCCGAAGAATCAAGTTTGCAGAGGCCAAGGCAAGAATCGTTGAGCTCAAGTGAAAGCATCAAAGAATCGTAGTTTGCCTCAGAAGCCACACCGGGGGTCATAAAAGTTGAAAAGAATCTGCCGAGCCAAGTTAGGAATCGCAGAGTGCTATCAGAAGTGTAAAGTCTGCAAGACAAGCAAGCAAGGAATCGTAGTCTATCAAGAGCTTAAGAGAAATCGTAGTGTGCTCTACGAAGAAGTCTGAATCACGCTGTGCAAAGCCAACACACAAAGATTGTGTCATAATGACCATAATCGTAGTGTTCCTCCAGTCAACATCAAACATTAAAGATCTAATGAAGGGAGGAAGAGCAACAAATGAAGAAAGGCTTATAGCCGTTGACAAAGTGATAGTCCCAATACTTCCATATTCATCCTTAGTCCAAATCGAAGAAGCGTATTGTAGAAGCTAAGGATAGGACTAAAGTAGCTTGCAGAAAACACCTTTTCAGGTGTTAGGTGAAAGATACAGTCTGCTGTGTCAGTTAGCTAGGCGACAGAGCAGCAGAAAAGAAAGACGTCAACATCACTGCACAAAAAACGTCTGGAGCATTAAATGAAGCAACGGGAGCATTCAAAACGGCTATTTTTGAATGGCTCTTTTATAAGGAAATCAGACAAGGATTCAGACTAAGTAAGCAAGACGCATAAAGAAAGAATACATTGAAAAAAAGCTCAAGAACACTCAACGAGCAACACTACGATACTCAAGAAAGCTTGCTTCGCTACTCAGTCCTTTGAAAGACAGAAGCTGAACTGCAACTGAGTAGCACACCTCAAACTAACAACTGCCTATCCAAGTGAGGTACCAAGTCAGAGGACTTGAAGAAGTTCAGAAGTGAACTAAGTGAAGATCCAAGTTAAAGGACTTGAAGACTTCAGAAGTGAACTAAGAGCAGATCCAAGTCAAAGGACTTGAAGAGTTCAAAAGTGAACTAAGTGAAGTTCCAGGGCTGCTGGCCTTGAAGGGATCTAAGTGATCCATTTGTAAGAAGACATCCTTAGTGGATTTCTTACTCGTGAAGTAGAAGAATGGATTAGGAGTCGCGTTGGCTCTGAACCACTTAAAACCCTGTGTCTCATTGTCTTTCATTAACTGCTATAACTGCTATATCTGTTATAACTGCTTTAACTGTTTATCTCTCCTTAACTGCATTATCTTGAAGGGGAACAAAATATATATTCCGCTGCAGTCAGTATCACCAATACTGACTAAGTATTTTAAATTGAGAAATTTTAAAATATCTATTCAACCCCCCCTTTTAGATAACTAACGTGCTTTTGGGAACTAACAATTGGTATCAGAGCAGGTTCTCATATCTAAGCATACAAGCTTGAGAAGATCCTATGGCACAACTAATAAACGAAACCAAGACAGGTGGAGGAAGCAAACCACCAATGTGCAACAAAGATAAATTTACAAACTGGAAAGTTCGGATGCAGGCGTACATGGATTCAATAGATGATGATCTATTTAAAACTGTTCTGAACGGGCCCTATATTCCAAGAAGGCTTGCACCAACTCCAGAAAATCCAGACAACATAGTGGTCAAGGTCAAATCTGAATGGACTGAAAATGAGAAAAAAGATGTTCAGCTTGACAAGAAGGCTAAGAACATCTTGTTCTAGTCTTTAGAAGACAGTCTGTTCGAAAACGTGGTTAACTGCAAAACTGTAAAGAAAGTCTGGGAAGCATTACTTATTATGCATGAAGGAACTGAAGAAGTTAGAGAAAACAAGAAATCTCTACTGACTCAACAGTATGAGATGTTTGCTCATGTCTCAGGAGAGAATGTCACTTCCACTTATAAAAGATTCACTACACTGCTCAACTCTCTCAGAGCCTATGGAAAGATCTATCCAAACAAAGATCTAGTCATCAAGTTCATGAGGTCTTTGCCGAGCAGATGGGATGCTAAGACCACTGCAATCAGAAAGTCAAAGAATCTGCATGAAATTACAGTTCAACAGCTCTACGGAAACCTTCTTACATACGAGCTTGAACTGACTCAACAAGAAGAAACTCTATCAGAAGGAAGAAGGAAAGACAAAGGAGTTGCTCTCAAAGAAAAGGAAGAGCTCTCTAGGGCACAGGTGGAAGATGAGTCTGACACTGATGAAGAGGATGACATTGATGATGATGAAGCTACAATGCTGGCCAGAAGATTCAAAAGACTTATGCTAAAAGGCAGAAGCAGCAAACCTAAGAAGTTCAACAACAGCAGCAGTCAGGAGCAGATCAATGACCTATGCTATAACTGCAAAAAGCCTAGGCATTTCATTGCCAACTGAACAAGCCTATCAGAGAAGAGCTGAAGAGAAAGTCAAATCAAAAGAAGGAGCTCAAAGGCTACAGAAAGAATAAGAAGAAAGACAAAGGGCTTGTAGCTGGAAGTTCATGGAGTGATTCAGACAATGACACTAACACTGAGTCTGAAGATGATGAAGCACCTCAGAAAGCCAACCTATGTCTGATGGCCAAAAATGCACTAAGCAGGAAAGATGCTGAAGCAGTCATAGACAAGGTATTTGACTTTAACTCTCCTGATATAGACATTAATGATTTAAGAACTGGCATTCGTGATATGTTAACTGATCTATATCAACATATGAAGTGGCTAAAAGTTCTATCTAAAGATTATACTGACCTTCAAAAGGAGAAAGAAGAGGTTCAGAAATAGCTGGAAGTAGCTCTACTAAATTCTAACTCTCTCTCTAAACTTGAAGATGAGAATAAAATCTTAAGAGAGACAAATGAACTGACCATACAGAGATAGTCAGATCTAACCTCTAAGATTGAGGAGCTAGAAAAGACTATCTCTACATGGAATAGATCTTCTTCATCCATGGACTCCCTGATATCCAATCAGAGAAGTGTCTCTGATAGAACATGCTTAGGGTTTGGGGAATCAACCTCAGAACCCTGTGTGGGAAAGACTAAAGAGATTAATGTAAGTAATGCTTCTAACTTAAATAGAAGTATTACATTCATTAAGTCCACACAAAAGTATGAACCAGTGCAACCTTGCTCTTCTGAACCAAGACGTGTTCCTAAACACTACGGATCTCATGCTGGCTTAGGGTTCAGAAAAGTGAAGAGTAATTCAGCCACCATTGTCCGACCTCGACGAATCGTAGAGTCGAGTAAAATTGACTCCACCGATCAACTTGGAAGGAATCATGGTGTTGAGACTCACTTAGCACAGAACATGAACTCCAGGGCTACCTGGAAAAGGAAGATGCAATTTAGGGGTAAAGACAACAAATATCCACACAAATCCAATTGGAGAAAGCATCCACACACACACACAAATATAAATTATGTTGGATGTTTTGCATGTGGAAGGTTTGGTCATAAAATTGCATCATGCTTCCAGAATACTGTGCATAAAAGACCCAAAGGCAAGCAGATTTGGATTCCTAAGGGTACTAACATTGCAGGACCCATGCTAGTCTGGGCACCAAAATGAAAGCTGAATATGTTTGCAGGAAATGAGCACCACGACTACCACATGGTATCTGGACAGTGGTTACTCAAGGCATATGACCGAAAATAAAGCCCTTCTGTCAAATTATACAGAGAAGGAGGGACCAACAGTCATCTTTGGAGATAACAGCTCTGGCAAGACAAGAGGCTATGGTTCAGTTGGAAATGGTGCAGTGTCCTTCAGGAAAGTGGCTTATGTTTATGGTCTAAAGCACAATCTTCTTAGCATCAGCCAACTCTACGATAAAGGCCATCTAGTTACCTTCCTCAACAATCAATGTCAAGTCAGAGATCTGGAGACATCCTCTATTAAGCTGACAGGAACAAGAGAAGGAAATGTATACATTGTCAATCTTGCTCAGCTCAGTACTGATGAGACAGTATGCTTCCTTGCTAAAGCCACTGAAGAAATAAGTTGGCTTCAACATAGAAGATTATCTCATCTTAACTTCAAGAGTATGTCTAAACTGGCCTCCAAAGATCTGGTAGTAGGATTACCTAAGTTCAACTTCATCAAAGAAAGACCATGCAATACATGTCATCTTGGAAAGCAAACAAGGAGCTCATTCAAAGGCAAAGCAGTCAACTCAATTGACAGGCCCCTACAGTTACTTCACATGGATCTCTTTGGGCCAATTCCAACTGTGAGCTTAGGAGGGAAGAGATACTCACTAGTCGCGGTGGATGACTACACGAGATACACATGGGTGTTCTTTCTCAACTCAAAAGATGAGACAAGCTCCCAACTGATAAAAATGTTCAAGCTGGTGCTGAATGAAAAAGGAGAGACTATCAAGGCAATAAGGAGTGATCATGGCAGAGAGTTTGACTTCTCAGAAATGGACCAGTTCTGTGCAGACAATGGCATCAGTCACAACTTCTCAGCACCACGAACTCCTCAGCAAAATGGAGTAGCTGAAGGGAAGAACAGAACACTTATAGAAGCCAGAAGAACTCTACTTACAGCAGTTCATCTGCCTGAATACTTTTGGGCAGAAGCCATTAACACTGCGTGCTACACACATAACAGATCTCTTATACACTCTACGCTAAAGAAGACTCCCTATGAGCTGTGGAAAGGAAGAAAGCCAAATGTCAATTACTTCCATGTGTTCGGCTATTCATGCTACATTCTCAACAATGGAAAGCAATATCTGACTAAGTTCCAACCTAAGTCAGATGAAGGAATCTTCCTTGGTTATGCCACAGACAGCAAAGCCTATAGAGTGTTCAACAAAAAGACACTAAGTGTTGAAGTCTCAATCCACATCATCTTCGATGAAACAGACTCGGATAAGTCTGCACCACCAGACACTACGATTGACGATACTGACACTACGAATAAAGTGATCGAACCCAACACTACGACAGCAGTTCCTGAAGAAAGAATCGTAGTGTCCGAAGAAGAAATCGTAGAGAGAGTTGAACCAAACGACGATTCTGAACAACAAGAACCAGAAGTCAATCTTGAGGAGTTCAGACAAGAAGGCACCAGAACTGATGTTCCAACAGGGAACAGGTGGGCAAGAGATCACACTCAAGATTTAATTATTGGTGATCCAACTGCCAGAATAAGAACAAGATCTGCAACTCAGAATGAATGCTTCTATTTGAGTTTTCTATCTCAAATAGAACCCAAGAAGATTGAAGATGCCATGCTAGACGCAAGCTGGATTGAAGCCATGCAAGAGGAACTTAATCAATTTAAAAGAAGCAAAGTCTGGAGATTAGTTCAAAGACCAAAGAGTCACCCAGTCATCGGCACCAAATGGGTCTTCAGAAACAAAATGGATGAAGATGGGGTGATCACTAGAAACAAAGCAAGACTGGTGGCCAAAGGTTATTCTCAAGAAGAAGGCATAGACTACAATGAGACCTTTGCACCAGTGGCCAGACTTGAAGCTATCAGAATGTTCCTTGCATTTGCTGCTCACATGAAGTTCAAAGTATTCCAGATGGATGTCAAGAGCACATTCCTAAATGGTGAACTTCAAGAAGAAGTCTACATAGAGCAACCCCCAGGTTTTGTTAATCCAACCCTTTCTGATTATGTCTATAGATTAGATAAAGCCTTATATGGACTTAAACAAGCACCTAGAGCATGGTATGAAACATTAACAAACTTTCTTATTAAAAAAGGATTCACTAGAGGTAGAGTAGACACTACACTATTCCTTAGGAAACATAAAGATAAAGTCTTACTAGTTCAAATATATGTAGATGATATTATCTTTGGTTATACTGATGAAATTTGTGCAAGAGATCTGCCAAGCTTATGCAGAGCAAGTTTGAAATGAGCATAATGGGTGAGCTGAACTTCTTCCTTGGACTACAAGTAAAACAAACTAATGAAGGAATTTTCATAAGCCAAGCCAAGTACATTAAAGACTTACTCAAGAAATATGGCATGGAATCAGCTACTCTCATGAAAACATCAATTACTCCAGCAACTAAGCTTGACAAAGATGAGAAAGGTAAAGGAATTGATATTACTCAATACAGAGGTATGATAGGTTCCCTTCTCTATTTAATTGCCAGTAGACCAGATATAATGTTTGCAACATGTATATGTGCTAGATTTCAAGCTAATCCTAAGGAATCACACTTAACTGCTGTAAAAAGGATTTTTAGGTACCTTAAAGGTACACCCTATTTGGGTCTATGGTATCACAAAGAGTCCTCATTTGAACTGACAGGATATTCAGATGCTGACTTTGCAGGATGCAAAATAGATAGAAAAAGTACCAGTGTCACTTGTCAACTACTAGGAAATAGACTAGTGTCCTGGTTCAGCAAGAAGCAAAACTCAGTATCAACTTCAACAGCAGAAGCTGAATATATTACTGCTGGTAGCTATTGTGCTCAAATCCTATGGATGAAGAATCAGCTAGCAGATTATGGGTTTGATTTCAAATCTATACCCATACAATGTGATAACACAAGTGCTATAGCAATAACAAATAATCCTATCATGCATTCTAGGACCAAGCATATAGAAATAAGATATCATTTTATTAGGGATCATGTTCAAAATGGGACAATATCCTTGCAATACATTCCTACTGAAAATTAACTTGCTGATGTGTTTACAAAACCCTTAGATGAATCCAAATTTAATAAACTAATAAGTGAGTTAGGTGTGTTAAATTTACAACCATAAATTCTATGCTCTAGATGGTGCTAACCTTGCAGATGTAAAGGCTAAGTCAAAATCGTAGAGATGACTAAGAGGAACCACGATCGTGGAGTGATTCAGTTAAGACATAAAGGCTCACTATGATAGCAACAACAAGCCAAGCAACCCTTTTGATAAGCGTCTCAAGGACAAACCTGATCCTTAGTGTCAAGCTAAGAGGTTGGCCTTTCCTGAGCAACCTTAACCTAGAAGGCTTGCCATTTCAGAAGGCATCATAGAAAGTCGTAGAGTCAATGATCAAGAAGCGAGCAAAGGATTGAACTTAACAATCATGGAGTGGATCTAGACATTCGTAGTATTCTCACAAGGGCACTCCAGCTCAGGGGGAGCTAAGGGCAAAACAGAGATTTCTATATGGATTAAAATTATGGAGTTCTGCAGAATCTGACACGTGTCCCACGACGCGGAACATATGGAGGGAAGTGTTTAAAACTATTTTAAACTGTCATATGTCAGTTCATCTTTGAATTTTAAAAGACTATCTTTCTCTTTCTCTGTCTCTCAAATGAAACCCTAAGTTTCAGAAAGCTAAGCCAAGTTCATTTATTTCAAGAAAATCAATCTAAATCAATGGCTGCTTCCAGAATTGCCTCGTGTTTTCAACTATGCTTTGACAAATTTGAAGATGCTAGTCCAGAAATGCACAAAATTCTTTCCTTGCTAAATAAAGCTGGACTCAAGGATGCCCTAAATATCGACACACTTGTATTCACAAAGCTGGTGAAAGAGTTCTATACAAATGGAATTGTTGAAGGAAACTTCATCCTCACCAAAGTCAAGGGTGAGCAGATTCAACTCAACTCAGAAAGCATAAACCTTGCCCTAGGGTTCATCAACGAAGGTCTTCCATCACTGGACTGAATCGATTTTCATGAAGGCCTAAAGAAGATGAAACACAACAAAATTAAAGGAAAGAGTGGCTACAGGAAGAAAGAGTTTCCCCAAGAATATGAGTTTCTTGCTGAAATTGTTGGAAAATGCATATGCTGCAAGAGCTCTGGCCACGATACTGTCAATGAAAAACAACTGAAGCTCATGACAGCTATCAGGTACAGAGTTCAACTCAACTATGGAGCTCTTCTAATGGAATGGTTTAAAAAATGGATGGAAAGCTCCAAGAAGACTAAGAGTACTGCAAAAATGCCTTATGGGAGATTTATCAGCATGATACTAGAAGCTACACTGGGCTACAAGATTAAAGATGAAGAAGGCGTCTCCATTGTCCCCAACCAGAAGATAACCCAGCAATTATTTCAAAACTGGAAGAAAAACCCGGCAGAAAATGTAAAGATAAAATCTGAAATTCTATCTGCTGTAAGGGAGGAAGCCTGGGAGGTAGAAGAAGAAGGAGTAACTGAAGAAAATGCTGAAGCCTTGATCAGAAGGAGGAAAGGAAAGAAGAAGATGAATGAAGATGTATCAATGGCTGAGGAACCCCAAGACCCAACCACTGATGCACTTTAAGTATGCCCTGATGCTGAAATGGAGTTTAGTGGCTTAATGACTGAAAGAGCTATTACTCCTAAGGCAGCTCAAGCATCAGAAGAGACTCTGAAAGAGAAGGAAAAGAAGAAAAAGAGGGAAACAAGTGAGGACATGGCTGAAAGAAGTGTTGAGGCTCAAAAGAAAAAGAAACGCAGTCACAGACCAAGGAAGCTTACACTTACTACGATTGAGGAGTCTTCACCAATCGTAGAGTCCAGGCAGGCTGCTAGTATGGAAGAAGATTCTGCAATAGTCTCTCAGCCCGAACAGACAAACAGGGCTGAAACTGAAGAAGGTTCTGAAGATGCAGTCAAGCCCAAGAGAAAGAGGACATTGGTCAAAAAATACATTCTTATCAATGAGGAAGTATTAAGGGAAGAGGACAGAAAAAGAGCTGATGAGAAGGATAAACAGATTACTGAGTCGCAGGAAGAAAAAACTCAAGTAGCTCAGAATCAAGAGAATGCTACAACTGAGGGGGAGCCAGAAAATGCAGAAATTGAGGGGGAGCTACCAGAGAATCTGAATGAAGTAATGCTAAATTAGTTTCCAGTCACAGAGTCCCAAAACTCTGTGACTGATGAACCACATAACCAACTCATCTTCGTCGAGCGACCCGTTAACCATCCAATAATGATTAAGCACATCACACGAGTTATCAAGGAAATGCTTGCAAACTCAATTAGTGAAACACCAACCTTAGATGACACACTACGATTCAGGCATGTTGATCAATCCGAAGAAGAAATCGTAGAGTGTCCAGAACAGCTCAAAGAGACACAAACACATACATCTGAGCCAAACACTACGCCTATCCAGCAAACTCCTAACCCTCTAACCCAAGCAGACATTCCATCATCCTCCAACAATGAATACTTTGACATAACTCTTACTCTCAAAAGTTTGTCAAGGAGAGATGAACACACTACAGCTACTCCTCCTCCAGAAACATAACAAATTCTAGATCAATTGGCTCTCATGCCAACAAAAGAGGAGCTGACTACCACACTGAGTCAAATAGGGTCAGAATCTGAAAAGGTCCTTGAAGAACATTCTCTTGCTCTTCACCATAGATTCGAAAACATTCTCGACTCGGTCAAGACTCTGCCAGGACATTTGGGAACGAAATTGACTAAATTATTAAGGGCGATCTTTAGAGAAATGGCTGAAAGCATCAAGGCAAGAGATGCTATTCATTTTGCCAAGGCCAAGAAGCAGAAAGAAGCCTTGCTGCTAATGTAAAAGAATCAGCAAACTCAAAATGAGCTGATGGCGGAACAGATTTCAGCACTGTGTATTGCTTTGAACCAATTCCAAGAATGTAGTGCTGCTCAAATCTTCCAGAACAATGATGCCGTGAAAATGCTTCAGCAACAAAGAAGGGTCACTGAGGCTTTAGTTGCTGAACAAACCAGTGACATTTCTCAACAAAGAACTCAAATGTATGCCCTGATAGATGGAATCAGACGGCTCTCAGACGATATTCGAACCCTTGATGATGACATAAAGGGGGAAAAGATTGGGCAAGGAGATAAAGGCAGAGGTGGAAGACTGAGGCAGACGCACATTCAACCACCACCTCTACAGCAGGAAAGGCAAAGGCAAACTCGTACTGGTCAATCGTCGGGTGGGAACTCCAGGAGTCCAAATGTTCCAACTCCACGATCAGATCAGTATCTGCAGCAGGCTTCAGTGGGAATACCTCTTCAAAGACATCAAGGTCAAGCATCTGGCTCACAAGGCATGACTTCTGCACAGTCCAGATATGAGCTAGAAGACATTGAATGGAGAGATGAGCAAACCAGAAGGATGAGAGCTGCTGAGTCTTCGAGGAGCAAGAGACAAAGAAAATAGAGATAAGCCTAAACTTAATTTTGTATTGATGTTTTTATGATTGAATGTAATATCTCTTCAAACATCAATAAATTCATGCTTATTCTCTAAAAACTTCAGTTGCTCACTGAAACACTAAGCCATATTAACTTTCTAGCATTTTACATTTAGAAAATGATGCTATGATCTAAATCTCCTTGATTATGTCAACATCAAATAGGGGGAGATTGTTGGGAATTGCATATTCAGATTTGATATTAAAGTAAATATAAATGCTTAAGTGTACAGTCCTTAAGAGAATCATTGTACAAAGACTTAGATGATAGATCAAACGTGTTAGGTTGATCTGAGCCTTAATGTTTATCATTTATGTAAATGAATGTATAGAAGAAAAGATCAAACTTGTTAGGTTGATCTATTTGAGTTGTAAAAGTTAAAGTCTTGACAGAATCGTAGTCTGGCAAAGACAGCATTCGAAAGAAAGGGCAGAATCGTGGAGCTTAAGCAAAGATATCGGAATCATAGTCTGTTAAGAGATTCAAGCCTACAGAAGTTAAGGCAGAAAATGTGGAGCTTGAGTGAAGATATACAAACTAGAAGTCTGCCGAAGAATCAAGTTTGCAGAGGCCAAGGCAAGAATCGTCGAGCTCAAGTGAAAGCATCAAAGAATCGTAGTTTGCCTTAGAAGCCACACTGTGTAAGACCCCAACTTTTATGAATAAAGATTTAATTTTCTTTATATATTATTTCGAAATAGTAAGGTGTTGATTTGATAAATGTGAAAAGTTATGGGTGAAATGTGCAAATATTTCAAAATGAGCAAGTGGTTATAAAATATTCTGGTTGTCGGGGAATATTTGTTTGGTCGTGAAATATTCTTGTTGTCGGGGAATATTTGTACGACGGCGCAGCTATTTGTGGACCCCACAGCGGAATAATTGTCGGATATAGAAAACGACAGAAATAACCTTTTTATAAAATAACGGCGTAGTTGTTACCGTTAGTACTGTTGAAATACCCGGTGATTAAAATACAGTAATATGCAGTGTTGCACAGTAGCACACGGTATTGCACAGTATTTTGAATTATTGATTCTTACGTGAGAAGGCACTTACTCAATTATTGTTATAATAATTACTGCTCAATATTTTATATTATTGACTCACTAATTGCTACGTTGATATTTTATATTATTGACTCAATAATTGTTACGTTGATATTTTATATCAATAATTGCTACGTTGCTATGATTGATTCAATAATTGCTACCGTTGATATTTTGTATTATTGATTCAATAATTGTCACTGCACAGTATTTTACATTATCAACTCAATAATTCATATTATTTGAATAATATTATTAGATAGCATTATTGACAATGTCTAAGGAAGTTCTGTCTAGGAGGGGTTATTTAATTGCGCGCCAGTAAGGAGAAGTCCTTATCGGAAGGCCCCCTCTTTCCTGGGAATAACCTGGTTGTCAATATTGTAGTTCTGTAATATTATTTGTGAATAATTAATTATTGATTTATATGATAAGAAAATATTTATTTTGTGGATATAAAAGAAGAAATTAGCGCTGATGTGTTTTTATCAGTATTTTGGTGTAGAAAATCATCCGTTTATGGATTTCGGATAATTTATGTTTGGAATTTGGAAAAACTTCCTTCTACAAAGTTGTATAGAATTAAATTTCCTATAGAAAGACATAGAATTTGTATTTTTCTGACAAAGGGGCTATTTATTATGAATTATTGAAGTTTTGGAAAATAAATATATTTTTTTATGGGTGGGCCCCACTTTTGTTTTTTTTTTTGAAAAATCCTAGCAGCCAGGCGGCGGAAGAATTTTGAAAAAAAATTATTATTTTATTAATGTAGTCTACTTTGGCATCCTAAACTTTTCCTATAAATAGGGTGCTTAGGTTAGAATTGAAAATCACACCAGAATCAGAAGTTTTCTCTCTATATAATATCGAGCGTATTTTTGTGAGTATTTAGATACTTTGAGTGTTGCTATTCGGTGCAAGTTTCCTTCAGCCTTATATCCGATATCTCAGTCAGAAGTATTATCCTTTTGAGGTAAGGGATGTTATTTTCTTTTATTAATGATGTTATTCTTTTTAATATCATTATACCAAAATATTATCGTGGATTTTATTGTGAAATTCTTACTTTTTCCGTCGGGGGCACTATTCACGTATACGGCATTATTCACGTATACGGCACTATTCACGAAAAAACTAAATTTTCTTCTATTTGTCCAAATTATCTGTTATAGTTACTATCTTTGATTGGATCTAAATTTTTGAGCTTCATTCTTGAATTTTTCTCCACAAAGTATTATTATAGAATATTCTTGAACTTGAATAAACTAAAATACGAATCATTAATCTTATCCTTTATTTCACTGGATTCGTTATTTATACGGTTTTTCATCATCCTCAGTCTTAAGTGGTGATATAACTAAATATCTTTGGCCTGTAGAGTAAAGATGAATGATTACCTGATGAATATCTTTGGCCGTAGTGCAAAGATGACAGGTGTTGAGATGAACATGACCATTGGTGATACGAATGAATATCTTTGGCCTGTTGGGCAAAGATGAATATTTGATTTGAGATGTATATTGATTGATGTTACAGGGATAAAATATTGATGATGGACTTTTAAATCATAGAAGATAGTAGACTTCATTCTCTACTTAACTCTTCTAATGATTTGTTATTTCCGTTGCGAATATTGATCTAAAACTTGTTATCAATAATATTTTATCTGAATTGTTGAAGACTAACGTTAATTTATTTCTCATTATCTTAGTCATAATATTCTTTACTGGGCAAGTTGAGCTCACCCTTTTCATCTGTTGTCCTATTCAGGAAATGAGAATGTTGCGGGAACTAGTCGGGGGACAGAGTGATGGTCCGAGTTAGAGCAGTAGTAGTCCTCGCTATTTTTGTAAAATAGTGGGATAATAATTATAATAAATAAAGAATGAATTTGAATGTTGATATTTCGTATTATATACGATTTGTATTGACACTCACAGTTGTATGGTCGTATTTTGCACGACCGTGTGATATAAAGTTTGTATTTGAATTCTGTACCATGTATTTGGCGACTCAGAATGGGTTGGGTTGACTGGACCTATTCTGGGGGCATCACAGTTGGTATCAGAGCTTAGGAATATGATCTCTGGCGGAGATCGGGGAATAGAACTAGGAGGGGAGAGACGAGTAAATCCTTCACTAGTATGTCCTACCTAAGCTTATGTGGTATTTAATTGGTCAGTCGGAGCATAGGGTTAATATGTGAGATGTTATTTGTTTAATTAACCCTTGTTTTATGGCAGTATTTGAGAATGGCAACTGAGAATATTAACAACGAAGTGAATGAGACCGTGGAGACAACTTTAATCACTAACCAGGAGAACGTGCAACAAGAAGGCAATGTTCATCCTGAAAATAACGCTGATCAGATGATAAACGATGAGATGTTTAGAAGTTTTTGCAGTTCATGCAAAACCAGACGAGGGAGACTCGTGTGCAAAATACAGGTGGAGATAATAACAACTCGCGTCTTGTCACTGCCAAGCAGTTCAAAGAATTGGGACCACCAGAGTTTCTGGGAAAGCCAGATCCGATCAAGGCGGAGACGTAGGTTAAACAAATTACCAAGATATTTGATGTCTTGGGATGCACGGAGGAACAGAAGGTTCCATTTGCCACGTTTATGTTCCGTGGAGAAGCAGATTACTGGTGGGAGTCTGTGAAGCGTACCCAGCCTGTCACACTCAAGATGTCTTGGGAAGCATTCCAGAAACTGTTCAATGACAAGTACTTTCCTGAAAGTATTCGTCATATGAAGGAGGTAGAGTTTATCAGACTCGAGCAAAACAACATGACGGTATCCCAGTACGAGGCTAAGTTCGCGGAGCTGTCCAGGTTTGCACCTCATTTGGTGGAAAATGAGGAACGTATGACACGGATGTTTCTAAGAGGTTTGAAACCCGAAATATGTCAATAGCTCATTTCTTATAAATTTTTTCTATATTCGGATGTAGTGAACAGGGCCCAGTTGTTAGAACGAGATAATGATTATGTTCAACCGAGGGACCACAACCAAGGTCGTACCTGGTGGCAGCAGTCATCGGAGCAATGACAACCAGCGAGGAGGAAAGTATGACAGAAACGGTAACCACTCCGGTGGTAATCGTGGCCATGATAGTAGAAAAAGCGAATCGGGAGGAGATTTTAAAAAGAGAAGGTATAACAATGAGAACGTGAAGATGTCAACATCAGCACCAGCATCAACTGTTTCTAGGGGAGGAGAACGACCACTGGTCGTATGCTATAAATGCGGGAAAGAGGGACACATCAGCCCAAATTGGCCACAACAATTCAAAGCATGCTATAACTGTGGAAAAGAAGGAGATATAGCTCGTGATTGTCCTGTTGCGAAATCAAGTCCAGCGGGGGTGGTGATTCCAAAGGCGGTTTCAGACAAGTCAAAGTAGGTGATTCCTGGAAGAGCGTTTGTCGTGACAGCCCAAAACGCGAGGAACCCACACGAGGTGATTACGGGTAAGCTAATCATAAACTCTTGTGAAGTTTACACCTTGTTAGATACCGGTGCTACCCATTCCTTTATTTCACCTGCTTGTGCTCAACGTTTGAACTTGACTTCTGATAAATTAGACTTTGACTTATTTGTTGAAACTCTGTTAGGAGAAACCTTTGTTACATCCATAGTTTACAAATCTTGCTTGATTCAAATTGGTACCCTTACCTTACCTGTTGATCTTATATCTTTGAAAATACTTGCATTTGACGTGATTTTAGAAATTGACTGGTTAACCACTTACCATGCCAAAATTGATTGTTTTCGTAAGGTTGTTAGTTTTCATATTCCTAATCAACCTGTTGTGCGAATCCAAACCACCAAACCACTAAAATCAGTCAATATCATTTCAAGTCACAAAGCTATTTGTTTATTGAAAAATGGATGCCAAGCTTTCTTAGCTCATGTCACTGATCTAAACCAGAATACGTCAGATTTGAATAATATTTCCGTTGTTAATGAGTTTCCTGATGTATTTTTCGAAGAACTTCCTGGTTTACCCCCAGAACGTGAAGTTGAATTCTTTATTGACCTTGAACCCGGTACAAAATCTATTTCTAAAACCCCATATCGAATGGCTCCTATTGAACTTCAGGAGTTAAAGATCCAATTACAGGAATTGTTAGACATCAGTTTTATTCGTCCTAGTACATCTCCTTGGGGTGCTCCTGTTTTATTTGTTTGGAGCGAGGAATGCGTGAAGAGCTTCCAAGAGCTCAAGAGAAGACTTATCTCGGCACCTGTTCTGACAATACCATCTGGTTCGGATGGATTTGTTATTTACAGCGATGCTTCGAGCAAAGGGTTAGGATGTGTTCTCATGCAACATGGGAAAGTCATAGCCTATGCCTCGCGACAACTCAAAGAATATGAGAGAATTATCCTACTTATGATCTAGAGTTGGCAGCAGTCGTTTTCGCGTTGAAGATCTGGAGACATTACCTGTACGGAGAGAAAGTGGAGATCTATACAGATCATAAGAGCCTCAAATATTTCTTCACTCAGAAGGAACTCAACATGCGGCAACGACGTTGGCTTGAGCTGTTGAAAGATTACGATCATACCATCCAATACCATCCTGGAAAAGCGAACGTGGTAGCTGACGCGTTGAGTAGAAGATCATATGTGGGAACGAGTGCGATGATGTCAAGTATACGCGTAGAACCAGCTTTGATTGATAATGTTAAAGCTGATCAAGCTACGGATGCGGAGCTAATGAAGATGAAGAAGAAGGTGCAAGAAGGTGCAATTTCAGAAGCAAGAATCGATGAAGAGGGAATACTTCGAGTCAAGTCCAGACTTTGTTTTCCTAACGATTCTGACTTGAAGTATAGAATCATGATGGAGGCACACAACACACCGTTTGCAATCCATCCTGGGAGTACCAAAATGTATCGTGATCT
This sequence comes from Panax stipuleanatus, assembly GCA_020205555.1. Taxonomy (NCBI): domain Eukaryota; kingdom Viridiplantae; phylum Streptophyta; class Magnoliopsida; order Apiales; family Araliaceae; genus Panax; species Panax stipuleanatus. The sequence goes on from CM035120.1 coordinate 123,817,741, forward strand.
TCGACATACATTTTGGTAGAGCAATATGAAGAGAGAGATCGCATAGTTTATTTCGAGATGTTTGACTTGTCAACGTGTAAAGGCGGAGCATCAAGTACCAAAGGGTCCATTGCAACCACTGGAGATTCCAAAATGGAAGTGGGAGCATATTACGATGGATTTCGTTACGGGTCTTCCCAAGGTTTCTCAAGGCATAGATGCGATTTGGGTTATTGTTGATAGATTAACCAAATCTGCTCATTTCTTGCCGATACGAGAGACTTATTCCCTTGAACGTCTTGCTCATATGTACGTGAATGAGATTGTGAGATTGCATGGCATGCCAGTATCCATAGTTTCGGATCGTGACCCCAGATTTACTTCACGATTTTGGATCAGTTTGCAGAAAGCTATGGGCACGGATTTACGATTCAGTTCGGCTTATCATCCTCAAACAGACGGACAATCGGAAAGAACTATTCAAACTCTTGAAGATCTATTGAGACTTTGTGTTCTAGACTTAAAAGGGAGTTGGGATAAGTACTTACCATTGGTGGAATTCTCCTACAATAACAGTTATCAAGCAAGTATAGGCGTAGCTCCATTTGAAGCGTTGTATGGGAGAAAGTGTCGTTCTCCAGTTTGTTGGGATGAGGTGGGTGAAGCAACATTGTTGGGACCGGAGTTAGTACGTATAACTACGAAAAAGATCCAAATGATCCGACAACGGATACAAACAGCACAAAATCGACAAAAGAGTTATGCGGATCTTCATCGAAAGGACGTGGAATTTAATGTTGGGGACCATGTATTGTTACGTATTGCTCTGTGGAAAGGAGTTACGAGATTCGGGAAGAGAGAAAAGCTCAATCCACGATTCATTGGTCCATTTGAGATTCTTGACCGAGTAGGAAATGTGGCTTATAGACTCGCTTTACCTCCAAGCATGTCTCGTGTTCATAATGTTTTTCACATATTCGTGTTGCGTAAATATGTGAAAGATCCAAACCGCATTATTAAGTTAGAACCAGACGAGATAGTCGAAGATTTAAAGTATGAGGAGGTACCTGTCAAGATCTTGGATAGGAAGGAGCATGTCCTACGCTCGAAAATTATACCTCAAGTTAAAGTTTTGTGGAGAAACCATGCAAATGAGGAAATGACCTGGGAGTTGGAATCGAAAATGAAAGCGAGGTATCCTCACCTTTTCGACATACCAGGTACGTACGTCAATTTCGAGGACAAAATTTCATAAGGAGGGGAGGTTGTAAGACCCCTAACTTTTATGAATAAAGATTTAATTTTCTTTATATATTATTTCGAAATAGTAAGGTGTTGATTTGATAAATGTGAAAAGTTATGGGTAAAATGTGCAAATATTTCAAAATGAGCAAGTGGCTATAAAATATTCTGGTTGTCGGGGAATATTCGTTTGGTCGTGAAATATTCTTGTTGTCGGGGAATATTCGTACGACGGCGCAGCTATTGTGGACCCCACAGCGGAATAATTGTCGGATATAGAAAACGACAGAAATAACCTTTTTATAAAATAACGGCGTAGTTGTTACCGTTAGTACTGTTGAAATACCCGGTGATTAAAATACAGTAATATGCGGTGTTGCACAGTAGCACACGGTATTGCACAGTATTTTGAATTATTGATTCTTACGTGAGAAGGCACTTACTCAATTATTGTTATAGTAATTACTGCTCAATATTTTATATTATTGACTCACTAATTGCTACGTTGATATTTTATATTATTGACTCAATAATTATTACGTTGATATTTTATATCAATAATTGCTACGTTGCTATGATTGATTCAATAATTGCTACCGTTGATATTTTGTATTATTGATTCAATAATTGTCACTGCACAGTATTTCACATTATCAACTCAATAATTCATATTATTTGAATAATATTATTAGATAGCATTATTGACAATGTCTAAGGAAGTTCTGTCTAGGAGGGGTTATTTAATTGCGCGCCAGTAAGGAGAAGTCCTTATCGGAAGGCCCCCTCTTTCCTGGGAATAACCTGGTTGTCAATATTGTAGTTCTGTAATATTATTTGTGAATAATTAATTATTGATTTATATGATAAGAAAATATTTATTTTGTAGATATAAAAGAAGAAATTAGTGCTGATGTGTTTTTATCAGTATTTTGGTGTAGAAAATCATCCGTTTATGGATTTCGGATAATTTATGTTTGGAATTTGGAAAAACTTCCTTCTACAAAGTTGTATAGAATTAAATTTCCTATAGAAAGACATAGAATTTGTATTTTTCTGACAAAGGGGCTATTTATTATGAATTATTGAAGTTTCGGAAAATAAATATATTTTTTTATGGGTGGGCCCCACTTTTGTTTTTTTTTTGAAAAATCCTAGCAGCCAGGCGGCGGAAGAATTTTGAAAAGAAATTATTATTTTATTAATTTAGTCTACTTTGGCATCCTAAGCTTTTCCTATAAATAGGGTGCTTAGGTTAGAATTAAAAATCACACCAGAATCAGAAGTTTTCTCTCTCTATAAATATCGAGCGTATTTTTGTGAGTATTTAGATACTTTGAGTGTTGCTATTCGGTGCAAGTTTCCTTCAGCCTTATATCCGATATCCCAGTCAGAAGTACTATCCTTTTGAAGTAAGGGATGTTATTTTCTTTTATAAATGATGTTATTCTTTTCAATATCATTATACCAAAATATTGTCGTGGATTTTATTGTGAAATTCTTACTTTTTCCGTCAGGGGCACTATTCACGTATACGGCACTATTCATGTATACGGTACTATTCACGGTCAAACTAAATTTTCTTCTATTTGTCCAAATTATCTGTTATAGTTACTATCTTTGATTGGATCTAAATTTTTGAGCTTCATTCTTGAATTTTGCTCCACAAAGTATTATTATGGAATATTCTTGAACTTGAATAAACTAAAATACGAATCATTAATCTTATCCTTTATTTCACTGGATTCGTTATTTATATGGTTTTTCATCATTCTCAGTCTTAAGTGGTGATATAACTGAATATCTTTGGCCTGTAGAGCAAAGATGAATGATTACCTGATGAATATATTTGGCCGTAGCGCAAAGATGACAGGTGTTGAGATGAACATGACCATTGGTGATACGAATGAATATCTTTGGCCTGTAGTGCAAAGATGAATATTTGATTCGAGATGTATATTGATTGATGTTACAGGGATAAAATAATGATGATGGACTTTTAAATCATAGAAGATAGTAGACTTCATTCTCTACTTAACTCTTCTAATGATTTGTTATTTCCGCTGCGAATATTGATCTAAAACTTGTTATCAATAATATTTTATCTGAATTGTTGAAGACTAACGATAATTTATTTCTCATTATCTTAGTCATAATATTTTTTACTGGGCTAGTTGAGCTCACCCTTTTCATCTGTTGTCCTATTCAGGAAATGAGAATGTTGCGGGAACTAGTCGGGGGACAGAGTGATGGTCCGAGTTAGAGCAGTAGTAGTCCTCGCTATTTTTGTAAAATAGTGGGATAATAATTGTAATAAATAAAGAATGAATTTGAATGTTGATATTTCGTATTATATACGATTTTTATTGACACTCACAGTTGTATGGTCGTATTTTGCACGACCGTGTGATATAAAGTTTGTATTTGAATTCTGTACCATGTATTTGGCGACTCAGAATGGGTTGGGTTGACTGGACCTATTCTGGGGGCGTCACACACTGAGAGTCATAAAAGTTGAAAAGAATCTGCTGAGCCAAGTTAGGAATCGCAGAGTGCAATCAGAAGTGTAAAGTCTGCAAGACAAGCAAGCAAGGAATCGTAGCCTATCAAGCGCTTAAGAGAAATCGTAGTGTGCTCTACGAAGAAGTCTGAATCACGCTGTGCAAAGCCAACACTCAATGATTGTGTCACAATGACCATAATCGTAGTGTTCCTCCAGTTAACATCTAAGATTAAAGATCTAATGAAGGGAGGAAGAGAAATAAATGAAAAAAGGCTTATAGCCGTCGAAAAAGTGATAGTCCCAATACTTCCATATTCATCCTTAGTCCAAATCAAAGAAGCGTATTGTAGAAGCTAAGGATAGGACTAAAGTAGCCTGCAGAAAACACCTTTTCAGGTGTTAGGTGAAAGATACAGTCTGCTGTGTCAGTGAGCCAGGCGACAGAGCAGCAGAAAAGCAGGACGTCAACATCACTGCACAAAAAACGTCTGCAGCATTAAATGAAGCAACGGGAGCATTCAAAACGGCTATTTTTGAATGGCTCTTTTATAAGGAAATCAGACAAGGATTCAGACTAAGTAAGCAAGACGCATAAAGAAAGAATACATTGAAAAAAAGCTCAAGAACACTCAACGAGCAACACTACGATACTCAAGAAAGCTTGCTTCGCTACTCAGTCCTTTGAAAGACAGAAGCTGAACTGCAACTGAGTAGCACACCTCAAACTAACAACTGCCTATCCAAGTGAGGTACTAAGTCATAGGACTTGAAGAAGTTGAGAAGTGAACTAAGTGAAGATCCAAGTTAAAGGACTGGAAGACTTCAGAAGTGAACTAAGAGCAGATCCAAGTCAAAGGACTTGAAGAGTTCAAAAGTGAACTAAGTGAAGTTCCAGGGCTGCTGGCCTTGAAAGAATCTGTGAGGACCCAGAATTTTAAACAATTAAAATTTTACAAATAATTTTTTTTTTGGTATTAATTATCAATATTTTGCTGAGTATCTGTGATACGAGTTTAGTAAGATGGTCAAACTGGGTATTGACTGAGAAATATGGGTAGAGATATAGTTAATAGATATTGATAAACCTTAATTCAATTGATGAAAACCCTAACCCTAATTACAGATAGAGATTTGACAGTTAATACAATTATTATAATTGTATCTATGATCGTGTGTGTGTATAGTAAGGGATTAATGATCAAATGTTGATCAAATAAGGTATAACCTTAGTAAACCCTAATGATAGATTAGAATTTCTAATCTGCAGTTTGGAAACCCTAATTTTTTATTCAGGAATCCTAAACCCTAATTTGTAAATCTTAATGGTGATTAGCAAACCCTAATATTATTTATCAAATCCTAAGGGTTAAATTTTAAGGGAAACATAGGAAATGACCGAACTATCCTTAAAAATTGTGTGGAAAATTATTAGAATACCCTTTTGGAGGAGAAATGACTGAACTACCCTTAAAATTATGAGGAAAATTATTAGAATACCCTTTTGGAGGCGAAATGACCAAATTACCCTTAAAATTATATGTGAAATGACCAAAATACCCTCCAATCCAGGTGAACTTAAATCAACCAATTAGAGAAGAGATGATGCAAGCATGACATCAGCATTAAAGAAACACAAAGATGATGTCATCATTATGTCACCTGGTGGATATTTTGGAAATGACTATTTTGTCCTAACAGAAAATTATTAATGACTTTTATGTCCTAGAAAGGAAATTGCTAGGAAGTTTTCTAATAATGTGAAAATGACAATTTTGGCCCAAGAGAGATTTGATATTGACCATGACATCTTTGAAGGAAATTTCTAGGAAATTTTCTAAACGTAGTAAAATGACAATTTTGTCCCTAAAGAAATTTGATTATGACCAATATGTCCTGTGAGGAAATTTTTTAAGAAATTTCCTTGAGATGACTTAAAGACCATTTTACCCTTTTCTAGTGATGGTTAAAGACTATTTTACCCTTGGTCTTCATTTAACATACTAGCTAAACAAAACAAAAGAAAGAAAAGAGAAATAATTCTCTCTTATCTTTCTCACCCCCACCCGAGAATAGAAGAGGAAGAAGAGAGGGAGGGCTGCCATGGGAGAAGAGAGGGAGAGAAGAAAGGAAGGATAAATCAAAAGGAGGTACTCTAAAGGTATAAAAATCTCCTAAACTCAAAACTTTAGCTAGTGTAATTTGTTTTGTTATGGTTGTTTTAGATCAAATGTTGAGCTTAAGATCTTAAATCATAATTGGGTAGATGTACATGCTTTATGATGTTTCATGTTTAGATAGTACCATTTTAAGAGTTGAAAAGCTTGGAAATCAAAAGAAAACCAAAACAGTTTTCTTGCTCAAAACTCTTGAAAATCAGTCCACTTTGAGGCTTAACCATTTAAAATCTATATATTATTTTTGTGATCCATCAAAGAAGTAAGTTAGATACATGAGGTATCTGTTGAACCCAAGTGGTAGAACTCAAAAATGTTAAACGAATCAACCGTGGTGTCATATTTCGTAAAACACTCCCTGCCGACAAAAATCTGGAAAAATTAAATGAGTTTTCTGGCCATTTTTTATCAAGGCTTTTCGGATAGTTTTATTGATCTGAAAATTCCGGCCTTTTGTGGTATGATACTATATCAAGTTAACTAGGTCCTGTCCAAAGATGGGGAATTTGTCGATGTATAGAAAGGGAGATATGGATTTTACAAGAAAATGAGATTTTAAAAGAAAACTATAATAACTTGGTGAGTTCAACTCAGAAAAATATGAAAATGTTACATTAGGCTCTGTTGAATAATATGTAGCTACCATATAAATTTCAGAATGTTTGGACAGAAGGATAATTTATGATAAATGTTTCTATTTTGGACTATTTTAACCTATTTAAAAATACCAAACGAATTTGGAAAATTACACGAAAATTATTTTGTGACTAAAATCTCATATAATGATATTCCCCATAATATAAAAAAATAATAAGTTGTTTTGATAATTTTCATGCCTATGAATGAGTTAAGAATAAATGAGAAAATTAAGTTATAAAACTTAGAAATATGATTTTAATAATTAAAAATCATTATATGATATAATAAGACTTTATAGGGGTGTTTTGATTAATTTTAATAAAAAGTATATGAATGGCATATTATGTGTTTTAAATAAATTAAATAATAAGAGATAAATAATTAAATTAAATTATTTATAAATAAATAAAATATTATTAATAATATTACTAAGTGATTAAAATATTATTAAAGGATTAATAATATTTATAAATAATTAAAATATTATTAAAGGATTAATAATATTTATAAATGATTAAAATATTATTAAAGGATTAATAATATATATAAATGATTAAGATATTATTAAATAATTAATAATATTATTAAGTAATTGAAATATTATTAAAGGATTAATAATATTTATAAATAATTAAGATGTTATTAAATGATTAATAATATGTGTAAAGGATTAATGATATTATTAAATGGTTAATAATATTAAGAAGTAAATAAAATATTATTAAATGATTAATAATATTAGACGAGAGTCTTAAGATAATGATTAAATAATTAAAATATTATCAAAGAATGATAATATTACTAATAAGTTAAGGAATTATCTAATGTTTGATTATGTGACTAAATGTTAGATAACTTATTTGAAGATTAGTTGATATTACGATATGTTATGCTGATTGAAAGATCAATCTTATTAATGACAGGTCTTCTCTACGAGATTAAATTAGATTGCTTAGGGTAATCGTCGGAGCAGGCAAGTTTTTCTGCACTATGTGCAAACTTTCTATTTTTATGCAAGTTTTCTAACTTCATTTAATTTCTATATTAAATGAAAGTTATATATAATGATATACGAACTTGTTATAAACATTATTCGTGATATCTATGATTTGAAAAAGGTTATTGCTTATTATTCAAGCATAACAAACCAAATGAGCTGTTGTTTGCGTAAAATGTGTTTGATTTGATATCAAAGCATAAACTGTGAAAAAACCAATATTGTTTGGTGCATATATATATTGATACTTGTCCCGGAATTATATTGGCAGTCATAGTACTGACCTTGGTTTATAGTTATGGGCAGTTATAACACTGACCTTGGTTTTCAATTATAGGCAGTTAAAAAATTACTGACCTTGTTAAATTGGTAGGATGATATGCATACTCATAGGATATGATTAGGCTGATCACCTATGAGATATCCGAATAGAACTCCTATATAAGTCTTTATGACTCTTAGGAATACGGTGCAGTTGACCGAATCAACTCGGGCGGCTAAGTCTTTATGACTGATAGTAGCTTGTAATGGTAAACGAACAGAACTCCTATAAGTCTTTGTGACTGTTAGGAGTGTGGTGTGGTTAACCGAATTAACCCGTGTTGCTAAGTCTATATGACTGACAAAAACTCGTAATATATGAGTTTCATTATATATCTTGAAAATCTATGAACTATATATGTTCATTCAATTCAGATTCAGTGCGAGTATAATATACAACTTGATTAAAACTTGCTGAGCTTTCTGTAGCTCATCCTTGCAATTATTCTTTTCCTTTGCAGCTTTAGCTGAAATGTCAAAGGTTCTGGAGATCAATAATATGGATGGAAGAACTCAGTCAATGTAAATTTGTCTATATCCTCGGGAACTATACTCTAATGTAATAGTAAGTTGGGATTTATTTGTAAGCCAATTTAAGAATATATAATATTGTATTATCATCTTTAACAATTACGTAGTTTTTACCTTTCTAGAACATAGGAAGAAATACAGTATCTATATGAACTATACATCTGAATTGGGAGTATTGAAAGCAGATTCCAAGAACGACCCTAACATTAATACTACGAATGTCAGATAGATGGGAATTATTGATATGAAAGAAATATCCGTGAGATTATAAACCTATTCAACCAAGTGAGGGTATCCCAATACAATAAATGTTCTGACGAGAACTACTATTCGTTGTGGAATACTGTGAATCTTGGATTGATAGGAATTATTATCTTATAAAATATTTACGTGAGCACCAAATCTGCTACAGGGATTGCAGAGAATTTGGGGGCATCACAGGATCTAAGTGATCCATTTGTAAGAAGACATCCTTAGTGAATTTCCTACTCGTGGAGTAGAAGAGTGGATTAGGAGTCGCGTTGGCTCTGAACCACTTAAAACCTTATGTCTCATTGTCTCTCATTAACTGCTATAACTGCTATATTTGTTATAACTGCTTTAACTATTTATCTCGCCTTAACTGCATTATCTTGAAGGGAAACAAAACATATATTCCGCTGCAGTCAGTATCACCAATACTGACTAAGTATTTTGAATTGAGAAATTTTAAAATATCTATTCAACCCCCCTTCTAGATAACTAACGTGCTTTTGGGAACTAACAAATACATATATCTTAGCAATCTGTTTCTTGAATTCCTCAAACTCCTCTCGAGATACGGGAATAGGTTCTGACTGAACTGCCCTCGACCATTTTGGCTGGTGGTGATTGTGCCTTTTTAGCTCAGAATTGAGTTCTAAGACCAATCTACACAAAACCGACATCTAGTTTAGTCTTGATATGGGTAGATGATATGGATGCATGATATGTTATCAGTTAAGGGGTTTTTTAATCTTTTCCTGCAAAACAAGGGGTTAGTTGTCTTAATGATAGGATAAGAAGAATATATAAATGACAGTTAAGATGGGTGGCATTTATATATTCAAAAAGTAACAGGGCATGAAGATACATCATGCGCGTTTGGTATATTAGAGGTTGGCCTATCTTAAGATTACTCTCACGGGCTTTTTAAAATTGATTCCTAGATCTTCACAATTTACTTAATGAAGACATCCATCTTTCAATTGGAGCGGATCTGAGTGATGCCTTTCCTGAGCCTCACAAGGGAATGCCCTTTAGAGTCCAGTAAGAAACAACCGATGGGTTCTCCTCCTGGTGGAGGAATCACACAACATACATTCACATACATTCATCGTCCTCACCGGATGCAAATGATTACATTGTGTGAGGCACTACTATATTGTACGAGGCACTAATATAAAGCGCTTAAAGATTTGAGACATTCATCACACATGGAGATATTCACACAAGATGCGCATGCAGAATGGAAATCAAAAGGTTTGAACACGGCTTAAGCCCTTTAGATCCCCAGCAGAGTCGCCATCTATCGACACCAGGGGAAAAAATTTCTTCGACTTTTCCAAAGGTTGTTCGATATTACCCTTTTTCTTTATTTTTATATGTCAATTGATTTGTTAAAGGGTGATTTTTTAGGAAAAGGGCGACATGATTGTCGATGAATTTCAAAAAAATTTATTTTTATGATTGGGTCGAATGAGACAGAGTCACCAGTTGGTATGATTTAAATGGATGTACCAACTCATCCGAATTTTAAAGATTTTCGCAATATAGCCCAATATGTGACTTTATAATATTGGTCTGGAAACCCGAGATTAATAGAGTTCGAGGGCTTGCTTAAGCGAGGTGAAGGTGTGTGTAGCTCCCCCAAATTCGGGTCCCTTGAATCTCGGACCTGGTGCGTCACGATATATCATCTTCGTACATATTCTGTAACTACTGCAGAATATATAAACATAAATTATTTATAATATAAGCTTTTACAACATAGCCCAAGGTCTAACAATATTAACTTACATACATACCTTTAAAATCTTCAAAAGGTTTACAGAAATAATTTACATCAGATTACTTAATAGTTAAAGGTGCACAATAATCTACTCTTGTACTTATCCTTGCCTCTGTCTTTCTTCGAACATTCGTCTTAATTGAAAATATTACCATGATATAGCAAGAGTGAGCAACTACTTTGCTCAGCAAGTTTAAATACAAAAAGAATATATCATGATTGAAAAGGAATAAGTTTTCAACAATGTATAATAATTTTGAAAGAACATGAATCAAATTTCAATAATTGAATAACTGAAACAATAATGATGAGTGGTTAACAATGCCCATGAATAAATTTAAGTGAACCTTATGGTAATCAAGGTGATCAGCCTTTCATACCTGACGAACATATACAATATGCACTAAGTGCGAATCAATAATCATAGATGTGGAATAATTGTCAATAATTAATCCACTAGCATGCTTAAACATAATAACTCGAGTTTGAGTTAGGAAAACTTGACTGTACCGTCGATTACTGCTACGCAATCTAATTTAATTTAATCTCTTAGGAAAGACCTATCATTAATAAGATGGATCTTCCTGGTAGCTGTCGTCTAGCACTACAAAATTTACTTTACTCAGGTACTAATTCAAGAATCAGTATAACAATAAGCAAGGATCGATCCCACAGAGAGTGAATTGTATTTTAATTATCCAATGATTTCCAATGAATTGGGGGATTTTAGTTTGAAAAACTATAATTAACAAAAGTAAGTTTAAAGAAAATATCAATGAGTAAAAAGATCAATTCTTCAGTTCAGTATCCCTTTTTAACAATTATGATTTAACCAAGTGTTTACACTATTTATCTTCCACTGAGATTAATAACCCTAGATAACCGCGATCGCAAATTACCCGAAATTCTCCTTAAGTGTAGATTTAATGCGACGATCGCCAACAAGAGATTCTAACTAACATACAACCTAGAACTATCAGCCTAGATTTAATATGATAGAAGCATTAAGCATGAGAATTAGATTATTCCAAGCAATAATTACACAATCAGGAATTATTTAACTTGTCTTCTGAAAACCTTAACAATATTTCAAAGCTTGACCACAATAAAATATTGTTAATTGCTACTTAGATTAGACACTTCGTTTGCTTAAAATCTATCTTAATCTAGTAGATAATATCAATTTACTAATTTAATCCTGCAGAAACCAAATTAGTCAATTGGATAACATGTATGAAAGTTTATATGGATAATCAGAATAAATCTCAAGATAGAAGAGTAAATAGAATAATTTGATCAAATCATTAATTGATAAATAAGTTCAACATCCCTTCAGATTTGAAATAGAGAACTTAGCCTGACATGCTTGAATCTCCAAAACAAAGGTTTGTAGCCTCCAAGCAATCCAAGAGAATATAGAATAATAGATATCTTAAACCTAGGAAAACAACTCCTATTTATAGCCTAAACAAACCCTAATCTAATAAGGTAAGTTTACAATCCCTTTCCAAGTCAACTTTGCACTTAAAAACCCTAAAGTCTTGTTAGGCCGTTAGAGTCGTGCGGCCCGCGCTTCAATTCCTTTTATAGCTGTGCGGTTAGCGCTCTTAACGCAGCAACTCCATCCTGAACCTGCGTGGTCCGCTCGTCAATCCTCATATCCACAGCGCGGTCAACGCTTCACTTGCCGAGACTTCATCATGCTAACGCGTGGTCAGCGCTCCAAGTACCCTTGCCATAGCGCGGTCAGCGCTTGTCTACCAGCTTTGTCCGAATTTCATCATTTTTCACTATAAATTCATTCCAACCCTCATACCTGCATTATAAACACAAAACACCAAAAGTAATACGAACAATACCTAAAAACTCACAATATAACAAGCTAAAATGAGATCAATTTATAGGTTTTCAACCTACTCATCAAATTCCCCCAAACTTGAACTATTGTTTGTCCTCAAGCAAACACAATGCTACTAATACTAAACTACGATGAATGCAACTACAAAGATCGAACAATAACCATGATAATTCAATGAATCGTATGCTTCAGAGATAACTAACTGTTATGCCATCAATATTACATCACATATTAACCTTACTTTTCACATCCTCACCTCACAAACATAAAATTTGCATGTTTCTGTGCGTGTGTCCAACATGATTCTAACAACAACAATGATCAACATAGATAAAGTCATATGCATGTAAAATATTCATAACCTTTATTATAGCATACACATAGTTACAAGGGAAATACACATTTTGAACCAAGCTCTTTATACCAAGTGAGTGCATTTTAATGCTCCATCTCACTAATTATTTCTTAAGTCTGGCTCGTGCAATGCTCAATTCCTTAGGCTTTTCAATGTTACCCATGTAACGGACTTTCGGCCAATGACTCCCAAACCTGAAGGCTTTAGGGCGCTAGGTGTTAAGACATCCCCTAGGGTTTACTTGTCCGAGTAATAAAGGCCACGAAATTGAACTAAGCCATCTAAGATTTTTATTCCAGAAATATTTTTTTCTTTTTTTGATTTTTCTTTTCTTTTATTTTCTTTTGAGCCATTATTTCCCTCAAACTTATGAGTAAACCACTGTTTAATCTTACTCTGTTATTGAATGAATACATGTCAATGTTTTATCTTGCATTTATTTCCTCATTATTCTTGAAAATCAGTTGATGTGCTTGATTTGTAGAAAACACCAAACGCATGTTATGAAGTTCCTATGGTCAAACTCAGTCAACACATGATGATCAACTTAGACATGCAAGTCATAAATCAAATTATTCATTGGCTTTCCTCATAACTAATCAAGGTTTATTTGCTCAATCTCTATGCAATCTAACAAATTCCTACATGAATGCAAATATATATATATATATATATATATGAATATGAACTACATAAATTATGAACTACATGAATTGTCCAAATCTATATGCAACCTCTCATGCAGAAACACAAAAAAAACAAAACAAATATATAATACCCCCCAACTTAATTCAGGTAATGTCTTCATTACGTAAAAATAAAGAGTGTAAACAAGAGGACATCCCTGCAAGACGAGTCAATGCTCGTCTTGAGATCCTTCATCGTCAAAAGGAGGGTAGGCAAGTAGAGTGGTTGGATTTGGAAGATGGACTTGCTTGTTTGGATTGATACGGGAGAATGCATCCGCCAATGCCGTGAACGCGCCAATGTTGTAGGAGTGCATTTGATCTTGGCGTTTGCCAAGGCGGAGCATTTGCTTTCTACTCCTTGTGGTAGAAGGACCGGCTTCGGCTGTGGCTGGCGGTGGTGAGGGCGGTGTAGAAGGTGGTCCCTCACCCCTAGGATGTGATAGTGCACCCTTCCAAGCTCTATAAGTTAAGATAATCTTGTTATCAATAGCCCCCGTGGGCTGCTAAACAGGCTTCAAAGCATCCCACTGTACTTCTGTCTCCCAGCATAATTCTGCCTCCCAGCATAATTCAGTGATTAGAAATTCGTGTACCAAGCCTCCTGTTGTGCTGCCTCGCAATGCCTTATCAATTGATTGTTGAATGCACATGTCAACGTCCACCTCAGAGTATTCCATGATGTTTGGCCTTTCATACCATGTATGTACTATTCCGTAGAGGAGTCGTGCTCTTTCCACCTTGACTTCACTCTGGTGAGTTGAAGGCATGAGCCGAGCGCATATGAAAGCGTACCAAGCCTTTCCATATTTGCTTAACTCAGAATGAGGAAATGTGACTTTGATGTCCGTCCCAGGTTTGGTGACCCACTTTGTACCGGGTTTGCAAAGGCAAACCATTATCTCGTCCAAGTTTGGAAGGTGGTCTTCATAGCGGTTCCCCATTAGCGTCTCCAACCCAAAATGATCATTGAGTTCCCCGTGGTGGAATGTGTTGGGAATTGCATATTCAGATTTGATATTGAAAGTAAATATAAATTCTTGAGTGTACAGTCCTTAAGAGAATCAATGTACAAGGACTTAGATGATAGATCAAAAATGTTAGGTTGATCTGAGCTTTAATGTTTATCATTTAAGTAAATAAATGTATAGAAGAAAATATCAAATCTGTTAGGTTGATCTATTTGATCTGTAAAAGATAAAGCCTTGACAGAATCGTAGTCTATCAAAGGTAGCATTCAGAAGACAAGGCAGAATCGTGGAGCTTAAACGTAGATATCCAAAATCGTAGTCTGCCAAGAGAATTACAGTCTGCAGAAGATAAGGTCGAATCGTGGAGCTTAAATGAAGATACTAAGAATTGTAGTCTGCCAAATGAATCAAGTCTGCAAAGGTTAAGGCAAGACTCGTGGAGCTTGAGTGACTATATCTGAATCGTAGTCTGCCTTGAAAGCCACACTGAGAATCATGAAGAAGATCTGAGCATTTGTCGAGCCAAGTTTATAATCGCAGAGTGCTCTAGGAAGTGTGGAGTCTGAAAGACAAGCAAGCAGGAATCGTAGTCTACCAGAGAGCTTAAGAGAAATTGTAGTGTTCTCTACGATCAATTCTGAGTCAACCTGTGCAAGCCAACACACAACGATTATGGTACAATGACCATAATTGTAGTGTTCTTCCAGTCAGCATCAAAGATCGTAGTTCTGATGAAGGGAGGAAGAGCAATAAATAAAGAAAGGCTAATAGCCGTTGACAAATTGACAGTCCCAATGATTCCATATTCATCTTTAGTTCAAATAGAAGAAGCGTATTAAAGAAGCTAAGGAAAGGACTAAACCGCCTGCAGAAAACACCTTTTCAGGTGTTAGGTGAAGTTGCAGTCTATTGTGTCAATGGGCCAGTCGGTAGTGCAGCAGGAAAGCAGGATGTCAACATTAATTGCACAAAAACGTCTGAAGCATTAAATGCAGCAACGGGAGCATTCAAATGGACATATTTTGAATCACACATTTATAAGAAAATCAGACAAGGATTCAGACTAAGCAAGCAAGATACAAAAAGAAAGATTATCAAGAGAAAAGCTCAAGAACACTCAACGATCAACTCTACGATCCTGAAAGAGGAAAGCTTGCTTTGCTACTCAGTTCTTCAGAAGTTATGCTTAATTGCAACTGAGTAGTACACCTCAACCAACTACTGTCAATTCAAGTGAGGTACCAAGTCAGAGGACTTGAAGATTTCAAAAGTGAACTAAGAAGAGATCCAAGTCAGAGAACTTGAAGAGTTCAAAAGTGAACTAAGTGAAGTACCAAGTCAGAGGACTTGAAGAGTTCTAAGTGAACTAAGAGAAGTTCCAGTGTGACACCCCTAAATCCGGTAGCTTAATTTCCACAGGATTTGGTGTTCACTGTTCAAATATCATATGACTATCTACCCATAATAATAGAAATTCATTAAATAGATAAATAATCCATCATCTCCCTATAATAGGGTTACAACATCTGAAATAGTAAATACATAATCAATCCCAGGTCATACCTAACCTTAAATCTTTGTTGCAAAAACGTAAACAAATAAGTTTTAAACTTTAACATTTCAATAACACCACAAGTCTTCAACACTTGTTAGCTTTTCCTTTGCCCTTGCTACTAGAAGACTCACCAGATTGTTCATTCTTAGCTGCAATGTTATTATGCAAGAGTGAGCATGAATGCCACCAAGTATAAAAATATGACAATAATACCATGCGAGTGAAATCAAAGAAATCTGAATAACAGAAAGCTCAACTTTTGAATCAAGAATAATAATCGAGAATCAAATTACATCTGAGGGTCATAAGACCTTGAACTATGTCCTAGGTTGTCAAGTATATTAACCTTTAAACCTTTAACAGTCATAAGACTATGGACTTTACTTCTTGTACTTAGGGAGATCAGCCCTTCGTACCGATACTGTGCACAATACCTCAACGCTTAAAGCATCATCAATTCTCCTTTAATAGGGTTGTCCATCTCAGTTTGACATCAGAGTCCGCACCAAATAAAGTTTGGTTTGGATAACTCAATAGTAGTTCTGGAATTTAGAACGCTCATCAACTATGGACTAGTCGAATCAATAAGGGTTCGCTAGTCTTAAAGGATTCATCAATATATAATATTCAATTTGAATAATAAGGGTTCGCTAGTCTTAAAGGATTCATCAATATATAATATTCAATTTGAATAATAACTTCTCAAGGGTATACAATCGAATAAGTGTTGTATACTAAAAGGATACTTTTAAAAGAATCATAACATCTCATATGAAATTTTGAACTTGAGTAATCAAGAATAAGAACTTTGCTTGATATAGAATTTAAGTCTATAACTTGCTTAATATAAAAGTAAGGTTTAGAAACTTGCTCAACAATAATAAGTTAGGGATAGAATACTTGCCTCGTGCGCAAGCTACAAATCTAGTTATAATTCAATTCTTCAACGTCCTACACATTACATTATGCATACGATGTCGATTAGTTTCATAACTTCTATGTTCAACTGTTGAACTTTTCATTTAAGTCAACTTACAACTGGGTTCCTAGTGTTAACTTATTAACTAACCACATAGCATGAGTATGAATTCACAATATGCGTATCTTATAGGTATAATCCTTCAAACAATCATAATCAAGTTTTACAATCACAATATTCAAGTTCGCACTTAGTTTGTTAACTTGAACCTTCACATTATCTTATACATGTCAATAACTTAGTTTATTAACATGAACTTCAAATCATATAATATTCATATTTTATAACTTAAAACAACATCTTTTATCGACGAGAGCACTACACTTGCGTACGTGCATGTTCGACGCCCTCCGATTGCCTCCGAATACTCATCAGTCACAAAGATGGCCAATTTGACCCCTCTTAACGACTTCAAATCAAAAAACATAAGGAATAAAAGCTGTAGATCTACTCGTTACCTTTCCGAATCATTCTAAATTGCCTTAATCGGAGTTCGTATGAAGAAGTTATGCTTATTTTACTACAAGAGGTCAAAACAGTCTCGAAAACCAAAAGAAAACCCCTGGGACAACACCCACCCCCTCTGGGGCGGGGCTTTAGGCTTGTGAGGACCCGCTGGGGCAGGTCATACTATTGGTATGTTTTTTGGTTCACGATTTTTACACTTTGTTGGCCCAATAATCCCAATTAAATGCAAATCAAACTAGTACCGTGATTTCTATGAAGTATAAACTTCATAGATACATCATACAATGTTATTAACATATTTTTAACATCTTAAATCATGCAATTACTTGAATCAAATCATGAAATTTCACCGTTCTTGTTGTTCTTGATAATTTTGAAGAAAAACTTAAAATTTGACATCATGGATTCGTTATAACTCCGAATCCGTCCGTTCAAAGTTTGGTTTCCTTGTTTAAACATGTATTATCATAATCAAGTGTCAATTTTAAGTTAGACATAAGATTTAAGCATTTAATTTACCCATATGGGTTATTCATACGATATTCAAACTTTGTATTTCGTGAAACCCAATTATTAACAAAATCACTTGGTGTGATCACTGAAATTCATGAATATATGGCATAGAATATATCATGGACATATGTTAATATATATATATATATATATATATATATATATATATATATATATATATATATATATCCATGAAATCAACAATTGTCATTATTCACTCCCTTCATAGAGAACTTTATAATACGTAAATGAAAAAAACTCTGTTCTTCACAAAATTCAAATTTAAGGCATATTCATAAGAAATTGATTATTTAAAACATGATTATATGTTTAGAAAACATATCATGATCACATACCCATATAATCTTAATCATATCATGCCTTAATTACCAAAATCTAGTTTTCAACAGAAACTTTAAAGTACGTAAATGAAACTTTGAGAAATATTAATTTGAAAACTTAAGAAGAGTGATTACCCTTTAGTAGATGAAAAATGATTCACAGATAATACCAATGATTTTCTCAAGTTTCTCTCCCTCTCTCACTCTTTCACTTTCTTCTTCTCAATCTTTTTTCTCTCTAATTTAGAAAATCAAAGTTCATGTCTGACATAACATAGACATATACATATATATATATATATATATATATATATATATATATATATATATATATATATATATAATCTGTCGTTGTTATTAATAACGGATAAACTTCTATTAGGGCTTTGTTTGGCTAACACTACTAACATTTCCTTCATTTATTTTAATTACTAGTTTATTAAATAGTTAATTGTCACACTATTAATTACCCAATTAATTTTATTTAAATTAATTAAATAAAATATAATAACTTTACATTAAATCACATTGTCACATAATCAATATTCTTATTTATTAATTATGTCAATTTATTAATTCTCTAATTAATTATTAAATTAACTAAAGTAACATTATGCTTATTTAATTAATTCATTTAATCAAATAAACTCAATTAAATATATACTTTGAACTATAAAATTACTACACATTAATTTAATTAATGTAACACATATAATTAAATTAATCTACAACAAATTCATGAATTAATTATTTAACTCAATAATTAAATCATCAAAAATATTTATTTATTTCAATAAATATTCAAATAACTATACAAAATTCTCGTTCGTCACATCATTCCCCCCTTGAAAAGGATTCTATCCTCAGAATCATAATTCGATTAATAATCTCACCCCGTCACATTCTCCCCCCTTAAAAAGATTATGTCCCCAGAATTGCGGTCACATATTTAAGAAAATAAATGTGGATAAGTCATCATCATATTCTCTTCGAGTTCCCACGTAGCTTCTTCAGCGTTGTGGTTCCTCCAAATTACCTTAACAGAAGGTATTACTTTATTCCTGAGGACTTGTTTTTTCCTGTCAATAATTTGCACAGGAACTTCTTCGTAGGATAAGTCTTTCTCAAATTGTAGGGGTTTATATTCTATCACATGTTTGTAATCGGGTTTATAAGGTCATAACACTGACACATAAAAGACGTTGTGGACATGCTCTAATGCCGGAGGTAAAGCTACCTCATAGGCTACTTCTCTAATTCTTCGTAGTACCTTAAAGGGTCCAATGAACCTTGAGCTCAATTTTCCCTTTTTACCGAATCTGATCTTTCCCTTCCAGGGAGAGACCTTCAAAAATACAAAGCTACCCGATTGAAACTCTACATTCTTGCGGTGTGGGTCGGCGTATTTCTTCTGCCTATCCTGAGCCGCTACTAATCTTGTTCGAATTATTTTATCTATCTCTGCTATCTGCTGTACCAACTCTAGACCTAGCAACTGTCTCTCGCCAACTTCATCCCAGTACAATGGAGTTCTGCACTTTCTGTCGTACAACGCTTCGTAAGGCGGCATTCAAATACTAGTGTGGTAACTATTATTATAACCGAATTTTACAAGCGGTAAATGATCATCCCAATTGCCTTTAAAATCCATGATGCATGCTCTCAGCATATCCTCTAATGTCTGGATCGTCCTTTCGCTTTGGCCGTCAGTCTGAGGGTGATAAGCAGTACTCATCCTCAACTGTGTCCCCATGCATTCTTATAGTCGCTTCCAGAATTTCGATGTAAAGCGCAGATCGCGGTCGGATACAATCGACACTAATACTCCGTGCCTCGAAATAATCTCTTTCACGTATAATTTGGCAACTATTCTAAGTTAAATCTGATTCTGATCGAAGGAAAGTGTGCGGATTTCGATAATCGATCAACGATAACCCATACTGCATCGTAGCCTTTCTGGGTCGTCGGAAAGCCAACCACAAAATCCATTGTAAGATGTTCCCATATCCATTCTGGGATTTCTAAGGGTTGTAGCAAACCACTTGGTCTCTGATATTCTGCCTTGACCCTTTGACAAGTCAAACACCTGACAATACAATCGGCAACGTCCCTCTTCATATTTGGCCACCAAAAATGTTGTCGTAAATCCTGATACATCTTGGTATTTTCGGGATGAATGGAATACCTCGAACTATGAGCCTCGCTCAAAATGTCCTCCTTGATTTCTGGTACTGGCGGTACCCAAACTCTGCTTTCAAACCTTAACAATTCCTCGCTGTCCGTTTTAATTTTAAGTTCAGTCCCTTCAGATATCTTTTTCTTTACTTCCTCACATTCATTATCCATAATTTGAGCTTCCTTAACCTTATCCAAGATAGTTGTACCAGCTTGCATCTGGAATAGCTTCTCATCAGTCTCCATTGGACATCCTACTTCCAATTCCAGTTTTTTCATTGCTGAAATCAATTCTTCCTGTGTTGTCAACGTCATCAACTTCTTTCGACCCTTTCTGCTTAAGGCGTCAGCTACAACATTTTCTTTACTCGGGTGGTATAAGATACCGCAATCGTAGTCCTTAATTAGTTCTAACCATCTTCTCTGATGCATATTCAAGTCTTTCTGAGTAAAAATATATTTCAGACTTTTGTGGTCCGTATATATTTCACACTTCTCCCCATAGAGATAGTGTCTCCAAATCTTTAAGGCGAATACCACCGCGGCCAATTGTAGATCGTGGGTTGGATATCCCTTTTTGTAATCCTTCAATTGTCGTGACGCATACGCAATGACTCTGCTATTTTGCATAAGCACATAGCCCAGCCCTTTATGCGACGCATCATTATATACTACAAAGTTTCCTGTGTCATCCGGAAGGGATAACACATGTGTTGTACTCAATCTTTTCTTAAGTTCTTGAAAACTTTCCTCGCACTTCTCCGTCCAAACAAATTTCACAACTTTCCTAGTCAAATTTGTTAGCGAAGTGGCGATCTTGGAAAAATCCTGAATGAATCTTCTGTAATAACCTGCTAATCCAAGAAAACTTCTTACTTCCGACGGTGTTTTCGGCTGATCCCAATTCATCACTGCTTCGACCTTGGAGGGATCCACCAAAATTCCGTCCTTATCAATCACATGTCCAAGAAATTGCACCCTTTCAATCCAGAATTCACATTTTGAGAATTTGGCGTCCAACTTCTCTTTTCTCAACACCTCCAATGTCAACTTCAAATGCTCAACATGCTCTTCTTTGGTTTTTGAATGCACCAATATGTCGTCGATAAAGACCACCATGAATTTGTCCAAAAACGGCTTAAACACTCCATTCATTAGGCCCATAAATACCGCAGGCGCATTCGTTAGACCAAATGACATAGCCAAAAATTTGTAGTGACCATACCGAGTCCTAAACGTTGTCTTCGGAACATCTTCTGGCCTCACCTTCAGCTGATGATAACCACTTCTCAGGTCTATCTTCGAGAAATATCTCGCTCCCTTTAATTGATCAAACAGATCATCAATCCTTGGTAACGGATACCTGTTCTTAATGGTAATCTTGTTCAACTCTCTATAATCGATGCAGAGCCGCATTGTCCCATCCTTCTTCTTAACAAATAACACCGGCGCTCCCCACGGCGATACGCTTGGTTGAATATATTTCTTGTCCAGTAGTTCTTGTAACTGAACCATCAATTCTTTCATTTCTACTGGAGCCATCCGGTATGGTGCTTTCGATATTGGAGCCGTTCCTGGCACCAAATCGATCACGAAATCTACTTCCCTATCCGGCGGAAGTCCTGGCAGATCGTCCGAAAACACATCCACGAAGTCCCTTACAACTGGTATTTCCTCTAACTTTGGATTCTCTTTACGACTATCGACTATGTAGGCTAAATACTCCATACAGCCTTGTCTTAATAACTTCCTGGCTTGCATCATTGTCAGACAACTCGCTTACCTAGGCAACTTGCTGCCATAAAACACAACCTTTGACTGAGTCATAAGGTTAATTCATTTCTTTTGGCAATTAATTACAGCCCCATAATTGAATAGCCAATCCATTCCCAGAATAACGTCAAATTCCCCAAGTTTAATCGGGATAAGATCTACATTCATAACGTTACCCTTAATATCCACTCTACAGTTCTTGTGTATATACCTAACAGGAATCACTTCCCTGTTCGTAATCTCTATGTTCATAGGGATTTCTAATTCGTCTTTATGCAATTCTAAGTTCTTTGCAAAGTCATTAGATATAAATGAGCAAGTAGCACCCGAATCAAATAAAACATAAGCATTGACTTTATTGATCGGAATGATACCTGACACCACATCACGAGACTGCACCGCATCCTGTACGGTCATGTTGAATGTCCTTGTAGTTGGTCAGTTTGTCGAAGTCAGTCCGGTAATTGTAAGAGGATTTTCACTGTTATTTCCCTTATTTCCACCTGACCCTGCCCCTCCAGATGCCTTCTTGGGACAGTCTCTAGCCAAGTGATCCTTTGACCCACATGTGTAGCAGGCGCCCTTCTTAGGGTTAGGGCAGTTAGGTGCTATGTGGCCTTCCTGACCACAATTATAGCAAACTCTTTTCCCTTTCATGCAGACTCCCAAGTGAGTCTTTCCGCAGGTTGAGCATGGTTCTATCCTTTTCTTCTGACTCCCTTGCTGATTTACGAATGACGGGTTGTCATTCCACCTTCGTTTATGATTATTGGTTCATCCCGTGTTACTGCTACTAGCCTTATTATTCCCTTCACTATCATTCTTCTTCTTCTTCTTTTGGTCCTGATTGTACTTGGTCACCGCTTTGCTTCCACCTTCAGTGAGGATGGCCTTCTCCAAAACTCCAGCAAAAGTGTTCAATTGAAACATTAACACTTTGCTATACAACTAGGGTTTCAGTCCCTGCTCAAATTGCCTAGCCTTTCTTTCGTCAGTATGCACCTAATATTGGGCAAACATAGCCAATTCGTTAAACTTCACTGCGTAGTAGGGCACAGACATATTTCTGTTTCAACTCCAGAAACTGCACCTCCATTTGATTCTGGGAGCTGGTTAGGAAATACATCTCTAAAAACATCTCCTTAAACCTTTCCCAGGTTACTATACCTTCTCCTCCCCTGACTTTATTTGACTGCCACCAGTAGCTGGCTTCTAATTTTAACATGGACGTTGCATAGGCGGTCTTCTGGTCCTCCCTAACTCGAGCGACCTCAAAAACTTTCTCTATCTCCATAACCCAAGTCTGAGCGTCTACCGGGTTTGTGGAGCCTTTAAACTCCGACGGTCCCACTGCCTTAAAGTCCTTAAACGAAGTGTTCGATGGAGCTTGAGGCTGATTATTCATCGCTCTAGCTAACAGATTTACCAACTGCTGAACGGGGTTCGCATTGGCATTATTGTTGTTATTGTTATTCGTTGACCCTTCTTGGGCTTGTCGATAATTTTGTTTCCTTCTTGGCGGCATATTTCTGTTAAGATATACACTCATTAGATCTATTCAATCTCTTAAATACTTAATACTTAACTCAAATATTTAACATAATCACTTTAATTCACATCATCTCAAATAAACTTTGATATTTTATTAAAATCAAAAGTTTCTAACATAGTACGATAGCATTTCTTCCATTTGTATCAACTATCCCGAGATAAAGTATCTACAGGATTTAAAACATCATAAGATTCCTTTGTTTGTAATAACATCGGAATTTACATTATTAACTATTAGTTAAGCATTCACATAATCATACTGTCCTATTACGGCCTGCTAAGACGTCGGACAGCTTCGCTACGCTCCTCCTCCATAATGCGGGACATAGTCCTGCGATCTAACATATACCCAGGCAGTTCCTCGAACTGAATTGAATAACTCATAACTCGGTCCTGGGCCTCATCAATTACCCTCAGAAATGTGTAGCACATCTTTGCAACCTTAACTCTCTTTGCACGCGCATCATCCTCTGCCAGATCTGCACGTCGGGCATTGTTCACCCAAGCTTCCTCTATTATGGCGAGTGTTTCTGATTTCTCTTTTATCTCATTCTTCAACCTTTCTATCTCCTCTGACTTCTGCTCACTTTGGCCTTTCTCATGAACCAAATCCAACTCCACATTTCCAAGACGGGTGTGGATTGTCTCAACCTCACCATCCTTCTGCTCAATGGTAGTCCGTTGAGTAACCATCTGCTCCCTCAACTCCTGAATAGTATCTCGTAACTCTATGTTGCGATCATACAATAAATTGTACATATCAGCGCTGACAGAGTTCAGTGGGAACTCCTCAAGGTCTTCCTCTGAGTCAATCTCTGGCTCATGCTTCTGACCAATGACTGCGATCAACGGAGATGGCTCTGGCTATACTAACTGCTCCCAGACTGTATGTATGTCTCGGGGCTCCTCATCTCTAGTCTCTAGGGGTACAATATCCCTAGGCTAACTAGCTCCTCCAGTATCTGACATCCTGACAAAATAAGTTTTAAGTCTTAGTTATTAAGTGATATTAATCGATACTCGAGCAAGTATATAATTATAAACATGTAGCACATAAGGTAATTTTATTATCATTCTTAGAACTTAACAAAAGTTATCATTTCTATGTTCTCGAAGGCTACTATCCTAAGGTTTTTCTCCACCTAAGGTTCATAACCTACGGCTCTGATACCAACTTGTGACACCCCCAAATCCGGTATCTTAATTTTCACAGGATTTGGTGTTCACTGTTCAAATATCATATGACTATCTACCCATAATAATAGAAATTCATTAAATAGATAAATAATCCATCATCTCCTTATAATAGGGTTACAACATCTTAAATAGTAAATACATAATCAATCCCAGGTCATACTTAACCTTAAATCTCTGTTGCAGAAACGTAAACAAATAAGTCTTAAACTTTAACATTTCAATAACACCACAAGTCTTCAACACGTGTTAGCTTTTCCTTTACCCTTGCTACTAGAAGGCTCACCAGATTGTTCATTCTTAGCTACAATGTTATTATGCAAGAGTGAGCACGAATGCCCACAAGTATAAAAATATGACAATAATAACATGCGAGAGAAATCAAAGAAATCTGAATAACAGAAAGCTCAACTTTTGAATCAAGAATAATAATCGAGAATCAAATTACATCTGAGGGTCAAAAGACCTTGAACTATGTCCAAGGTTGTTAAGTACATTAACCTTTAAACCTTTAACAGTCATAAGACTATGGACTTTACTTCTCGTACTTAGGGAGATCAGCCCTTCGTACCGATACTGTGCACAATACCTTAACTCTTAAAGCATCATCAATTCCTCTTTAATAGGGTTGTTCATCTCAGTTTGACATCAGAGTCAGCACCAAATAAAGTTTGGTTTGGATAACTCAATAGTAGTTCTGGAATTTAGAACGCTCATCATCTATGGACTAGTCGAATCAATAAGGGTTCGCTAGTCTTAAAGGATTCATCAATATATGATATTCAATTTGAATAATAACTTCTCAAGGGTATACAATCGAATAAATGTTGTATACTAAAATTATACTTTTAAAAGAATCATAACATCTAATATGAAATTCTGAACTTGAGTAATCAAAAATAAGAACTTTGCTTGATATAGAATTTAAGTCTATAACTTGCTTAATATAAAAGTAAGATTTAGAAACTTGCTCAACAATAATAAGTTAGGAATAGAATACTTGCCTCGTGCGCAAGCTACAAATCTAGTTACAATTCAATTCTTCAACGTCCTACACATTACATTATGCATACGATATCGATTAGTTTCATAACTTCTATGTTCAACTGTTGAACTTTTCATTTAAGTCAACTTACAATTGGGTTCCTAGTGTTAACTTATTAACTAACCACATAGCATGAGTATGAATTCACAATATGCGTATCTTATAGGTATAAGCCTTCAAACAATCATAATCAAGTTTTACAATCACAATATTCAAGTTCGCACTTAGTTTGATAACTTGAACCTTCACATTATCTTATACATGTCAATAACTTAGTTTATTAACATGAACTTCAAATCATATAATATTCATATTTTATAACTTAAAACAACATCTTTTATCATCGAGAGCACTACATTTGCGTACGTGTATGTTCGACGCCCTCCGATTGTCTCTAAATACGCATCAGTCACAAAGATGGCCAATTTGACCCCTCTTAACGACTTCAAATCAAAAAACGTAAGGAATAAAAGCTGTAGATCTACTCGTTACCTTTCCGAATCATTCAAAATTGCCTTAATCGGAGTTCGTATGAAGAAGTTATGTTTATTTTACTACAAGAGGTCAAAATAATCTCGGAAACCAAAAAAACCCCCCCGGACAGCACGCACCCCCGCTGGGGCAGGGCTTTAGGCTTGTGAGGACCCGCTGGGGTGGGTCATACTGCTATTATGTTTTCTGGTTAGCGATTTTTACACTTTGTTGGCCCAATAATCCCAATTAAATGCAAATCAATCTAGTACCGTGATTTCTATGAAGTATAAACTTCATAGATACATCATACAATGTTATTAACATGTTTTTAACATCTTAAATCATACAATTACTCTAATCAAATCATGAAATTTCACCGTTCTTGATAGTTTTGAAGAAAAACATGAAATTTGACATCACGGATTCGTTATAACTCCGAATTCGTCCATTCAAAGTTTGGTTTCGTTGTTTAAACATGTATTATTATAATCAAGTGTCAATTTTAAGTTAGATATATGATTTAAGCATTTAATTTACCCATATGGGTTATTCATACGATATTCAAACTTTGTATTTTATGAAACCCAATTATTAACAAAATCACTTGGTATGATCACTGAAATTCATGAATATATGGCATAGAATATATCATGGACATATGTTAATATATATATATATATATATATATATATATATATATATATCCATGAAATCAACAATTGTCATTATGCACTCCCTTCACAGAGAACTTTATAATATGTAAATGAAAAAAACTATGTTCTTCACAAAATTCCAATTTAAGGCATATTCATAAGAAATTGATTATTTAAAACATGATTATATGTTTAGAAAACATATCATGATCACATACCCATATAATCATAATCATATCATGCCTTAATTACCGAAAAACTAGTTTTCAACAGAAACTTTAAAGTACGTAAATGAAACTTTGAGAAATATTAATTTGAAAACTTAAGAAGAGTGATTACCCTTTAGTAGATGAAAAATGATTCATAGATAATACTAATGATTTTCTCAAGTTTCTCTCCCTCTCTCACTCTTTCACTTTCTTCTTCTCAATCTCTTTTCTCTCTAATTTAGAAAATCAAAGTTCATGTCTGACATAACATATACATATACGTATATATATAATCTGCCGTTGTTATTAATAACGGATAAACTTCTATTAGGGCTTTGTTTGGCTAACACTACTAACCTTTCCTTCATTTATTTTAATTACTAGTTTACTATATAGTTAATTGTCACACTATTAATTACCCAATTAATCTTATTTAAATCAATTAAATAAAATATAATAACTTTACATTAAATCACATTGTCACATAATCAGTATTCTTATTTATTAATTATGTCAATTCATTAATTCTCTAATTAATTATTAAATTAACTAAAGTAATATTATGCTTATTTAATTAATTCATTTAATCAAATAAACTCAATTAAATATATACTTTGAACTATAAAATTACTACACATTAATTTAATTAATGTAACACATATAATTAAATTAATCTATCATAAATTCATGAATTAATTATTTAACTCAATAATTAAATCATCAAAAATATTTATTTATTTCAATAAATATTCAAATAACTGTACAAAATTCTCGCTCGTCACATCCAGGGCTGCTGGCCTTGAAGGAATCTAAGTGATTCAGCTGTAAAAGACATCTTTAGTGGATTTTCTACTCGTGGAGTAGAAGAGTGGATTAGGAGTTTTGTGTGCTCTGAACCACTTAAAATCTTGTGTCTCATTGTCTCTCATTAACCGCTATATCTGTTATAACTGTCATAACTGCTTATCAAACCATAACTGCAATATCTTGAAGGGGAACAAAATATATATTCCGCTGCTATCAGTATAATCAATACTGATAAAGTACTTTAAACAAAGAATTTTAAAATATCTATTCAACCCCTCTTCTAGATAACTAATGTGCTTTTGGGAACTAACAGAATGAAACCGACTTGCCTCTGACTCGCACAACCTGCCCTTCATGCTCTATAGCGTTGCATAGAACTCGTTTACTATATTGATTATTGCGGGTCGTGGTTGTTCTACCAACTGAAACCATTGGTGTTCAGCTATCATCAATGCCATAGTCACCATCCAAATTTGCATCAGGTGTCAACCCCCGTTCCGGAACAAGAGACTTTTTCGTGATGGCGTTGTAACGGGCCGCCGTCGTTTTGCTCACGAACTTGGAGGTTTCAAAAGGTGGACGAGTTCCAGAGGTTGACGTTCTAGGCCTTTTTGATGACATGATGTGGAGCGTTGCACAAAAATTTTGAGTTGGACAATTTGACAAACACTTGGAGTGCACTCTACTTTTCCCCCCAAACCTAGCCCCCTAACTATCACAATCTAGCCCACAAATTAGTAATAACAACCTTGGGTCTTCAGTAACCCAAGGTATCCCAATTACAGTTATAGCAAAAAAAATCTAACCAAATTGAATAAAATAAGAATTTTAATGAATAAGTGCAATTCAATTTGTTACCTTTTGAAGATTGGAATCTTTGGTTGTTAATCTTACCCTTTATGACAGTGTGATGAATAGCAAGAGTGTGTATGATGATATGTGTGGTGAATTGATGATATCTTGTATGGTGATTGAGGGGAAGGTTGAGATGTATTGGAAGGTTTGGACGAATTCGAGGAGAGAGATGTGGGGTTGGCGAATTTAAAAGTGTAGAGGGTATATGGGTGTAGTAGACTTAGGTTTTATAATGAGAAGAGATGAAGAAATATGGTTAAAGTAGATTAGGAAAGGGAGATTAGAAAGTAGAGAGAAACGAAAAAGGGTTTAAAGGTTTAGTGGGCACGAAGCTGCTCAAAAATCCGTGTTTGAATTTGACTCTGCCGTTTCGCGCGGTCCGCTCTTTCAGGAGCGTGCTCAGCGCTGGGACGGGTTTTGTCACTTGAACTTGCTATATGCGTTGCGCGGTCCGTGCCTCTAGATGCACGCTCAGCGCTTCCCTGTTGATATCGAATTGAAATTCTCTGCATACCATGCGCGGTCCGCGCTGCTAGACGTGCTCTCAGTGCCTGCTTGAGCCAGAATTTTGATTGGTGTCTGTATGGCATGCGCGCTCGGTGCTGTTTGCCCGCGGTCCGCGCCTCCCTTCAAAATTTGAACTTTGTGCCTTTTGTTCTTCTTCTTACCTATGTCATTATCAATCCACTATCACAATCCTCAAATTAAAAAATATACTTAACTAAAAAAATACTACTAATTACAAAAATGTGATAAAAATTGTGGGTTGCCTCCCACACAGCTGCTCTTATTTAACGTCGTTAGCTCGACTGTAGATCACTCAATTATTCAAAAATCGGATCCATCAATGTCACGACTTTGACCTCCTCAACTTGATTAGTATCCAGAAATGGTTTTAGCTGATGTCCGCTCACTTTGAACATATTTCCTGTCTTTGGATTTTGGATATCGACTGCACCATGAGGATAAACATTAGTGATAATAAAAGGTCCTTCCCACCGAGAGTGAAACTTTCCTGGAAACAATTTCAGACGTGAATTAAAAAGTAGAACTTTCTGCCCCACAGTGAAAGTCTTTCTCAATATTTGCTTATCATGGAAAGCTTTGGTCTTTGACTTGTACAACTTAGAACTCTCGTATGCTTCAGTGCACAACTCCTCGAGTTCTTGTAACTGCAACTTCCTATTGACGCTATCCTGATCCATGTTCATATCGCATTGCCTGATCGCCTAGAAAGATTTATGTTCTAACTCCACAAGTAAGTTGCATGGTTTCTCGAATATGAACCAATAAGGCGACATACCGATCGGAGTTTTGTATGCCGTCCTATACGCCCATAGTACATCGTATAATCTCAGACTCCAATCCTTTCTGTTCGGGTTGACTACTTTTTCCAAAATGGACTTGATCTCTCGGTTGGAAACCTCAGCCTGGCCATTGCTTTGCAAATGATAGGATGTAGAGACCCTATGAAGAACGTTGTATTTCTTTAACAAGGCAGCTAACACCCTATTGCAGAAATGAGTATCCCGATCACTGATGATGGCCTGTGGTGCTCCAAACATGACAAAAATGTTAGTCCTGACAAAATCTGCAACAACATTAGAATCGTCAGTCCTAGTGGCTTTAGCTTCCACCCATTTGGAAACGTAATTAACTGCCAGCAAGATGTATATATTTCCAAAATAAACAGGAAAAGGTCCCATGAAATCAATACCCCAAACATCAAAGATTTATACAATTAGTATAGGATTTTGTTGCATTTGATTTTTATGAGATATATTACCAGTTCTTTGACAATTTTTACAAGATTTACAGAATTCATACGAGTCTTTGAAAATAGAGGGCCAAAAGAAACCACTCTCTAACACCTTACATGCTGTTTACTTAGGTCCAAAATGACCCCCACAAGCATAGGAATGACATAAAGTTAGAATAGAGTTGAATTCACTATTAGGTACACAACGTCTAACTATCTGATCAACACAAAATTTCCATAAATATGGGTCATCCCACACATAGTGTTTTGCATCATTCCTAAGCTTTTCTCTCTGAGATCTAAAAAATTCACTTGGTAAATACTTAGTCACCAGAAAATTCACAATATCGGCATACCATGGAGTTGTGTTGCCAATGGATAGTAGATGTTTGTCCGGGAACATGTCATGTAAAGGTAGTTTTTCCTCCTCCTTGAGAATTCTGCTCAAGCGATCTGTCACCAAGTTGTTCGCACCCTTCTTATATTTGATTTCTAAGTTAAATTCTTGCAGCAGCAAGATCCACCGTATGATTTGAGGTTTGGACTCCTTCTTGGTCAGCAGGTACCTGAGAGCAGCATGGTCAGAATAGACTATTACTTTAGGACTATTACTTTAGTACTAAGTAGATATGATCTGAATTTTTCTAAAGAAAATACAATAGATAAGAGTTCTTTTTCTGTTGTTGAATAGTTTATCTGAGGCGCGTTCAGCGTCCGAGAGGCATAATAGATGGCATGGATAGCTTTTTCACTCTTTTGGCCCAAGACGACGCCGACAGCATAGTTGCTTGCATCACACATTATTTCGAACGGGAGCTCCCAATTTGGTGGTTGAATGATAGGGGCTGACGTCAATAACTTCTTCAAGGTATCAAAAGCCACCTTGCATTCATCACTAAACTGGAACTCCTCATCTTTCTAAAGCAACTTGCATAAGGGCAATGCTATCTTGGCGAAATCCTTGATAAACCTGCGATAAAAACTTGCATTTCCAAGAAAAGAACGAATCTCCCGCACACTAACGGGGTAAGGCAATGCAGATATAATATTAATTTTGGCTTTATCGACTTCTAAACCGTTGACTGACACTACATGACCAAGCACTATTCTTTGTTCTACCATAAAGTGACATTTTTCCCAATTTAGCACAAGGTTTGTTTTTAAACATCTATCCGGTACACGTGTCAGGTTATCTAAGCATGCATCTAATGAATCACCATGAACTGTGAAATCATCCATAAAGATCTCGATGCATTCTTCTAAAAGATCTGAAAAAATACTCACCATGCATCGTTGAAAAGTACCTGGGGCATTGCAAAGACCAAAGGACATTAGTCGGTAGGCAAAGGTTCCAAAGGGACACGTGAATGTGGTCTTTTCCTGGTCTTCGGGGGCGATCACAATCTGGTTATAACCTGAAAAACCATCTAGGAAGCAATAATAAGAATGCCCAGCTAAACGTTCTAACATTTGATCAATAAAAGGAAGGGGAAAGTGATCTTTTCTAGTTACGGTGTTCAACCTCCTATAATCGATACACACTCTCCAACCTGTTTGCATTCGTGTGGGCACTAATTCATTATTGCCATTCTTGACAACTGTGATACTGGATTTCTTAGGAACTACCAACACCGGACTTACCCATTAACTGTCGGAGATGGGGTAGATGATTCCTGCATCAAGTAATTTAATTACCGCTTTCTTCACTACCTCCATCATTGGTGGGTTCAACCTTCTTTGTGCATCTCTCGTCGGTTTAGCTCCTTCCTCTAACAAAATTCAATGCATGCACATCGCGGGACTAATACCCTAGATGTCTGCTATAGTCCAACCAAATACTATGATGTGGTCCCTAAGGACTCTCAACAATTTTTCTTCCTACACTTTGGTTAGATTACTAGCAATTATCACAGGTAAAGTTTCATTAGATCCTAAATATGCATATTTTAAGTGTGCTGATAATTGTTTTTATTCAAGAGTTGGGGCTTGCTCCACAGATGGTAATACTAGTTGATGAGTTACAAGTAATTGAATTAATTGGACTGCATGCTTATCTGTGTGTTTAGGCAAT
The DNA here is from genome assembly GCA_020205555.1 of Panax stipuleanatus. Lineage (NCBI taxonomy): Eukaryota > Viridiplantae > Streptophyta > Magnoliopsida > Apiales > Araliaceae > Panax > Panax stipuleanatus. Next base: position 123,850,445 of record CM035120.1, read on the forward strand.
GAATGTAGTGCAGCCACAGTTTCCTTCAATTCCTGACTGTGTTCAAGTTCATATGTCCCATCCAGGTCCAAACTGCTGGGAATAGCCACCTCCAAGCTGTCTCTTTGAATTTTCTAAAAAGTCTTCTTCACTAGAGAGTCGCACACATTAATTGCAAAAACTTGACAAACATCACTAGGGTACCTCATGGCGTCATATATGTTGAATTGGATCTTCTCGCCATCAAAATCCATTGTCAAGGTCCCGTTGTGCACATTTATCATAGTCCTTGCTGTCTTTAGGAAGGGTCTTCCTAGCAAGATATGTGATGGGTTCAGGGATGTATTATCTTCCATGTCCACAATGTAAAAATCTGCAGAAAAGATTAGTTCGTTCACCTGCACCAAGACATCTTCAACTACCCCTTGGGGGTAGGTGTTAGTACAATCAGCTAATTGAATAATAACACCAGTATTTTTCAAAGGTCCAAGATTCAGAGACTTATAAATAGATAATGGCATAACATTAATTGAAGCACCTAAGTCTAGCATGGCCTTTTCAAACCTAGTGTTTCCTATTTTACATGGGATCGTAAACATGCCTGGATCTTTACATTTAGGTGGCATTTTTCTTTGCAACACTGCTGATACATTTTTTCCAACTGTGACTTTCTCATCATTTTCCAATTTATGTTTATTAGTGCATAATTCTTTCAAAAATTTATCATACCGTGTCACTTGTTTAATCGCGTCAAGTAGTGGGATATTCACTTCTACTTTCCTAAAGGTTTCTAGAATTTCTTTATCTTGTTCATCTTTCTTTGACTTTCTAGAATTTCCATGAGGAAAGGGAAGTGGAATATCATTAATTTGACAAGGAGGGTTAGGGTGTACCTTTGTTTTCACCAATTCCTCCTTTTCTTATTCTTTCTCATACTCAACTGTTGTTGTTGGTGTATTCATCTGTTTTCCACTCCGTAAGGTAATAGCACTGGCGTTCTCCTTTGGGTTCACAACAGTCTGTGATGGAAGCTTCCCTGAACCTTGAGAGTCCAACCGACCTACAGTAGTGGCTAATTTGCTCATTTGACTCTCCAAGTTATGGATGGAAGACTTCGTCTCTTGTTAAAATTGTTGTGTCTGTTGCATGAACGCCTTGAACATCTCCTCCAAGGATGTTCTAGGATTGGCCGGTGTTGCTGGTCTGGTTTGGTACTGTGGCTGATTTTGCTAAAACTGCAATTTAACTAAGTAAAACCCTTGTGCCTACGGCCTAGCACCCCCATAACTGAAGTTAGGATGATCCCTCCATCCTGGATTGTATGTGTTGGAGAAAGGATCATATTTCCTCTACGGCTGAGCTTGGTAGTTTCCCACTGCATTAGCTTGTTGTGTGCTATCCTCCTCTTGTAATGTCGGGCATGCATTTGTAGGGTGCCCCGCCATTAAACAAATCTGGAAAACTTGTGCAACTGGTGCATTACCTGTAGCTAATTATTTCACCAAAGCAGTTAAGTCATAAATCTGTTGCTCTACATTCGTTGTGCTTACCTCACTTACCCTTTGCGCCGGATGATCATTCCGTGTTCCATACTGTTGTGCATTAGCGGCCATATTTGCAATCAGATTCTTTGCAGCCTCTGGTGTTTTATCCACTAATGCTGCACCACTAGCAACGTCGATCATATTCTTATCCATCGGTATGAGTCCTTCATAAAAGTAGATGATGAGGTGTTGATCGTCGATATGGTGGGGTGGACAGCTGAAGCAAAGCTTCTTGAATCTCTCCCAGTATTCAAGAAGTGTTTCACCACTGAATTGTCAGACTCCGCAAATTTCCTTCCTGATCTTGGCTACTCTTGAAGCAGGAAAGTACTTCTTCAAAAATAGCCTCTTCATGTCGTTCCATGATTGAATTGATCCCGCAGGGAGATAAAATAACTAATCTTTTGCTAAGTCTCCCAGTGAGAATGGGAAAGCTCGCAGCTTAATCTGATCCTCTGTGACATTGTGTGGCTTCATGGTGGAACACACAATATGGAATTCCTGCAAATTTTTGTACGGATCGTCACTTGTAAGACCACGAAACGTAGGCAAAAGGTGAATTAGTCCAGATTTTAGTTTAAACGAAACATTTAAAGCAGGATATCAATACAAAGACGTTGTTGAGTAAGATTAGGAGTTGACAACTCCTTCAAAGTCCTGTTATTTGATACCGTCATTTCCTCTTCTAATTCACTTGAAGAAGATTGGTCCAAAAGTAGTGTGAGTGCGATGTTGAGGCCCGGTGATGGAGCTTCTTTGGAATCTACAAGTGAACCTTGATTTTTCCGAGCTTCCGTCCTAAGCCTTCGTGAGGTTCTCTCTATTTCTGGATCAAATTTCAAATCAAGAGAGTGAGAGGATCGAGGCATAAAAAATTAAAAATAATTAAAATAATCGAATAAATAAAATCAAATAACACTCCCCGGCAACGGCGCCAAAATTTGGTAGCTGTCGTCTAGCACTATAAAATTTACCTTACTCAGGTTCTACTAATTCAAGAATCAGTATATCAAAAAGTAAGGATCGATCCCATAGAGAGTGAATTGTATTTTAATTATCCAATGATTTCCAATGAATTGGGGGATTTTAGTTTGAAAAACTATAATTAACAAAAGTACGTTTAAAGAAAATATCAATGAGTAAAAAGATCAATTCTTCAGTTTAGTAACCTTTTTTAACAATTATGATTTAACCAAGTGTTTACACTTGATGAGTGGGTTTTATACCTACTCATCGGTAGTCGTTATAGCTTGATTCTGAATGTTTTCGAGTAATTTGCCTATCATTTATACTGGGTTTATACGTTTATGTGCAGGTAATGAAATGGATGCTTAAGTGGCGTAAAAGGACAAATTAGAGCTAAATTCGGGACCAAGTGGATTGACCCAATTCAAAAATTAATGGACCAAGGGAACATGCAAGCTCACAGATTTGATAGTGTTAATTGGAGAAAGAATTGGAGCAGTTCACATTCATTAGGAGCCATGCCAGATAATTATTATTCACGCAGCAGCTCAAAAAGGACAACAAAGCGGCTCCATGCAAAGAAATTCGATCGGGCAGTGTGTTGAGCCGCTTGGGCAGGGCATTTAGCCAGGACATCCACGCTGGGGCGGGGAGGCGTCAGTTGCTGCTTTCTTTTGCCGAGTGGGACACGAATTTGGCTAGAGGACGTGACAAGGAGAAGTTGGCATGCTAATCTCCTTTTATTATTCGGTTTGTGGTGCAGCATGGTATAAAGGCTGTGCATATATTATATTAAAAGGGACTCAATCTGGATGAAAGGTGGCAGCATGTTTCTTTTCCTTTCCTGACCCGGATGGTGCAATAGGGATGATAAGTGGCTACGAATTATAATATATAAAGGAGACCGAACCTGATGACATGGAGGGGATTCGGATGCATAAAGGAGAAAAGGTAAGTGGGCCACGAGTATTGAATATCTAATGGACTTGAGGCATGATACAAAAGCCCAAGTTGCTATTTTCCTTTTTCAATTCGGATTACAAGTGGGCCGCGAATTATATTCTATCAATGAGATTTGAACCTGATACAAGGAAGTAAGCGGACAGCTGGCCTTTTCATGCACGGATTCGTTAAAGGCATGATAAAAAGTGGGAGACTTAACCGGATTCAAAAAGGAAGGCTACTAGTATACTAATATATATAAAAGGAGTTATATTAGCTTAGGATATATAGATATATATTATATAATAGGTAGGATAGTTTCATGATATATTATATAGTGGTAGGCAGCAGTAGTAGATATATATAGATATATATATATATATATATATATATATATATATATATATAATATTAGCTTAGTATTAATGGAGTATTAGATTATTATTATATGCTATTCAATGAGATTAGTTTTTATTTTAGTTTTCAATAAAATATTAAACACTAGTTGAAAGGGGATTTTGGAGATTGAAGCTAATTGAAGCCATTAGAGATCGAGATCAAGAGCAAGACGGAGCAAGAATTTGCTGACAACAGATTCTTTTCTTTTCTTTATTCTTTTTCTTATTTTTTAATGTTTATTCAATTGTGGATTTTTGGTTTTAATTCAATATCAATGAACTAATTCTTTGTTTAAGATTACAATGGATCTTATTGTGTAATTTATTTTAATATGCTTCTCTATCAATTGTTATGAGCTATTGTTGAGATTGTCTATTGTGATTTGGAATAATTGCTTAATTGCCTAGCTAACAATTACTATGATAATTTATATGAATTCGAAAGATGACATATGAGTTTAGATCTGATCATGACAGCATGTGTTTGTGATTTCTGTGTAGATGAAATTCATGATTCGTGTTTAGGATAGGAATATACCTTTACGCCATACGTAATCTTATAGGGAACTTGTGCTTTAAATCCTTTTTAATTGTAATTCACATAGAGATATAGTGAATTAGTTATTTAGGGTGTCTTGCTTAATTCTATCATCTGTGGATGCGAGTGAGTATGGGTATAATGCATCGGAAGGTGGTTATATCTGCTTTAGTGTTCTTGATTAACAATTCGGATAGTGAATATAATTGATAAGAAGTGTGTTAACTTAAATGAAGCAATAAGTGAATTTGTGATCTTAAGTCTCCGTAATCTTAATTTAACTAGTGGTAATTAGAATTAGTTTAATTATATATTATTAATTTATTTCTTTAAATAAGATTGAGTTGGTTACGGGTTAGTATTTGGTGATTCTTATTAAATAATTCCTCGTGGGAACGAGACTTTACTTTCACTCTATTACTTGTTGACCACGTATACTTGCGTGTTGTGCGTAACAAGATTTTACCCAACAATTTTTTGGCGCCGTTACACAATCAGGATTTATTTAACTTGTCTTCTGAAAATCTTAACAATATTTCAAAGCTTGACCACAATAAAATATTGTTAATTACTACTTAGATTAGACACACTTCGTTTGCTTAAAATCTGTCTTAATCTAGCAGATGATATCAATTTACTAATTTAATCCTACAGAAACCAAATTAGTCAATTGGATAACAGGTATGAAAGTTCATATGGATAATCAAAATAAATCTCAAGATAGAAGAGTAAATAGAATAATTTGATCAAATTATTAATTGATAAATAAGTTCAACATCCCTTCTGAATTGAAATAGAGAACTTACCTGACATGCTTGTGATAGTAGTGTGCATACAAGCCAATCATGTATGATGATAAAACACATACTTTGTAAACAATCTTATTTATTTATTAATAAAATATTCAATTAAGGCATTTAATTATCTACATGGTGCTGTTTTTATAATATGTAAATAACCTATAGTTTTAAGCAATGCTTTTAGAATCATGATGAGATCATGCTAATGAGATCTAAATTCTTACAAAGCTTAAAAACTAAAATAGTTCCCAATAGTGGGATTACTAAAATGGGGATTAGTAAATCCGGATAGATTGGTACATATGTTGCTTGCTCATTGGATGAGGATGACTGATCTCATGGTCATTTGTATGGAGACACTAAAGCAAGTATGTAGGTGATTATTGGAGAATAAGTTCACTGAACGTGACTCGCTATGGAATACCTAATGGAGTTTTACTCGCCTGTCAATAGGAATTCCTAATGTGATAGTAGTACAAGTGATCCTTGGACTTGAAATCATCATAGTATCTTGTATGTAATGAATTGTACTTTGACTTATTTCTTAAAGCCCTTTAGGGTATATAAAAGGGTATGCTTGAGTATAATGAGTTACATATGGAGATAATGAATGATCAATAAAGAATCTACCACCTCTAGTAAAAGAGGAGATATGTCCTATGTGATTCGTTAAATGACAACCCAGGAATCCTTGGCCAAGGTGGAATGAAATTAGAAAGGAGTTTCTAATTTACATTATTTAGAGTTGTGCATTTTCTAATTGAAATACATATGATTAAATAAAATAAGACTTGACAGTAAATCCATGTCTTATATTTAATTGGGACTGTAATACCCGAGAATTTCCATATATTATTAAATAAATATATTAATGAAAATGAGAATTTATTTTGTGTTATGAGATGAATTAATTCAATTATATATAATTGAATAATTATAATAATTGAGAAATTGGTGGAGTTTGTGATAAACTCGTTGATTGCCTTGTGTGGCACAGTGACGTAATATAAGAATGATTATATTAATTTAAGCGAACAATTAATCTATATTAATTGTTAATCGAATAATATTAATTAACTGTTATGAAATACTAATGAGGATTGATTAATAATATGTGATTATTATTGCAAGAAACATAATAATAATGAGCAACGTGTTTATAAATATAATAAAATTTATATCAAAGTGATAGTTAATCATATAAAGGTTAATTAAATTGTTATGGAGGTTAACAATTATATTGATTGATGTAGGATATGTGTATATTATTAATTAATATTCAATTTATAAGATGAGAAATTATATGTGCAAGCATGCGAATTAAATGTATAGTAACTATATGTTATGATATGTGTAGGTGACAAATGATGTGTGGATATACATTAAAATAATGTATCATGGATCTATTATAAATAATTGTTGAGTAATACAATTTAATAATACATGAGATAATGTAATGTGATAACATCCGATTAAATTATACCAGTATGATAAAAATGTACATGAATTACATGTGCACAATTCACACTTATTACATTATGTGAATCCATGTTAGTATCATTAGAATTACATTGTAACTATAATTGTGGCCTAATTATATAGTATATATACATGTAACATATTTTGGCATAAGTGTTGTGTATATATACAAATTATAGAATGCTGATATATGGCCTTGTTCCAATATAATAGTCACCCTCCTTCTCCTTCACGTGTATGGCAAAAAGGCTAAGGCCTATTCTCCCATTCTTCTCCCAAGCTTAGCTAGCAATAATTATATGAGGAGTGGCTCTAATGATGGCTTTCAACAACTATCTACCAACTTCCTCTTATCTAGCATGCAATTCAAATTTCTGTTAGTTTGAAATAGTAGGCAATTGCATTGTCTGTATCTTGTTTTCTCTATAAATATGGCTTCCTTTCTTCCCATTTCACATTGCTGAGATTTTGTTTGAGTTGATAAGTTGAGAGCATATACATAATAGCATTGTGAGATATCAGCAAGCTTACTCCATAACAGAGGTATAAATCTCCTTCGTGTCTTCATTTTCATTTTCTGTCAAAAGAACTCCATTGTTGTTCTCTGAGTTTTGTTGAAATTCTTGATTATGCCAAATTGGTTCATGATTGGTTTGTAGAACCCTTATATTGTTGTTATATAAACATACACACATGATGGAACCACTGAATAGTCTTTCATTTCCATTGTTCCTCTTCAATTTCTGTAAATACATGAAATTCGTAAATTAAGTTAGAGTTCATGAAATTGGGAATTGATAATTGCTATTAACTGTTATATAAGCATATATGTATGTGTTAGTAAGTTGAACAAGTCTAATATCTGGGTATGGTATGTTGAAATCGATGAAATGGGAGGTTTTGGGTCGTTTTTCGCTGCCGTCTGAACCGGAAAACTGCCTCGACGCCGCAGCGCCACACGCGCCGCAGCCCGCGCCGCAGCGCCGCACGCAGCGCCACTCGCGCCGCAGCGCCAGTAGTGCCGCGCCGCAGCGCCAGTCTCTGTGTTCAGTTTTCTGCATTCTACAACAAAACTGTTATGTGCCAATTGTTTGATTTTTGTTTAAACAAGCATGGGAGCATGATTAATACATATATATAAACCTAATGAGGCAATGTAAGCATGTTTTAGTATATTAGCATGCATGGTTAACCAAACGACATATAGTTTGGAAACAAACTTAAAGTTTCATAAACGAACATTAACATTATAAAGCATGTTTACATACTGACCTTGCAAGCACGTTAGTACCACCTAGAGACACATGAAGTGCATGTTAGCTTATCTATATTGGTTCCGTAACAAAATTTGAACATCTGAACCTAACTAGTGCTCATTCCTAACAAAATATAAGTTTAAAGGTGGATATGATCATGTAAATGCTATATAGTCATTTTGATGTTATGAGCATGTTTAGATAGCTTTGAAATATATGAATGAAGCCTTAACTTGTGTTTATATGGTTCGTAAGGAAGCATGAACATGTTAGGCTCTATTAGTAAGATTCACTGATAGAAATACAAGCCTTGCACATGAGCATTAACACGATACGTGGAGATTTAAATTCTGATATTTATGGACACATGTGATAGTACTCTTAGACTCATTCATGTGTCATGAATATATATATACCATGATTGGTTGCCGTGATTAAAGTTTAGCATAAACAAAGCATGTTTTCAAGATAATAACAATGCTAGCTACATATATGCAATACGAGTACTCATGAGCATGACTAATACAAGTTATATGAATATCTTATGTGTTTAAAAGCAATCATGTTAGACCATATGAGTTCGTGTCCTTGAATGGCTTTAAGTATTAACTTAAGAACCTATACCATGTACGATTGGATTTGGAAAAGTTATACAAGCATGTAAAGTATCCTTTAAATATGAATACATGCTACGTGATATTATATGATGTTACTTGAACCCGATTTTGACGGTTAACTTAAGGAAATGCCGTAACTTGCTAAAATGAAATATATTTAGTATTGATTGTGGTCTTATGAGATATTAATAATATGCAAGCATGTTTGCTAATTGTTGAGATCTTATATAATATGAGAATGCGTTTAAACTCTAAAGAAGGAACGTTAAGGATAGAAATTATATTCTATAAAACTGTGTAGCTAGGTAAAACTTAGCTTATGTGTTGATCGTATATTCAAAGAGAAAATGTGAAGTTAAAGTATATGACTAATGAATATCATATATATACGTAACTGTATTACGATAGGAATTCGAAAGTGTTGATTGCTTTTCGTGGATAAACTACGCTAAAGGCAAGTTCTCTTACTTACACTCTTTTAAAGTGCAAGTATCCTAACCGACGCATTTACTTTATGCAAGGAAATCTATGATTGTGAAAGTTTCCTAACTTATACTCTTTTACTATGCAAGTATCCTATCTTGTGTATTGCGAACTAGTTTTCTATTTAATCAGTTGAATTGAATTAGCATACTTGAACTCTTATTTTATTAAAGCTAGTATTCATGTTGAACTTAGTATTGTTCTTGAATATTGTGAAAGTGTCTATGCCATTTGATTCGGCTAGACTTATATTATTGAAAAGCGACCCAAACTAATTGATTGGTGCGGGATCTTGTATTTGACTGAGAAGAACAACCTTCTTTGAAGGGAATATATAATTGTCGGAGAACCGACGTGCACACTTGAGTATGGTTGATTGTTATGCATAACAAGGGTACTTTAGGCTGATCACCTGTTGTACCTGTTTTTGTTGGATTTTCAGTTTATTACTGTCAATTCTAGTAGAAGTTCATAGTCCGTAGTGACTACTCAGTATTCAATTATTGAAATCTTGAATTGACTTATTATTGAATCATATTGATATTATCCTGTCCTTAGCGACTGATATTGAGAACTGTTGATATTCTTGTTATTCTTGAACTATCAAATCTTGTTATACTCTTTCGAGAATTGAGAATCTTATTACTCACCCTTATTGTATATTACTTGCTGGGCAATTTGTGCTCATTCTTGCTTTCCCTAAAACATTTCAGTTAAGGCAGAGCATGGTGAACCTTCGGGCGTTGATAAGGGCAAGGGCAAAGCTACCAACTAGCTTATGTCTGTTATGTTTTAAATATATTAATATTGTATGAAGATGATGTAGTAAGACTGGATTTGATTATGTTTAAGCTTAAGTTAGATTATGTAATAAGTCGTTAACTGATATTATTATGTAATCTATTAAGTACTGTAGGTTGCGAGACTTGGGGGAATAATTATAACAAATCATTGTAAATTATTCTAGAATAGATTTTCCGCTGTGATCGTATGATATTTAATTATTATTATTGTGATGTATTACCATGAGCACGTGATGAACCGAATTCAAGAGACCAAGTGGCGGTCCTGGAATTTGGGGGCGTCACAGGTTGGTATCAAAGCCGTAGTTATAAACCTTAGGAACGAGTGTCCTTAGACTATAACTTAGGCGAACTTAGAAGTTAGGAAGGAGATAAAACTCATGTAGAGTTTTCCTTGAGAGACTTAGTCTGTTATGAAATGTAACTTCATTCTATACAATGAACTTATGTTTTATTTAACATTCTAATGGAGTTGCTGTTTGTTTGCCTTGTGTTTGTGATTGTAGGATGACAGACACAGGAGTACCTAGTAGAGTGGCCAAGGAGGAGCCCAGGGATATACATGTAGTGTACGAGGCACCTCTAGAGGCTACACCAGTGCAGGCTATTGCACCGTTCGAGTCCGACGACGAGGACGAGATTGAGATAGAGTCTGATCCAGAGGAGGAGCCGATGGAGGATGAGCCAGTAGAGGACTCTGATGAGGCTACTATAGAGGAACAGATGTTAGGCGAGTACGAGGAGCGTATTCTAGAGTTAGACTGCAGAGTCCAGGAGCTGGAGGCAGAGGCCCACGAGAGAGAGTCTGAGTTCCAGAAGCTGAGGGACGAGGACCACCAGAGGAAGCTGGCTATGCAGAGTTAGAGGTGGAGATTGCCTACCGTAGGGAGGCAGGGATCCAGATGGGGACTCTATTTCACAGGTCAGTGGCTAGGAATGTAGATTTGGCAGAGAAGCTAGAAGAGGTTGAGCAGAGGGAGCTGAGTGAGAAGACTGAGAAAGAGGCACTCCGTACTCAGCTAGAGTTGGAGGTGATGGATAGGTTACACTTCGAGGAGAAGTGGGAAGCGTCCAATGAGAGAGCTGACGACCTTGAGGATGAGGTCAGGTGCAAGAAGAGAAAGATGAACAAGATGGGGTATGTGTTCCGTTCAGCTTTTGAAAGGGTGATTGATGGTGTGTACCACTACCCGGCAGAACAGGGACAGACTCTACATACCTTGAGCCGAGAGCTGGTTGCGTATATAGCACAGTTGGAGTACAAGAGCGCAGTGGAGCGCGGGATGATGGGATGAGATTTCCTTAGTCAGTCTAGTGGTAGTACTAGTTGTGTCCTTATGTATTGTATATACTATGTTGTAATTCCGATCTTTTGTGTAAGATGTGGGATGATGATGTAAACCCCGAGTTAGCTTTGTTAGAGGGGTAGTATGGTAGTAGGTTGGTATATTCCCCGTCTTTTGTGATATTAGGGGATATATGTGATAACATTTATAGCAGTATGCTAGGAAAATCATGTAATGAAATGAAATGGCATATGAATATAAATGGAGTTGATTTTAGAAACGTGTTATAAATTTATTCTTTTAGTATTAAAAGAAATACTTAAGTGATATACTTGAATAATAATAAAATGAAAAATTGTGATGCAGATAATGCCGCCCAGACGTAGATTGACTGCACCCGAAGAATCCGTTAACAATGAGAGAGAACAAGTAGACCCGATCCAGAAACTGGTAGACTTGTTAGGAGAAGCCTTAAGGGGAAGGAACAATGAACCCGTTCGCCCGAACCCTCAAACTGTGCCAGTAACAACCTTTAAAGACTTTAAGAGTGTAGGACCCCCGGAGTTCGAGGGAACTACCGACCCAATCGTCGCACAAACGTGGATCAAAGAGATCGAAAAAGCTTTCACTATAGCTAGCGTAGGCGAAGATCAGAAGACGGTGTTTGCCACGTACATGATGAGGGGAGAAGCGAACTACTGGTGGGAGGCTAATCAACAAAGAGCTGGAGAAGGGATAATAGCTTGGGATAAGTTTAAGACACTGTTCTTCGAGAATTACTTTCCGAAGAGTATGAAGAATAGGATGGAGGTGAAATTCCTAGAGTTAAAACAAGGTGAGATGACGGTGGCGCAATACGCGGCTAGGTTTAACGAACTAGCGCGATTTGCGGAGCACCAAGTTGGTGATGAAGAGAGGAAGGCTAGACGCTTTGAACAAGGGTTGAAGCCATGGCTGTTCAATAAGGTATCAGTTCTTCAAATTGATTCCTTTGCAACATTACTGGAGAAGGCAATCATTGCGGAAGGCGGCAGTGAGGCCTTAAGTCTGTATAACAAAGAAAAGAAAGGAAAGAATACTGGAGGAGAGAATCGTACGGGAGGAAGCAGTAGCGGAGGAAGCAACTTGGGAAAGAGAAAGTGGGAGAACAACAACAACAACAACAACAACAACAATAATCAATCAGGGAATTTTCGTGGAGGTTTCAAGAAGAGGGCTGAAGGATGCCCGAAGTGTGGGAAGAATCACCAGGGCGAGTGCTGGAAGGGACGTGGCACTTGCTACAACTGCGGACAGGAAGGGCACATCTCGCCCAACTGTTTGAAATCGAAAAACGATACAAGGATGCTTTGCTTGTGGCTCGACGGAGCACCGAATTAAGGACTGCCCAAAGAAGGGAAGTGGCGGGGGTAGTAATCAGCGAGGAGGCAACAAGCTGATGATCGGTGGACCGGCACAATCCAACCGCCCAACCGCCAGAACCTTTAACATGACCGTCCAAGACGCAGTGGCTGCGAAGGACGTGGTGTCAGGTATAATCCCAATCAATGATATAAATGCTTATGTATTATTTGATTCGGGTGCCACCTGTTCTTTTGTATCTGAAGAATTTGCTAGTAGACTTAGTACACCCCGAGAACGATTAGAAAATCCTTTGATCATAGAAGTTGCTAATAAGGAAGTGATCCCTGTAGAATACGTTTATCGAAATTGTCACGCAAATATTAGTAAACATGAACTGAGCGTAGACTTGATTCCTATTAGACTGGGAGAATTTGACGTAATACTGGGAATGGATTGGTTGTATAACCATGCTGCGATAATTGACTGTCAGAACAAATGTGTGAACCTTCAGACTCCGAGTAAGTCTAAGGTAGTGTTTTATGGTAGCTCATCGCTTAAGCAATCGTGTTGCGTTACGATGATGCAGGCCAAGAAATTGTTAAGGAAAGGATGTGGAGGATATTTAGCTTACATCGTTGATACTCGGAAGAAGGGAGTAGAAATTAAGGATATATCCGTAGTTAATGAATTTCAAGACGTATTTCCGGACGATCTGCCTGGTCTTCCGCCAGACAGAGAAATCGAATTCGTAATAGACTTAGCACCGGGAACGGCACCGATTTCGAAAGCTCCATATCGTATAGCGCCAGTAGAAATGAAGGAATTGATGATACAATTACAAGAATTATTGGATAAGGGTTACATTCGACCGAGTGTTTCTCCTTAGGGAGCACCAGTACTATTCGTTAAGAAGAAGGACGGATCGATGAGGCTCTGTATCGATTATCGAGAATTGAATAGAGTAACGATCAAGAACCGGTATCCGCTACCGAGGATAGACGACTTATTTGATCAACTGAAGGGAGCAAAGTGTTTCTCAAAGATCGACCTACGAACAGGATATCATCAACTGAAAGTGAGGGACGAGGACATACCAAAGACTGCGTTTCGAACCCGTTATGGACACTATGAGTTTTTGGTAATGTCATTCGGATTGACTAATGCTCCGGCAGCATTTATGGACTTGATGAACCGAGTTTTCAAGCCATACTTGGATAAATTTGTAGTGGTTTTTATCGACGATATTTTGATCTACTCAAAGACAGAAGAAGAACACGCCGAACATCTAAAGATTATTTTGGAGGCACTAAGGAAGGAGAAGATGCATGCAAAATTTTCTAAGTGCGAATTTTGGATGGAGAAGGTTCAATTCTTAGGCCACGTGGTGGATAAGAATGGAATCTCTGTAGACCCTGCGAAGGTTGAAGCAGTGAGTAATTGGGAACAACCGAGAACACCGACGGAGGTGAGAAGCTTTCTAGGGTTAGCTGGGTACTATCGAAGATTCATCCAAGATTTTTCTAAGATAGCAACCCCGTTGACCAATTTGACTAGAAAGACAGTGAAATTTGTATGGACCGACAAATGTGAAGAGAGTTTTCAGGAGTTGAAGAAGAGATTGAGCGAAGCACCTGTATTATCATTACCAGATGATGCGGGAAATTTTGTGGTGTATAGTGATGCATCGCACAAGGGACTTGGCTGTGTGCTTATGCAGCACGGCAAGGTCATTGCATATGCATCACGACAATTAAAGGAATTACGAAAAACGAATACCCTACTCACGACTTAGAGTTAGCGGCAGTAGTTTTTGCGTTAAAGATATGGAGGCATTATCTATACGGAGAAAAATGTGAGATATACACGGACCACAAAAGTCTGAAATATATCTTCACACAGAAGGAGTTAAACATGCGGCAGAGAAGGTGGTTAGAATTAATCAAAGACTATGACTGCGATATTCTTTATCACCCGGGAAAGGCAAATGTGGTTGCCGACGCTCTGAGCAGGAAAGGAAGGGAGAAGTTGTTTAATTTGACGACTCAGGAAGAGTTGATAAGAGAGATGGAGAAATTAGAGATAGAAGTAAAAGGACCAGAAAAGTCTGGTGAGAAGTTAATTGTAATGGAAGCTTGTCCGACGTTGTTGAATAGAGTAAAGGAAGCTCAGGAAAAGGATGAAGAGTGTGAGAAAATCCGAAAGATGATCACATAAAGTGAGGAAGAAAAATTTTGAATGGATAAAGACGGTATTTTGAGATTTGAAGGGAGAGTGTGGGTACCAGCGGTAACCGAGTTGAGGGAAGAGATTTTGCACGAGGCACACAATACGACATATTTCGTTCATCCGGGAGGCACAAAGATGTACCGAGATCTAAGGCAACATTTTTGGTGGCCTAATTTGAAACGGGAAGTCGCAGAGTGCGTCAGTAAATGCTTGACTTGCCAACGCGTTAAAGCAGAGCATCAGCGGCCAAGTGGTTTATTACAACCGTTAGAAATACCAGAGTGGAAATGGGAGCATATTACCATGGACTTTGTGGTAGGACTTCCAGTTACACAGAAAGGTTATGATGCTATTTGGGTTATCGTGGATCGACTAACGAAGACCGCACACTTTCTACCAATCAAGATCCGCTACAGTTTGAACCAATTAGCAAGCCTATATGTAAAAGAAATTATTTCACGACATGGAGTGCCGGTGTCAATTGTCTCTGATCGAGATCCGCGCTTCACGTCCAATTTTTGGAAGAGTTTGCAGGAAAGAATGGGAACGCAGTTGAGGTTGAGTACAGCTTATCATCCTCAAACAGACGGACAAAGTGAGCGAACAATACAAACGCTAGAAGACATGCTTAGGACTTGCGTGATGGATTTTAAGGGAAATTGGGACGACCACCTACCCTTAGTAGAATTCGCATATAATAATAGCTACCATGCGAGTATTGGCATGCCACCGTACGAAGCTCTTTACGGGAGAAAGTGCAGAACGCCATTATGTTGGGACGAAGTCGGAGAACGACGAATACTCGGACCAGAGTTAGTTCAACAAACCGCAGACGTGGTGACAGTGATAAGAGCCAGACTTGTAGCAGCTCAAGATCGCCAGAAGAAATACGCAGATTTGCATCGGCAGGACCGAGACTTCAAAGTCGGCAGTTTCGTATTCTTGAAGGTATCTCCATGGAAGGGAAAAATCCGTTTCGGCAAGAAAGGAAAATTGAGTCCAAGATTCATAGGACCGTTCGAGATACTGAAGCGAGTGGGCGAAGTGGCATACAAAGTTGCGTTACCACCCGAGTTGGAGCATATCCACAACGTGTTCCACATTTCCGTGTTGCGACCGTACAAGGCCGACTACAAGCACGTGATTTCTTACGAGCCCATTCAAGTAGAGAAGAACTTGGCGTATGAAGAAATTCCTGTCCAAATATTAGATAGGAAAGAACAAACTTTGAGAAATAAAGTTATTTCATCTGTAAAAGTACTTTGGCGTAACCACGATGTCGAGGAGGCAACGTGGGAGTTAGAAGATAAGATGATGAGAGACTATCCCCATCTATTTGTATAACCTTGTAGCAATTCCGGGACGGAATTTTTATAAGGGGGGGAGGATGTAATACCCGAGAATTTCCATATATTATTAAATAAATATATTAATGAAAATGAGAATTTATTTTGTGTTATGAGATGAATTAATTCAATTATATATAATTGAATAATTATAATAATTGAGAAATTGGTGGAGTTTGTGATAAACTCGTTGATTGCCTTGTGTGGCACAGTGACGTAATATAAGAATGATTATATTAATTTAAGCGAATAATTAATCTATATTAATTGTTAATCGAAGAATATTAATTAACTGTTATGAAATACTAATGAGGATTGATTAATAATATGTGATTATTATTGCAAGAAACATAATAATAATGAGCAACGTGTTTATAAATATAATAAGATTTATATCAAAGTGATAGTTAATCATATAAAGGTTAATTAAATTGTTATGGAGGTTAACAATTATATTGATTGATGTAGGATATGTGTATATTATTAATTAATATTCAATTTATAAGATGAGAAATTATATGTGCAAGCATGCGAATTAAATGTATAGTAACTATATGTTATGATATGTGTAGGTGACAAATGATGTGTGGATATACATTAAAATAATGTATCATGGATCTATTATAAATAATTGTTGAGTAATACAATTTAATAATACATGAGATAATGTAATGTGATAACATCCGATTAAATTATACCAGTATGATAAAAATGTACATGAATTACATGTGCACAATTCACACTTATTACATTATGTGAATCCATGTTAGTATCATTAGAATTACATTGTAACTATAATTGTGGCCTAATTATATAGTATATATACATGTAACATATTTTGGCATAAGTGTTGTGTATATATACAAATTATAGAATGCTGATATATGGCCTTGTTCCAATATAATAGTCACCCTCCTTCTCCTTCACGTGTATGGCAAAAAGGCTAAGGCCTATTCTCCCATTCTTCTCCCAAGCTTAGCTAGCAATAATTATATGAGGAGTGGCTCTAATGATGGCTTTCAACAACTATCTACCAACTTCCTCTTATCTAGCATGCAATTCAAATTTCTGTTAGTTTGAAATAGTAGGCAATTGCATTGTCTGTATCTTGTTTTCTCTATAAATATGGCTTCCTTTCTTCCCATTTCACATTGCTGAGAGTTTGTTTGAGTTGATAAGTTGAGAGCATATACATAATAGCATTGTGAGATATCAGCAAGCTTACTCCATAACAGAGGTATAAATCTCCTTCGTGTCTTCATTTTCATTTTCTGTCAAAAGAACTCCATTGTTGTTCTCTGAGTTTTGTTGAAATTCTTGATTATGCCAAATTGGTTCATGATTGGTTTGTAGAACCCTTATATTGTTGTTATATAAACATACACACATGATGGAACCACTGAATAGTCTTTCATTTCCATTGTTCCTCTTCAATTTCTGTAAATACATGAAATTCGTAAATTAAGTTAGAGTTCATGAAATTGGGAATTGATAATTGCTATTAACTGTTATATAAGCATATATGTATGTGTTAGTAAGTTGAACAAGTCTAATATCTGGGTATAGGTATGTTGAAATCGATGAAATGGGAGGTTTTGGGTCGTTTTTCGCTGCCGTCTGAACCAGGAAAACTGCCTCGACGCCGCAGCGCCACACGCGCCGCAGCCCGCGCCGCAGCGCCGCACGCAGCGCCACTCGCGCCGCAGCGCCAGTAGTGCCGCGCCGCAGCGCCAGCCTCTGTGTTCAGTTTTTTGCATTCTACAACAAAACTGTTATGTGCCAATTGTTTGATTTTTGTTTAAACAAGCATGGGAGCATGATTAATACATATATATAAACCTAATGAGGCAATGTAAGCATGTTTTAGTATATTAGCATGCATGGTTAACCAAACGACATATAGTTTGGAAACAAACTTAAAGTTTCATAAACGAACATTAACATTATAAAGCATGTTTACATACTGACCTTGCAAGCACGTTAGTACCACCTAGAGACACATGAAGTGCATGTTAGCTTATCTATATTGGTTCCGTAACAAAATTTGAACATCTGAACCTAACTAGTGCTCATTCCTAACAAAATATAAGTTTAAAGGTGGATATGATCATGTAAATGCTATATAGTCATTTTGATGTTATGAGCATGTTTAGATAGCTTTGAAATATATGAATGAAGCCTTAACTTGTGTTTATATGGTTCGTAAGGAAGCATGAACATGTTAGGCTCTATTAGTAAGATTCACTGATAGAAATACAAGCCTTGCACATGAGCATTAACACGATACGTGGAGATTTAAATTCTGATATTTATGGACACATGTGATAGTACTCTTAGACTCATTCATGTGTCATGAATATATATATACCATGATTGGTTGCCGTGATTAAAGTTTAGCATAAACAAAGCATGTTTTCAAGATAATAACAATGCTAGCTACATATATGCAATACGAGTACTCATGAGCATGACTAATACAAGTTATATGAATATCTTATGTGTTTAAAAGCAATCATGTTAGACCATATGAGTTCGTGTCCTTGAATGGCTTTAAGTATTAACTTAAGAACCTATACCATGTACGATTGGATTTGGAAAAGTTATACAAGCATGTAAAGTATCCTTTAAATATGAATACATGCTACGTGATATTATATGATGTTACTTGAACCCGATTTTGACGGTTAACTTAAGGAAATGCCGTAACTTGCTAAAATGAAATATATTTAGTATTGATTGTGGTCTTATGAGATATTAATAATATGCAAGCATGTTTGCTAATTGTTGAGATCTTATATAATATGAGAATGCGTTTAAACTCTAAAGAAGGAACGTTAAGGATAGAAATTATATTCTATAAAACTGTGTAGCTAGGTAAAACTTAGCTTATGTGTTGATCGTATATTCAAAGAGAAAATGTGAAGTTAAAGTATATGACTAATGAATATCATATATATACGTAACTAGTATTACGATAGGAATTCGAAAGTGTTGATTGCTTTTCGTGGATAAACTACGCTAAAGGCAAGTTCTCTTACTTACACTCTTTTAAAGTGCAAGTATCCTAACCGACGCATTTACTTTATGCAAGGAAATCTATGATTGTGAAAGTTTCCTAACTTATACTCTTTTACTATGCAAGTATCCTATCTTGTGTATTGCGAACTAGTTTTCTATTTAATCAGTTGAATTGAATTAGCATACTTGAACTCTTATTTCATTAAAGCTAGTATTCATGTTGAACTTAGTATTGTTCTTGAATATTGTGAAAGTGTCTATGCCATTTGATTCGGCTAGACTTATATTATTGAAAAGCGACCCAAACTAATTGATTGGTGCGGGATCTTGTATTTGACTGAGAAGAACAACCTTCTTTGAAGGGAATATATAATTGTCGGAGAACCGACGTGCACACTTGAGTATGGTTGATTGTTATGCATAACAAGGGTACTTTAGGCTGATCACCTGTTGTACCTGTTTTTGTTGGATTTTCAGTTTATTACTGTCAATTCTAGTAGAAGTTCATAGTCCGTAGTGACTACTCAGTATTCAATTATTGAAATCTTGAATTGACTTATTATTGAATCATATTGATATTATCCTGTCCTTAGCGACTGATATTGAGAACTGTTGATATTCTTGTTATTCTTGAACTATCAAATCTTGTTATACTCTTTCGAGAATTGAGAATCTTATTACTCACCCTTATTGTATATTACTTGCTGGGCAATTTGTGCTCATTCTTGCTTTCCCTAAAACATTTCAGTTAAGGCAGAGCATGGTGAACCTTCGGGCGTTGATAAGGGCAAGGGCAAAGCTACCAACTAGCTTATGTCTGTTATGTTTTAAATATATTAATATTGTATAAAGATGATGTAGTAAGACTGGATTTGATTATGTTTAAGCTTAAGTTAGATTATGTAATAAGTCGTTAACTGATATTATTATGTAATCTATTAAGTACTGTAGGTTGCGAGACTTGGGGGAATAATTATAACAAATCATTGTAAATTATTCTAGAATAGATTTTTCGCTGTGATCGTATGATATTTAATTATTATTATTGTGATGTATTACCATGAGCACGTGATGAACCGAATTCAAGAGACCAAGTGGCGGTCCTGGAATTTGGGGGCGTCACAGGGACATTGTATGGTGGAAGGATTGAATTGTACGGTAACTATTTACTCACAGGTTCTTTTATGATTAGTGTTGAAATCTATATTATCTTGAAAGTCGTTGATCGCTAGGGAGGCTTATCCCTATTGTAGAATAAATATTATTTATTTAAATAGATTATTAGTTTAATTTATTTGTTTAAATAAGATTAGAATTGTTCTAATTGATTTATTCACAACCGATTTAATATGAAGAACCTAAAGGGTCACACCATAAAAGGAAGAATAATTATTTAATAAGGTAATGACATAATCGTAATAATGCATTAAGTATATTTAATTTAATCTATGGTGATAGAATAAATTAAATAACTTAATGTTTAATATTTAATATTTTGAAAATATTAAATATAAATTAATAAGAGATGTCATATTAATATTATTACAGTTATTATTATTTTAATTTCTAAAAGGGTTTAGTAATTAATTTAATATTAGTACTATCATTTATTCCTAATAAGATTAGGAGACAAATTAATTAAATAAATTTAATTAATTATTCTCAATGTGGTGAGAAGCCTAATTTAATTAAAGGAGTTTAATGAATTAAATGAAATCCCATGTCTAATATGTTTAGAAGGGTTGACCAATATCTATATAAAAGAAGTCTTATAATAGATATCAGTTGATGCAATTTCAATTGTTGGAGAGTACTCCTTTTCTATAGAGGATAGAAAACTTAAGCCAACCACCCTCCTTCTTGATAATTCATCTTCCTTGGTGGATCACCTCTAGAGGCTAAACACTTGGGTGGCTAACGTTGATCAAAAGAAGGAATCTAACCCAAAAATTCAAGGAGATCACGAAGAACAAGGAGTTGAACTCGTACCTGTGGAAGCTTCGTTCTACAAAGGTATGATTCCATTACTTCTTATTTATCGTTTTAAATTAATAATTTGCATAAAGGATGATCCGGGTAATGGTTTTGTAGAAATTTTTTAAACTCTGATATACCATGCTTCCGCTAATTTTTGCAATTTGATTGCGTCATGATTTCGTACAAACCCAACAGTGGCATCAGAGCCAAACCTTTATGCAATTATTAATTTATTTTTGATTTCATATACATATGGGTATGTATTTAGAATAATTTATTGGGCATAATTTTATTGTATAAAATTAATTTTTTTAAGAAAAAAAAATGGCATTTTTTTTTAGACGAATCACAATTTTTTTATGGGTGTTAATCTTGAATTCTGCAAAGAAAAGGTGTTGTCTCTTTCTTGCTCCAAAAAGAAGGTGACCCATCAAGAAAGGACTCTTTTAATAAAAGAAGGTGACTTCTTTTTAAAAAATAAATGTGAATTTTTATTATATATATATATATATATATAATATAATATAATATACGATAATATCATATATATATATATGATATATATTTATATATTATATTCTAAATAATTTTATAATTAAAATAAAGAGTTTATTTTAATCTTAAAATTAGATTTCATGCAATTTAAAATTGCCCATTAAATGATACTCATATATATATGGAATGTTTTAATTCATGAGATGGATATTTATTTATTGATATATATGGTGATATGTATGATAATAAATAGGGATTGATTATGGACTATTTGACTAATGTAATTGGATTTTATTTTAGTTGAATGCTTGAATGAATGAGTTTTATTAAATGGGGTATGCGTATCTCGTCTTCTCTAATTTATTCTTGATGTAAATTCTATCTCTCTCCTATGTACTTCCCCTTGACTGCTGATCAAGGTTTCTATTTAAATTTAAAATAGTTTATGTAATAGTATTAGTTAGAATTATCTTGAAGAAATTGGAGACCAGGGAGCAAGGAGCACGTGAAGACCCGTTTGTATGGAGCCCGGGTTTAAATGTAATAGTTATGTTTAAATTTAAATTCTTGCACTTCTAGGTTTGACCTTTTGGTTCACTTGGTGGCTCTAGTGAACCAAACTAGAATAAAAGTCCATAATCAATCCGGGTAGAATATAGTATTCTTTAAGTGCATGCTAAGTATTATATATATTATATTTTATGCAAACATGCTTCGCATGTTTAATAAAATGAAGCGTATTTTATATATATATATGTGCATGCGCGCTAAACAAGATGAGACAAATAACAACAAACCCCTCAAAGAAATAATATTAAGTCCGAAGCGTTCAAAGAAATTTGGAATATCGAACGTCGCCTTCTAGCATTATAAATTAATAGAGTATTAAATATTTAATATGAGCTTGTTGTGCTATCCACAAGGCGAGTATTGAGTATTTAAGATGTTAATTAATCACATTTGATGCTTATCAAGAAAATTAAACGATCTAGTCTTGTTGTGCTATCCACAAGGACGAACATTTTTCTTTTTTGAATTTATGGAAGTGCTAGGCTGGACTTAACTTAAAATCATTTTAGTTCGGATGTGCACACACTTGACCATTATGATTTAAGAGGCAAAATAAAAGGAGTTACATGGTGATGTAATTGACAAAAGTTGTCTACCTATTTATTTGTATATCGTTTGTTGTGCTATCCACAAGGTTATATACATTTGAAATGGAATCCTTATTCTCACTAGCAAATCTTTAATTAGATGTTGTCGAACTATATAAGTGAGGGTAATATTGTTTGATAAAAATAGTGGGAGATACCAATTTAAAATAAAGACCTAAATCTATTTAGGTATGCAAAATTAATAAAATGAATGTTTGCTAAAAATATTATTTTTCACATGCAGAATTTTAAAAATGTCAAAATCACTAATTTCACTGCGAAGCATACTTGATGCTAATAAGCTTACCTGGCCGAATTATACGGACTGGCTAAGAAATCTGAGAATAGTTCTCACTGCTGAAAAGATTTCTTATGTCCTAAACTCACCTGTCCCTGGAACTGTTCCAGAAACAGCCTCTGAGGAAGAGATTGCCACCATTTTAAAGTGGCAAGATGATGCATCTGTGGCTCAATGCATCGTGCTCGCATCCATGAATAATGAGCTTCAGCGTCAGCACGAAAACATGGATGCTCCTACTATGTTGATTCACCTCAAGGAGTTGTATGGTGAACAAAGTAAGACTTCTAGATATGAGATATCTAAGGAGCTCTTCCGATCTCGGATGACCAAGGGCAAGGTGAACATAAAGGAACAAAAGAAATCTGAGCCAACTAGCAAAGGAATGTGCTTCCATTGCAACGACCCAGGTTATTGGAAGAGGAACTGCAATAAGTTTCTGGCAGAAAAGAAGCTTAGAGAAGCTTCGACTTCCAATCAAGGTTTGTTCATGATTGAAATTAATTTTTTAAAAAGTCAAAATTCTACTTGGGTATTGGATACCGGCTGTGGTTCTCACATATGTAATAATGTGAAGGGACTGGTCAGAAATAGAAAGCTGACCAATGATGAGGTCATCCTACGAGTGGGGAATGGAGCAAAGGTTGCTGCATTAGCTGTAGGAACTTATTGTTTAGCGACGCCTTCGAGCAAGTTCATTTATTTAAATAATTGTTATTTTGTTCCGAATATTATTAGAAACATTATTTCTATTTCTGTATTAGATATGGAAGGATTTAACGTTATTATAAAGAACAATGGTTGTTCTATTTATAAAGACGATGTTTTATATGGTATTGGAAATTTGCGAAATGGACTTTTATATACTTGACTTGCAAGAAAATATATTTCAAATTGAACAAACTAAGAAAAGGAAAAGAGATGATATTAATTATACATATATGTGGCACTGTAGACTCGGTCATATCAATGAAACAAGATTATCCAAGTTGCATAAGGATGGGCTCTTAGAGCTATCTGATTATGAATCATATCCAACTTGTGAATCTTGTCTCATGGGTAAAATGAGTAAATCCCCTTTTAGTGGAAAAAGAGAATGAGTTACAGAGTTGTTAGCGTTGATTCACACAGACGTTTGTGGACCTATGACAACAAGTGCATGAGGTGGGTATTCTTATTTTATTACTTTCACTGATGATCACTCAAGATTTGGATATGAGTATTTAATGAAATACAAATCAGAATCATTTGAAAAGTTCAAAGAGTTCAGAAGTGAAGTAGAGAAACAAACGGGCAAGAGTATTAAGATACTTCGATCAGATCGAGGTGGAGAATACTTAAGCGGTGAGTTTCTCAATTATCTCAAAGAAAATGGTATAATATCACAATGGACTCCTCCAGGTACACCACAGTTAAATGGAGTATCTGAAAGGAGAAATCGAACAGTGTTGGACATGGTTCGATTTATGATTAGTTTTACCGACCTTCCAATTTTCTTCTGGGGATATGCCCTAGAAACGGCTGCATACCTACTTAACAAGGTACCTACCAAATCCGCCTCAAAGACTCCATATGAGATGTGGAAGGGGAGGAAACCAAATCTTAAGCATGTTAAGACTTGGGGTTGTCCAGCTTATGTCAAAAAGTTTGAAAATGATAAGCTACAGACTAAATCCGATAAGTGTAGATTTGTGGGATACCCTAAAGAAACTTTAGGGTATTATTTCTATCATCTAACTAATCAAAAGGTGTTTGTTGCGAATCATGCTGCCTTCTTGGAAAAGGAGTTTATCCATGAAGGGGTCAGTGGGAGTAAGATATATCTTGAAGAAGTTCAAGAACCACAAGTTACCACGGATCAAAGTCAGGTACCTGACCAAGTAGAAGAACCTATTGTACAACACCCTATTTGTAAATCTGGAAGAGACCGAAGATACCTGAGAGGTATGGACTCGTTATAGAGGATGACGATGAGGTACACATCATGAATGATGATGATCCATTGAATTACGAACAGGCTATGAGTAATAAAGACTCAGGGAAATAGCTTGAAGCCATGAAATCCGAAATAGACTCCATATATGAAAACGAAGTATGGACTTTGGTTTCACCACCTGAAGGCATTAAGCCTATTGGGTGTAAATGGGTCTTTAAAAAAAAGTCGTGAGCGGACGGCAAGTTAGAGACCTATAAAGCCCGACTGGTTGCAAAAGGTTTCAAAAAAAGACAAGGACTATGATGAAACCTTCTCACCAGTAGCTATGCTCAAGTCCATTAGGATTTTGCTTACGATTGCAGCTTATAACGACTATGAGATCTGGCAGATGGACGTGAAAATGGCCTTCCTTAATGGGAAACTTGAGGAGGATGTGTATATGACACAGCCAGAGGGATTTATTTCAAAGGTTAGAACAAATCAAGTCTGTAAGCTGCAACGATCCATTTATGGATTGAAGCAAGCTTCTCGTAGATGGAACATTCGTTTTGATGAGACAATCAAAGAGTTTGATTTTATCAAAAATGACGATGAACCATGTGTGTACAAGAAGGTTAGTGGGAGCGCAGTTTCATTTCTTGTATTATATGTTGATGATATATTACTGATAGGGAATGACATTCCTATGCTACAATCGATTATAATCTGGTTATCTAAACACTTCTCTATGAAGGACTTGGGAGAAGCATCCTATATTTTGGGGATAAAGATCTATAGAGATAGATCTAAAAGGATGCTTGGTTTATCCCAAGGAACGTACATTGATGCGATGCTAAAGGGGTTTAGCATGGAAGATTCCAAAAGAGGTCTCATACCGATGAGCCATGGAATACATCTCTCCAAGAAACAGACCCCAAAGACACCTGAGGAGAAAGACCGTATGAGTAAGATCCCTTATGCTTCTGCAATAGGATCTATTATGTACGGTATGATATGTACTAGACCGGATATTGCTCATGCACTTAGTGTAACGAGCAGATACCAGTCAAATCCTGGAGAAAAGCACTGGAAGGCAGTGAAGAATATCCTAAAGTACTTGAGAAGGACTAAAGATATTTTTCTTGCCTACGGTGGGTCTGAATTAAAACTCGAGGGATTCACGTACTCAAGTTTTCAAACAGACCAAGATGACAGTAAATCTGTTTTGGGGTATGTGTTTACCTTGAACGGAGGCGCATTGAGTTAGAAGAGTTCCAAGCAACAAACAGTTGCTGATTTAGTGACAAAGACAAAGTATATAACTGTAAGTGAAGCTGCAAGTTGATGTTTTGGATGAAAAATTTATTACAGAACTAGGAATAGTTCCTAAGTCTCATCTTGAATCTAAACATGTGTTGCGGCACTTTGATTAAGAAATCATTGAAAGAGGAGCATATAGACTCTCAAGATAACATTGCATATCCATTTACTAAAGCTATAACACAACAGCAGTTTGATCGTCATTAGAGAAGTTGGTATGAGATACCATGGCTATTGGCATTAGTGCAAGTGGGAGATTGATAGTAGTGTGTATACAAGCCAATCATGTATGATGATAAAGCACATACTTTGTAAATAATCTTATTTATTTATTAATAAAATATTCAATTAAGGCATTTAATTATCTACATGGTGCTGTTTTTATAATATGTAAATAACCCATAGTTTTAAGCAATGCTTTTAGAATCATGATGAGATCATGCTAATGAGATCTAAATTCTTAGAAAGCTTAAAAACTAAAATAATTCCCAATCGTGGGATTACTAAAATGGGGATTAGTAAATCCGGATAGATTGGTACATATGTTGCTTGCTCATTGGACGAGGATGACTGATCTCATGGTCATTTGTGTGGAGACACTAAAGCAAGTATGTAGGTGCTTATTGGAGAATAATTTCACTGAACGTGACTCGCTATGGAATACCTAATGGAGTTTTACTCGCCTGTCAATAGGAATTCCTAATGTGATAGTAGTATAAGTGATCCTTGGACTTGAAATTATCATAGTATCTTGTATGTAATGAATTGTACTTTGACTTATTTCTTAAAGCCCTTTAGGGTATATAAAAGGGTATGCTTGAGTATAATGAGTCACATATGGAGATAATGAATGATCAATAAAGAATCTACCACCTCTAGTAAAAGAGGAGATATGTCCTATGTGATTCGTTAAATGACAACCCAGGAATCCTTGGCCAAGGTGGAATGAAATTAGAAAGGAGTTTCTAATTTGCATTATTTAGAGTTGTGCATTTTCTAATTGAAATACATATGATTAAATAAAATAAGACTTGACAGTAAATCTATGTCTTATATTTAATTGGGACATTGTATGGTGGAGGGATTGAATTGTACGGTAACTATTTACTCACAGGTTCTTTTATGATTAATGTTAAAATCTATATTATTTGGAAAGTCGTTGATCGCTAGGGATACTTATCCCTATTGTAGAATAAATATTATTTATTTGAATAGATTATTAGTTTAATTTATTTATTTAAATAAGATTAGAATTGTTCTAATTGATTTATTCACAACAGGTTTAATATGGAGAACCTAAAGGGTCACACCATAAAAGGAAGAATAATTATTTAATAAGGTAATGACATAATCGTAATAATGCATTAAGTATAATTAATTTAATCCATGGTAATAGAATAAATTAAATAGCTTAATGTTTAATATTTAATATTTTGGAAATATTAAATATAAATTAATAAGAGATGTCTTATTAATATTATTATAATTATTATTATTTTAATTTCTAAAAGGGTTTAGTAATTAATTTAATATTAGTACTCTCATTTATTCCTAATAAGATTAGGAGACAAATTAATTAAATAAATTTAATTAATTATTCCCAATGTGGTGGGAAGCCTAAATTAATTAAAGGAGTTTAATTAATTAAATGAAATCCCATGTGTAATAGGATTAGAAGGGTTGACCAATATCTATATAAGAAGAGTCTTATAATAGATATCAGTTGATGCAATTCTAATTGTTGGAGAGTACTCCTTTTCTATAGAGGATAGAAAACTAAGCCAACCACCCTCCTTCTTGATAATTCATCTTCCTTGGTGGATTACCTCTAGAGGCCAAACACTTGGGTGGCTAACATTGATCAAAGGAAGGAATCTAACCCGAAAATTCAAGGAGATCACGAAGAACAAGGAGTTGAACTTGTACATGTGGAAGCTTCGTTCTACAAAGGTATGATTCCATAACTTCTTATTTATCAGTTTTAAATTAATAATTTTTATAAAGGATGATCCGGATAATGATTTTGTAAAAAAATTTTAAACTCTGATATACCATGCTTCCGCTAATTTTTGCAATTTGATTGCGTCATAATTTCGTACAAACCCAACAGCTTGAATCTCCAAAACAAAGGTTTGTAGCCTCCAAGCAATCCAAGAAAATATAGAATAATCGATATCTTAAACCTAGGAAAACAACTCCTATTTATAGCCTAAACAAACCCTAATCTAATAAGGTAAATTTACAATCCCTTTCCAAATCAACTTTGCACTTAAAAACCCTAAAGTCTTATTAAGCCGTTCGCGCTTCAATTCTTTCTATAGCTGCGCGATTAGCGCTCTTAACGCAACAACTCCATCTCGAACCTACGCGGTCCGCGCGTCAATCCTTATATCCACAGCGTGGTCAGCGCTTCACTTGTCGAGACTTCATCATGCTAACGCGCGGTCAGCACTCCAAGTACCCTAGCCATAGCGCGGTCAACGCTTGACTACCATCTTTGTCTGAATTTCATCCTTTTTCACTATAAATTCATTCCAACCCTCAC
Organism: Panax stipuleanatus; assembly: GCA_020205555.1. Classification (NCBI taxonomy): domain Eukaryota; kingdom Viridiplantae; phylum Streptophyta; class Magnoliopsida; order Apiales; family Araliaceae; genus Panax; species Panax stipuleanatus. Next base: position 123,879,177 of record CM035120.1, read on the forward strand.
ACATGCATTATAAACACAAAACACCAAAAGTATAATGAACAATACCTAAAAACTAATAATATAACAAGCTAAAATGAGATCAGTTCATAGGTTTTCAACCTACTCATCACTTCCAATTAACATAATGTATTTTATCCCACAATACTATTACTTTAATAATAAGCTAGCTAACATTTAACCACGTAATCAAATAATAAATAATTCTTTAATTCATTAGTAATATTATTATCCCTTAATAATATTATTATCACTTTATCATCATCTTAAACTCTTGTCTAATATTATCAATAATTTAATAATATCGTATTTACTTCTCCATCTCTTAGTAATAACTTAATCATTTATAAATATTATTATTTATTTAATAATATTTTAATCACATTCTAATATTAATAATCATTTAATTATATTTTAATCATTATCTAATATTATTAATCATTTACTAATATTCACATCATTTATTAATATAAATAGTAAAGGTTTCACACATTTTAAGATGTAAATATTTTACATCTTAAAGCTTAAAATATTTATATTTCATTTCAGAAATATCTTTTACCTTTACTCGTAAATTCGAGGTTTAAACAGCTAATACATAGCTTTTATAGTAAAACTAAATTTACTATTTTTTTTAATTTAAATAATTTTTATATCATTTTGTCTGTTCATGAGTTAACATGGACGATTGCCTCATATATAAATATTTTATCCTGCAAGCACATTCACTTTTTTTTTTCGTTTTACGAATATTCGCATTTTTTTCTTTATGTATATATATACATAAAGAAATATATATATATATATATATATACACACACACACACGATAAGGATCTTAGGCTCACCCAACTAAAAGCTCACCCAAACTCACCCCCCTTTAGCGACGAACCGGGCGACGGTTCGTCCGTCGTAATATATACAACCGTCGTCTATATGTTGTCTGTCGCTAAAAGCTAAGACAACTGTTGTATATATAGCGACAGACCAAACTGTCGCCCGGTCAGTCGCTAAAGGGGGTGAGTTGGGTGAGCTTAGGATCCGGACTATATATATATACTCCGTTGCATAAATCTCAGCTCAAAAACCTCATTTTTAACCCCCAGAAATCTCAAAATATCATTTTTATGATTTATACAAATTTTTAAAAGTTTCTCGTCTTTCGTTGCACTACAAAATAATTTTATAGGCAACTATAGATTTTATTTAATATGTAATTTATATTTATTACATATTTTTATTACTTTATTTATGCCCGAAAGGAAGTTTCTCGGCATATAATAACACTTATAGTCAAATCTTGTCCCGTAGAACTTTACTAGATTTATTATGAATTATTATTTCGCCTGAACGCGATTCGAAACGTCGAAAGTCAAAATCTTTCGACGCGCCGACGCTCGGCGTTCGCTCGTTTATAAGTTTTGACATACTCCTTTGCTCATTTTTAATTTTCAAATCATAAGTTATATAACAACAAAATTTTGGTCATGCTATAGACCTCATGGCGTAGTATTTTAGAAAAAGTTCACATCGCGAAAACAGTACACGAAAGCTAGTCAAAACAACCCTCGAAAATGATGTCAGACAACAGCTCAGCACGGTGTCGCGCGGCTGGGCAGGCTTGCGCAGGCACTGCCAGCAGGCCCACGCTGGCGCTACTTGGCTGATGTTGCTCTGCCGTGCTCGCATAACGAATCAGCCATTTTGGAATTTCGTACGCGTCGATCGTTAATCGAATTGATTCTATTTTTAGATATGTTATAGGTACCGTAGTAGGCTATTTTAAAAAAAATATAACCCACCAATTTTGGACCTCATAGGCAACCTAAAACAGGCCCCAAATATGTCCACTCTTAACAGTTTTCAATTTTTTTCCAGCTTTACCCTCTCTCGCTAAAACAGTCATAACATTTTCGTTTCAAAACATTTTTGAGCGATTCTTGAGCCCACGCGAAGCTTATTTCCAGGACTACAACTTTTACCTACTGACTTTTTCCAGATTCCGAACACATTAGTCCAAAAATTTAGTTCAAGGGGACTGCTCTGAATTTATTGGACAAATTTGACACAACTACTTTGAAATGTCATAACTCTCTTGTTTCAAAACATTTGTAAGCGATTCTTGAGCCCACGCGAAGCTAAATTCAGAGACTACAACCTTCACCTACTGACGTTTTTCCAAATTCAGAACACATCAATCCAGAAATTTCGTTGAAGGAGACTGACCCGAATTTGTTCTCCAATTTTGGACAGATTCGACACGCCTCCTTTGAAATATCATAACTCCTTGCTCTAAAGTCAGAATTATTACGTTCCAGAGTCTATGGAAAGCTTATTCAGTGTACTATAATATACCAAAATCCCAAATTTTTTGGAACATAACTAATCCCGAATTTTCTCTTTAGGGGCCGCAACCCATTATTATTTCTATTCCTTTTGCTTTTCTACAAATCAACACCCAAGTTGGGTAGATCCATGCACAATATACTATAAAACATGTAGATCTAAGGTTTTTATGTTCAAGATGATAACTTCTCATTTCATCAAAGCAACAAAAAAATTTACATAAACAAAGTTAGGATTTTATACCTTTTGATTTCTTCCTCTTTTAGGCTTCTTCTTCCTTTCTCCTCTTTTTTCTCTCTTCTTCCTCTCATGGAAGCCCTATCTCTCTCCCACCTTCTCTCTTTGGTCGGATCCAAGGTGTGGGATTATGAGAGAGATGTTTCTCTTCTTTTTTTTCTTTTCCTTGGCTAAAAATAATTTAAGAGAGATAGAGGGTTGGTAAGTGTTGGTCCGATTAGATGACACAATTTACGCGCAAGTATACGCGGCCAACGAGTAATAAAGTGAAAGTAAGATATCGTTCCCACAAGGAATTAATGGATAAAAGGTCGCCAAAGCACTAGCACATAATCATCTCAGTCTTATTTAACCGGATGGTAAAGAGAATGAATTAAAACTAAGTTAAACTAGGCAAGCAATTAACTTAAACTAATTAATTCTAGAGTTAAAATCAGATAATGAAGATAAGAGATTCCAATTTCCCCTAATGATTCGTCTCAGTCGACACACTTCCAATTAGGTCAAATTAATCATTACAGTTGTTAGCCGAGAACACGAAGGTAAAAGAAGGCCATCTTTCGATGCACCTAATCCATATCACGTGCAATGCACAGATGATAGAACGCACGTGAACACCCACATTATCTAAACCCCTATATATCTATGATGTTTACAAATAAATATGGTTTAAGGTCAAGTCCTCTATTGACTACGAGCGGCGCTTCGGCATATGTCTATCCTAAGCACGTCCGTGCCAAGGCTTTTCTGCTGCAGATCCCTCTGGTAAAACGGCCATAACTTTTGATCCGGGAGGAGTTACGAGGCCTGCCACCTGTCAAATCGAAGCTATCGAAGAGCTCTACAACTTTCATATTTTGAGCATTGAGAAATAATGGATGGATGAAGAATGAAATTGAGCTCCAAGTGACAGCTGTGCAATAGAGATCCAAAACCGTGGAGTTTAATGTCCGTTGGTATACGGGGCATAACTCTCGCCTCCGAACTCCGATTGGGATGATTCAAGATGTTCCGGAAAGCTTAGAAGACGCTCTAAAATATGAACTAAGCTCCAATCCAAGAACATGAAATGAATATAGACCCCCAAACGATGTCCGGATTGCATTTCCTTCCCATTTTTGCTTCAAATGCCATTCTTGCTCCTTTTAGCCTCTAGACTCGTGGCATCACCTTCATTGCTTCCTTACCCATGCTATCTTTATGCTTTAAGCCCATTTCAGAGCTTTGCCCCATTGAAGCGTTCTTCTGCCCTTTTAAGCTCATTTTGCACCCGGAGAGTTTTTAAACCTGAAAATCACAAAACAAAGCAAAAACACATAAAACGCACAACGATACTTGAGTTTAAGCAATAGAATGAGTTGGTTACTATCCGAATAAGTGGTCATAAAAGCCACTTATCAAATACCCCCAAACTTAAGCGTTGCTTGCCCTCAAGCAACCAAAACAAAAATAAACAAAAGATGCAATGCGGTATCTACAATGTATGCAACCTACGCTATCATGAATGCGAATCCAAGTTCCCAGCTAGCATTGAACTATCAAAGCAATGCCTCAGAAAACCACAAGATAGTCAAACAGATAAGTTACCCAAAACAAGACCATAAGGCATATTCTGCAAATCCAAAACTGTCAGCACTGATGTATTGTGCATTGTGTGCCTAGCAACCATTAGATATGCATTCAGATAACTAACTCACATACTATGCTTCTTAGGGGAAAAACAAGATTTAACTTAAGAAAAATAGTAAATCATATAAGTTCTAACTAAGACCGTGAATTACTAGAGTTAAGAGTCAACATGGGGTTTTCATTAAGCTTTTATTACTCACGAAGGCGTATTCGCACTTTCCCGTGTACACATTCGACTGCGCAATGCCTAGTTCTCTTAGGCTTTTTAATGATATCCATGTAGCGAGCTTTTGACCAACGACTCCCAGACCAGACGGCCTTAGGGCGCTGGGTGTAGAGACACCCCTAGGGCTTACTTACTCGAATATCAAAGGCCACAGAACTCGACGTAGCCGAAGTGTTTATTCTATTTCTTTTTTCTTTTTCTTTTTCTGCAAGGGAGTGCATCTTATGCTGCATCTCCCCGCATAAATCATGCATGTCCCCTGTTTCCCCCAAACTTAAGCTTTTAACAGTCTAGTTATTATTATATGCGAACTGAAACTCTTTTATTAAAACATAGTTTTTCCACCAGAAGATAAGTATGTAAACATTTAAACTTAGCATATAATGGTGTTTACTCTACCGTGCTTACTGGTTACACAGTATCTGATAGGTAAGGATTTACATATATGACCATGAAATCAGGCTTAAGTCTCAAATCAGTTCAACAATCAAGTGAATTCAGTTTCCTCATAAGCCAAATACATAACTAACCAACTGAAACTGGATTCATGCAATATATCCTACACATAATGCAAAAATAGAATGCAAAAATTTTAAAATTTTGACAAATTTTAACAAAACACGACCTATATGCACTATATAAACAAACACAATATGCAAAATGAAATGAACTACCCTATATGCAAAATAAAGCCAATACCCCCAAACTTAAACTATTCAATGTCCTCATTGAAGGTAAAGGTAAAAAGAAAGGAACTCCCCTATTTGACTTCTGATTCTGCATGAAATGAAGTGGCATCCTCTCAGAAGTTTTCCCGTCTCATCTCTGCTCTTGGTAAAATAAACTCCGCTCAACACTATACTCAACGAACCAACCCAGCTCCATATCAATCTTGCTCTGCTAGAGATTCCACACTCAATGTCTCAATTGATCAGGTTGAGAGGATGAGGTGGATGGGAATTGGTACTTTGGATTGAAGAGGTAGGAGGTTTTCAAAACTAAGGCTTGTAGTGGGGGGGGGGGGGATTGCATTAAGGAATTGAGGGTTTGGGATTAAAAGGACTGAGGCTTGGGGGCTGCTAATAATTGACATGAAGTGATACCCCGCAAAATCTGCAGGATTTTTCCCAAGACAGGCCCAGTTTATGTGTGGCGCGACCGCGCATGGTAATGCCTTAGATTGGGCACGGTCGCGCGGACCATCAGATTTTGTTGCTGCAGATTTTTGGCATGAACTGAGGTTGGCTTTTGCTTTTCATTCATTCCGAGCAGCCTTTGACCTGAAATACACAGACAATACTTATTAAGCCCTCCTAGACTAACAAAAGTATATAAAATCTATTTACATCAAGAGAATGAACATGAAAAGATATATGCATTTATATTCCCAAAATTCTCTAAAGGTGTATATGCAATGCAAGTGCATCAAAAGTATGCTATAAGCTCTGTAATACCAAAAATATATGCATTCATGCCTAAGTTCAAAAATATAGGTAATGAACTCCTAATTCCTACAGTATGCAAAAATTTAAACTAAATATTAACTAATAAGAATTAAATGAGGGGGAGGGAAATTTGATAGAAAGCATGAAATGGAGAATTAAACAAGGAGGGAGAAAGAGAAATGATAGGGTGCCTCCCATCGAGCGCTTGATTTATAATCCTCTAGCTGGACTGTGTCTGACCACTGCTATCCAACTCCCCGACGATATTGGAGAACCCCTCCATCCATCAGAATTGCTATATGCTTTTGGAGGCTTCCTAATAGAGGAGGACTCGGAATTAAACTACCTAGCACATGATATGAACAAGAATTCCCCATACGGAAGGTAGGGGAGCTAGGCAATGGTCCCGTTGTGTTTGTGAAATAATCTGGGCATGGAGGCATAGAACACACAACGAACTCTTCTTCTATTCTCTTTTCTTCTGACCACCATGGTGTCGAGACTACGAAATCTATCGTGTCATCGGGATCCGTCTTTGTGATGTGGCTACCAATGGGGCAAGGATATGCAAACTTGACTGGAGTCTCAAACATCGACGGAGAAGGATCTTGGGGGATTATCACTGTTGGTTCATACTATTCCACATCCCCAATTGGCTCCTCGGTATCCATTGCCTTTCGCTCGTCCAGTTCCAAGTGCACTTTCGGGCTCTTCATCAGTCTCTGCACCCATATCACAACACCATGTTTCTTGGGGTTCATAACTTACGGCTTCAGTCATTGGAGGTACAAGATCTTGCGTTGTTGTCTTTTGTTCACATACCTCCTCCTTCCTTAATGTCGTGCTAATCTGCTCCACCCAAGTCTGAAGATCCTCAATCGATTGCTCTTGCTCAATCAAGGTTTCCTCTGTCGATGCTATGGGATTCCCCCACATAATTTTCAATCCTTCCTTTTCTGTTTCAGCCACGGGCTCCCTGTATTGAGGCTCATTTGTAGAAGCATAGTTGATTGGGGCCATCTGACATTGAAAATTTTGGTTTGATGGTTCTTGGCTCCCAAACAACTCTTCTTGGTTTTTTGAGCTTTCATACATGAAGTCTATTGTTGACTGTTCTCCTTGTAAACATGGGGATTGATAAGTGGGTTCGGGTGCACAATTTGGACTTGGCTCGTGTTGATCTTGATAGTTCGCAGTATTGGTCTGCCCTTGCTCATCCTCTATCATCAAGGCCCTACTAATTTGCTCTGCCCAGTTCTGGATATTCTTGACTGACTTCTGTTGCTCAATCAAGATGTCCTTTAGTGATATGTCACCTCCTTCCTCCAATCTTACATTTTCTGTGTCACCCTCATTGTTGTGTTGAGGCTCATAAACTAGAGTCTGGAATGTGCATTCTGGGGCGTAAATGGGATTTGGATCCCAATATTGGTCTTGATAATAGTCTGATGAAGGATTGGATGATACCCCCAATCCTACTGATAATTGGGATAAGGCTCATTGTAGGAGTACTCACCCCCGTATTGCTCTTGCCCATAACTGATATGCTCCTGATGGCTCGCGTAGCTCCCAGCACCGTAGTCATAGGTCACTATCGTCTCTCGATTCTGCTGAGCTGAGACAGTATCCAGCTTCCTCGAGAGAACCTCTAGTTGTGCTGAAAGTGTTGCAATTGGGTTGACGCCATCAGTGTATGCTTCCCTTGGTTGCTCTTGCCTTGTACCATTCCATGGATAGAAATTCAAGTCCATTGTACCTAAGAAGAGAATATAGAAAGAGAATTAAACAAAAATAAAAAGTTTAAATTAAGACTAATTTGATTAAACTAATGTTGGAAAACAGTTATCAAATAATTCCCCGGCAATGGCGCCAAAAACTTGTTGGTCCGATTAGATGACATAATTTACGCGCAAGTATACGTGGCCAACGAGTAATAAAGTAAAAGTAAGATATCGTTCCCACGAGGAATTAATGGATAAAAGGCCGCCAAAGCACTAGCACATAATCATCTCAGTCTTATTTAACCAGATGGTAAAGAGAATGAATTAAAACTAAGTTAAACTAGGCAAGCAATTAACTTAAACTAATTAATTCTAGAGTTAAAATCAGATAATGAAGATAAGAGATTCCAATTTCCCCTAATGATTCTTCTAAGTCGACACACTTCCAATTAGGTCAAATTAATCATTACAGTTATTAGCCGAGAACACGAAGGTAAGAGAAGGCCATCTTTTGATGCACCTAATCCATATCACGTGCAATCCACAGATGATAGAACGCACGTGAACACCCATATTATCTAAACCCCTATATGTCTATGGTGTTTACAAATAAATAGGGTTTAAGGTCAAGTCCTCTATTGACTACGAGTGGCGCTTCGGCATATGTCTATCCTAAGCACAAATCATACGTCCAACACCATGTGAACGTACAATCGCCCGCTACTACGATTAGATCTAAACCCACACTTCGTCTTTCAATCCCATGTGGGTTATCATAGTAATTGGTCATGACTCAATTAAGCAATGAAAGCATACATCGCAATACACAAACACATAGTAATCAAATAAGACCATCATGGAAGGAATATCAAATTAAACTACTCATTAGGTTCCATTGAAACCTCAAAATATGATTTAAGTCATAGACAACTCGAATATATTATCCACAAGTAGATTATACATTATCCAAATATAAATTGAATACAAGGAGAGTGAAGAGATAGAAATTGCAAATCTTTGTTCTTTCTCCAAGTGTGGATCTTCAATGTCAATCTCTTGCTTCAATCTTCTTCTCTAATCTAACCCTAGAATCTAACTAACTAACTAAACCCTAATCTAACACTAATCTACTCATAATCTATACAAGAAATGTAAGGGAAATGGAAGAACAAGCTAGGGCTAGGGCTTAAGGCCAATATTTGATGCTCTTTCTTGCCCAAAACAAGCCCCCTTATATCCCACTCAAAAGCCAAGTCCCGTTCAATTGAAAAGTCAATTCTGGCACAGTTGGTGACTGGCGCGGCCGCGCCCAAAAATGCCCTAGAATCCGCGCGCCCGCGCCAAGGCTTTTCTGCTGCAGAGCTCTCTGGTAAAACGGCTAGAACTTTTGATCTGGGCGGAGTTACGAGGCCTGCCACCTGTCAAATCGAAGCTATCGAAGAGCTATACAACTTTTATTCTTTGAGCATTGAGAAATAATGGATGGATGAAGGCTGAAATTGAGCTCCAAGTGACAGCTATGCAATAGAGACCCAAAATCGTGGAGTTTAACGTCCGTTGGTATACGGGGCATAACTCTTGCCTCCGAACTCCGATTGGGATGATTCAAGATGTTCTGGAAAGCTTAGAAGACGCTCTACAATATAAACTAAGCTCCAATCCAAGAACATAAAATGAACATAAACCCCCCAAACGATGTCCGGATTGCATTTCCTTCCCTTTTTTGCTTCAAATGCAATTCTTGCTCCTTTTGGCCTCTAGACTCGTGGCATCACCTTCATTGCTTCCTTACCCATGCTATCTTCATGCTTTAAGCCCATTTCAGTGCTTTGCCCCATTGAAGCGTTCTTTTGCCCTTTTAAGCTCAATTTGCACCCGGAGAGTTTCTAAACTTGAAAATCACAAAATAAAGCAAAAACACATAAAACGCACAACGATACTTGAGTTTAAGCAACAGAATGAGTTGGCTACTATCCGAATAAGTGGTCATAAAAGCCACTAATCAGTAAGCAGTAATGGGAGTGGTTGGGAGTTTGTGGGGTTAGTCACCTAACGTATGTACTGAAAATATCCAGAATATTTGGCCCTTGCGGGTCCCGCTTTTAATTTCTCGTTTTGCGTTTTTAATACTGTCTTTGACTTTTGGACCCGAAAAAACAAATTTTATAGTTGATTCCTATTAAATTCGACGCTCCCAACGTCATAGGCACATCCGTTTCTTCAAATTCATCTCCGAATTTCAAGTTTGACTTTTCTCCAACGAGTCAACTTTTGACTTTGACCAAAAAGTCAACCAGGACATAATTCGTGTTTAGAGTCTATTCTCACTAATTTCGACATTTCGGATTCAAACATCCAGTCCGCGTTTTGAAATTCCACTCCTAACTCTAATTTTGACTTTTTCCATAAAAAGTCAAATGTTAACTTTGACCAAAGAGTCAACCCCGACACATTTTGTGTTTACAGCCTTTTCTGACTAATCTTGACGTTTTGGACGCAACCGAGCAGTTTGAGTTTAAAATTTTTATCTCTAAATCAAATTTTGAGTTTTAATTTGCTTCTTTATTATTGATTAATCATTTTAGCTAATCATTTGTTGATTATTATTCATTTTATTGATTTACTAGTACATAATTTAAATACTAGCATTCTTCAATTACTATAACCATTAGGTTATTTAATTCTCATTCCTAATATATATAATATTAGGTTATATAGTTTTCTTTTTATTTCTCTTTACCTAATAAATAAATATGTATACATATTTATAATATATATATTTACTTAATCTCATACATTTCTCACATAAGTCATAATGTATCAATCCTTATTGATAAATAATTATGAAATTCATTTATTAGGCTACGTCGAGTTCTATAGCCTTTTATATTCGAGCAAGTAAGCCCTAAGGGTGTCTCTACACCCAACGCCCTAAGGTCGTCTGGTCTGGGAGTCGTTGGTCGAAAGCTCGCTACATGGATATCATTGAAAAGCCTAAGAGAACTAGGCATTGCAGAGTCGAATGTGTACACGGGAAAGTGTGAATATGCCCTCGTGAGTAATAAAAGCTTAATGAAAACCCCCTGTTGACTCTTAACTCTAGTAATGCATCGTCTTAGTTAGAACTTATATGATTTACTGTTTTTCTTAAGTTAAAGCTTGTTTTTCCCCTAAGAAACATAGTATGTGAGTTATTTATCTGAATGCATATCTAATGGTTGCTAGGCACACAACGCACAATACATCAGTGCTGACAGTTTTGGATTTGCAAGAATATGCTTATGGTCTTGTCTTGGGTATCTTATCTTTTTGATTATCTTGTGGTTTTTCTGAGGCATCGCTTTGAAGTTCATTACTGACTGGAACTTGGATTCACATTCACGATAGCGTAGGTTGCATACATTGTATATATTGCATTACATCTCTTGTTTAGTTTTGTTTTGGTTGCTTGAGGGCAAGCAACGTTTAAGTTTGGGGGTTTTTGATAAGTGGCTTTAGTGACCACTTATTCAAATACTTTCCAACTCGTTATGTTACTTAAACTCAAGTAATCTTCTGCGTTTAATGTGTTTTTCCTTTCTTTTGTTACTTTCAGGTTCAGGAACTTTCCATGTGCAATTTGAGCTTAAAAGGGCAAAAGAAAGCTTACATGAGGCAAAGCACATATATGAGCTCAAAGCATGATGGTGGCATGGAATGAAGTTGTAATAGAGTGATGCTATGGGGCTACAAGAAGTGCAATTGAAAGCAACAAGATAGCATGAAGCAACCAGCCCTGAGCCAGCAGCAGAAAAACCAGCATCCCAAGGCCGCGCGGCCGCGCCAGGATTAAGCCTTGGGCGCGTGCGGCCGAGCCAGTCCCCAGCTGTGCCAGGCTTGACTTTTCAATTGAACGGGACTTGGCTTTTGAGTGGGATATAAGGGGGCTCGTTTTGGGCAAGAAAGAGGATCAGATATACATGTATTGGCCTTAAGCCCTAGTTTTTCCTCTTCATTCTCTTTCAATTCCTTGTCTAGGAGTAGATTAGGTTAGAGATTAGTGTTAGATTAGTTTAAAGTGGTTAGATTCTAGGGTTTGATTTGTATTGAAGATTGAAGCAAGAGGATTGACATCAAGGGTCCAAGCTTGGAGAAAGATTTGAAATCTCTATCCTTAATCTCTCTTTGCTATTACATTGTATATTTAGATGATGTTATTGAATCTTGTGGATAATATACTTGAGTTATTTATGGCTTAAGCTTATTTTTAGGTTTCAATGGAACCTTTTGAGTAGTTTACTTTGATATGCTTCCATGCTTGTCTCTTTGATTGTTATATGACTGTCTATTACGATTCGTGCTTGCATTGCTTAATTGATTCGCGACCAATTACTGTGATAACCTATGTGGGATTGGAAAATGAAACGTAGGTTTAGATCGAATCGCGATAGCAGGCGATTGTAGGTTCACATGGCGTTGGACTTATAATTTGTGCTTAGGATAGAAATATACCGAAGCGCCGCTCGTAGTCAATAGAGAACATGACCTTAAACCCTATTTATTTGTAAATCACATAAGAATATAGTGGTTTAGGTAATGTGGGTGTCCACGTGCGTCTATCACCTGTGGATTGCACGTGGTATGGTTTAGGTATATCGAAAGGTGGCCTTCTCTCACTCTCGTGTTCTCGGCTAACACTTATAATGATTAATTTGACCTAATTGGAAGTGAATCGACTAAGACAAATCATTAGGGGAAATTGGAATCTCTTGTCTTCATTATCTGATTTTAACACTAGAATTAATTAGTTTAAGTTAATTACTTGCCTAGTTTAACTTGGTAATAATTCATTCTCTCTACCACCCGTTTAAATAAGACTGAGATGATTATGTGCTAGTGGTTTGGTGTTTTTTATCCATTAATTCTCTATGGGATGATACATGTACTTACACTTTATTACTCGTTGGCCGCGTATACTTGCGCGTTAATTATGTCATCTAATCGGACCAACAAGTTTTTGGCGCCGTTGCCTGGAAATTATTTGGATAACTGTTTGCCAACATTAGTTTCAATCAAATTAGTTAATTTAAACTTTTTATTTTTGTTTTAATTCTTCCTATATTCTCTTCTCAGGTACAATGGACTTAAATTTCTATCCATGGAACTGTACACGATAAGAGCAACCAAGGGAAGCAAGCACTGATGGACTCGACCCACTTGCCACACTCTCAACACAGTTAGAGGATCTCTCAAGAAAGTTGGATACTGTTTCAGCCCAACAGAGTCGAGAGCCAGTGACTTCAAATGACTATGGTTTTGGAGCTTATATGAGCCATCAGAAGCCTATCAGTTATGGACAGGAGCAGTATGGGGGTGAGTACTTCCACAGTGAGCCGTACACCAATTATCAGCAAGATTGGGGGTATCACCCGAGCCCTTCCGAAAACTACTATCAAGACCAATACTGTGAGCTTAGTCCAATTTTTACACCCGAACCCACTTATCCATCCCCATGTTTACAAGGAGAACAGTCTACCATGGACATCCTGGATAGAGCCCTAGCGAAGCAAGAGGAGATGATTAGGAGCCAAGAATAATCAGACCAAAACTTTCTGAACCAGATGGGCCTAATCAACAATCCCTCAACAAATGAGCCTCAATACAGGGAGCCCGTGGTTGAAACAAAAAAGGAAGGATTGGACAATTTGTGGGGAAATTCCATAGCATCAACACAGGAGACCTTAGTTGAGCAATCACAGTCAATCGAGAATCTTCAGAATGGTGCAAATCAGATTAACATGGCCTTGATGAAAGAGGAGTTGATTGAGCAAGGGATACAGACTCAGAATCTTCAGAATCAGCTCTCTCAAGTAGTGGAAGCCATGAACAAAGGACCTCAAACCTCCAATGAGATTCATACATGGATTCTGAGGATGAAGTGGACGAGGAGATCTTGATTGAGCAAGAGTATTCAAATGAGGATCTTCAAATTTGGGTAGAGCAGATTAGCACGGCATTAAGGAAAGATGAAGTATTTGAACAAGAGACAACAATGCAAGATCCTGTACCTCCAATGGCTGAAGCCGTAAGTTATGATCCCCAGACTACGTGGTGCTATGACATGGGTGCAGACACTGATAGAGAATCAAAAGTGCAATTGCAACTAGATGAGCCTAAGGCAATGGAACAAGAGGAGATAATTGGGGATGTGGAACAGTATGAACCAACAGTGATAATACCCCAAGAGCCTTCTCCGCCAAAGTTTGAGACTCCAGTCAAGTTTGCACATCCTTGCCCCCTTGGAAGCCACATTACAGAGCCGAATCTCGATGATATAAGAGAGTCCGCCTGCTTAAAACCATGGTGGTCAGAAGAGAAGAGAATAGAAGAAGAAACCGTTGTGTTGTGCGAACCCCAAAGCCCAAACCATTTCACATACACAATGGAACCCTTGCCTAGCCCCCCGACCTTCAGTACGGGGAATCCTTGTTCATATCATGTGCTAGGTAGTTTAAATCTGTACCCTCTCCTGCTGGGAAGCCGCCAAAGTCACACATCGATTCTGATGGATGGAGGGGTTCTCCAATACCGTCGGCGAGTTGGATAGCAGTGGTCAGACAGAGTCGAGCTAGAGGACTATAAATCAAGCGCTAGATGGGAGGCACCCCATCGATTCTCTCTCTATCTCTTTGTTTAATTCTCCATTACCTGCTTCCTATCAATTCTCTCTCTATCTCTCTGTTTAATTCTCCATTTACATGCTTTCTATCACATTTCCCTCCCCCTCGTTTAATTCTTATTGGTTAATATTTAGTTTAAATTTTTGCATACTGTAGGAATTAAGAGTTCATTGCCTACATTTTTGAACTTAGGCATGAATGCGTATATTTTTGGGATTACAAAGCTTATAGCATACTTTTGATGCACTTGCATTGCTTATACTCACCTTTAGAGAATTTTTGGGAATTTAATGCATATATCTTTCCATGTTCATTCTCTTGATGTAAATAGATTTTATATACTATTGTTAGTCTAGGAGGGCTTAATAAGTATTGTCTGCGTATTTCAGGTCAAAGGCTGCTCGGAATGAATGAAAAGCAAAAGCCAACCTCAGTTCATGCCAAAATTCTGCAAAAGCAAAATCTGATGGCCCGCGCGACCGCGCCTAATTCAAGGTATTACCACGCGCGGTCGTGCCACACATAAACTGGGCCTGACTTGAAAAAAAAATCCTGCAGATTTTGGGGTGGCACCACTTCATGTCAATTATCAACAGTACCCCAGCCTCAGTACCTCTAATCCCAAACCCTCACAGTCCTTTAATGCAATCCCCCATCTCTTCCTTAATGCAATTTCCCCCCTCCCCCCACTACAAGCCTTAATTTTGAAAACTTCCTATCTCATCAATCCAAAGTACCAATTCTCATCCACCTCATCCTCTCAACCTGATCAATTGGGATAGTGAGTGTGGGATCTCTAGCAGAGCAAGATTGATATGGAGCTGGGTTGGTTCGTTGAGTATAGTGTTGAGCAGAGTTTATTTTACCAAGAGTAGAGATGAGACGGGGAAACTTTTGAGAGGGCGCCAATTCATTTCATACAGCATCAGAAGCCAAATAGGGGAGTTTCTTTTTACCTTTACCTTTAATGAGGACATTGAATAGTTTAAGTTTGGGGGTATTGGCTTTATTTTGCTTATAGGGTAGTTGCATTCATATTGCATATTGTGTTTGTTTATTTAGTGCATGTAGGTTGTAAATAGTTAAAATTTGTGAAAATTTTTAAAATTTTCTTTTGTTTTTGCATTCTGTGTGAGAGCATACTGCATGAATCCAATTTCCAGTTGGTTAGTTATGTATGTTGCCTGTGAAGAAACTGAAATCACTTGATTGTTGAACTGATTTGAGACTTAAGCCTGATTTCATGGTCATATATGCAAATCCTTACCTGTCAGATACTATGTAACCAGTAAGCACAATAGAGTAAACACCATGATATGCTTAGTTTAAATGTTTACATACTTGTCTTCTGGTGGAAAAAGTATGTTTTAATAAAAGAGTTTCAGTTCGCATATAATAATAACTATACTGTTAAAAGCTTAAGTTTGGGGGAAACAAGGGACATGCATGATTTATGCGGGGAGATGGAGCGTAAGACGCACTCCCTTGCAGAAAAAGAAAAAGAAAAAGAAAATAAAAGAAAAGATTAAGAAAAAGAAAAAAATATAATAAACACTTCGGCTACATCGAGTTCTATAGCCTTTTATATTCGAGCAAGTAAGCCCTAAGGGTGTCTCTACACCCAACGCCCTAAGGTCGTCTGGTCTGGGAGTCGTTGGTCGAAAGCTCGCTACATGGATATCATTGAAAAGCCTAAGAGAACTAGGCATTGCAGAGTCGAATGTGTACACGGGAAAGTGTGAATATGCCCTCGTGAGTAATAAAAGCTTAATGAAAACCCCATGTTGACTCTTAACTCTAGTAATGCATCGTCTTAGTTAGAACTTATATGATTTACTGTTTTTCTTAAGTTAAAGCTTGTTTTTCCCCTAAGAAACATAGTATGTGAGTTATTTATCTGAATGCATATCTAATGGTTGCTAGGCACACAACGCACAATACATCAGTGCTGACAGTTTTGGATTTGCAAGAATATGCTTATGGTCTTGTCTTGGGTATCTTATCTTTTTGATTATCTTGTGGTTTTTCTGAGGCATCGCTTTGAAGTTCATTACTGACTGGAACTTGGATTCACATTCACGATAGCGTAGGTTGCATACATTGTATATATTGCATTACATCTCTTGTTTAGTTTTGTTTTGGTTGCTTGAGGGCAAGCAACGTTTAAGTTTGGGGGTTTTTGATAAGTGGCTTTAGTGACCACTTATTCAAATACTTTCCAACTCGTTATGTTACTTAAACTCAAGTAATCTTCTGCGTTTAATGTGTTTTTCCTTTCTTTTGTTACTTTCAGGTTCAGGAACTTTCCATGTGCAATTTGAGCTTAAAAGGGCAAAAGAAAGCTTACATGAGGCAAAGCACATATATGAGCTCAAAGCATGATGATGGCATGGAATGAAGTTGTGATAGAGTGATGCTATGGGGCTACAAGAAGTGCAATTGAAAGCAACAAGATAGCATGAAGCAACCAGCCCTGAGCCAGCAGCAGAAAAACCAGCATCCCTAAGGCCGCGCGGCCGCGCCAGGATTAAGCCTTGGGCGCGCGCGGCCGAGCCAGTCCCCAGCTGTGCCAGGCTTGACTTTTCAATTGAACGGGACTTGGCTTTTGAGTGGGATATAAGGGGGCTCGTTTTGGGCAAGAAAGAGGATCAGATATACATGTATTGGCCTTAAGCCCTAGTTTTTCCTCTTCATTCTCTTTCAATTCCTTGTCTAGGAGTAGATTAGGTTAGAGATTAGTGTTAGATTAGTTTAAAGTGGTTAGATTCTAGGGTTTGATTTGTATTGAAGATTGAAGCAAGAGGATTGACATCAAGGGTCCAAGCTTGGAGAAAGATTTGAAATCTCTATCCTTAATCTCTCTTTGCTATTACATTGTATATTTAGATGATGTTATTGAATCTTGTGGATAATATACTTGAGTTATTTATGGCTTAAGCTTATTTTTAGGTTTCAATGGAACCTTTTGAGTAGTTTACTTTGATATGCTTCCATGCTTGTCTCTTTGATTGTTATATGACTGTCTATTACGATTCGTGCTTGCATTGCTTAATTGATTCGCGACCAATTACTGTGATAACCTATGTGGGATTGGAAAATGAAACGTAGGTTTTGATCGAATCGCGGTAGCAGGCGATTGTAGGTTCACATGGCGTTGGACTTATAATTTGTGCTTAGGATAGAAATATACCGAAGCGCCGCTCGTAGTCAATAAAGAACTTGACCTTAAACCCTATTTATTTGTAAATCACATAAGAATATAGTGGTTTAGGTAATGTGGGTGTCCACGTGCGTCTATCACCTGTGGATTGCACGTGGTATGGTTTAGGTATATCGAAAGGTGGCCTTCTCTCACTCTCGTGTTCTCGGCTAACACTTATAATGATTAATTTGACCTAATTGGAAGTGAATCGACTAAGACAAATCATTAGGGGAAATTGGAATCTCTTGTCTTCATTATCTGATTTTAACTCTAGAATTAATTAGTTTAAGTTAATTACTTGCCTAGTTTAACTTGGTAATAATTCATTCTCTCTACCACCCGTTTAAATAAGACTGAGATGATTATGTGCTAGTGGTTTGGTGTTTTTTATCCATTAATTCTCTATGGGATGATACATGTACTTACACTTTATTACTCGTTGGCCGCGTATACTTGCGCGTTAATTATGTCATCTAATCGGACCAACAAGTTTTTGGCGCCGTTGCCTGGAAATTATTTGGATAACTGTTTGCCAACATTAGTTTCAATCAAATTAGTTAATTTAAACTTTTTATTTTTGTTTTAATTCTTCCTATATTCTCTTCTCAGGTACAATGGACTTAAATTTCTATCCATGGAACTGTACACGATAAGAGCAACCAAGGGAAGCAAGCACTGATGGACTCGACCCACTTGCCACACTCTCAACACAGTTAGAGGATCTCTCAAGAAAGTTGGATACTGTTTCAGCCCAATAGAGTCGAGAGCCAGTGACTTCAAATGACTATGGTTTTGGAGCTTATATGAGCCATCAGAAGCCTATCAGTTATGGACAGGAGCAGTATGGGGGTGAGTACTTCCACAGTGAGCCGTACACCAATTATCAGCAAGATTGGGGGTATCACCCGAGCCCTTCCGAAAACTACTATCAAGACCAATACTGTGAGCTTAGTCCAATTTTTACACCCGAACCCACTTATCCATCCCCATGTTTACAAGGAGAACAGTCTACCATGGACATCCTGGATAGAGCCCTAGCGAAGCAAGAGGAGATGATTAGGAGCCAAGAATAATCAGACCAAAACTTTCTGAACCAGATGGGCCTAATCAACAATCCCTCAACAAATGAGCCTCAATACAGGGAGCCCGTGGTTGAAACAAAAAAGGAAGGATTGGACAATTTGTGGGGAAATTCCATAGCATCAACACAGGAGACCTTAGTTGAGCAATCACAGTCAATCGAGAATCTTCAGAATGGTGCAAATCAGATTAACATGGCCTTGATGAAAGAGGAGTTGATTGAGCAAGGGATACAGACTCAGAATCTTCAGAATCAGCTCTCTCAAGTAGTGGAAGCCATGAACAAAGGACCTCAAACCTCCAATGAGATTCATACATGGATTCTGAGGATGAAGTGGACGAGGAGATCTTGATTGAGCAAGAGTATTCAAATGAGGATCTTCAAATTTGGGTAGAGCAGATTAGCACGGCATTAAGGAAAGATGAAGTATTTGAACAAGAGACAACAATGCAAGATCCTGTACCTCCAATGGCTGAAGCCGTAAGTTATGATCCCCAGACTACGTGGTGCTATGACATGGGTGCAGACACTGATAGAGAATCAAAAGTGCAATTGCAACTAGATGAGCCTAAGGCAATGGAACAAGAGGAGATAATTGGGGATGTGGAACAGTATGAACCAACAGTGATAATACCCCAAGAGCCTTCTCCGCCAAAGTTTGAGACTCCAGTCAAGTTTGCACATCCTTGCCCCCTTGGAAGCCACATTACAGAGCCGAATCTCGATGATATAAGAGAGTCCGCCTGCTTAAAACCATGGTGGTCAGAAGAGAATAGAATAGAAGAAGAAACCGTTGTGTTGTGCGAACCCCAAAGCCCAAACCATTTCACATACACAATGGAACCCTTGCCTAGCCCCCCGACCTTCAGTACGGGGAATCCTTGTTCATATCATGTGCTAGGTAGTTTAAATCTGTACCCTCTCCTGCTGGGAAGCTGCCAAAGTCACACATCGATTCTGATGGATGGAGGGGTTCTCCAATACCGTCGGCGAGTTGGATAGCAGTGGTCAGACAGAGTCGAGCTAGAGGACTATAAATCAAGCGCTAGATGGGAGGCACCCCATCGATTCTCTCTCTATCTCTTTGTTTAATTCTCCATTACCTGCTTCCTATCAATTCTCTCTCTATCTCTCTGTTTAATTCTCCATTTACATGCTTTCTATCACATTTCCCTCCCCCTCGTTTAATTCTTATTGGTTAATATTTAGTTTAAATTTTTGCATACTGTAGGAATTAAGAGTTCATTGCCTACATTTTTGAACTTAGGCATGAATGCGTATATTTTTGGGATTACAAAGCTTATAGCATACTTTTGATGCACTTGCATTGCTTATACTCACCTTTAGAGAATTTTTGGGAATTTAATGCATATATCTTTCCATGTTCATTCTCTTGATGTAAATAGATTTTATATACTATTGTTAGTCTAGGAGGGCTTAATAAGTATTGTCTGCGTATTTCAGGTCAAAGGCTGCTCGGAATGAATGAAAAGCAAAAGCCAACCTCAGTTCATGCCAAAATTCTGCAAAAGCAAAATCTGATGGCCCGCGCGACCGCGCCTAATTCAAGGTATTACCACGCGCGGTCGTGCCACACATAAACTGGGCCTGACTTGAAAAAAAAATCCTGCAGATTTTGGGGTGGCACCACTTCATGTCAATTATCAACAGTACCCCAGCCTCAGTACCTCTAATCCCAAACCCTCACAGTCCTTTAATGCAATCCCCCATCTCTTCCTTAATGCAATTTCCCCCCTCCCCCCACTACAAGCCTTAATTTTGAAAACTTCCTATCTCATCAATCCAAAGTACCAATTCTCATCCACCTCATCCTCTCAACCTGATCAATTGGGATAGTGAGTGTGGGATCTCTAGCAGAGCAAGATTGATATGGAGCTGGGTTGGTTCGTTGAGTATAGTGTTGAGCAGAGTTTATTTTACCAAGAGTAGAGATGAGACGGGGAAACTTTTGAGAGGGCGCCAATTCATTTCATACAGCATCAGAAGCCAAATAGGGGAGTTTCTTTTTACCTTTACCTTTAATGAGGACATTGAATAGTTTAAGTTTGGGGGTATTGGCTTTATTTTGCTTATAGGGTAGTTGCATTCATATTGCATATTGTGTTTGTTTATTTAGTGCATGTAGGTTGTAAATAGTTAAAATTTGTGAAAATTTTTAAAATTTTCTTTTGTTTTTGCATTCTGTGTGAGAGCATACTGCATGAATCCAATTTCCAGTTGGTTAGTTATGTATGTTGCCTGTGAAGAAACTGAAATCACTTGATTGTTGAACTGATTTGAGACTTAAGCCTGATTTCATGGTCATATATGCAAATCCTTACCTGTCAGATACTATGTAACCAGTAAGCACAATAGAGTAAACACCATGATATGCTTAGTTTAAATGTTTACATACTTGTCTTCTGGTGGAAAAAGTATGTTTTAATAAAAGAGTTTCAGTTCGCATATAATAATAACTATACTGTTAAAAGCTTAAGTTTGGGGGAAACAAGGGACATGCATGATTTATGCGGGGAGATGGAGCGTAAGACGCACTCCCTTGCAGAAAAAGAAAAAGAAAAAGAAAATAAAAGAAAAGATTAAGAAAAAGAAAAAAATATAATAAACACTTCGGCTACATCGAGTTCTATAGCCTTTTATATTCGAGCAAGTAAGCCCTAAGGGTGTCTCTACACCCAACGCCCTAAGGTCGTCTGGTCTGGGAGTCGTTGGTCGAAAGCTCGCTACATGGATATCATTGAAAAGCCTAAGAGAACTAGGCATTGCAGAGTCGAATGTGTACACGGGAAAGTGTGAATATGCCCTCGTGAGTAATAAAAGCTTAATGAAAACCCCCTGTTGACTCTTAACTCTAGTAATGCATCGTCTTAGTTAGAACTTATATGATTTACTGTTTTTCTTAAGTTAAAGCTTGTTTTTCCCCTAAGAAACATAGTATGTGAGTTATTTATCTGAATGCATATCTAATGGTTGCTAGGCACACAACGCACAATACATCAGTGCTGACAGTTTTGGATTTGCAAGAATATGCTTATGGTCTTGTCTTGGGTATCTTATCTTTTTGATTATCTTGTGGTTTTTCTGAGGCATCGCTTTGAAGTTCATTACTGACTGGAACTTGGATTCACATTCACGATAGCGTAGGTTGCATACATTGTATATATTGCATTACATCTCTTGTTTAGTTTTGTTTTGGTTGCTTGAGGGCAAGCAACGTTTAAGTTTGGGGGTTTTTGATAAGTGGCTTTAGTGACCACTTATTCAAATACTTTCCAACTCGTTATGTTACTTAAACTCAAGTAATCTTCTGCGTTTAATGTGTTTTTCCTTTCTTTTGTTACTTTCAGGTTCAGGAACTTTCCATGTGCAATTTGAGCTTAAAAGGGCAAAAGAAAGCTTACATGAGGCAAAGCACATATATGAGCTCAAAGCATGATGGTGGCATGGAATGAAGTTGTAATAGAGTGATGCTATGGGGCTACAAGAAGTGCAATTGAAAGCAACAAGATAGCATGAAGCAACCAGCCCTGAGCCAGCAGCAGAAAAACCAGCATCCCAAGGCCGCGCGGCCGCGCCAGGATTAAGCCTTGGGCGCGCGCGGCCGAGCCAGTTCCCAGCTGTGCCAGGCTTGACTTTTCAATTGAACGGGACTTGGCTTTTGAGTGGGATATAAGGGGGCTCGTTTTGGGCAAGAAAGAGGATCAGATATACATGTATTGGCCTTAAGCCCTAGTTTTTCCTCTTCATTCTCTTTCAATTCCTTGTCTAGGAGTAGATTAGGTTAGAGATTAGTGTTAGATTAGTTTAAAGTGGTTAGATTCTAGGGTTTGATTTTTATTGAAGATTGAAGCAAGAGGATTGACATCAAGGGTCCAAGCTTGGAGAAAGATTTGAAATCTCTATCCTTAATCTCTCTTTGCTATTACATTGTTTATTTAGATGATGTTATTGAATCTTGTGGATAATATACTTGAGTTATTTATGGCTTAAGCTTATTTTTAGGTTTCAATGGAACCTTTTGAGTAGTTTACTTTGATATGCTTCCATGTTTGTCTCTTTGATTGTTATATGACTGTCTATTACGATTCGTGCTTGCATTGCTTAATTGATTCGCGACCAATTACTGTGATAACCTATGTGGGATTGGAAAATGAAACGTAGGTTTAGATCGAATCGCGATAGCAGGCGATTGTAGGTTCACATGGCGTTGGACTTATAATTTGTGCTTAGGATAGAAATATACCGAAGCGCCGCTCGTAGTCAATAGAGAACATGACCTTAAACCCTATTTATTTGTAAATCACATAAGAATATAGTGGTTTAGGTAATGTGGGTGTCCACGTGCGTCTATCACCTGTGGATTGCACGTGGTATGGTTTAGGTATATCGAAAGGTGGCCTTCTCTCACACTCGTGTTCTCGGCTAACACTTATAATGATTAATTTGACCTAATTGGAAGTGAATCGACTAAGACAAATCATTAGGGGAAATTGGAATCTCTTGTCTTCATTATCTGATTTTAACACTAGAATTAATTAGTTTAAGTTAATTACTTGCCTAGTTTAACTTAGTAATAATTCATTCTCTCTACCACCCGTTTAAATAAGACTGAGATGATTATGTGCTAGTGGTTTGGTGTTTTTTATCCATTAATTCTCTGTGGGACGATATATGTACTTACACTTTATTACTCGTTGGCCGTGTATACTTGCGCGTTAATTGTGTCATCTAATCGGACTAACAAATACCTAATCCAGCAACCTATATTATTCAAACAACTTGTTGTTTCTCAACACAACAGGCTAATATAACTAATACTATAAACTGTATACCACTCAGCAAATCGAATACCAATTCAGCAAACCGAATACACTAATTTAGCAAACTATTTTCCCTTTTTAAATCTTTTTTAATATATCATTTCATAATCTCTTTTAATAATTCACGTAAGGTTAAAGGTAACATAATACCTTATTCTTAACATACTTGCAAATATAATTCCATTCTAGGTTTTGAATTTTGTAACCCATATTTCCTCTACACTCTTTCAATTATTAAACCGTATAGGTTTATCTTAAAAATTTTAAATAAATTTTCTATTTTCACTCTAGGTTTTAGACTTTAACCTTTAATTTAATCATTCAAGATTTTCTAAATTTTTGGGTTGTCACAGTGTTAGGCACCCCCGACTTCCGTGAAATCATTGTTACCGCATCTTTTTGATTTCCTAAGCATAAAGTGTGTGTGTGTGTGTGTGCGCGCGCGCGCTTTATTGTGATAAGTGCTTTTTAGAATTTACTCCAAGGTTTATGTTGATTTATTTGAAAGTAGTGCTGTACCTCTTTGGACCTATGCACGAAGGATTTTATTTATGGAAAAGTTTATTTTAGAAAAAAGTATATGGAAATGACGTTTTAGAACAAATATTTGGCCAAATAGGAATCGAGATCCTTTGATACTTTCGATTATTAATCCTAAGTCTATGATGTTATTATGAAAGTAGTGTTGTACCTCTTTGGACCTATGCATAAAGGATTTGATTTATATAAAAGTTCACTTTTAGAACAAAATAAATATATATTCAATGATGTTTTGGAAAATAAGGTTTTCAAATCCTTCGTCAAATAGGAATCGAGGTCCTTTGATACTTCCATTTGTTTATCCTAAGTATCTATTCTCAAAACGATTTATTATATTATGAATGATCTTTGCTATTTTGATTTGAAAATCATTTTTGGTGATAATGCATGAAAAAAATGCCAAAAAGGGTCGGATCATCATCGGGTATAAAAGTCATCTCGATGAACCCGAGCACCCATAATTGTAAGATCCTGATTAATTTTATGAAATAAAAGTATTCAATTTTTCTTACAATTATTATTCTATTCAGTAAATGGTTAAATTGATAGAAGGTTAAAGTTACGGGTAATATGTGTAAATTATAATAGTATTTCGGGGAATATTCGTTCTGTCGGGGAATATTCGTTCTGTCGAAAAATATTCTTTTTGTTGGGGAATATTCATACGACGGTGCCAATCATTGGTGGGCCCCGCAACAGAATAACTTTTGAATATAGAAAGCGACAAAAATAACCTTTTTATAAAAAATAACTGTAGACACTCGAAATTTTCCTTACCTAACACTGTAGGAGGGCAAAACCGTCAATCAACTCAAATCCAGCCACCAATGCCGGTCCTTCAATTCAAATTCGACCACCAATGTCGGTAAGCCTAAATCCGATCCACAATATCAGTATTCTATCCAAATCCGATCCCTAATGTTGGTAAGCCTAAATCTGATCCCCAATATCGGTAAGCCTAAATCCCACCACCAATGTCGGTACTCCAGCCAAATCCGATCATCAATGTTAGTACTCTAATCCAGCTCCGATCTCCAATCGGACCGTCTATCCGGCTCCGATCTCCAATCAAACCGTCTATCCAGCTCACTTTCTATCCAGCTTTGATCACCAATCGGACTGTCAATCCAGCTCTGATCTCCAATCGGACCGTTAATTTAGCTCCGATCTCCAATCAAACCGTCTATCCAGCTCCGATCTCAAATCGGACCGTCAGATCAACTCTGATCTCAATATCGGGCCATTAAATCAATCTCGATCCCTAATCGAGCCATTAGTTCAAACCCCGATCTCAATATCGGGCCTTCAAATCAACCTCGGTAGCAACCCGAGAGATTCAAATCAGCCCCGGCAACAACCCGGGAGGTACCGATCGACCCCCGATCTTAATATCATGCCGTCAAGTAAGCCCCGGCATCAACCCGAGAGGTACAAGTCAAACTGGACATCAACCCAGGACATGTCAAGTCATCCACTATCTCAACCCGAGAAGTACAGATCAGCCCCGGAGTCAATTCGGGAAGTGTAGTTCAGCCCCAAAGACAACCTTGGGAAGCCAGTTCCATCAAAGGCCGTGCTGACACCACAGGCAACCCCGGGAGGGACAAAATAGTCATTTTACCAACTCTCCACTGACTTGGTTAAACTCAAGCCAAATCAATGCCGCCAAAGTCAGAATGAACCCTAACGACGATCCCAAGTGCAAACAGCGCAAGACAGCTCAACAGATAAACTGCGGGGAATCAAAGACCTAGTTATGAACCTGTCTTCTTGGACCCAGAAAATGTATTTTCTCATGTCATTGCAACACTCTCAGCGGGAGCTTTCCAAAAAGGTATCGCACGCCTCAAACGGACGCTCCGATCAAAAGTTAGAAAGTTTTCGACCGGACATCACATCGCTCGGAGTGCAGGTACATCGAGATGACCAAGCCTGGCACACGCGCCCCACCTCGTGTGGCGGCACCTCTACATGAGGTAGCTGCATGTAGAGCTGCGGCTCCTCTGCCTATATATAGAGGGGCACCCCCCTCTCATTTTAAGAATTCAAAAACGCAGCGAGGCCCTGCCAGTTTGATTTTTTGACTTTTACACCTCTTCCAAACCCAAATATTTTTACTCCAACACGTAGATAGACCCACATACTATCACATATCAAAAAATAACCGATAGAGTTGGTTGTCTAAAGCCCACTAAGTGGCAAAAAGCCCGTATTGCAACCCATTATAAGTATTTTTACCATCAGCAAGTCAATACTACTACTTTGCGCTGTTTTACACATGCACATCAAGTTTCGCTTTCTAAATATGACCGAAACATAGTTCCATGGCCATTTTCGTCAAAATTTGGTACATTTTTGTAAATAAACACAGTTTTTTGCATTTCGACAACTCGAATTGACGATCCTTCAGCTCCAGCAGCTTCAATGCACTAGCAAACTCACTTTTGGCAACTTCGCCGGATTGGGTTATCTTCCTAGTCCGGGTTTGGCCCTTTTTTGTATATATTTAACTGCAAATGTACTAACATTTCAATTCAGTCAAGCCCGGATGTCAAATCCAAGGTAGTTTACCGCTTTTATATATATTTACGCATATATAAACAACTTTCACCATCACTGGTACTCATATCAGTCCTAGTTGACTACATTTCTATCAAGATATATATATATATATATATATATATATTTATATATTTTCAGTCCGGCCTGGATTATTTTGTGGTCATGTTACTGCTTTTGCACACTTTCCCATACTGGGTGCTTTCCCTAATCACTGGGTGACTATTTTCTGTCAATTTTAATTCTAATACGGGCACCGGCGTGAAAACCCATTGCCCTTTTTACTGTTTCTATATATATATATATATATATATATTTTATTTCTGTCATAGCCTGGATTATTTCGTGGCTATTTACAGTTTATATATATATATATATATATATATATATATATATATATATATATATATATATATATATATATATATATATATATTTCAATTCCAATCTGGGCTTGCGAGTGAAAACCCATCGCCCTTTTACAGCTTTTGTATATATATATATATATATATATATATATATATATATATATATATATATATTGCTTTACTCAATCTATTCAGCTGTTGCATTCAATATTCATTTTATATGAATCTGCACTGACATATCTGCGGGCGGACTAGATTTATCCAAATCTCGCCAATTCTAGCTTTCAACGGTTCAAACAGGTCCCGATAGAACCTGGAAGCTATAATGACTGAGATTTCTTTAAATCTAGTTATTTTTATAGTTTCAGCTTCGAAAGCAAACTCGCGTCCCTTAGATCGCTATCTAGTGAGAACGAGACGCTTTGGCCATGCGCAGCCAGAATTTACTGATGAATCCTTGGTTCCATTACGACCTGATGATGTATATATTTATTTCTGTGCAAATTAGAACTGTGCAGGTTTATTGGCTACTCATATGTGAACCTAGGAATCGTGGGATTCACGATCAAATCGATCGGGATCTGATTCCCATGATGGACAAACTCCGGTTTACAAATGTACCCTGCCAGTTTTTCTATAAAATGTACATATCAAACCTTAAAATTGTTATCCGGATTTAAGGTCTCATCATAGTGAAATATGTTTGTCGTATCAGCGTCCCTCCGATGGTTTTCATACCCATGAGGAGACCGACACTTGTATTTATTTCTGCGGTCGAGGATGCTTCGCAGCCCTATAAATCACCATTCACATGCAGCCTTAAGGCTATAAAGATAAAATTTGGAAGTATCAAAAGGCTTCAATTCCTATGTCAGCATAGGGGTTTGATAAACAGCTTTCAAAACATCACTGTCAATTCAATTTCAAAGCTTTTTGCAAATCTAATCAAAATGCTTTTGCAAATCAAATTAAAGACTGATTTTTAAAATCAAATCAAACCCTTCGTATATAGGTTCAACGAAGCAAAGCACTACTTTCAATCAATCAAATCAATAGGCCCAATTTTTAAACAGCGTTCACTCACCCATTCGCAGTTTTAAGGGAAATATTGAAAAGATGTGGTACCGTGTTTACACGGGAGTCGTGGGGTGCCTAACACCTTCCCCACACTTAACCAAGCCCCCGAACTCAAAACTTCGATTTCAAAGATCAAGTTTCGACAGTGTCCAGCAATTGGGCCTCTTTCAAATCAAAACTCGGTTGAGTTGGTACAACCATTTTCAAATCTACCAACTGGCGACTCTGTTAAATCAAATCAAATCGTCGACATAAACACATGTTGGCCTATTTCCTAAAAAACCCTTCAAAACCTTTATCCTGAATAAAAAGAATAAGGGTAGAGAGAACTTAGGAAGATCGATTTTAGGAAACCCGAGTTATGAACCGACCCACGGGAATTATTAAATTTTCCAACGTCAACAGGTGGCGACTCTGCTGGGGACAATAGAGGGCTTAGGCCGCTTTCTAAATCTTTTCAAACATTTCCCTTTCAAAACTATTGAATGAGTGAAATCCTGCGTCTCCACAGTCAATAGATGAGTGAATACTGCGTCTTTACATTAAATGAATGTGAATGGATGCTTTCCTATTTTTTAGTGCTTCGTACCCATATTAGTGCCTCGCACGAACTGTCATTGCATGCATAAACGGTAAGGCACGATGTATGTGAATGTATGTTGTGTGTCCCTCTCACAAGGAGGATAACCCGATCGGTGTTAAGTAATGACTCTGGGGACGACTAAGTCTCTGGGGGTGCCTCATGAAAATACACCACTCAGATTCGCTTTAGTAGAACGATCGGATTAACTTCCCTTCTAGTAGATTGCGATGATCTGGGAGCCTTCATGCCGAAACAAAAGCCGCGAGAGTAACCTAAGATAGGTCAGCCTCTGATTAACCAAATTCGAAGGGAAGCTTCTTCATGCCTTCCTCTTTCGATTCCATGTTAAGTCTCCAATTACTGAGGAGCACAATATAAATATCAATAATGAAAGATTTACTTTCCCTGCCAAATAAATGTCATCCTGCCATCAAAACAACTAACCTCGATTTTGCAGGATAAACACTAAAAAACACATAATGCATCCAATCCTTACCTACCTCAGGAAATTGACATGCCTACGTTTTGTTGTAGGTGTAAAAATTGGTCCTGTCACCAGATCTAAATTTAAGAAAGCACTCAGTTCATCCACGGACATGGCTTCAAGTGCTCCACCAGAATCCACCCCAGTCTCCAGGGAAAAGTTTGAAGGACTAAAAAATTAGATAGCCGAGCTAGTCGGTTTTCTGTGAGAACAAAGCAAGGCCTTTAAAGAGAAATAATCTCAAACTCACACCGATCCAGGAGCACTTGGTGGCAGTAGTAGTAGTCAAGAGCCTGAGAAGCTTGACACTCAGATGCCTGGACCACAGAACCGGGACAAAATCAATAAAACTCCTGAGATCACACGCCTCGTCAAAGAACAGGAAGTTGGTGACATTTTCAAGAAAGTACAACAAATGGAAGAAACCCTGCGATCTATCAAAGGGATTGGAGCATTTGACAATGTGAATTACTCTGACCTCTGCATATTCCCAGGGGCTCGTTATCCCGAAAAAATTCAAGTCCCTGATTTTGAGAAATATGACAGAATGGGGGATCCTTACACATACCTGAAAGTCTTTATCGGAGAGCTCGGATCCTATGCTGAGGACGAGAAACTTCGGATGCAACTATTCCAGAAGAGTTTAACCAGAGAAGCTAGAGCTTGGTATGCCCGCTTGGACAATTCCAAAATTCATAGCTGGGAAGAACTGGCCTATGCCTTCCTCAGCCAGTACAGTTTTCAATCATAGCTGGCTCCAGATAGATATCAAATTACCAAAATCAAGAAAAAGAACATTGAATCATTCAGAGAATATGCCCAGCGATGGAGACGGATTCAGCTCAAGTCACCCTAGCCATGACTGAATTTGAAATAGTTATAACCTTCATCGACATTCAAGAAGCACCTTATTATGAAAGGGTCCTAGCAGACATGGGAAAACTATTCTCTGAAATGATCAAGTATGGCGAAATGGCAGAAATGGGGCTCAAATCTAGGAAGATAAAAGATCTAACCGCCCTCGAAGCTGTCGCCAAACATATCCAATCCGGAAATTGCAGGAGTAATCCCCGGAGGGTCCACAAAAGAAAGACGAAGAAGTCTCATTGGTCTTAAAAGGACAAACTTTAAGGGGCGAGTCAAACCATATGCCCATTCAAAGGAGGAATTATACCCCTTTCCAAGCTTCAGCACAGCCTGCAAACCATCAATTCCAGAAAAATATGGAAGTCAGGCATTGAAGAAATTTCACCCCACTAGGGGATTCCCTCGAGAATGTCTTCGAACTTCTTACAGCTCAGAAGAAAATTGTTCAACTCCTTCCACCAACCAACACAAACGGAAGGAACTTCGACCTTCACAAGAAATGTGCTTATCATTCTGGATCTCCAGGCCATGACACCAAAGACTGTTGGTCTCTCAAGAGTAAAATCCAAGACTTGATTGATAGCGGGGAGATTGTGGTAACAAAGCCTGAGCAACCCCATGTCCAAGACAATCCTCTCCCACAGCACAAAGAGGTGAATGTCAACATGATCAGCACCTCAAGTTGAGAAGGATTTAAGTACCTCCGCTATGTTAGGGAATCAAGTCAATCCAATCTCAGTAGCACAAAAAGTTAGGAAACCTTTGAGAAGCGATTCCTGATGGAGCAAGAAGTAAAGTCTCTCAAGGAACAAATCGAGCAGTTGGCTGAACTGGTCGTCTACCAGCATCAACTCACCAGGAAGATGTTTAAGTAAATACATCAATTTATTGGCAGTTATTCTCCTTCGGCGGAAGTCAATTCCATCCCTAGTAGGGATCATTGCCAGTCTCAAGAACAAGAGCACAGGACCGAACAGATGGTCAATGTTGAGTATAATCGAGAAGGTAGAAAATTTCTATTTCAAAGGAATTTCACCAATCTGAACCAGTCAATGGAAGAGATCCTCCAAATGATGATCAATGAGGGGATAGTTGCAGATCTGTTACCCCTATTAAACCCTCAATCCAAAAAATTCAAACCTGACCAAATATGTCAGTACCATTCTAACTCTCCCAGCCACGATACAGAAGAATGCTGGGCACTTCAGAACCTAATTCAAGACCTGATTGAGAAAGGTGATCTAATCAGAGGAGATCAAATCCTCGACCTTACAGACAAAAACAGTCTCTGGATCCCCAATGTATGGTACCAGGACACGTCGTATCCTGTGACAAGGAATCAATTCTCATACCCATGGTACTTACAGGGAAAGGGGTACAAGAAGTTTAAAATCCTATAAAGGTGGCTGCACCCCAGCCTCTAATCTTGCCCTTCAGACCTCAGTATCCAATCATTAGTCTGAAGAAGGTCCCATGGAACTACGGGGACATTGAAAGCTCTACTTTAAACAATAATTCCATCCTGTCAAAGGATAACCCATTGTACCTACCTCAGCGGGTGATCAAACCAGTCACCAAAGCAAAATAGAAGGTGGCTGAAGAAAAGATCAAAGAGTTCCTCAATAATATAGGACACAATGAAATCAAGATAGTGTAAAACTTGAAGAACGCACCTAAGCAAGTATCCATCCTCGACTTGGTCTTATCATTCGAGGATTATCGCAACATTCTAGTGAAGGTACTAGAGGAAGCCCATCTACCACACACGGTAGACACAGAGAAATTCCGTCACGTGATAGAACACATCTTCAGCAACAATGTGATATCCTTCACGGACGATAATATCCCTACAGATGGAACGGGCCACCATAAGTCCCTGCATATAGCCGTGATATCCTCTGGATATGTGATCGGAGGAGTGCTCATTGATGGAGGATCTTCCCTCAATATTTGTCCATACGACACGTTGGAAAGAATGAAGATCAATCCAAACCAGATCAGAGCCAGTCATATGGTTATCCGAGCTTTCGATGGATCTCGCCGCCAGGCTATGGGGGAAATCGAGCTTCCTCTAGAAATTGGTCCGCACACTTTCTACGTATCCTTCCAGGTGCTCAACATAGCCACTGGATACAACTTGCAGTTGGGCAGATCTTGGATCCATATGGCAGAGGCAGTGTCATCCACCCTCCATCAGTAACTCAAGTACATCATCAACGGCAGCCTCATCACGGTCAATGCTGAACCAGAATACCCTACCTATATACATGGGGACATGCCAGTGATTAGCCTGAACATGGGGATTGAGCCTGCAAGTTTTCAAGCTCTCGAGGTGAGAGATACTCAATACCTACCTATTGGGGCACCAGCCCTAAAGCCTAAAGTGTCCACTGAAGTAATGACCGTAGGCCAAGAAATGGTATCTTCGGGTTTCCAACCTGGAGAAGGGTTGGGAAAGGATAAGCAAGGTATCAAGATGCCAGTCCAAATCCCAAGTCAGATGGGAAGAGCAGGATTGGGATATTCATCTGGGTCAAGCCATTGGAATCCGTACAAACATCCCAAGGCTCATGCCTCTATAATTCTGCTCCCAAACTTCACAAATGCCGGATGGGTCAAACCTACGAGGAAAATTCCGACTGCGGTATCGGCCATGTTATTTCCTCCAATCATACATATCCATGAAAGAAAAGGCCTCAAGCATGAGGCAAACAACGAAAAAGGAAAAGAAAAGATCATGTACGATGGACGAGACCTTGTTCACTAACATGACAGTCATTATTAACTACGAGGGTATAAATGATGAACTCCCCGATAGTGACGACGACGACCATGTCCAAACTCCTCACATAAAAAAGAGGAGCAATCCATAGAAAAGCCTCAATCCTATTCTGAAGGATATCTCAGTCATCATCCAGGACGAGGCAGATGAGCACAATTCCTCGATTCTCCCAATTCACGAGAATCTATCCCTGGACAACTAGAGCAGTTTCCCTTGCCTAAGTCGAAAAGGGTAAAGGGGAAGAGAGTACATCTGCCCTTAATCATGCTTTTATTTACTACTTATTTTTGATTGTACAGCTAGAGCAGTAACTTTTGTCATGCTTTACAAATGCTATGTGTATTTAAGCAGTTGTATATATTAATGAAAGCATTTTTGTTTTCAGGACCCAAGCATTGGACGTTTGTGTCTCTGCTAATGAGATGCCAACCTGTCAAAATGACTCCAACTTGGATGTAGAATTGAACTTCAACTTGATGGATATTGATCAAGACGAGGAAGATGACTATGAGGTGCCAGAGGAGATCAAGGAATGGGTCGAAGACAAACCCAAACCAAACCTTGAACAAACCACCACCGTCAACATAGGAACCTCCAAAAATATCAAAGAAATCCAAATAGGTTCAGACCTCACACCAAATCAAAAAGCCTACCTGATCAAAATCTTAACACAGTACCAGGATGTATTTATATAGTCACATGAATACATGATCGGTCTATCCACAGACATTGTCATCCATCGAATGCCCATCAGAGAAGGGTTCAAATCAGTCAAACAAAAGCTCAGGCAATTAAAACCTGAGTGGAGTTTGAAAGTCAAAGAAGAAGCCGTTAAATAATTCAAAGCCAGAATTATCATGGTATCAACATACCCTGAATGGCTGTCAAACATAGTCCCCGTACCTAAACCGAAAGGGAAGGTACGAGTATATGTGGATTACCAGGATTTGAACAAAGCCTGCCTCAAGGACAGCTTTTCGGTGCCATTCATCCACATTCTAATCGACAACACTACGCAGTATGTTATGTATTCCTTCGTGAATTGCTTTGATAGTTACCATCAAATCATGGTTGCTGAGGAAGACCGGGAGAAAATAGCCTTTATCACTCCCTGGGGAACTTTCTGCTACCGACGACTATCCTTCGGCCTCATCAATGCCGGAGCCACGTATCAACGAGCCATGATGGCCCTATTTCATGATATGATCCATAAAGAAATAGAAGTCTATGTCGACGACATTATCATTAAATCTCGAAGGGAGGATGATCACATAGACCATCTCAAGAAGCTGTTCAACAGGTTGCGTAAGTACAGCCTCAAGCTAAATCCCGCCAAATGTGCTTTTGGTGTCAAAGCAGGCAAACTGTTAGGATTCCTGGTGAGCAACCGAGGCATTGAGTTAGACCCCGCCAAGATCAAAGCCATTACTGAAATGCCCGTACCTCGTACCAAGAATGAGATACGTGGATTCCTTGGAAGGATCAACTTCATAAGTAGATTCATTTCCCAGCTTACAGCAACCTGCGAACCCATCTTCAGGCTGTTAAGGAAGAATTCCTCCACCACA
This sequence comes from Panax stipuleanatus, assembly GCA_020205555.1. Classification (NCBI taxonomy): domain Eukaryota; kingdom Viridiplantae; phylum Streptophyta; class Magnoliopsida; order Apiales; family Araliaceae; genus Panax; species Panax stipuleanatus. Next base: position 123,913,388 of record CM035120.1, read on the forward strand.
TGGAATGAGGATTGTCAACAAGCCTTCCTTGCCATTAAGAAGAAACTAACTGAAGCTCCTGTTCTGATACCCCCAAGGGAGGGAGTCCCTTTGTTCATGTACCTATCCGTCAACGCCAACGCAATGGGCTGCATGTTAGGACAGAAGGATGATAGTAGCAAAGAAAGAGCCATCTACTATATCAGCAAATGATTCAGCAGTGGGGAGCAGAAATACACCCTGATCGAAAAGATATGATGTGCATTAGCATGGGCCGCCATGAGATTGCAACACTATTTGCATGGGCACACAACCTACCTCATATCCCGCATGGATCCTATCAAATACGTATTCAACAAAACAATGCTGAATTGCCGACTATCCAAATGGTAGTTGATCCTATAGCAGTTCGACATTATCTACGTGACTCAGAAGTCAATCAAGGGTCAAGGCATTGCAGATTAATTAGCAGAAGCACCTTCAGGAGGGTTCGAGCCCCTGGAGACATATTTCCCGGATGATGGGATCATGACAATTCAAAAACTCTAGTCAGAGAATACAGTCCAACCATGGAAAATGTATTTTGTTGGAGCGGTAAACATGGAAGGTTCTAGAGCTGGGGTAGTCCTCATCTCTGGTACAGGTGATTAATATCATGTGGTTACCAAATTTTAATTTGGCAACACCAACAACACGGCTGAGTACGAAGGCTGTATAATGGGGTCTAGCCCAATCCATGTCTATCAAACACCTACTCGTCTTCGGAGATTCCGAGCTGGTCATCAGACAGACCACCGGCGCTAATCTCACTAAAGAACTGCATTTGTTGCCCTACCATAGGCAAGTCCTCAAAATATCTCGGGAATTCGAAGCAATAACCTTCGTTCACATTCCTTGGGGTTGGAATGACTTTGCTGATGCATTAGCAACGTTGGCTTCATTAATCCGCATGTCTGATAAGAGTGGCTTTCCCAATATTCAATTCACAGTTCAAAAAGCCCCGACATATGGGAGGAATATCAGATAAAATACCTCCTGTCAAGTAGCCTTGGTTTCAAGACATCAAGGAATATCTTCGTGATGGGTCCACACCCGCAGGTGCAAGCCAATAAGAGCGAAAATAGATTCTCAGAATGGCCATGAAGTTCTATCTGAGCAAAGACGCACTTAATAAAAGAGATGCTAGAATAGGCCTGTTAAGATGCCTCGACAAGGAGCAAGCCCAAATACTAATGGATAAAGTCCATGGGGGAGTCTGTGGTCCACACATGAGCGGCCATCTGCTACCCAAGAAGATAATCCAAACCGGACATTACTGGATCTCGCTCAAAGCTGATTGCGATGATCACATCAAGAGATGCTTTCAATGCCAAATTCATGGAAATGCCATTCACGCTGCTCCAAATGAGCTGCATAACATGAGTTCACCATGGCCTTTCTCTATGTGGGGAATGGACGTGATAGGTCCAGTGGAACCCAAAGCCAGAAATGGTCATCGATTCATCTTCACCATGACCGACTACTTCACCAAATGGGTTGAAGCAGCCTCTTTTCCCAAAGTCACAAAAGAGGTCATCATTAGTTTCATCAAAAATAAAGTCGTCTGTTGATATGGACAACCGGAGGTGATCGTATCAGACAACGCCAAAAACCTAAATAATCAAATGATGATGGATCTGTGCAGTAAGTTCCACATCAAACATCTCAATTCCGTCATCTATCGACCCAAGATGAACGGAGCTGTTGAAGCAGCCAACAAACATATCAAGAAAATTATGCAAAAAATTTCCGCCAATCACAAGGACTGGCCCGACCTGCTGCCTCTCACCCTGTTGGCATACAGGACGTCAAAATACACCTCTACTGGGGCTACCCCTACTCGTTGGTCTATGGCATGGAAGCAGTTCTCCCCATAGAAGTAGAGATGGAATCTTTGTTAGTGTTAATCGACGCTCAAATAGATAAAGATCAATGGTTGCAAGATCGATATCATCAACTGTCTCTAATAGATGAAAAGAGAGCTACGCCCATTTTTCACGGACAGTAATACCAGCAAAGGATTGCCAGATCCTACAACAAGAAGGTCCGAATACGACAATTCAAAGAAAATGACTTAGTGCTGAAGAAAATCCTAGCCAATCAGGATGAAGCCAAAGGAAAATTTGCCCCAAACTGGGAAGGCCCTTTCATTGTCAAAGAAGTGTTGACTAGGGGCGCTATCAAATTACAAGAGATGGATGGGACCGAATTTCCCCAATTCATCAATTCAAACACCGTGAAAAGGTACTACGTCTGAAGCACATGCATACCCGCATTCGGGTCCTACAAATCAAATCAGGTTCGCTTTTTCACTAGAAAGCCGGAACAAGGAATGACCTGATCTCCCTCAGCCCGGAAGGACGTAGGCAGCCATCTCCGGTACGGTCAAACTAAACAAAAAATTCAAAAACTCAAAAATCCAAACATCAAAACATCCCGGCACTAGCAGAAACTACGGATGACCTGATCTCATTCAACCCGGGAGTACGTAAGCAGCCATTCCTGGTGCGGTCAAACTAAACAAACAAAACAAAATTTCAAAAAATCCAAACATCAAAACATCCCGGCACTAGCCGGAACTACGAATTACCTGATCTCCCTCAACCCGGGAGTATATAGGCAGCCATTCTTGGTGCGGTCAAACTAAACAAACAAAATAAAAATTCAAAAATTTAAACATCAAAACATCCCGGCACAAGAAAGAACTACAAATGACCTGATCTCCCTCAACCCGAGAGTACGTAGGCAGCCATCTACGGCGCAGTTCGACCTTCAAGAAAAATAAAAAAAAATGAAAGACTAGTTCTAAGACACCAAAGACAAATAGAAGCTAAATTCTATCAAGCCTATCTTGGTCAACAGACCCATCTGAGATCCTCCCTGACATCTCAACTGTCAGTCCATCAAGGAGAAGCTCAAGATACATCTACAACTGCGAGTCATGAAAGAAGTGGTAATCACTCAGCAATAACAATACATCTCCAGTCAGGGAAGTGAATCAAAACTATATTTCTCTGATATATATAACTGCTTTATATACATAATGCACTATACATGACAAAAATAGCTGATCTAGTCTGTGCAGGAAAAATAAAGCTAGTCTATGGACCCAATGATAAGCGGGTCAGCAATGCCAGCATGACATCTCTCTCTGAAGATGGTGGAGTAGCTATGAGCACAGTCCACTCAGCCTCCATACGGCTCAGAACCTCCACAGTCATCTACAAGGTGGCACTGTGGTCATCAATGTACGCACTCATCTCGGTGACCAAACCGTGGGTGTAAGATCGAAGAGCAGTACTATCAGCAATGTGGAAATCACGGGAAGCTATAACCTCATCCCTCTCCGTAAAAGCTGCATCTCGAGCAATCAAAGTCTCCTCGATCTCAAAATATGCTGCATCTCAAGCCGAGCGGATCTCATCTCACTATACAACTACAATATCCAGAGCAGAGCGGAGCTCATCCAGCTCAATCAAACCAGCATCCAAAGCGGGCCTGAGACCATCCCTCTCAGTAAAAGCTAAATCTCTGCCAGACAAGGCAGCCAACATCTGTACTCTAGACGAGTCTCGCTCAAAGGTCATCCTAAATAGTGAGCCTGCTAAAGCTGGATCTGTCCCCACAGGAATGGTCGAGGAAAAGCTAACCAGAGCAGCGGTCAAACCCATGAACAGCTCATCCTCGGTAGGAGAATCTGGATCCTCCATGGGCTCCTCCTCGTCAGAGTCCACAATAAGAGATGAAGAAGCCTCTGCTACCTCTCATATCTCTATCTCCAACCACGTAGAATACTCCAGAGAATAGCCCGAATGGCTACTGGAGAAATCAGCCCTCTCCCGATGTGACAACCCGAAAACTTATAAAATCTTAAATGATTAAAATAAAGGTTAAAGAATAAAACCTAGATGAGAATTTGAGAATTTATAAAAAAAAATTAAGTAAAACCTATAGGGTTTGCTATTTGAATGAGAATAAATAAAATATGGGTTACAAAATTCCAAAACCCTAGAAATGGTGTGAAGGAATGTTAAGGCTAAGGTATTACGATACCTAGAAAGTTGATGCGAAGTGAATAATGTAAGAAATGTTATATTGATACATGGAAAATTTTTGTAAGGAAATAAAATTTCACATGAAAAGATACTATGAGGTTAAACAAAAGATGAATATATGTATAGAAATATATATATATATATATATATATATATATATATATATATATATATATATATATACTTAGTAAGGTGCTATATATTTTAGCAAGAGGAATGATGAATTACGTTAGGAATATGAAAATCAAGATAAAACTATGTTAGTAATTAGTATAGCTGAAATGTTGGCCTTGATTGGCAAATAAGAAGAGGAATAAGTATAAAGCTAATAGTTAGTATGATTAGCAATAAAAATGGAGTACGTTAAAACTCAAAATTTGAGTTAGAGATAGAGTTTTGAAGCACGGACTGTTCAATTGCGTCCAGAACATCAAGTTTAGTCAGAAAAGACAATAAACACAAAATGTGTAAGGGTTGACTTTTTGATCAAAGTCAACAGTGGACTTTTTTGGAAAAAAGTTAAAATTGGAGTTAGAAGTGAAATATGTGATGATTTATGTGAACTATGTAAGGTACTAAGTAATATACATTATATAATGTGAATACATTTATTTTGTATATAAAAGAGAATTAAGTTATGTAACATAATATATATATTAGGTATGAGAATTGAATAACCTAAGGGTTATGACACGGGAGAATATTAATATTGAAAATATAAACTAAACCTAAGAGATTAATTTTATTATCTCAATTTATGTATTTTATAACCTAATTAAAGCAAGTCTAATTGGGTTAAGTAATTGAATGTACATGAGTAAGGATTTGATGTATTAATTGAGTGAATAAAAATCCTAATTAAATAATTAGGGTATGATAAAATTAAAATTAGTGGACTACGTTAATTTACATGGCCCAATTATTTTATTAGCAAGCCCAAGAAATTAATGTTGAATTGTCCAAAACATTATATTAAATGGCCCAAACCTTGGTCCATTAAGTGAGGAGACTTGTTAGTCCTTTGATAAATATGTAATAGTCCTAGTAATATAAATTATGAGTGGACTAGCCCAATTGGTATTTAATCAAGCCCACTTTATTAATGTATTTTGTGGACTTGAATGATTATTATATAAAGTGGGTAATTAGCCATTAGAAGTTATTTAACTAACATTTTTGGAAGCCCAAAATTTAGCCTACTAAGTGGCCCATGAATGTTAGGAATAAATAAAAAATTGGTTTCTAGTGGCCCAAACTAGTAAGGTTTGAAGACCAAAATAATTAATTAAGGGCCCAATTTTTAGCCCAATCAAGAAGGGACTTTTTAGTCATTGGCTAAGTAAATTAGCAATTAGAATAAAACAAAATTTGATGGAAGATAAGGCCACTTGGCCGAAATGTAGAGAAATGAAGAAAGATAAGGATGGATATGCTAAATCTATTCATTGTTTATATTAACAAACTTTATATATCATTTGGTTTTCTTTCATTTTAAAAAGAGAGAGAAACAAAAGATATTGGTGAGAGACCAAGAGAGAGAATAGGGTAACAAGATAAGAAAGAAGACAAGGAAAAGACAAAAAGAAAGAAGGATAAGATAAGAGATAAGAAAAAGGAAGAGATAAGAAGAAAGAAAAGATAAGAAGATAAGGAAAAAGAGAAAGGAAGAGAGAGAAAGGGAAAGGAAAGAAAAGAGAAAGAGAAAGAAAGAGACGTGAGATAGAGAGAGAGAGAGGAGGGACGGCTCCTTATTAGGGGAGAAAGGAGAGAGGACTTCCTCCATGAAAGGAAAAAGAGAAGAAGGAAGAAAAGGATCCAAAAAGGTATAAAACTCTAAAACTTTAAATATTATTTACTTTCTTTGGATGGAATTAGGATCTTGTTGGGTTTGTATGAAATCGTGACGCAATCAAATTGCAAAAATTAGCGGAAGCATGGTATATCAGAGTTTAAAAAATTTCTACAAAACCATTACCCGGATCATCCTTTTTGCAAATTATTAATTTAAAACGATAAATAAGAAGTTATGGAATCATACCCTTGTAGAACGAAGCTTCCACAGGTACTAGTTCAACTCCTTGTTCTTCGTGATCTCCTTGAATTTCAAGGTTAGATTCCTTCCTTTGATCAACGTTAGCCACCCAAGTGTTTGGCCTCTAGAGGTGATCCACCAAGGAAGAGGAATTATCAAGAAGGAGGGTGGTTGGCTAAACCTTAATTTTCTATCCTCTATAGAAAAGAAGTACTCTCCAACAATTGGAATTTCATCAATCAATATCTATTATAAGACTCATCTTATATAGATATTGGTCAACCCTTCTAATCCTATTAGACATGGGATTTCTTTTAATTAATTAAACTCCTTTAATTAATTTAGGCTTCCCACCACATGGGAATAATTAATTAAATTTATTTAATTAATTTGTCTCCTAATCTTATTAGGAATAAATGAGAGTACTAATATTAAATTAATTACTAAACTCCTTTAGAAATTAAAATAATAATAATTGTAATAATATTAATAAGACTCCTCTTATTAATTTATATTTAATATTTTCAAAATATTAAATAATAAATATTAAGCTATTTAATTTATTCTATCACTATAGATTAAATTAATTATACTTAATGCATTATTACGATTATGCCATTACCTTCTTAAATAATTATTCTTCCTTTTATGGTGTGACCCTTTAGGTTCTCTATATTAAACCGGTTGTGAATAAATCAATTAGAACAATTCTAATCTTATTTAAATAAATAAATTAAACTAATAATCTATTTAAATAAATAATATTTATTCTACAATAGGGATAAGCCTCCCTAGCGATCAACGACTTTTCAGATAATATAGATTTCAACATTAATCATAAAAGAACCTGTGAGTAAATAGTTACTATACAATTCAATCCTTCCATCATACAATGTCCCAATTAAATATAAGACATGAATTTACTGTCAAGTCTAATTTTATTTAATTATATGTATTTCGATTAGAAAATGCACAACTCCGATTAATGCAAATTAAAAACCTCTCTCTAATTTCATTCCGCCTTGACCAAGGATTCCTGGGTTATCATTTAACGAATCACATAGGACATATCTCCTCTTTTACTAGAGGTGGTAGATTCTTTATGAATCATTCATTATCTCCATATGTAACTCATTATACCCAAGCATACCCTATATATGCCTTAAAAGGTCTTAAGGAATAAGTCAAAGTATAATTTGTTACATACAAGATACTATGATGATCTCAAGTCCAAGGATCACTTGTACTACTTTCACATTAGGAATTCCTATTGACAGGTGAGTAAAACTCCATTAGGTATTCCATAGCGAGTCACGTTCAGTGAACTTATTCTCCAATAAGCACCTACATACTTGCTTTAGTGTCTCCACACAAATGATCATGAGATCAATCATCCTCATCCAATGAGCAAGCAACATATGTACCAATCTATCCGGATTTACTAATCCTCTTTTTAATAATCCCACGATTGGGAACTATTTTAGTTTTAAAGCTTTCTAAGAATTTAGATCTCATTAGCATGATCAACATCATGATTCTAAAAGCATTGCTTAAAACTATGGGTTATTTACATATTATAAAAACAGCACCATGTAGATAATTAAATGCCTTTAATAAATAAATATTTTATTAATAAATAAATAAGATTGTTTACAAAGTATGTGCTTTATGATCATACATGATTGGCTTGTATGCACACTACTATCAATCTCCCACTTGCACTAAAGCCAATCGTCATGGTATCTCATACACATCTTCTCTAAGTGACGATCAAACTGCTATTGTGTTAAAGCTTTAGTAAATGGATCTGCAATGTTGTCTTGAGAGTCTACACGCTCCAAGGTGACGTCTCCTCTTTCAATGATCTCCCTGATCAAGTGAAATCGCCGCAACACGTGTTTAGATTTCTGATGAGACCTCGGTTCCTTAGCTTGTGCAACTGCTCCTGTGTTGTCACAGTAAACGGGAACTGCTTCTCCAATGCTAGGAACCACACCAAGTTCAGTTATGAACTTCTTCATCCAAACAGCTTCCTTTGCAGCTATATACTCTGTCTCTGTCACTGAATCAACAACTGTTTGCTGCTTGGAACTCTTCCAACTCACTGCGCCTCCGTTCAAGGTAAAAATATACCCCGAAACAGATTTACTGTCATCTTGGTCCGTTTGAAAACTTGAGTCTGTGAAGCCCTCGAGTTTTAATTCAGACCCACCGTAGACAAGAAAAATATCCTTAGTCCTTCTCAAGTATTTTAGGATATTCTTCACTGCCTTCCAGTGCTCTTCTCCTAGATTCGATTGGTATCTGCTCGTTACACTAAGTGCATGAGCAACATCCGGTCTAGTACATATCATACCGTACATGATAGATCCTATTGCAGAAGCATAAGGGATCTTACTCATACGGTCTCTCTCCTCAGGTGTCTTTGGGGCCTGTTTCTTGGAGAGATGTATTCCATGGCTCATCGGCATGAGACCTCTTTTGGAATCTTCCATGCTAAATCACTTTAGCATTGCATCAATGTACGTTCCTTGGGATAAACCAAGCATCCTTTTAGATCTATCTCTATAGATCTTTATCCCCAAAATATAGGATACTTCTCCCAAGTCCTTCATAGAGAAGTGTTTAGATAACCAGATTTTAATCGATTGTAGCATAGGAATGTCATTCCCTATCAGTAATATATCATCAATATATAATACAAGGAATGAAATTGCGCTCCCACTAACCTTCTTGTACACACATGGTTCATCGTTGTTTTTGATAAAATCAAACTCTTTGATTATCTCATCAAAACGAATGTTCCATCTACGAGAAGCTTGCTTCAATCCATAAATGGATCGTTGTAGCTTACAGACTTGATTTGTTCCAACCTTTGAAACAAATCCCTCTGGCTGTGTCATATACACATCCTCCTCAAGTTTCCCATTAAGGAAGGCCGTTTTCACGTCCATCTACCAGATCTCATAATCATTATAAGCTGCAATCGCAAGCAAAATCCGAATGGGCTTGAGCATAGCTACTGGTGAAAAGGTTTCATCATAGTCAACTCCTTGTCTTTGTTTGAAACCTTTTGCAACCAGTTGGGCCTTATAGGTCTCTACCTTACCGTCCGCTCCAGTCTTTTTTTTAAAGACCCATTTACACCCAATAGGCTTAATGCCTTCAGGTGGTGAAACCAAAGTCCATACTTTATTTTCATACATGGAGTCCATTTCAGATTTCATTGGCTTCAAGCCATTTCCCTGAGTCTTTATTACTCATAGCCTGTTCGTAATTCAATGGATCATCATCATTCATAATGTGTACCTCATCGTCATCCTCTATAATGAATCCATACCTCTCAATTATCTTCGGTACTCTTCCAGATTTACGAACAGGGTGTAGTATAGTAGGTTCTTCTACTTGGTTAGGTACCTGACTTTGATCCGTGATAATTTGTGGTTCTTGAACTTCTTCAAGATATATCTTACTCCCACTGACCCCTTCATGGATAAACTCATTTTACAAGAAGGCAGCATGTTCCACAATAAACACCTTTTGATCAGTTAGATGATAGAAATAATACCCTAAAGTTTCTTTAGGGTATCCCACAAATCTACACTTATCGGATTTAGTCTGTAGCTTATCATTTTCAAACTTTTTGACATAAGCTGGGCAACCCCAAGTCTTAACATGCTTAAGATTTGGTTCCCTCCCCTTCCACATCTCATATGGAGTCTTTGGGGCGGATTTGGTAGGTACCTTGTTAAGTAGGTATGCAGCCGTTTCTAGGGCATATCCCTAGAAAGAAATTGGAAGGTCGGTAAAACTCATCATGGATCGAACCATGTCCAACAGTGTTCGATTTCTCCTTTCAGATACTCCATTTAACTGTGGTGTACCTGGAGGAGTCCATTGTGAGATTATACCATTTTCTTTGAGACAATTGAGAAACTCACTGCTTAAGTATTCTCCGCCTCGATTTGATCGAAGTATCTTTATACTCTTGCCTGTTTGTTTCTCTACTTCACTTCTGAACTCTTTGAACTTTTCAAATGATTATGACTTGTATTTCATTAAAAACACATATCCAAATCTTGAGTGATCATCAGTGAAAGTAATAAAATAAGAATATCCACCCCGCGCATTTGTTGTCATAGGTCCACAAACGTCTGTGTGAATCAATGCCAATAACTCTGTAACTCTTTCTCCTTTTCCACTAAAAGAAGATTTAGTCATTTTACCCATGAAACAAGATTCATAAGTTGGATATGATTCATAATCAGATAACTCAAGGAGCCCATCTTTATGCAACTTGGATAATCTTGTTTCATTGATATGACCGAGTCTACAGTGCCACATGTAAGTATAATTAATATAATCTCTTTTTCTTTTCTTAGTTTGTTCAATTTAAAAAATATTTTCTTATAAGTCAAGTGTATAAAGTCCATTTCGCAAATTTCCAATACCATATAAAACATCGTCTTTATAAATAGAACAACTATTGTTCTTTATAACAACGTTAAATTCTTCCATATCCAATACAGAAATTGAAATAATGTTTTTAATAATATTCGGAACATAATAACAATTATTAAGATAAATGGACTTGCCCGAAGGCATTACTAAACAATAAGTCCCTACAGCTAATGCAGCAACCTTTGCTCCATTCCCCACTCGTAGGATGACCTCATCATTGCTCAGCTTTCTATTTCTGACCAGTCCCTTCACATTATTACATATGTGAGAACCACGCCGGTATCCAATACCCAAGTAGAATTTTAACTTTCTGAAAAATTAATTTCAATCATGAACAAACCTTGATTGGAAGTCGAAGCTTCTCCAAGCTTCTTCTTTGCCAGAAACTTCTTGCAGTTCCTCTTCCAATGACCCGGCTCGTTGCAATGGAAGCACATTCCTTTGCTAGCTGGATCAGATTTCTTTTGTTCCTTTATGTTCACTTTGCCCTTGGTCATCCGAGATCGGAAGAGCTCCTTAGATTCTCATATCTAGCAGTCCTACTTTGTTCACCATACAACTCCTTGAGGTGAATCAACATAGTAGGAGCATCCATATTTTCGTGCTGACGCTGAAGCTCGTTATTCATGGATGCGAGCATGATGCATTGAGCCACAGATGCATCATCTTGCCACTTTACAATGGTGGCAATCTCTTCCTCAGAGGCTGTTTCTGGAACAGTTCCAGGGACAGGTGAGTTTAGGACATAAGAAATCTTTTCAGCAGTGAGAACTATTCTCAGATTTCTTAGCCAGTCCGTATAATTCGGCCCGGTAAGCTTATTAGCATCAAGTATGCTTCGCAGTGAAATTAGTGATTTTTGACATTTTTAAAATTCTGCATGTGAAAAATAACATTTTAGCAAACATTCATTTTATTAATTTTGCATACCAAAATAAATTTAGGTCTTTATTTTAAATTGGTATCTCCCACTATTTTTATCAAACTATATTACCCTCACTTATATAGTTCGGCAACATCTAATTAAAGATTTGCTAGTGAGAATAAGGATCCCATTTCAAATGTATATAACCTTGTGGATAGCACAACAAGCGATATACAAATAAATAGGTAGACAACTCTTGTCAATTACATCACTATATAACTCCTTTTATTTTGCCTCTTAAATCATAATGGTCAAGTGTGTGCACATCCGAACTAAAATGATTTAAGTTAAATCCAGCCTAGCACTTCTATAAATTCAAAAAAAGAAAAATGTTCGTCCTTGTGGATAGCACAACAAGACTAGATCGTTCAATTTTCTTGATAAGCATCAAATGTGATAATTAAAATCTTAAATACGCAATACTCGCCTTGTGGATAGCACAACAAGCTCATATTAAATATTTAATACTCTATTAATTTATTATGCTAGAAGGCGACGTTCGATATTTCAAATATCATTTGAACGCTTCGGACTTAATATTATTTTTTTGAGGGGTTTGTTATTATTTGTCTCATCTTGTTTAGCGCGCATGCATATATATATATATAAAATACGCGTCATTTTATTAAACATGCGAAGTATGTTTGCATAAAATATAATATATATATATATATATATAATATTTAGCATGCAATATAGAATATTATATTCTACCCGGATTGATTATGGACTTTTATTCTAGTTTGGTTCACTAGAGCCACCAAGTGAACCAAAAGGTCAAACCTAGGAGTGCAAGAATTTAAATTTAAATATAACTATTACATTTAAACCCGGGCTCCATACAAACGGGTCTTCACGCGCTCCTTGTTCCTTGGTCTCCAATTTCTTCAAGATAATTCTAACTATTTCTATTACATTAAACTATTTAATTTAAATAGAAACCTTGATCAGCAGTCAAGGAGAAGTACATAGGAGGGAGATAAAATTTTACATCAAGAAAAAAAAATTAGAGAAGACGAGGTACACAGACCCCATTTAATAAAACTCATTCATTCAAGCATTCAACTAAAATAAAATCCAATCACATTGGTCAAATAGTCCATAATCAATCCACATTTATTATCATACATATCACCATATATATCAATAAATAAATATTCATCTCATGAATTAAAACATTCCATATATATATGAGTATCATTTAATGGGCAATTTTAAATTGCATGAAATCCAATTTTAAGATTAAAATAAATCCTTTATTTTAATTATAAAATTATTTAGAATATAATATATAAATATATCATATATATATATATAATATAAATTCACATTTATTTTTTAAAAAGAAATCACCTTCTTTTATTAAAAGAGTCCTGCAGGTTTATTAAACGAGTCATTTCCTGATGGGTCACCTTCTTTTTGGAGTAAGAAAGAGACAACACCTTTTCTTTGCAGAATTCAAGATTAGCACCCAAAAAAAAAAATTATGATTCGTCCCAAAAAAAACGACATTTTTTTTTCTTAAAAAAAATAATTTTATACAATAAAATTATGCCCAATAAATTATTTTAAATACATACCCATATGTATATGAAATCAAAAATAAATTAATAATTGCATAAAGGTTTGGCTCTGATACCACTGTTGGGTTTGTATGAAATCGTGACGTAATTAAATTGTAAAAATTAGCGGAAGCATGGTATATCAGAGTTTAAAAAATTTCTACAAAATCCATTACCCGGATCATCCTTTATGCAAATTATTAATTTAAAATGATAAATAAGAAGTTATGGAATCATACCCTTGTAGAACGAAGCTTCCACAGGTACTAGTTCAACTCCTTGTTCTTCGTGATCTCCATGAATTTTCAGGCTAGATTCCTTCTTTTGATCAACGTTAGCCACCCAAGTGTTTGGCCTCTAGAGGTGATCCACCAAGTAAGAGGAATTATCAAGAAGGAGGGTGGTTGACTAAACCTTAGTTTTCTATCCTCTATAGAAAAGAAGTACTCTCCAACAATTGGAATTTCATCAATCAATATCTATTATAAGACTCATCTTATATAGATATTGGTCAACCCTTCTAATCCTATTAGACATGGGATTTCTTTTAATTAATTAAACTCCTTTAATTAATTTAGGCTTCCCACCACATGGGAATAATTAATTAAATTCATTTAATTAATTTGTCTCCTAATCTTATTAGGAATAAATGAGAGTACTAATATTAAATTAATTACTAAACTCCTTTAGAAATTAAAATAATAATAATTGTAATAATATTAATAAGACTCCTCTTATTAATTTATATTTAATATTTCCAAAATATTAAATAATAAATATTAAGCTATTTAATTTATTCTATCACTATAGATTAAATTAATTATACTTAATGCATTATTACGATTATGTTATTACCTTCTTAAATAATTATTCTTCCTTTTATGGTGTGACCCATTAGGTTCTCTATATTAAACCGGTTGTGAATAAATCAATTAGAACAATTCTAATCTTATTTAAATAAATAAATTAAACTAATAATCTGTTTAAATAAATAATATTTATTCTACAATAGGGATAAGCCTCCCTAGCGATCAACGACTTTTCAGATAATATAGATTTCAACATTAATCATAAAAGAACCTGTGAGTAAATAGTTACCATACAATTCAATCCTTCCACCATACAATGTCCCAATTAAATATAAGACATGAATTTACTGTCATGTCTTATTTTATTTAATTATATGTATTTCGATTAAAAAATGCACAACTCCGATTAATGCAAATTAGAAACCACTTTCTAATTTCATTCCACCTTGACCAAGGATTCTTGGGTTGTCATTTAACGAATCACATAGGACATATCTCCTCTTTTACTAGAGGTGGTAGATTCTTTATTGATCATTCATTATCTCCATATGTAACTCATTATACCCAAGCATACCCTATATATGCCTTAAAAGGTCTTAAGGAATAAGTCAAAGAATAATTTGTTACATACAAGATACTATGATGATCTCAAGTCCAAGGATCACTTGTACTACTTTCACATTAGGAATTCCTATTGACAGGCGAGTAAAACTCCATTAGGTATTCCATAGCGAGTCACGTTCAGTGAACTTATTCTCCAATAAGCACCTACATACTTGCTTTAGTGTCTCCACTCAAATGATCATGAAATCAATCATCCTCATCCAATGAGCAAGCAACATATGTACCAATATATCCGGATTTACTAATCCCCTTTTTAATAATCCCACGATTGGGAACTATTTTAGTTTTAAAGCTTTCTAAGAATTTAGATTTCATTAGCATGATCAACATCATGATTCTAAAAGCATTGCTTAAAATTATGGGTTATTTACATATTATAAAAATAGCACCATGTAGATAATTAAATGCCTTTAATAAATAAATATTTTATTAATAAATAAATAAGATTGTTTACAAAGTATGTGCTTTATCATCATACAAGATTGGCTTGTATGCACACTACTATCAGATCTAATATTTTTAAACTCCAAAATCTTAGATCTACATGTATATAAGTGTGTTATGTTTAGATCTATCACTTTTGATGATCAAAAGTTAGATCAAAAGCAAGAAGAATGAAATTATGTTTCAAAAGTTAGAAAACCTTAATTTTTCTTAGCATAGACGATGATTTGCTTTGATTTGATAAAAGTTTGATGAAATTAATAAAGGATCATGGTAGATCCATGTGTTTAAGGAAGTTTATGATGTATTATGATAATTTATGATGAGTATTGTGTGATTGATCAAGAGATCTAGAAGTTTTCTTAAAAATATCCAAGGATGGAAAAATCAGATTTGTGAGAAAATGAAACATGAAATTAAAATGACCATATCTCTCATTGTGTTTCAAATTTTTGAGTGTGGTCAATTTCTAAAGTTAGATCTATAAGTCTTCTAACGTTTTCAAGTGGAATCACTGAAAAAGGAGTTATAGATTTCCGTGTGGACTGAAATTAGCAAAGGACACCAAATCTAAAAATCCCCAAAGAGTTGCTGCAAGTTTTTTCTAGGGGCTGTTTCGTCCACGTAATTATTGAAATAAATTCCGGCCTTTTGGGACATGAAAATATATGAGATAAACTAGCTTGTGTCCAAAAATGAGCTCATTCTGACTTAAATTGAGCAAATTATGACCATTTTATTATTTACATTTTTTCGACAAAAATCGCTATAACCGGAGTTGTATAACTCCGATGGCCACGAAATTTAAACTGGAGGCTCACAATAACCAGTGTAAGATCCCGCCAAGAGTTGGGAATTTTTGGAGTTAAGCGTGAGGTAGTTAATTTCTTAAGGAATTAACTAGAAATGGATTTTTGAAAAATACTAAAGGAAATTAAAAAATTTCTAAAAAAATATTTTTGTGTATGGAATACATATATTTATGTGTAGACAAAAGATAAAAAAATAATAAGATGATTTGGTTAAAAAGGGGGAATCCAACTTGCTGGATTATAATCTAGTTTGCTTGTTGGCCATCAGGTTACTGGATTGAAGGATTAATGAATCTAAGCTTGCTAGATGAGATGCTTGGATAATCCAGAATGCTGGATTGGTCTGTTTAAATAATCTAGGTTGCTGGATTGAAGGATTGATGAATCCAGGCTTGATGGTTTGAAGGAATAACAAATCCAGGCTTGCTGGATTGGAGGTCAGTTGTATCCAGTCTGCTGGGTTGAGAATTAGTTACTAAATAGAAATTCAATCTGGATCCAGGTTGCTGGGTTAGTTATGTCAGTTTTGTTGTATTGGGAAACAATGAGTGGTTTGAATCTAGGTTGCTGGATTAGGTATTTGGCTTACTAGATTATAAAGAAGGACTTATAAAATGAAAGATTAAGTTTTAATTCACAAGTTGTATGATGAAGTAAATGATAAGTCTAAAGTAGTACAGTCGTACTATGTAATAGTTGATGTATAGTAGCTGGGCTAAACAATTCCTTCAGTGAGCGGAGGTATATACGAATTTGTAACCAATCTAACTCGCTGTGAAAACAGTGTAGACTAGACGGAAACTAATTTGTTGGTTGTTTGTGGGAAACCACTCAGTATACTATATTGAATAATATTAGAGACTCGAGGTGTGATAGGTTTAGATTTGTAAATGAGTATGGTGTTAAGAATATCTAATATTTGACTATGTGGTTAAGTGTTAGATGGTTTACTTTTAAAGTAATAGTATTATGAGATAAGTATGATATGCTGATTGAAAGATTAATCTTATAACTGATAGGTCTTTTCAATAAGGAAATTAAGTTAAATTATGTAGCGGTAATCGACTATGCAAGCAAGTTCCATAACTCAAACTCGAGTTATATTTCAAAGCATGTTAGTGAATGATTATTGATAATTATTCACGTCTAAACTGATTATTGATTCGCACGTAGTGCATGTTGCATATATTCATCAGCTATGAAAGGCTGATCACCTTCATTACCCTAAGGTTCAGATAAAGTTGTTCATGGTCCTTGTTGACATTAAACGTTATTGATTCAGTCATTCAATTATTGACATGTTAATTCATACTCTTTCACAATTATCATATTGTTGAAAACTTGAAAGCTTATTCTTTCTTTCAATCATGATATATCTTTATTGAATTTAAACTTGCTGGGCAAAATTTATTGCTCACTCTTGCTATATCATGATAACGACTTACAGATTAAAATGAAGGCTTGAAGAAGGACACAGGAAAGAGCAAAGTACAATAATAGACTGTTATGCGAATAACTATTTAGTTATCTTATGAAAATCTTTTGTAATTTTGAAAGTATGTATTTAGTTAAGGTTAATAAATTACCTGGGGAAATGTTATAGAATCATGTGAAGTAAACAATACATGTTTATTATTTTCGCATTAGATGATAGAATATGTATGATAATGAAGTATCGTAACGTACCAGATCTGAGGTTCTAGGGACCCGAATTTGGGGCCGTCACACCCGATGAGTCCAACACTCATATACTCTGACCAAGTTGGCGGATGACATAGAAGAAGCCGACATCCTCTGATCAGCAGAACCCTCAAAATGGTGCAGACTCTACAGCTGATCAAACTGACACATGACCGCCAAAGGATGATAGGTGGTCACTCCTCTCAAACCAGTTAGGGGCAAATAATCCAGGCCAGATGCATGAGTGATAAAGCTATATGGGGCTGCTAGCCCTGAGCATGGCAAGATCATAAATAATTGCTCAATATCAGACAAAAATGCAGACCAAGACTCTGCATCAATGCACTCCGCAGGCTGAAAAGAGAAAGCTCTGGATGTCTCGTGAGTGAAGCAGAAACCCTGGGGCCTAAAAGATCCAATCGGTCGTATACGAGACATCAGCCATATATACAGCAAGACCGAGCTGCCCCTGAAAAACCCCTCTGGATGGGTACTGCAATGCGTGGTGGATCGAAATGTCTTAGCCAATATCATCGAGATGATGGTGCTACCCTGTCTAAGGGCTCTAACCACGACTACCAATCCCACATCTAGATGATCCAATCGCAACGGCATGTAGACATATGCCACAACACACATCGGCAGCATATCTATCCTGGCTGCATGCCATGCCTCTGTTGAACAGACAAAATCTCCGACGTGGAGATCATAGCTATTAGGCTCACCAAAGCGCTCAATTAAGAAGTACATAGAGATCACATGCCCCGAAACGATCTCGTCTATGACTACACTCTGACGGAGACCAGACAGCCTATTGAACGGCCTTCTCATATCACTAATCGCTGTCCGAGCACATGATAACTCTAAATCAAAGCCAGTAAATCTTTGGTACTCCTCCAGAGTTGGCGTCAGCTCACGTCGTCCAAAGCGAAAAACCTCCATGTATGGAATCCAGCAGGGTAAAAGGCCCTCAACAAATTCGCCCGGAACCCAAAAATCTGCAAGGGCCAACGAATGCCCCAACATCTGGTCCATAGTCCCCCTAGCAGGAAAGGGCAGACTATCATACCAAGCCCTCAATGATGTTGCCACCCAGACGGTGGTAAATGCTCAATGCGGCTGACTACAGACGACGTCATCTTTAGCACCGTACCACAAGACCGTCCAGAGGTCAAATCAAGTCGCAGGTGTCTAAATGCATACACATGACATAATACATGCATGATGACAGTAATATAAACATAATACAGAAGTTAAGATATAGCAAAAATATCTACAACAAGTTATCTACTGCATACAACATCCATGTATCCTGATACAAAGCGGAAGGAAGAATATAGGGAAAATGGGGCACCACCACCCAGCTAATACAGTGGTCTATCAAAATGATGGCACAACCGCCAAACAGCCAAAACAGTGGCTAACCAAAAAGCATAGCTACAATAGCTATCAGAGGAAGTCGTAGACATCAGTGTCGAATCGATCAACCTGCTCCATCTCCTCTGTCGGCACAAAGGTACTAGGATCAGGCATCTCTGGACGGTATAAGGGAGGATCTGCCCCTGCATAACTGCTGCTAAATGGACTTGAAGAGGGACCTACTCCTGAGCTGGACGGGTCAAAAGAAGATGCCTCTGACGGATCTCGTCCAAGGTGCCTGATAAAGAAACGAGCCTGCTCCAACTCCTGGGTCAGATCTGCTATCTGGTTTTCATGAGTCGGCTCCTTGAGGCAAGCTATCCTATCTGTCATCATCACGGATCTTGGCACCATGTCTGCCATGAAATGGGTAGCACGAGTCTGAGCTTCAATAGTACGAGAGCTCCAATAATGCCAAGCTAGAGGAATAATGGGAATACGGATCTCCCCCATGAGGCTCCAAATAGCACGCTCTCCAAAATAGAGCTCCCAGCCTCCCTCCGTCAACAACAGTAACCTGCGAGTCGATAAGTCAAACTCCCGGCCAGTAGGGACACCTCCCTCGAATCCGACGGTCAAATGCTCGGATGTATACGGCGTCCAGGTGATCGAACCCACCGTCAAAAGCTCCAACAATAAACGGTTATGAGTGAATCCCTCAGCAACAGGGACCTCCGTCAAAGTGGAGTGATGCCACCTCCGTCCTCGAGGATAGGTCTCCATACCTAAAGCAATAGCAGGCCGTAGGCAAGGAAGCCTCTCAAATGCCCAAAGCTGACCATGTAAAATATCAAAAGTCCTCAGTGATCAAGACTGACAAAAATGCTGAAATCATAAAGGTACAAAAAGATGTACTCACCAGCAGAAATGGGTAAAATCCTAACCAAGCCTCCGTCGTACCGTTCAACAGCATGCGCATGCCCCGAAGAAAATAGGCAAAGGTATAGGAGCCCCAATCATAGTCACTGAGGCGCTCTATATGTCGAGTGGCGCTGATCAAAGCGAAGGACACAGTAGACGAGTTGTCCGCCACGAAACAACCCCTGTTGATCGACAAAAATAATCACCTCAGAATGCAATCTCTAGCCCTATAGTCATTAGGCGGAGGCAACTGCAAAGTCCCATCCTGGGCATCTATACTCAAGGGACCAGAACGGACTGCCCGACCCTTGAACGCCGTCGTCGAGACTCTCAGCAGGGATCGAACGATAGCAGGTAAAATGTCAGTCATGACAGGCACTAACTCACCCTCAAACTCAATGTCGGTGATAAATCTCCAGTCCATAGGAGTCATCATCACCTCACAATCTAGCAGATGAAGGGACTGAATCTGATGGAACCAGCGCTCAGACAAAGCCCTTATATACCCCCAGGGGCAACGGCGGGGCAGAATCGAGAAAAAGGCCTAAAATCCCCAGCTATCTACAATCTCCCTGTAATCTTCGTGTAGAGTATGATACAGGGAGTGCACACTGAACCAGTTCCCTCGAGGCTGCATAAAGCCGGGAACCTGCATCAAAAACCAACCCAAGTCAAAAATATGTGCCCCGAAAATGGCAAAAAGGAAGAAAAGAATCCAAAGAGAAAAAGACTTCAAGTCACCTCGTTGGCGTGAAGATATCTCGACGGATGGCGACTCAAGTCGCCTAGCAGCTCCTGAGTAGGCACAGCAATGCTTGGGACCTCCGCACGTGGAGCCTGAACGGGAGAAGGAATGGCAAACGGAACCTCCTCATCATCAATATCTAGTGGCTGCTCGTCCTGTGTTGGTCAAATCCTTCCCTCTACCAACCTACGAGGCGTCCGAGCCGGACGAGGCTGTGGCACATCAGAAGCCCTCCTACGTCTAACGCCTGAGGAGACCCTACTGGAACTGCCGGGTCTATCACGATCCATCGACGATAAAATGTCTCCAAATCACCTCAAACAGGGTGTGGTAAGCCTAAAACCTGTGGCTTATCATTTTCAATCAGTCCAGCATATATCTCTAGGTCCTAAGACATGCATGGGCCAGTCAAAAATACCCCGTAAAGTCAAAACTGCATGTTTTCAAATTCTAGAAACTCAAAACTTGCATTGGGTCAGTAGAAAAACCCCCGACAGAGTCAAAAATGCATGTTTTTCAAAACCCAAGATTTTAGAAAAATTTCGCCATAGTCTCCTTTGTAAAATGTATTGTCCACATGCACACAGGCATGTCTAGGTGGCCATTCAGTAGCACACCTACCCAAAAGCAGAAACAGTTTATATTTATGAAAAAAATCAAAAGTCAACCTCACATGGTAGCCAAATTACCATGGACATTTTTAGTTGAAAATCCAGGCTCACTAGACCTCAAAAAGGATGATTAAACTGACCAAAAAGTGGAAAATAACACTGTCTCAGAACCTGAATTTTCTTACATCCAAACGTGCATTATAGTAAGATATGCATACATATGTAGTTAGAAATTTTTTACAAGTTATATAGGCATACATTTTTCATACATTGCGTCTAATAGCACCCTAGGTGGTTTGCATTCTTTTAACGGTCAAAAACTATGAAAAAAGCATGTAAAATGTTACATGCGCTGCGCTGAACGCGTAGGAACTAACGGATTCAGAAAATAGCTGTCCAAGCTCCGTAGATCTAAAAAAGAAGATCGAAATCCTTTCGAAACTCAAACGGGAAACTTGCAAAATGAAAACTCTCGAGCTCCATTTAAAGCCCAGGTGGCCGCACCTCAACCTATGGCATCCCAAGTGGGTCCCACTTCCCCTGGGTCAGGCCCGGTTTGATTCGAGTTGAAACGGAGTTTAAACGAGCTGCCGAGTTAAATCTGAAGAGAAATCGCTACGCGATTGAGCGGTTTGGCTAGAAATCCTGCGTTTAAGCAGCAAAATCCTGACAGAAAGGGAAACTCCATGAAGACCCTTGGTATTCATCCCGGAGCCATGTCCGAGTATCAACAAATTAAACTACAAAAAAACTACGCAAAAATTGCGCAAAACTGTCGAAAACTGCCGTTTTTCGAAGTTTGGGTACTGACTGAAGCAATTTCAGCCGTTAGCTCAGCCCCAGCGAAGTTCGGGTACTGACTGAAGAAATTTCTGTGACGCCCCCAAATTCGGACCGCCACTTGTCTCTCGAATTCGATTCGTCACATTCTTACAATAATACAATAATAATATCTAAAACATACATTCACAGCGGAAGATCTAATCTAGAATAATATACAATAATTAATTATAATTATTCCCCCAAGTCTCGCAACCTACAGTACTTAATAGATTACATAATAATATCAAATACAGACTTATTATATTACCCTACTTAAGCTTAAACATAGTTCTACAATAGTCTTAATATAACACCGGAGATTTTAAAACATAAAAGGAATAAGCTAGTCGGTAGTCTTGCCCTTGCCCTTGTCGGCGCCCGACGGTCCACCCTACTCTGCCTTAACTGAAATATTTTAGGGAAAGCAAGAATGAGCAACAAGTTTACTCAGCAAGTAATATAACAACAAGAGTGAGTATTATAGTTCTCGAATCCAAAAGGGTATAGCAAGGTATGATAGTTCAAGGATAGCAAGAAGTATCAACAGTTTTCAATAACAGTCGCTAAGGACAGCAGAATATCAATAAGATTCAATGTTAAATCAGTTCATGATTTCAAGATAATTGAATACTGAACAGTCACTAAGGACTATGAACTCTTACTAGAATTAACAGTAATAAACTGATAATCCAACAAAAATAAGTACAACAGGTGATCAGCCTAAAGTACTCTATATTATGCATAACATTTAATCATACTCAAGTGCGCACGTCGGTCTCCCGACAATATACAGTTCCCTTCAAAGAAGGTTGTTCATCTTAGTCAATATAAGACTCTGCACCAATCAATTGGTTTGGATAGCTTTCTAATCATGCTATGAGTCTAACCGAATCAAATGGCATAGACCACTCTTTATAAGTTCAATACTTGACATTAAAGTTCGAAGAATATAATTGGCTTTATCATAACTATGATGCAATAAGTCATAATTTGAATAACTCACTTGCACAACAATAAACCTAATACAAATTCAATAAGAATAGAGTTCAAGTACTTGCTTACAATATCCGTTGAATAAAGTAATGCAAGGGTTTAGGATACTTGCCTTATGCGTAGTTTACTCACGTAAAGCTAGTCAACACTTTTGAATCCTATTTATAGTATATAATGTGTATAGGATGTTCATTAGTTAAACACATTCGATACACAAGTTCGATAAGTGTACACATATGATTCTCGCTCAATTATATAGCCTGATACGCATGTCATTACTTACCTATACACATGTGTCATGAAATTAGTATATAAGAAGTTATGAAATCATGTAACATAGTTGTATCACGTATGTCATTATAGCAATTTATAACACTACGTTGGTTATGCCTTTACGATCCCTAAAGTTCCTTTAATAAGTTAAATACCACCATGCTTTTACTACCAATACTTGTAAACATATATCAGTAGCAATCTGTCCAAGTTTTAATAGTTTAGGCATCATAATAGGTTGTCCATCAAAATCAGATTAAGCAAAACTGTCCATCTCAGATTCCAGACTGGCGCAGCTGCGCCATGGCTAAGCCTAGGGCCGGCACAGCTGCGCTACCCCCTGGCCAAGCCAAGGCTGGGCTGCTGTCTTAAGGTTTCTGTCCGTCACGCAAACATACAATACAATATAGCATATAAACATTTTAAAGGTACTTCCATGCTTATACAACCCTTCCAAGTTCAATCATGCATGATATAGTTTCTAAGTTAATACTTTTAATAACTTAAGGCCATTCAAGGTCACGAACTCACAAAGTCTAACATGCTCGCCTTTTAAATACATAAGGTATTCATATAACTCATGTTAGGCATACTTATGAGTATTCACATCACATACATGTAACTAGCACCGTTATTGGTTTGAAAATATGCTTCATTCGCTCTTAACTTGTTTTCATGATAACTAACATGGTATGTATACATGTGTGATACATTAGTGAGGTTAAGAGCACTATTAATCATGTTCGAATACCAGAACACTAAGGCCTTGGTCCATACCACTTTAGTTTTCCAAAACTTTTGAGTTTTAGTCTTTGAAATCACTTTAAACGCAAACCGTGTATGTTAGTGTAAATTCAACACCTTAGACTCATGTTTTATATGTAGTTAAGTCATGTTTACATGCTCACAAGGTCCGAACATCTCTCATGTGGTATCCATGGATATTAGTTTCAAATATGTCAAATTTCCTTTAAAAAACCATTTAACTCAAAGCCAAACACAATGTACATGAACAAGGAATCATATATCACATCTCAATGCTTGCTCATGTTTATAAACCAGTCATGAATGTCTATTATCATGCTCATATGGTCAGAACGCAATTATCCCAAGTTTATGTCAAGGTTCATTTTCAAACTATAAGTTTTCCGTTAGTATCGTACACTAATAACGTCTAACATGTGCATGCTATATATATATATATATATATATATATATATATATGTTATCATGTCCGTCATGTACTTCTGGGCCATATAAGCATGCTCGCAAAATTAGAATGCATACATGATACCTACATGCCAAGGTTCACCTTTAAAACTAACATTTTCGTTAGAAATGTTCACTAGTGAGGTCCGTATGTTCATGTTATATTATTAAACATATATACATAAGTCAACATGTTCTTCATGCATTTCTAAACCATACTAATATGCTCGCAAGGTCAGAATATCAACATGGCATGTGCATATATCAAAGTCCGTTTATAAATTCTATGTTTATTTCAAACTATATGCTTTTGTTAATCATGTATACTAATATAGTAAAACATGCTCTTTTTAGGTCTAGGTATACTCATACATATGCTAAACTAGTCATCATGCTTGTATAAACAAGTTTGAACAAGTTATGTCCTAGCAGCTTGCAGCAGAACCAGAAAAATTTCCCCAGGGGCCTGGCGCAGCTGCGCTGTGCCCCCAGTATCAAACTGGCGCAGCTGCGCCGGGTCTCGGCTAGTAGCAGCACAGTTTCTGCTACGGCAGAATGCAAACCCAAACTCAGAAATTTCCTACGAATTTGATTTCAAACCAACTACATTATCTCACTGACATACTTATAAGTCATCATATCAACTATCAAGCATTTTCCAATCACATTATCATGAATTTCATACTCAATTCAAGAATTAGAAATTCTCAGAAAACAAAAGATGAAGAACAAGAATGGGGTTATACCTCTTCTAAATGCAAAATGAACTTGTTGCTATCTCACTCCTTCCTCAACTGATATGAATGGTCACTCTCTATTCTTTCTTACTTAGAATTTCTCAGCAAAGGATTGAGGAGGAGAAGAGGCTATATTTATAGAGAATCAAATTTCCAGACAATGCTTATACACTTCAAATTAAACCAATGGGATTATGAATTGCATGTTGGTTATGGAAGAGTTGGTAATTGGGTTGTTGAATTACACTATTTTGCCCACTCCCCCATTGATCATGAACTATGAAGCTATGGAAGTTTGCTGAAGTTGAGAAGAAAAAGTAGGCTTAGGCTCCATAATAGATATTCACGTGAGAATGAAATGTAACCCTAATTGTGGGACATGGCAAAATAACTCAGCATTTAGGCAATGAACTACATGCTACACTTGTGTTATAAGACACATACTATATACTTAAGTTATATATTTCATATGCATACAATATATGTTTAGGTTATAAATTAGTGTCACAATGTAATTCAATTAGATATTATCACATATACTATCCCAATTCTATTATTCAATTATATTAAATATTGAAGTGATCATCAATCAACAATTGTTTTCAATATAATCATGAGGTACTAATTTAATGTCCACACACTCACATTGTCACATAGTCTCATGATGTATTCATATACTTAGTCATAACATATAGTTTCTATATATAGTATAGTCACATTCAATTCTACATTACACTATATAATATAGTTGTAACCCATATACTTTATATGTTTAATTATCGCATACTTGCACATATCAATTAATTTAGTAATCATTATATTAATTATCCATTTACTCTATTAACCGGTTATTATCAATAACAACAGTTATCAACATTATTATACGATTAATTATTACATTTCTCAACAATATAATTTTTATTATGTTTATAAACAAGTCACTTATTATTATTCTATTACTTGCAATAATAATAACCAACATATTATTAATTAATCACCATTAATATTCTATTTCTCATAATAACAATTCACAATTAATATAGATTAATTGCTCACTTAATAATTCATTCATCCTTGAATTAATTAACTCATCATCGAATTTATTCTTGTGCCACACAAGGCATTTCAACGAGCTTATCATAACTCCATGTCTTTCTCAGTTATTAAATATTCAATTTGAAACAAATGAGTTAACTCATCTCATAACACAAAATATTTATATTCAAATAAATATTCATTTCCATTAATATATTCATTTAATAATATTCAAAATTTCTCGGGTATTACATCCTCCCCCCTTATAAAAATTTCGTCCTCAGAATTGCTACAAGGTTACACAAATAGGTGGGGATAGTCCCTCATCATCCTATCTTCTAACTCCCACGTTGCCTCCTCGACATCATGGTTACGCCAAAGTACCTTTACAGATGAAATAACTTTATTTCTTAAGGTTTGCTCTTTCCTATCTAATATTTGAACAGGAATTTCTTCATACGCTAGGTTCTTCTCCACTTGAATGGGCTCATAAGAAATCACGTGCTTGTAGTCGGCCTTGTACGGTCGCAACATGGAGATGTGGAACACGTTGTGGATTTGCTCCAACTCGGATGGTAATGCAACCTTGTATGCCACCTCGCCCACTCGCTTCAGTATCTCGAATGGTCCTATGAATCTTGGACTTCGTTTTCCTTTCTTGCCGAATCGGATTTTTCCCTTCCATGGAGATACCTTCAAGAATACGAAACTGCCGACTTTAAAGTCCCGGTCTTGTCGATGCAAGTCTGCGTACTTTTTCTGGTGGTCTTGAGCTGCTACTAGTCTGGTTCTTATCATTGTCACCACGTTTGTGGTTTGTTGTACTAACTCTGGTTCGAGTATTCGTCGCTCTCCGACTTTGTCCCAATATAATGGCGTTATGCACTTTCTTCCGTAAAGAGCTTCGTACGGTGGCATGCCGATACTCGCATGATAACTATTGTTATACGCAAATTCTACTAAGAGTAGGTGGTCGTCCCAATTTCTCTTGAAGTCCATCACGCAAGTTCTAAGCATGTCCTCCAGCGTTTGTATTGTTCGCTCACTCTGTTCGTCTGTCTGAGGATGATAAGCGGTACTCAACCTCAATTGCGTTCCCATTCTCTCTTCTAAGCTTTTCCAAAAATTTAACGTGAAGCGCAGATCTCGATCAGAGACAATTGATACCGGCACTCCATGTCGTGAAATAATCTCCTTTACGTAAAGGCTCGCTAACTGGTTCAAACTGTATCGGATCTTGATCTGTAGAAAATGTGTGGTCTTCGTTAGTCGATCCACGATAACCCAAATGGCATCATATCCCTTCTGTGTGGCTGGAATTCCTACCACGAAGTCCATCGTAATATGATCCCATTTCCACTCTAGTATTTCCAACGATTGTAGTAAACCACTCGATCACTGGTGCTCTACTTTGACGCGTTGGCAAGTCAAACATCTACTAACGCACTCTGCGACTTCCCGTTTCAGATTGGGCCACCAAAAATGTTGCCTCAAATCTCGGTACATCTTAGTGCCTCTCGAATGAACAGAATATATCGTATTGTGTGCCTCGTGCAAAATCTCTTCTCTCAATTCGGTTACAGCTGGCACCCACACTCTCCCTTTGAATCTCAAGATACCGTCTTTATCCATTCAGAATCTTTCTTCTTCATTTTCTGCGATCCTCTTTTTGATTTTCTCGCACTCTTCATCTTTCTCTTGTGATTCTTTCACTCTATCCAACAATGTCGGACGAGCTTCCATTACAAATAACTTCTCTTCAGACCTCTCTGGTACTTTTACCTCTATCTCTAATTTTTCCATTTCTCTTATCAATTCCTCCTGAGTCGTCAAATGAAATAGTTTCTCCCTCCTTTTTCTACTTAGAGCGTCGGCAACCACGTTTGCCTTTCCCGGGTGATAAAGAATATCACAATCATAGTCTTTGATCAATTTTAACCACCTTCTCTGACGCATATTCAACTCCTTCCGTGTGATGATA
Organism: Panax stipuleanatus; assembly: GCA_020205555.1. Lineage (NCBI taxonomy): Eukaryota > Viridiplantae > Streptophyta > Magnoliopsida > Apiales > Araliaceae > Panax > Panax stipuleanatus. The sequence goes on from CM035120.1 coordinate 123,941,496, forward strand.
TATTTCAGACTTTTGTGGATCGTGTATATCTCACATTTCTCTCCGTACAAGTAATGTCTCCAAATTTTTAATGCAAAAACTACTGCCGCTAACTCTAAGTCATGAGTAGGGTATCGTTTTTCGTAGCCCTTCAATTATCGTGATGCATACGCAATGACCTTGCCGTGCTGCATAAGCACACAGCCAAGTCCCTTATGCGACGCATCACTATACACCACAAAATTTCCCGCATCATCTAGTAGTGACAATACAGATGTTTCACTTAATCTCTTCTTCAACTCTTAAAAACTCTCTTCGCATTTGTCGGTCCATACAAATTTCACCGTCTTCCTTGTCAGATTGGTCAACGGGGTTGCTATCTTCAAAAAATCCTGGATAAATCTTCGATAGTACCCAGCTAACCCTAAGAAACTTCTCACCTCCGTTGGTGTTCTTGACTGCTCCCAATTACTCACTGCTTCGACCTTTGCAGGGTCCACTGAGATTCCATTCTTATCCACCACGTGACCTACGAATTGAACCTTCTCCATCCAAAATTCACACTTAAAAAATTTCACATACATCTTCTCTTTCCTTAGAGCCTCCAAAATAATCTTTAGATGTTCGGCATGCTTTTCTTTTGTCTTCGAGTAGATCAAGATGTCATCCATGAAAACTATCACAAATTTATCTAAGTATGGCTTGAAAACTCAGTTTATTAAGTCCATAAATGCTGCCGGAGCATTAGTCAATCCGAATGACATTACCAAAAACTCGTAATGTCCATAACGGGTTCGAAACGCAGTCTTTGGTATGTCCCCATCCCGTACCTTCAGTTGGTGATATCCTGTCCGTAGATCTATCTTCGAGAAAAATTTCGCTCCCTTCAGTTGATCAAATAAGTCGTCTATCCTCGGTAGCGGATATCTGTTCTTGATCGTTACTCTGTTCAATTCTCGATAATCGATACAGAGCCTCATTGATCCATCCTTTTTCTTAACGAATAACACTGGTGCTCCCCAAGGAGACACACTTGGTCGTATGTAACCCTTATCCAATAACTCTTGCAGTTGTATCATCAATTCCTTCATTTCTACCGGCGCCATACGGTATGCGGCTTTCGAAATCGGTGCTGTTCCCGGTGCTAAATCTATTACGAATTCGATTTCTCTATCTGGAGGAAGACCAGGCAGATCGTCCGAAAATACATCTTGAAATTCATTCACTATGGATATATCCTTAATTTCTACTCCCTTTTTCGAGTATCAACAATGTAAGCTAAGTAACCTACACATCCTTTCCTTAACAATTTCTTGGCCTGCATCATCGTAACGCAACATGATTGCTTAAGCGATGAGCTACCATAAAACACTACCTTAGACTTACTCGGAGTCTAAAGGTTCACACATTTGTTCTGACAGTCAATTATTGCAGCATGGTTATACAACCAATCCATTCCCAGTATTACATCAAATTCTCCCAATCTACTAGGAATCAAGTTTATGCTCAGTTCATGTTCTCTAATGTTTGCGCGATAATTTCGATAAACATATTCTACAGGGATTACTTCCTTATTTGCAACTTCTATGTTCAAGGGATCTTCTAATCGTTCTCGGGGTGTGTTAAGTCTACTAGCAAATTCTTCAGATATAAAAAAATAGGTGGCACCCAAATCAAATAATACATAAGCATTTATATCATTGATTGGGATTATACCTGACACCACGTCCTTCGCAGCCACTGCGTCTTGGACGATCATGTTAAAGGTTCTGGCGGTTGGGCTGTTAGATTGTGTCAGTTCGCTGATCATTAGCTTGTTTCCCCCTTATTGGTTGCTACCTTCCCCACTTCCCTTCTTTGGGCAGTCCTTAATTCGGTGCTCCATCGAGCCACATGCAAAGCATCCTTGTATCTTTTTTGGTTTTGGGCAGTTGGGCAAGATGTGCCCCTCCTGACAGCAGTTGTAGCAAGTGTCACGTCCTTTCCAGCACTCACCCTGATGATTCTTTCCACATTTTGGGCATCCCTCAGCCCTCTTCTTAAAACCTCCACAAAAATTCCCCTATTGATTGTTGTTGTTTTTGTTGTTGTTGTTGTTATTGTTCTCCCACTTTCTTTTACCCAAGTTTCTTCCTCCACTACTGCTTCCTCCACGATGCTCACTACCAGTGTTCTTATTTTTCTTCTCCTTATGATACAAACTTAAGGCCTCACTGCCACCTTCTGTAATGATCGCCTTCTCCAGCAATGTCACAAAGGAATCAATTTGAAGAACTGATACCTTGTTAAACAACCAAGGCTTTAGTCCTTGCTAAAAATGTCTCGCTTTCCTTTCTTCATCTCCTACTTGGTGCTTCGCAAATCGCGCTAGTTCATTAAACTTAGCCGCATACTGCGCCACCGTTATATCACCTTGCTTAAGTTCCAAAAAATTCACCTCCATCCTATTCTTCATGCTTTTCGGGAAGTAGTTCTCAAAAAATAGCGTCTTAAACCTATCCCACGTTATCATCCCTTCTCCAGCTCTCTGCTGATTCGCCTCCCTCCAGTAATTCGCTTCGCCTCTCATCATATACGTAGCAAATATCGTCTTCTGGTCTTCACCCACGCGAGCTATAGTGAAAGCTTTCTCTATCTCTTTTATCCAGGTTTGCGTAGTTATCGGGTCAGTAGTACCCTCGAACTCTGGGGGTCCTACACTCCTAAAGCCCTTACAACTTGTGACTGGTACTACTTGAGGGTTGGGGGAAACGGGTTTGTTGTTCCTTCCCCCTAGAGCTTCTCCTAACAGATCAACTAGCTTCTGGATGGGATCTACTTGTTCCCTCTCATTGTTCACTGACTCCTCAGATGCCGTCAATCTACGTCTTGGTGCCATTATCTGCATCACAAATTTTTATTTTATTATTATTCAGTTATATTTCTTAAGTATTTCTTTTAATACTAAAAGAATAAAATTATAACACGTTTCTGAAATAAGCTTCATTTATATTCATATACCAAATCGTTTCATTACATGATCATCCCTAGTATATTTCTATAAATGTTATCACATATATCCCCTAATATCACAAAAGACGGGGAACACTAACATACTACCATACTACCCCTCTAACAAAAGCTTACTCAGGGTTTACATCACTATCCCACACTTTACACAAAAAGTTGGGATTTCAACACAACATGTACATCACAAAAGAAAACCACTAAAGCTACTGCTAGTTTAGCTAAGGGTCTCATCCCATCATCCCACGCTCCACAGCGCTCTTGTCCTCGATATGCGCTATGTACGCCATCAACTCTAGGCTCGTAGTATGTAGGGTCTGTCCCTGCTCCGCTGGGTAGTGGTACACACCATCAATTACCCTCTCAAAAGCTGAACGTAACACATACCCCATCTTGTTCATCTTCCTCTTCCTGCATCTGACCTCATCCTCTAGGTCGTCAGCTCTCTCGTTACCCACTTCCCACTTCTCCTCGAAGTGGATCCTATCCATAACCTCCAACTCTAGCTGAGTACGGAGTGCTTCCTTCTCAGTCTTCTCACTCAGCTCCCTCTGTTCTACCTCTTCCAGCTTTCCTGCCAGATCCACGTTCCAAGCCACTGACTTGTGAAACAAGGTCACCATCTGGATCCCTGCCTCCCTGCGGTTTGCAATCTCCACCTTTAACTCCAGCATGTCCAACTTCCTCTGGTGGTACTTGTCCCTCAACTTTTGGAACTCAGACTCTCTCTCCTAATCCACGGCCTCCAGCTCCTGGACTCGGTAGTCTAACTCTAGAATACATTTCTCGTACTCTCCTAGTATATACTCCTCCAGATTGGGCTCGTAGGAGTCCTCCATAGGCTCCTCCTCTATAGGCTCGTCCTCAACAAGATCGTCCTCCTCAGGATCAAACTCCACCTCGATCTCATCCTCGTCGTCAGACTCGGATGGTACAACAGCCTGCACTGGCACAGCCTCTAAAGGTGCCTTGTATACTACATGTATATCTCTAGGCTCCTCATCGGCCACTTTACTAGGTACTCCTGTGTCTGCCATCCTACAATCACAAACACAAGACAAACAAACAGCAACTCTATTAGAATGTTAAATAAAACATAAGTTCATTGTATAGAATGAAGTTACATTTCATAACACGCTAAGTCTCTCTCTAGGGAAAAACTTTATGTGTGTTCTATCTCTTTCTAACTTCTAAGTTCTCCTAAGTTATAATCTAAAGACACTCGCTCCTAAGGTTATAACTATAGCTTTGATACCAACCCGTGACGCCCCCAAATTTGGACCGCCACTGGTCTCTCAAATTCGGTTCATCACGTTCTCACAATAATACAATAACAATATCTAAAACATACATTCACAACGGAAGATCTAATCTAGAATAATATACAATAATTTATTATAATTATTACCCCAAGTCTCGCAACCTACAATACTTAATAGATTACATAATAATATCAAATACAGACTTATTATATAACCCTACTTAAGCTTAAACATAATTCTGTAAAAGTCTAAATATAACACCAGAGATTTTAAAACATAAAAGGAACAAGCTAGTCGGTAGCCTTACCCTTGCCCTTGTCGACCCCCGACGGTCCACCCTGCTCTGCCTTAACTGAAATATTTTAGGGAAAGCAAGAATGAGCAACAAGTTTGCTCAGCAAGTAATATAACAACAAGGGTGAGTATTATAGTTCTTGAATCCAAAAGGGTATAGCAAGGTATAATAGTTCAAGGATAGCAAGAAGTATCAACAGTTTTCAATAACAGTCGCTAAGGACAACAGAATATCAATAAGATTCAATGTTAAATCAATTCACGATTTCAAGATAATTGAATACTAAGCAGTCACTAAAGACTATGAACTCTTACTAGAATTAACAGTAATAAACTGATAATCCAACAAAAACAAGTACAACAGGTGATCAGCCTAAAGTACCCTATATTATGTATAACATTTAATCATACTCAAGTGCGCACGTCGGTCTCCCGATAATATACAGCTCCCTTCAAAGAAGGTTGTTCATCTCAGTCAATATAAGACTCCGCACCAATCAATTGGTTTGGATAGCTTTCTATACATGCTATGAGTTTAACCACATCAAATGATATAGACCACTCTTTATAAGTTCAATACTTGACATTAAAGTTCGAAGAATATAATTGGCTTTATCATAACTATGACGCAATAAGTCATAATTTGAATAACTCACTTGCACAACAATAAACTTAATACGAATTCAATAAGAATAGAGTTCAAGTACTTGCTTACAATATCCGTTGAATAAAGTAATGCAAGGGTTTAGGATACTTGCCTTATGCGTAGTTTACTCACGTAAAGCTAGTCAACACTTTTGAATCCTATTTATACTATATAATGTGTATGGAATGTTCATTAGTTAAACACATTCGATACACAAGTTCGATAAGTGTACACATATGATTCTAGCTCAATTATATAGCCTTATACGTATGTCATTACTTACCTATACACATGTATCATGAAATCAGTATGTCAGAAGTTATGAAATCATGTAACATAGTTGTATCACTGTATGTCATTATAGCAATTTATAACATTACGTTGGTTATACCTTTACGATCCATAAAGTTTCTTTTATAAGTTAAATACCACCATGCGTTTACTACCAATACTTGTAAACATATATTAGTAGATATCTGTCCAAGTTTTAACAGTTTAGGCATCATAATAGGTTGTCCATCAAAATTAGATTAAGCAAAACTGTCCATCTCAGATTCCAGACTGGCGCAGCTGCGCCATGGCTAAGCCTAGGGCTGCCCCCTGGCCAAGCCAAGGCTGGGCTGCTGCCTTAAGGTTTCTGTTAGTCACGCAAGCATACAATACAACATAGCATATAAACATTTTAAAGGTTCTTCCATGCTTGTACAACCCTTCCAAGTTCAATCATGCATGATATAGTTTCTAAATTAATACTTTTAATAACTTAAGGCCATTCAAGGTCACGAACTCACAAAGTCTAACATGCTCGCCTTTTAAACACATAAGGTATTCATATAACTCATGTTAGACATACTTATGAGTATTCACATCACATACATGTAACAAGCACCGTTATTGGTTTGATAATATGCTTCATTCGCTCTTAACTTATTTTCATGACAACTAATATGGTATGTATACATGTGTGATACATTAGTGAGGTTAAGAGCACTATCAAACATATTCGAATATCAGAACACTAAGGCCTTGGTCCATACCACTTTAGTTTTCCAAAACTTTCGAGTTTTAGTCTTTGAAATCACTTTAAACGCAAACCGTGTATGTTAGAATACCTTAGACTTACGTTTCATATGTAGTTAAGTCATGTTTACATGCTCACAAGGTCCGAACATCTCTCATGTGGTATCCATGGATATTAGTTTCAAATATGTCAAATTTCCTTTGAAAAACCATTTAACTCAAAGCCAAACAAATTGGACATGAACAAGGAATCATATATCACATCTTAATGCTTGCTCGTGTTTATAAACAAGTCATGAATGTCTATTATCATGCTCATATGGTCAGAACTGCAATTATACCAAGTTCATGTCAAGGTTCATTTTCAAACTATAAGTTTTCCGTTAGTATCGTTCACTAATAAGGTCTAACATGTGCATGCTATATATATACATATGTTAACATGTCCGTCATGCACTTCTAGGCCATATAAGCATGCTCGCAAAATCAAAATGCATACAAGATACCTACACGCCAAGGTTTACCTTCAAAACTAACATTTTTGTTAGAAATGTTCACTAGTGTGGTCCGTATGTTCATGTTATATTATTAAACATATATACATAAGTCAACATGTTCTTCATGCATTTCTAAACCATACTAATATGCTCGCAAGATCAGAATATCAACATGGCATGTGCATATATCAAAGTCTGTTTATAAATTCTATGTTTATTTCAAACTATATGCTTTCGTTAATCATGTATGCTAATATAGTAAAACATTTTCTTTTTAAGTCTTGGTATACTCATACATATGCTAAACTAGTCATCATGCTTGTATAAACAAGTTTGAACAAGTTATTTCCTAGCAGCTTGCAGCAGAACCAGAAAAATTTCCACAGGGACCTGGCCAGTATCAAACTGGCGCAGCTGCGCCGGGTCTCGGCCAGCAGCAGCACAGTTTCTGCTACGGCAGAATGCAAACCTAAACTCAAAAATTTCCTATAAATTTAATTTCAAACCAACTACATTATCTCACTGACATACTTATAAGTCATCATATCAACTAACAAGCATTTTCCAATCACATTATCATGAATTTCATACTCAATTCAAGAATTAGAAATTCTCAGAAAATAAAAGATGAAGAACAAGAAAGGGGTTATACCTCTTCTAAATGCAAAATGAACTTGCTGCTTATCTCACTCCTTCCTCAACTGATATGAATGGTCACTCTCTATTCTTTCTTACTTAAAATTTCTCAGCAAAGGATTGAGGAGGAGAAGAGGCTATATTTATAGAGAATCAAATTTCCAGACAATGCTTATACACTTCAAATTAAACCAATGGGATTATGAATTGCATGTTGGTTATGAAAGAGTTGGTAATTGGGTTGTTGAATTACACTATTTTGCCCACTCCCCCATTGATCATGAGCTATGAAGCTATGGAAGTTTGCTGAAGTTGAGAAGAAGGAGTAGGCTTAGGCTCCATAATAGATATGTACGTGAGAATGAAATGTGACCCTAATTATGGGACAAGGCAAAATAACTCAGCATTTGGGCAATGAACTACATGCTACACTTGTGTTATAAGACACATACTATATACTTAAGTTATATATTTCATATGAATACAATATATGTTTAGGTTATAAATTAGTGTCACAATGTAATTCAATTAGATATTATCACATATACTATCCCAATTCTATTATTCAATTATATTAAATATTGAAGTAATCAACAATTGTTTTCAATATATTCATGAGGTACTAATTTAATGTCCACACACTCACATTGTCACATACTCTCATGATGTATTCATATACTTAGTCATAACATATAGTTTCTATATATAGTATAGTCACATTCAATGCTACATTACACTATATAATATAGTTGTAGCCCATGTACTTTATATGTTTAATTATCGCACACTTGCACATATCAATTAATTTAGTAATCATTATATTAATTATCCATTTACTCTATTAACCGGTTATTATCCATAACAACAGTTATCGACATTATTATACGATTAATTATCGCATTTCTCAACAATATAATTTTTATTATGTTTATAAACAAGTCACTTATTATTATTCTATTACTTGCAATTATAATAATCAATATATTATTAATTAATCACCATTAATATTTTATTTCTCATAATAACAATTTACAATTAATATAGATTAATTGTTCACTTAATAATTCCTTCATCCTTGAATTAATTAACTCATCATCGAATCTATTCTTGTGCCACACAAGGCATTTCAACGAGCTTATCATAACTCCATGTCTTTCTCAGTTATTAAATATTCAACTTGAAACAAATGAGTTAACTCATCTCATAACACAAAATATTTATATTCAAATAAATATTCATTTTCATTAATATATTCATTTAATAATATTTGGAATTTCTCAAGTATTACAATTTCAGCCGTTGGCTCAACCCCAGCAAAGTTCAGGTACAGACCGAAGCAGTCTCAGCCGTTGGCTCAACCCCAGCGAAGTTCGGGTACAGACCAAAGCAGTTTCAGCCGTTGGCTCAGCCCTAGCAAAGTTCGGGTACAGACCAAAGCAATTTCAGCCATTGGCTCAGCCCCAGCAAAGTTCGGGTACAGACCAAAGCTGTTTCAGCCGTTGGCTCAGCCCCAACAAAGTTCGGGTACATACCGAAGCAGTTTCAGCCGCTGGCTGAGCCCCAGCAAAGTTCAGGTACAGACCAAAGCAGTCTCAGCCGTTGGCTCAGCCCCAGTGAAGTTCGGGTACAGACCGAAACAGTTTCAGCCATTGGCTTAACCCCAGCGAAGTTTGGGTACAGACCGAAGTAGTTTCAACCGTCGGACTAACCCCATGGGACGTCAGGAGACGATCAATGGGCGAAAGTCATACAATACTCCATCTTCACAAAGGACAGATGATGGAATATGTTATACACATCCTCAAAGGGATCACCGAGGTAGTATCAATCATATCCACCTCATCAGAATCTACAAATCTATCGCAGAGGACATCATCCCCAGCAGATCAAGACGGAAAAATCTGTGATAGCTTATCTTCACCAATCTCATCAAAGTCAAACAAGTTGTCGTGAATGATGTCATCCCTAGAAGAAAATGACAAAACTAGTTCGCGGTAACTTCTTAATAACATCAATGGCCATCCCAGACAACGGTATTCCCAGCAGATGGATAACGCAAGCGGCCAAAAGTAGCCCCATTCTACTCAAAGACGCCCAGCCTTCGAATAAGCTCTGGCACACTGTATTTCCAGTGTCTACTAATCTTTATCCTGTCCATTCCATTACATTGCATGGATATGATAAAGAGTGGCATCTGTGGACACTTGAAATTTTTCTTACCCCAATACTAACACTGTAAGAGGGCAAAACCGTCAATCAACTCAAATCCAGCCACCAATGCCGGTCCTTCAATTCAAATCCGACCACCAATGTCGGTAAGCCTAAATCCGACCACCAACGTCGGTAAGCCTAAATCTGATCCCCAATATCGGTATTCTATCCAAATTCGATCCCTAATGTCGATAAGCCTAAATTCGATCCCCAATATCTGTAAGCCTAAATCTGACCACCAATGTCGGTACTCCAGCCAAATTCGATCATCAATGTTGGTACTCTAATCCATCTTCGATCTCCAATCGGACCATCTATCCAGCTTCGATCTCCAATCGGACCGTCTATCCAGCTTCGATCTCCAATTGGACCATCTATCCAGCTCCAATCTCCAATCAGACCGTCTATCCAGCTCCGATCTCTAATCGGACCGTCTATGCAGCTCCGATCTATAATCGGACCGTCTATCCAGCTCCGATCTCTAATCGAACCGTCTATCCAGCTCTAATCTCCAATCAAACCGTCTATTCGGCTCGGATCTTCAATCGGACCGTCTATCGGGCTCCGATCTCCAATCGGACCATCAGATCAACTCCGATCTCAATATCGGGCCATTAGATCAATCCCGATCTCCAATCGGACCATTAGTTCAAACCCCGATCTCAATATCGGGCCTTCAAATCAACCTCGACAGCAACCCGAGAGATTCAAATCAGCCCCGGCAGCAACCCGGGAGGTACCGATCTACCCCGATCTCAATATCGGGCCGTCAAGTTAGCCCCGGTATCAACCCGAGAGGTACAAGTCAACCTAGAAATCAACCCATGGCATGTCAAGTCATCCCCGCTCTCAACCCGGGAAGTACAGATCAGCCGCGACATCAATCCGAGAAGTGCAGTTCAGCCCCAGAGATAACCCTGGGAAGCCAGTTCCATCAAAGGCCGTGCCGACACCACAGGCAACCCCGGGAGGGGAAAAATGGTCATTTTACCAACTCTCCACCGACTTGGTCAAACTCAAGCCAAATTGATGCCGCCAAAGTCAGAAAGAACCCTAACGACGATCCCGAGTGAAAACTGCGCAAGACATCTCAATGAACAAACTGCGGGGAATCGAAGACTTGGTTATGAACCCATCTTCTTGGACCCGAAAAATGATTTTTCCCATATCATTGCAACACTCTCGGCAAGAGCTTTCAGAAAAGGTATCGCACGCCTTAAACGGACGCTCCGATCAAAAGTTAGAAAGTTTTCGACCGGACATCGCATCGCTCGGAGTGCACGTACTTCGAGACGAACAAGTTGAGCATGCGGGCCCCACAGCCCTGCCAATTTTATTTTTTAACTTTTACACCTCTTCCAAACCCAAATATTTTTACTCCAACACGTAGATAGACCCACATACTACCACATATCAGAAAATAACCGATAGATTTGGTCGTCTGAAGCCCACTAAGTGGTAACAAGCCCGTATTACAGCCCATTGTAAGTATTTTTGCGATCAGCAAGTCAATACTACTACTTTGCGCTGTTTTACACGTGAAAATTAAGTTTTGCTTTCTAAATATGCCCGGAACATAGTTTCGTGGCCGTTTTTGTTAAAATTTGGTACATTGCTGTACATAAACGCAGTTTTTTGCATTTTTACAACTCGGATTGACGATCCGTCAGCTCCAACAGCTTCAATGCACTAGCACACACACTTTTGGCAACTTCGCCGTATTGGGTTATCTTCCCAGTCCGGGTTTGGCCCTTTTTTGTATATATTTAACTGCAAATGTACTAACATTTCAATTCAGTCAAGCCCGGATGTCAAATCCGAGGTAGTTTACCTTTTTTATATATATTTACGCATATATAAGCGACTTTCACCATCATTGGTACTCATATCAGTTCTGGTTGACTACATTTCTGTCAATATATATATATATATATATTTATATATTTTCAGTCCGGCCTGGATTATTTTGTGGCCATTTTACTGCTTTTGCACACTTTCCCATACTGGGTGGTCTCCTAGTCACTGGGTGACTATTTTCTGTCAATTTCAATTCCAGTACGGGCACCGGCGTGAAAACCCATCACTTTTTTTACTGTTTTTCTATATATACATATATTTTATTTCTGTCATAGCCTGGATTATTTTGTGGCTATTTACAGTTTTTATAAATATATATATATATATATATATATTTCAATTCCAGTCTGGGCTTGCGAGTGAAAACCCATCGCCCTTTTACAGCTTTTGTATATATATATATTGCTTTACTCAATCTATTCAGCTGTTGCATTCAATATTCATTTTATATGAATCTGCACTGACATATCTGCAGGCGGACTAGATTTATCCAAATCTCGCCAATTCTAGCTTTCAACGGTTCAAACAGGTCCCGATAGAACCTGAAAGCTATAATGACTGAGATTTCTTTAAATCTAGTTATTTTTATAGTTTCAGCTTCGAAAGCAAACTCGCGTCCCTTAGATCGCTATCTAGTGAGAACGAGACGCTTTGGCCATGCGCAGCCAGAATTTACTGATGAATCCTTGGTTCCATTACGACCTGATGATGTATATATTTATTTCTGTGCAAATTAGAACTGTGCAGGTTTATTGGCTACTCATATGTGAACCTAGGAATCGTGGGATTCACGATCAAATCGATCGGGATCTGATTCCCATGATGGACAAACTCCGGTTTACAAATGTACCCTGCCAGTTTTTCTGTAAAATGTACATATCAGACCTTAAAATTGTTAT